>OY293826.1:53365763-54565763 GCA_958507055.1 Crioceris asparagi | reverse complement strand
ACAGTTTTACTAGAAACAATATTTACTAAATTCATTTGAAAATCAAAATTTTCTTCAAAAATATCTTCAATAATTTTATAATGTAAATCTTCAAGTTTATTTTGCCAAAATAAAGTGACAATATTCTTATGAGTCCTATCCAGTAACTGGTCATTTGATGTTTCAATTTTTGAATAATCGATTATTGATTTTGTTTTGTAAAGGTCAACAAATCTATTAAATTCGTCTGTCATTAATTCATCCTGTTCCTCTATAAGTGTTTCATTTTTTTGTGGTTCTATAGGATCATTAGGGTCTTTACTTGTTGATGGTATAACCTCATTAGTTTCATTATTTGCCAAAATTGTAATTTTAGATTGTAGATTTGCACATTCTTTAAAATGATTAATTTTAATTCTTGAAAGCGTATCTGCATTTTTATTAATTTTGTCTGGCTTGTACTCAATTTTGTAATCATATTCTTCTTCGTTGAGATGATCTGTACGCAACTGATCCAAAATTATAGTTTTTCTATCAACATGTTGGTTAAATTTAGCTTTATTTTCATTATCGCAATTAAAATTTAAAAAACATTCGGAATTCGGAATAGGATCTAGATTCAAATTTGGAAATTCAACAATTTTAGGAATAGCATTCGAATTAATAATTGAAGTAAAGAATTCACCTTCTTCATTTACATGTACCAAAGCATTTGGAATTCTAACATTTTCTATTGCTTGTCCGAAAAGTAGTGCATCTGTGTTTGTTAAATTACATTTCAATTTGAAAATTTTTTCAATTCTTGGCTCAATAAAAATTCGATTTTGTATCTTTGGCAAACAAATAACAATTTCAACACCTAAATTTCTAAAAAGATAAGATATCATTTTTTTAACATACGTCCAATCTAACTTGTCCAATCCACACCCTATTTTTGGCATAGCTAATTTTTGAACATTGTTTTTACCAACATGATCTCACAATTTCTTTAAAGATGACCATAAAGTCTGATAAGTGGGTTTTCCGGTTGAAGTTTCTTTTGTTACAAGATAGTAAATATATCTAGTTGTATTTGCATTCTTAATTTTCAAACCTGCTAAACCACCTTGTTTTTGATTTTGACTTAATAATTTTTCTATATTTCCAAATCGTTTCTTAAATTCCGCGGCAATGCCTTTTTGCATTTGCATATCTTCCGCCAAATGAACTAATGAATAATCATGAGGCATGTCAAAAATATCAATGTTTTTCTCAGCTATTTTTTTATAACAATTTTCAGTATTTTGTTCAAATTGTAAGAATTCAGAATCTTGTTCACAAATTTGATTATTTTGAGACAAGTGTGATGTTTCGGTAACTTTAAACAGAGGTATAGTTTTGAAATTAGTTATCAATTGTTTTCAATTCAAATCAATTATACAATTATAAATAAAAACTTTATGTGGATCTTTTGCAGAAAATGGAATAAGTACAGATTCTTTTAGTAAAATTTTTTGATCAGTTATCCCTTGAATAGTTACATATTCAGTAAATCTTTGAGGAAATTTCTTAACAGTATTTTCTTTAAAAATAGAAACTCCTGCACCTGTATCAATAAGCAACTTAAACTCTTTAGAAGCATCTTCAATATAATAAAGATTTTTGGAATTAACAGTCAAAAATGGATTTAAAGAAAATTTTGTTCGGGAAAATTTACATTCGGGTTCATCTCTTCGAAATTTAATGTTTGGATTCTGGTAACTGTTTCTGAAATTAAATTCTCTGTTGTCGGACAATCTGGGGGATGGTCTTTGACTGGGGCAATAGGAAAATCCTGAAAATTTGAAATTACTTCAGCAGAAACAAAATTTTGAGAATCTCTCTCAAACTCAAAAAAATGTTCTTTATTTTGAGCAATTGGCAATTCTTGGAAACTTGAAATTACTTCGGCAGACATAAAATTTTGAGAATCTTTTTCGAACCTAGAAAGATTATCAAATGAATAGTTATTATCATCTTCCTGGAAATTATTTCCAAAATTATCTTGAATATCATAAAGATTATGATCCAGATCAGAGCCTAAGTATTCATCATAATAGTCAGAATTATCGCTCTTAAGGCCAATTAAATGAGCTCGTTGTTGGAAATTAGGATTCTTTTGAATCACTGAGGGTCTTACTTGAGATTGTCCCTGTGGTTGAAAAGGTCTTTGCTGGGGAACATTACTATTTGGTCTATTTTGTAAATTATTTTGTGGTTGATTTTGGAAATTTAATGGTCTTTGAAAATTTTGGTAGAAATTCTGATTGGAGCTTGGAGTAAAAGCTCTTTGCTGTTGAAAACGACATTGATTAGAAGTATGACCATTTTTACCACATGAAAAGCATTTTACAGTTTGTATTTGGGGTTTTCTAACATTTAATATATTTTGAGGGTTACTTACAATATTAGAAGCTGGCTTATTAAATTTTTGGTTCTCAAAATATGATAATTGCAATTCTCTTCGTATGTGAATTTGTGCTTCTAACAAGTTTTCAGGCTGACTAGCACGAATAAGTTGTCCTAGACGGGGTTCAAGTCCAGTTAATAAACTATTAAGAGCCATAGTATCAATAAGAATTTCTTGTGCAACCTTTTGTTCATTTGATAAATTTGATGTTTTTTGTATATTTGCATGCATTTTAGCATTCAAGACTTGCACTCTATTGAAAAATGTTAGAGCTGACTCATTCGATAATTGTTTTAATCTTTGTAAATCATGAATAAGAGAAGTAAGGTCTCTTGAATCTCCAAAATGAAGATTTAAAAGTTGTCTTATCTCTGCGTAAGTCTGAGGATTTCGCGAGCTGATTAGTTGAGCCGGTTTTCCCTTTAATTTATTTTTAATGTGAATCACTAACAGAAAATTTTGGTCTCTGGTAGACATATTATAAGCACAATCACATGCATTTAAAAATGTTCCGAGAAATATCTGATCACCTTCAAATTCAGGCACGATACAAAATATTTCCGAAATTCTATATGGTTCAAGCTCAACCTCTTGAGCTAGATTTCTTTCATTTGCCATTTTGATTTTTAAATATAAAATATCAAATATATAAAAAAAAATATGATAAAAGAAAATCGAGCAGTTCAAAAATTCAAAAATTAATATACGTGATAATTCACTTACAGTAAGATGTACATTTGTCTTGTTCGGTTCTTTTCTTCAAAAGTTAGGAAACCACCGTTGATAATGAGGGGGAACTTGTTGTTGAAGTAGGCCTTGTTTTATCACGTTGAGTTATCCTACTGACTGCGCCAATTTGTTAAATCACATAACTCCAAGTTAACTTTTTAAAAAAACAATTATTTATTAACACAAAAAATATTAAAATACAAATAACTTTACATGACTGTATGAATATTGACTCACAAGTAAGTGAATAAGTGAATTGTGAATTGTGAATTGTGAATGATTCTGTTAGCTGGAGATCTAGTATTTATACAATCAAAAATGTTTAATCATCAGAAATATAAAAAGAAACGTAAATTAATACAATGGATCTTTTCTCCTAAGGTTGAATCGAAACTTCTAGAATATTATAAATAAAATACATAGTAATGTCTTTTTGGAGGCCGAACTGGATAAACAATTAACAATGGTCTTTATGGTAACTTGCTGACTACTGGTCTGCACCTCTGGCACGTAAATATCCTTATCACTTTTGTTATCTTCTTAAACTGCGTCTTGGAGATGTAATATGATATGGTGCAATATTACTGCGTCTTGCAGATGTAATACGATATGGTGAGATACTGCGTCTTGCGGATGTAATATAATATTATGAAATAATATTTAAAATAATACTTTGTTATTGTTATTATTATTTGACTTTAAAAAATAAATCTATTATAACTTTATATAACATATATATTGGGTGTGCCAAATAAAAGAGTGTTGTGTCTCATTGTTCAAAGTTTTTTTTTAAATCTTTGTAAGTGTTAATTCTTTATGATGCCTTCTCATAGGAACTATTGTTGCGTAGATCTATGCAAAATATATTGGGTGTATATCAAAATCTATAATAGTTGTTTACTGTATAATTGGGATAAGAGTTTTATTAACGTACATATGCATGCGAAATATTGATGAGTGCGTAATACGAGTTGTGAAATCGCAGAAGTACATTAATAAAGCGTTATCTACGTCTCTAAAATGTGAAAAAATAATTGGTAAACGGTAAAGATGGCAAGAATTGTAAATTTCGATAATATAAATAATTAATAAGTAAATATAGTAACTTTAGCTTTTGACAGTAATTTGTTATTAGTTTTAGATAAATTTTGACATATTTGACTGATCGAAAACAGTAAGATATGAAAAACACGTGCGGTAATAAAGTTGTCTCAAGCAGAATGAGTGGGATAAGAAGTTCTCACCTGACGGGCGTAGTAGGTGTCAGCAGTGGAAAGACGATTTAGAATTTATTGGAGATAATAAATATGCAAGTTTAACAGCCAAAGAGGCCTATAAAATTGTAAAGAAATTTATTACTCATTTAAATGAAGATATTTTTTACGTAAAGCAATTAAAGAAAACTGCTGTTCCCTCAATGTTAATTCCAGAAAGTTTAAATAAAATTAGACATATTTGTGATTTTTATACAAAATTAAGTACAAAACAAAAGTGTTCTTTATTAAAGGGGTCTAAATTTAAAACTGAAATATTTATTTTAAAAGTTAAAGGGGTAATTTTTAGTGACCGCCATTTAGTCAAATAAAATTAAAATTTTGTTTATATTTATTTTTTCCTATACATTTTTGATTAAGGAAATGTTTTAGATAGTTTAAATTACCTGGTGTCATTATATAAATGGGTGAGGATTTATTATGCAATTTGCAAACAGGGAATTAAAATCCCAAAAACAAAATAAAGAGAACCCGAAATTAACTATTTTAAAAAAAATAGTCTTGTTTCATGTAGGTTTAGTTAAGTATTAGTAAGTAATTTTAGATTAGTTTTTTTTCTTGTTGCCTGTTGCTCATTACTTTAGACTTAGAATCTAATTCATTACATGAAAATAATACTCGCATTTCCTTTCTCTCTTTTTTTTCCAATCACAAGTAATAAACCAATTAGACGAATATGTATTGTTTTGCTTTAACTCGTTTGATTTCAGTTGGTTGCTATTATTACTATACCTATCTATTGCTTCAAAAATATTCTGAATTGGTATGTTAATAAAAATACTTCCAGTTATATTTTTTTCTACGTACTGTATCTATCTTAAATACAATATATAATAAGAGAACTCACCTACAAAAGTTTTATCATTTGATTACAACCGACATAAATGCCAAATAGAAATAGTATACAAACTATACAAAATGATATTATACAAAGTATACAGAATCTACACTATCGTATGAAATAAATTTGTTCCCCCCTCGTAAGAGCATCTCCAAATAATATTACCGCTAGTAACAAAATTTTACTTGAAATAAGTATCACTCGTAAGCTGCTAGTAAACATGATTTACGACCGCTACGCAAAAAACGTCGGCGTTTTCGAGGAGATCAAACAAGTGACCGGACTTCTCCTTAGATAGACTTTGGATATAGCTTAGGTACAATGAATGTCATGGGTCACAAAATTCATTTTTTCAGAAAATGCAAGTATGCCCTCGTTTGCCCATCGTACGACCATGTTTGCCCACCCATTAAAATTTCTAATTTTTTGATGAAAAATATAATATTAGACAGTTTACTGCCAGTCAAATGCAAAATTCGAATTCAACTTTTTGGATGTTATTGCCTATCGTTCGCTCATGTTAGCCCATAGATTACTTTTGATCTACCACCCATGGTTATGGAGATGTTATAGGTACCATGAGTTTCATGGCTTACAAAACTCGTTTTTTTCAGAAAATGCAGATATGCCATCGTTTGACCATGTTTGCCCATATGTAGCTCTGATTTACCACCCATAGTTATGGGGATATCATAGGTACTATGAGTGTCTTGGGGCACAAAATCGTTTTCATAGAAAATGACAATATGTCCTCGTTTGCCCATCGTTTGAACATATTTGCCTATATATGAGTTTTGATTTACCACTCTTAGTTATGGATATATCATAGGTACCGTGGATGTCATGGGGCACAAAAATCGTTTTTTCATTAAATGACAATATGTTCTCGTTTGCTCATAGTTTAGTTTTAATGTACCACCCATAGTTATGAAGATATCATAGGTATCATAAGTGTTATGGGGCACAACAAAAGTTTTTTCAGAAAATGACAAAATTTCCTCGTTTGCCCATCATTTGACCATGTTTGCCATAGATTAGTTTTTATTTACCACCCATAGTTATGAAAATGTCATAGGTACCACGGATGTCATGGGGCACAAAAATCTTTTTTTCAGAAAATGACAATATGTCCTCGTTTACCTATAGATTAGTTTTGATGTACCACCCATAGTTATGGACATATCTATCATAGGTATCATGGATGTCATGCGACACACAAATCGTTTTTTCAGAAAATTACAATATCTCCTCGTTTGCCCATAGATTAACTATGTTGGTTTTGCAGTTAGGGCTCTGAGAATAAAAAAATGTCAGTATTATTTTGTAAGCACTTGTTTATAATTTCAAATATTGACACATTAATGTTATGTATCAATATAACAGCTTATAATCTGAAGTAACTGCTTTTGCATTAATGCATTGATTTACAAACCTTTTCCATGCCTCTGTAACGTTCTAGGTGTAATGCAATAATCAAATCCCCGTTGGAGGATACTTTCTTTTTCATCGAAATCACAATGACAACATAACATTCTTGCAGCATTAGATATATAGATGAAAGGCTTAAAATAATTTCTGATTAACTATCACCGACTTCATTAGATTTTGTACTAAAAACACATAATGTAGGAAACAACAACATTTTGAAATTGGAGCCAGACGATGAAGTATAGCCATACAAGACTAGGTCCTAGTTTTTTTTCCAAGTTATTATAAGAAATTTTAATTAACATCCCATGGGTCGCAAATATAGTCAAATGAGGATATATTTTCTGAAAAATATTTTTTCCCTATGACATCCATGATACATATGGCGTCTCCATAACTATGGGTGGTCAGTCAAAACTAATCTATGGGCAAACATGTGCAAACGATGGGTAAAGGAGGACATATTGTCCATTTTCTGAGAAAACGATTTTTGTGCCCCCTGACACTCATGGTATCTATGATATACACATAACTATGGGTGGTAAATCAAAACTACCTATGGGCAAACATGGTCTAAAGATGGGCAATCATATTCCAAAAGTTGAATACGAATTTCGCATTTGGGGGAAAGCAAACTAACTAATAATAAATTATATTTTTCATCGAAAAATTAACAATCCTAAGGGATGGACAAACATGGTCAAATGATGCGAAAACGAGGACATATTGTGATTTTCAAAAGAAAAGATTTTTATTCCCCATGGCATCCATGGTACCTATGATACCTCCATAACTACGGATGAAACATCAAAACTAATCTAAGGGCAAACGATGTGCAATCATATCCCAAAAGTAGAGCTCGAATTTTGCATTTGGGGGGTAGCAAACTATCTAATAATAAAATATATTTTCCATAAAAAATTAAAAATTCTATGGTTTGTTCAAACTAGGGCATATTTACATTTTCTGAAAAAACGAATTTTGTGACCCATGAGATTCATGGTACCTAACGTTATTTCCATTACTAGAGGTAGACAAAAAACTACTTCTAATGGGTCTGCTATGGATCCTGACCATCTTAAAGTAGGTAAATGATATAACATAAACAAAAGCGAGTGTGAGTGAAAAGCACGTTTGGATTATTGTGAATTATTATTAATACACAACTGCCAAATGTGATTGACAAATGGAAGCTCGCCTATTGTTTGTTAGTTCGGCATGATTTGTTCTATGTTATACTTTATTATTTGGATAAATAGTACTACTTAGGGAGACCCAAGGAGATGCTATGTCGGTACTCAGTACGACGTGATCATGAAATTCGTAGTATTAAAACTGTTCTACACTAGAGTACTGTCGATCATTTAACATCCAATCAATAATCTATGGGCAAAATAAACGATGGTCAAATATATGCCAAATTTTGAGCGCGAATTTCACATTTGGGGGCTGCTTCCCAAAGCCTCACGCTGTACATATAATATGGAAGACCCTACATACACATCGACATTTGTCAGTGTTCGATGGGTTGCTGGCGCTATCGATCGAGATGATTTTTGAGATTTGGTATATATGTATTTATATATCTCAGGGTTTTGCAGTTACTTATAAGTATAATAATTTAACAAGTGATTTATAATTGTCCCGAACTTTTGTCAATTTTCTCCGTTCCAGATAATAATCGCAGGTATATAGTAGATACATTTTATCTAAGCACCTGTCACGAATCGACTCGAGAGAAGGTGGATAATTTTCCGCTAGTTAGTCGTGAATTAGTTGTGAAAATACCCAATTTGTCGTTTCTTGTTTTTTGTTTTTTTCGGGTGCTTTGTTAACTTGATATAAAGTTAGCAAAGCACATCTCCAAAAAATGACTTTAGAGCGTTCGTAGAAGAATGGTAATGGGATATTTTTTACCGCTAATTAGTCGCTAATTAATTGTGAGGAAATTAATTTCCTAAATTTTTTTTTGTTTTTTGGGTGCTTTGCTAACTTGTTATAAAGTTAGCAATGCACGCCTCCAAAAAATGACGTAGAAGAATGCGAATGGGATAAGTTTTTGCCGTTAATTAGTCGCAAATTAGTTGTAGGAAAATTAATTTTCTAGTTTATTTTTTTTTGTTTTTTTTGGGTAATTTGCTAACTTGATATAAAGTCAGCCAAGCACGAGTCGAAAAATGACTTTAGAGCTTTCGTAGAATAATGGGAATAGAATAAGAATTTGCCGCTAATTAGTTGAGAAGAAATTAATTTTCAAAATTATTTTTTTGTTTTTTTGGGTGCTTAGCTAACTTGATATAAACTTAGAAAGGCACGCCTCTAAACAATGACCCAAAGTCGGTTTTTGCTTGTTGGAAAGATCGATCCATTTTACTCAAAGGATTTACTTTTCGAGTTTCATTATTTGAAATTCACGCCAAATAACAAGTCTTTTGAACTTTGAAGATGCTCTGTTCTATTTCTTTGTGGAAATAAATTCCTTCACAACTAATTAGCAACTAATTAGAGGCAAATTCTTGTTCTATTCCCATTCTTCTATGGACGTAGTCATTTTTTGGTGGCGTGCTTTGTTAACTTTATATCAAGATAGCAAAGCACCCAAAAAAAACAAAAAACAATATTTTGAAAATCAATTTCTTTAAAACGAATTAGCGGCAAATTATTATTCTATTCCCATGCTTATACGAAAGCTCTAAAGTCATTTTTTCGAAGCGTGCTTTGTTAACTTTATATCAAGTTAGCAAAGCACCTAAGAAAACAAAAAACGACAAAATCGGTATTCGATTCGTGACAGGTGCATAGCTAACTTGATGCTCATAGGCAAACTTAATGAATCAATTTTCAATTCTTTGGCAAAATTACTAAACGAGCATCCCTGTCCGAGTTTGATCACTTAATAAGAATCATGAAGACACTATCAAATGTATGATTTGAAATATACAAGCTTTTAGAAAAACCCTGAGATGTAACTACCATTACAATTTTTTCAATGAAAAATGAGTTCCAAGTATTCGTTTCACATCAAATTTCATTTCAACCTTCTAAGACTGCATTTTGGAATTAGGTACCTACCTTAGAGAATCAGGGTTAGACATTTATCAGTGACACTGACTTTGTACTCTCTTCGATCGGACAATAGGCTGGTTCCGACAAATTCTCAACGATGCACATGTGACAACTTTAATACCGGTATTCTACCGATACTCTGACATAAAATAATTCTATTTTGTTTTGTACAGGGTGTTTAAAATTTGGTTCCAAAATGTCAATTTTTAAACCAATTTTTCTCAACATTTTCGAATGATACACCCTATATATTATTTCACTGTCTAATACAGAATGTAAGAACAATTGATTTTTGTATTTACAAGTATAATGAAATTAGTTTCCTCTTAACAAAATATTTGCCAAAGTACGCTTCACTTCTTAGGTATTGTATCACAATACGTAATGTCAAAAACTTCAACTATCTCCTAGACAAGTAATCAGCTGATCTTAGATCTAATTAAATAAATGGCTACTCAGATATGTTTGTTCATGAACATACATATTTATTGTTTTTGGTAAATATCTTATAAACGGTTTAGAATTTCAATATACCTGTAGAAACAAAAATTATTTGTTCTTATTTTCTCTATTAAACAGTGAAGTAATTTACAGGGTGTATCATTTGAAAATGTTGAGAAAAATTGGTATATATGAACGAACCTCATCGTGAAATATAAATATGAATAAAGATATAGATCATTACCACATCCACCATTCCGTAGATTGAAATGTAAGAAGAGAAAATGAAACAAACAATTAGAAAATAATGGTAAAGGAAAATGATTAATTAATTGTATTTTTATCGATTCCTACAAGAATTCCAATTATTTATAGTAATGCATATATTCATTGAGACCAGTAAATTAATATGTATCCCATTTATCTTAATAACCTAATAAAAATCCTAAATTATTCCAAAGGCCTGCACAAAACAAGCGCCTTGAGTGCTTAGGTGAACCCTTGAGATAATAAAGGATAACTGTTATAGATATCTACGTATATCTAAGTATCTAGTTATATCGAATGAATCAATAAATTAAAAAAAAAGTATTGACATTTTTGGAACCAAATTTTAGACACCCTGTACGAAATAAAAAGAAAATACTTGATATCAGAGTATTGGTAGACTTCCCGTATTAAAGATGTCACTACATATCCGGAAAGAAATATATGTAAAGCCTTTTAAATTATTTTCGAAGCTTGCAAAATTATTTTTTTTGTTTTTAATGTATTTTTCCTAATCTACTAAAGCAAATTGAATAAAATTTTGGGAAATAAGAAAAAACACAAAAATGAACCTAAATATCTAAGAAAATACAGGGCAAGCCATTAAAAACTTCTTTTTAGTTGTCACATTTCTTGGAAGAACCCTGTAAGTATATGGGAAAATATTTTCCTGAAATACATTCATATGTATCGTACAGGTCTACATACTAACGAGATTCCTAACCTAATTGGTATATGAGCTATAGATGCCTGACGCACTATTGCAGGACCCTGTACTGTATATGCTTCATATTATAACCATTTGAAAAAATAATTTTCTTAAAATCATGGTGATTGAAAATGTTATTAAACTTTCTGATTTGAGTATTCAATAAAATATAGAATTATCTTTTTGGTATATTCTAGAAAATGGTTAACTCACAAATTATCTGTACCTACAGCCAGTTAGTAATATTAATAATGACACCAACAAATGATTCAATATTAGTGTGGGCGGTTAATAAGTCATCACGTTTTGTATCCGATGAACAATAAAAAAAAAGAATAAAAAAGCAACTCCTATCTCCTTAGATATACTTTGCTTCCTACTTCTAAATTATGTGATCGCATTGGCTTTTGATATTGTGCCAATGATGATGAAAGTAATGATTACCTACCTAAAATGGAAAACAGAAACCTCAATTACTTCAAATTACAATAATTTATGAATAGCTTAGTGACATATGATCATCTAGCTAAAAATAATTCATTTTTTTATTACTTATGTGATAATGATTTTATATTGTATCCGGTTTGTTAAAAGATAAATTGAGCTGTTCGGTCTGTGACAATAAAAAAATTACCTACAGTGTCTCCCAAAGCAGCATATATTGGTAGGTTACGAGACTTAAGCTAAGCTAGCTAAGCTATTAAGCTAGCACAAAGAAAGTGGCACATATCAATAAAATTATTTTATTAAATTCAAGCATATTTAGTGCTCATTTAGTACGCAAAAATAAAATTTATAACTCTTCAATTTTTGAAATTACTGTCAATTCCGCTAGCATAATATTAAGTGAGCACACTTAAACAAAATATGATCGAATTTGAGAAAATCTGCTATAAATAATTTTGTGCTAATCTATTACACTCAAAAAAATTATAACTCGTCATTTTTGAAATTTATTAGTAAAAGTGCTAGCTTAATATTAAGTCAGCACACTTAAATGAAATATGGAGAAAACCAAAAACTATCCGTTAGGAATAATTTAATACTACTAATTTAGTACAAGAATAACAATTATTACTTATTTTAAAGAAATTATGAGCAAGTTTGTCAGCTATTTTGTTAAGTCTGAATTTTCCCTTATTCATTCTAAATCACAAATTTCATGGTTCTGACAATATAATATGCTTCAGACTTTCTACAAATCTGAAAGATTCAATTAACATTTGTTTTCGTATGAAATTCTTATTTTTTACAGCTACTGCTACTATACTGGATGTTTCAATGTAGGGTAGGTACATTTATTTGTATGCTTTAGGCAGATTATTCGTGTCAAGTTGATCATTGGAGTTTTAAGAAGGCCCCTAAGAGTAAAAAATGTGATACTACTACAGTATAACTGGTTATGAAGAGTTTTTTTTAATTGCAGAAAGTTCAATTGTATATTTTTTGTAGTCACTATCAATTGTTCAAATTTAATGACTGATCAATTATTTATCTCAATAATGTTTTAATTCAAAGCTCATGAATGATGTTCACTTTTTTAAAATTTTTACAAAAAACAAACACATAAATGGAAAGCACTTATTCACAGCAACTTTTTAAGCTTTAGTAAATGACGATCACAATATTATGCTACAAAGTTTCGCATTTTTAGAAACGTTAAATATATTTTTTATATAGATTTATTGAGTATTTTCAATAAAACCACAATTTTTATTTTTCTTTTGAGTTTTGTTAGTTAAATTGATGATTATTGAAAAATAAAACTACTTGATGTCAATGTGTTGCATATTTGCTATCCCATTCTTATCTTGGACACTCTACATACAAGTGAATTTGAAATATTTGGGCTTATTGTAATTTGTCTATAAAAATGATAGCTGTCGAGATTCTCCATTAAACGATAGAAAAACTCATCGAAATATACGTCCTTAAAGTTAGCACTACCATTATCGCATTTCGATTAAGGGAGAATCTATTTCTATTTTTCGGGTATTATAAAAACTAAAAATATTTTTTACAAAAAATTGGACCGAATTTATTAGTTGTTGCACTGAAAAATATAAAATTATATCAATACTATTGGTTCTGGTTCTTTTGGAGTTGGTGCCTACAACAACAAAGTACAACGAACGGCACAACTTCAAAATTACCAGCACCAATAGAAATAATATTACTTTGTATTTTTTAGTACAATAACGAATAAAGTTGGTCCATTTTTTTGTAAGAAATATTTATTTCACATTTTCGAGTGTAACATTAGTCATGAAAATTGTAGAACGTTCACTAATACCCAAAAAGATATAGGCTTAGTTTGTACTTGTTATTTATTATTCAGAGATCTCAAAACATCGCGGCGCAAATATACATATTTCAGATTCTACTGCTGTAACTCGAAAACCGTAACTCAAAATTTTGCTACATATAATCTTTTCTTTAATTTGGTATGCTCATATTTTCACTTTTCGAAAAAAATTACTCTTCCACATAGCGGAAATAGGCATATCACATATTTCAGACTTTACCATTGTGAAACTCGGAAACAGTAACTCTTTTGAAAAAAATGAACGTTTTCGGATATGGTCCCCTTTCTAATTTTCAAATCTCAAATTTTCAATTCTCAGAAAAATTTGGCCCTTCCACATAGCCAAAACACACATCTTAGACTATAACGCGGAAACCTATGATTATTTTCAAAATTGTCCAAATTAAACGTTTCCGGATATGGAATTTTCTTTAATTGTGCCGTCTCGGATTATCAATTGTCCCTTCCACCCCCTTTGGGGACGGTTTTTGAAGGGAAGAAGATTTCAGATTTGAGTTTTTCTAAATATGGGACCATTTCTCAACTATTCTTTTTCAAATGAAATAAAAATCGTCTAAATCGGAGTACGTTTACTATGCAATAGGTGCGAACAGCCATAAAAAAATAAAAAAGCAAAAACCACCGAATTGTATACCTTCTCTTGTTTTTAAGTCGGTCAAAAAGTAAGGAAAATACGGTATTTCAATTTTGGTTCCACATTAAATCAATGTGAGATGAATTTTCTCGACTTACTGCCTAATGCCTAACTAATTCAAATATGCCGAGTTTCAATTAGTTACGTTTTTTTTTCGAAACTAAATTATCTTTGAAAATATTTGTTTTTAAGGGTGGTAAAGCTAACTTTAACCTGATCAATGTGAGTTTTTTCAAAACAAAATTATTTTTGAAAATATTTTTTTTATTTATGACAGAAATGGTTGAGAAAAAAATATTTCTTTTTTTTTGAAAAATCTGACGTGGTGCTGCTAACTTCAGGTCAAGTGAACACTACCACTTGGTAAAAAATAGTTTTTCCTGCTTTCCAAAAAGTCAGTCAGGTATAACTTTTTTGTCGCTAATTAGTTACGATCGAAATCACTCTCGATTTTGAGTTTGTGGCTATTATAAACATGAAAAAGTGAGATGAATTTTATCGATTTAGAATTCACAACTAATTCACAACAAATTAATTCTCAAAGGTTCCGTATTGTAACAGTCTTCAAAGTTGCATTTGCTTACTTTGATCAGGTTAAAGTTAACATTTCCACCCTTTAAAAGAAATATTTTCAAAGATAATTTAGTTTCGAAAAAAACGTAACTAATTGAAACTCAGCGTATTTTAATTAGTTATGCACTGTAAATCGAGAAAATTCATTGCATTTGCTCACTTTGATCAGGTTACAGTTAACATTACTACCCTAAAAACAATATTTTCAAAGATAATTTAGTTTAGAAAAATACGTAACTAATTGAAACTGGACGTATTTGAATTAGTTATGCACTGTAAATCGAGAAAACTCTTCTCATATTGATTTAACGTTATACAGAAATTTAAATACGTGTTGTTCGTACTTTTTCATGTTTATAATAAGCACAAAATCAAAATCGAGTGTGATTTCGATCATAAGTAATACGCGACAAAAAAGTTATACAAGATTGAAGTTTTGGGAAGGAGGCAAAACTATTTTTTACCAAGTGGTAGTGTTCACTTGACCTCAGGTTAGCACTACCATGTCAGATTTTTACAAAAAAAGAAAAAAATATATTTCTCATCCGTTTTTGTGTGATAACATAATAATTCACAACAAATTAATTCTCAAAGTTAACGTTATGTAACAGTTGTCAAAGTTGCATTTTCTCAGTTTAATCAGTTTAGCATTACCACCAAGTAGAAAATGGTTCGAATGAATAAAAAATCTGTGTGTCATCCGCATACATCTGCCCTTTACAATATTTCAAGCGTGCGGGAAAGAAAGATGTATAGATTATAAATACGATGGGTCCTAATATGGAACCCTGCGGTACACCCCGAGATATAAACATGGGATCTCCATATACACCATTTAGCGTCACCCTCTGTTGTCTTTTTTCTAGATAGTTTTTCATAAATTTTACCATCTGTCTATCTATCTATTATCTGTCATGCCAATGAATTAAATAATTTGTAACAAGATGCCATGGTTGATGGTATCAAATGCCTTTGAATAGTCGAGTGCCACCAGTACAGTCCACATATTACTATCTATTGAAGAAATAAATAAGCGACCATTAATCCACTTCTCGCTGAATCTAAATTCGATAATCGTAATGCTAACTTTAAGGACATGGAATATACCTATTTTGTTTCAAATATTCCAGCACCGCTGCTGTCTTGAAGAGTCTTGGCATTTACACCTTTAAATTTCACTGTATGAGAGTTAATAGTTGCCACATTTGTTCACAATCTTGGCCAATACTTAGTTTGTTTATGTTATTGTTCACTGTCTATGGCAATTTATTTATTCCATAATGAACTAGTATTAATTTACGCTAAATGTTGTTTGTGTTTAAGTGACACATACTTCTTCAAAACTCCGAGCTAAAACCTGTGTCTGTGTTGAACTTTATTGTGAACGTCTATTAGGTAGTACTACTGTAAAAAAGTAAATCGTAAAGATCGTAATTCTGAAAGATTTCCAATTGCAGTTGAAAGTGTTCAACGTTGTGATGTTTGTATTTGTTTGGACAAAAACCTATATACATACTTCTTTAATCACCGTGTTGAACCTGTGATTAGCTTATAATGTACTTTGTTATAAAATGCTATGGTGAGTGCAAATACTTGAATACGAATCATAATTAGTATTTTTAGTTATAATCTTATTCATTGTCTTCCTTGTTGTTCTTGACCCATTTTTTTTTCTTGAACTCGGAGTTCGGCATGTTAGATCATAGTTTAAATATTTGCAAGTATATCAAATTAACTCCATAGTAGGTACACATCCTGATTAGTTTTGAGACACTGTATTTTATCTGCTATTCACATATTATTACCTTTTACCGAAAAGTATAAACAAATGTTGATACCTCCATAGTATTTCTGTCATGTCATTAGTCCGACTGTTGCATGAAAAATATTGAATATTTTATAACATGACATATAGACATAGTGGCTTAATGGTTTAAAGTGCCAGTTATTAATGGATTTGTTTCTCTAGGTGAGTATTCAATGATGGATACACAGAGATTTCATTATAGTTGTTCCGAGTAAATTTTTCAAAATCATTAATCCATAATCGTGGATAATTTAAAACTGTTTACGCATCTAATAATTATTCTCACGAAATCGGATTTTCTCTAGTTTACTACAAGCTAAAAAGCTGTGAGGGCTCGTAGCAGGGAAAAATGCATCAGAAAATAGTTGTAGGTACTGATATTTCTTCCTCAAAAAGATTAAATCTATTACATTTACTATTTTTTCTTTTTAATGTTGGATTTGTCAGGATTGTTGAGGTTATTATCACATTTTGCATAGCCGGATGTTGGGAAGCGGAAATTTGTTTGTTAATTTTTTTTTCTCGTTGAAACTAAATGATTATCCGTTTTTTGTCGAACGATCCTAAACGGAGGAGGTATACAATTCGACTGTCTGCTTTTTTTTGTTTTTGCGCGCGCTTTATATACTAATGATACTTCGATTTTGATGATTTTTTATTCATTGGAAAGAGGAGAGTTGAGAAATGGTCCCATATTCCTACTTCAATCCGAAGTCGCCTTCTCTTCCAGGGGACAATTTCTCTTGAAACTCGAAAATCTAAATTAAAAATAAGACAATATCCGAAAAAATTTAACATGTTTTCAAAAGAGTTACAGTGTTCGAGTTATTGCGATGTTAAAATCTTAAATATGTGTATTTATGCTATGTGGAGGGGGCAATTTCTTTCGAAAATAGAAAATCAGAAACGGTCAAATTAAGGACATCTTTCCATAGAGTTACGGTTTTCGAGTCAGAGTAGTGGTAAAATCTGAAATATACGTATTTTCGCCTCGATCTTTTGAGATCTGTGAATAATAACATGTACAAGCAAAGAATATAACTGTGCAATACGATAAGTACTATCTTCTCTGGTATCAGTGAACGTTAAACGATTCTGATTACTAAAGAGCGAAATAAATATTTTTACAAAAAAAATTACTGACTTTATTAGTTGGTGCACTGAAAAATACAAAATCATAACATGTAATGCTACTTAAAAAAATGAAAAATAATAAATATAAGTAAAGTGTTATAGCTTAAATCAAATACAAAAAGAAATGTTGATATAAGTTATATTTATTTCCAAACCGTAGTTTTAGAAATGTATGTTCTAACGTATGATATAGGTACACCACATAATTAAATATTTTAGTCTAATTTTCACGTTTTTATTACACAGAATGAATTCTTAATTTTAGTTTAATTTCAATCCAAAA
This sequence comes from Crioceris asparagi, assembly GCA_958507055.1. Classification (NCBI taxonomy): domain Eukaryota; kingdom Metazoa; phylum Arthropoda; class Insecta; order Coleoptera; family Chrysomelidae; genus Crioceris; species Crioceris asparagi. Next base: position 54,547,844 of record OY293826.1, on the reverse strand, counting down.
ATTTGGAAGATTATACTCTTTAATTCCTTCCAACAATCAATCCACAATATATATATATATATATATATATATATATATATATATATATATATATATATATATATCACCGAACAAAAGATGGCTTTGGTCTTCTTTGTATGTAACACAATGCCGTTGATTTTTTTTTCTAAATTTGAGAGTGCGAACGATTGCAATACGTATCTATATTTCAGTTTGATATTTATCTAATGGATTTTTCCACTCTCATTTCTCCCAAAGATATTTCAAAAATTGAATATCGCTCAATGCCTTACAACTTATTTTTCTCAGTTTCACCATTGTGTACAATATGTCGAGACGAGAATATGTATTATTCGGACGTTCAGTATATTATCTGTAATTATGTCTGATATAGACATAACCCCAACTCAGACAAAACAGATGAAAGGCGAACAGCAGTGATCATAAAAAATAAAGAACATAAAACAACAGGCAACCCAGCCGAACACAAGACATCTGGCCTAGTCAAAACAAACCATTACCATTTGTTCATGGAGATTATAAGGCCGCTATCGGGATACACACAGAAAGATATTCAAGTTATGCTTCTGTCACCAAAAAGAAAAACAATTACAAAACAAAGTGAAATAAATAATGATTGCGGAAACAGCAAAAATGTTGGTTCAGCTATTTCTGATAATAAATAGGTTTCCCATATTAAATCAGTCATATTGTTGATACAAAGGTTAATACATGAAATAAAAGTGCGGTATTTGCATAATGAATTATTGTCGGGCGTGGCCTGTTATGAATTTATCCAGCAAAGTGTGAACATTTTCAGGTATAAACCCTTCAAATTTTATCTCAAATATCTTTAAAATTCTACAAATGTAAAGTGAGCCACGATGAATCGGTGAGGGCATAAGCCACTTTAAAATTGCCAGTCATAGGCGTGCCAAACCGCTCGCTTATTTTCTTCAGCTAATATAACCAAACGAACGCCCCTGTCGCATTCCTTTCACAGCTCACTGTACACTTGTGGAGCTTTTCCAAAGAGCGCTATTATATGGTTATACCAAAGATTATTAATACAGTTACACTTTGAGACTTTCACATGCTGTACCTATAAATGGTATTCTAGAAGTCAATACTAGAGATGATTAAACAGAAAGTATATCAAAATACAAACAGAGTAAAGTTTTACTATAAAATAAAAATCAAATTATCATGACACCGTACATATTCTTATCCAATTAAAGTGTTTTTGTTTGTTTTTCTAAGACAGCATCCTGTCTTCAATTACATTCTCAAGCATAACATGACAAAAACTCATTCTTAATACACAATATGGAAATTCAGACTCAATTTTATGCGCCTACGTTTTCTGTTGTCGAGAATTTTATCTTGATCACGTTACATACAAGATGTGGAGGAATACAAGGTATTAATTATGTATAGAATTTGTAATTCGTTAATGATCCCTTTGGAACAGTAATAAACTTCTTACCACTTTAATACTTTAACGCTAATTAACATATGATTGTTGTCAGAATTTAATTATGCAGAATGTTCTGGAGAGAGATTTTAAATATATTCAGTTGTTTTGAAAAGGTAAGCAATAAAACTGAGTGTCTACTGTATATAATAAGTACCTAGGTACTAGTAGAACCCAGAAAACGTTGACCTACCTCAAACATTTGCTTATAGCACGGCGATCGATTAAACAATGTAAAAGATGAAGCAGTGTAGTGCCATCCAGCTTCGAATAACAACAAAGTGGATAAAGTTAAAACATTCCCAATACTCAAATACCTACCTATAAGTATCAATTTTCATGGTGATTGGTGAAACAGTGTCAAAATTGATTTGCTCTAGCGCCATCTAGCGGAGTGTTTCAGATAAACACATAGCATCAAAATATTTTCAATGCTCAAATACCAAAGTATACCAATTTTTATGGCCATCGGTTAAAAGGTGTAAAAGTTGGTGCTCTGCAGCGGCTTCTCGTGTCATTTAACAAAAAAAGACTGTATTGAAGATTTAAATTAAGAACAATCTTCCTGTAACGGAACTCATTATTTCAACGATTCGACCACGCTTCTTCTTTCACGACATTTATATAGACTTACGTAAGGCCGTAGACAATCTACAGTCATTCCGTCAATATAAAAGTAAATTTAAATTGTATATATATTGTATAAAACAAGCATTATCCTAACCAAAAAGTTCGAAGAGGGATCTGCAACTCTCCATGAAAATCGTAGGAAAAATGTGTCTTTGAGCAGGTAGAGAAGATAGCAGATTTTTTTCTCGTAGGCAGCTGATTTGAGTAAGTGGTAAAGCAAATCCTAACACCAAATTGATATAGGTAGAAACCACATAATATCGTATTTTATGGTTAGTAAGTCTTGGTTGAAAACACGGTCATACAGAAAGGCATAGAATTAATACTAGTATTATTTCTATGCAGAAAGGTCTTGAAACGAGCGTAAAAAAGTGGTTCGCTTAGCGTCCAGTCTTTTTCAGCTTCCAATTTCTGCCTCGTGGTTTGGGTGATGTTGCTTAAAACAGAAAAATACCAATTCAAAGGATGCTGCAAAGTTGTAAGAAGATTCACACTGTCCCCGTTAACATATTTCTATCTCGATAGGTCTTGATATTATTCATTATAGTATACTGCGCTCATATTCTCATAACATTTTAATACGATTAAGGTATTTTATTTTCTAAGTAACATTCCCTTTTCTCAATTTTGCAGTGCCATCGCTGACTTTGAAATTTGAACAAGACATCCATTCCAGACCTGTTTGTACCAACCACGGTTGGAAACCAGCGAGAGTATATTTCCTTAGTAAAGCTTATCTCGAAGGCTATGTCTTAACACTTATCTTGAGACAAATCAGTGGTTTAGAATCCACGTTAAACTTTAGGTTCCCTTGTATGTGGCAAAACTTTCAAGCCAGAGACGTCGCCTACGCTCGAGCACGAGTATGGCACTCAAAAAAAATCTATCAGATGTAATAGTGTTCCAACTTTGTAGGTTGTAGTGCCAAAATATTGTTTTACTTTTGACGTATAGTGCAAATTCCAAACATTAAAAATACTATTATTGTGATAAATAACTTGTAACTTCCTCCTGGCAGTTACCAGAGAAGCAACTTTAGAACTACACTAAGTATGATGTCAAATTTGACTATCTATCAAATAATTAGACAATAATTATTTGTGAGAAAGACGTGAGGAACGAAAATTTGAGATTAAAATAAAGAATAGTTTTATTTGGAGAATCTCTGGTGAAGTAACCAGATGCAAATAGTCTTAAAATGACAGTTGCTTAAATTAGATAACCTCCATTTGATAACTCGGTTACTTGTATTTGAACACTATTCTATATAAAATAAGAAAGAAAAATCTTCTTTTGGAAGGCTATAGATCTTTAAACCATAATACCCTAACATCTAAGTTCACGTCATAATCTAGATAATGAAAAATAGTAATTTCGCAAAGGCAGTAATCTTTTTTAATTCAGATTTCAAAATGAAAATAAAAGAACATGCATTTCTTTAACACTTTTTTTATTCATAAAAGCTTAATTAAATTTAATTTAGAAATCTGGTTGCACAGTTGGGTAGCTCGTTTTTCAAATGGTCTTTGAAATCTTTTTTCTGTTAAGCTGTATAGATCATCTTTTGTGTTTGTGTCTATTTTTCAGTATTATCAATATATCTTTTGTCAGTGTTATGTTGGCCCCTTTATTTTTTGTTCCTTCATTTAAATAATAGATACATTGTGAAAGATACAACATGAAAGCTGATATTTATGTTATCCCATTGAGTGTCTGGGTAGCAGATCTACCTACACAAAAATAACATATTAAATCTTTACTTTTAAATATTTTTGCGTGCTTGCAAACTTATATCCTGTAAAATTCAATATTACAAGATTTGTCTGTATTTCTTAGTACCTAGTACTAAGACAACAAAGTATTGTGTGGAAATCTAAAAATAATTAAAATTCTTCGGTCAACGATAGGTAGCTTGGTTTCAAAAAAATCGCTTCTACATGGTCGAATAGGATATCTATAACAAAGAAGATAATTATAAAGTGTATCAAAATGTTCAATTTATATTTTGAGGTCCAATTCCAATAAGAAATAGAAAATAATATAAAAAGGGCATCTTTCATATTATTTCTTCAAAGCTTTCTCAAAAAGGAAAAATGCAAACTACAAAGTTATCATAGCAGATATGTTTGAAAATGCAAGTTGTTGAGCGGTACCATGACAATAACTCTTTCACATATTTCTTGGAAATCTTGGAGCTTTGTGTAAAAAGTGGGACGAACATTCTGTCAAGACATTAAGGAAATGGGAAAACACATCAAGGATATACAACCATGTATATACCTTCAACTTTTATACTTGTTTGAACTTTAATTTAATGAACATATGTCATTTACAAAAACAGGTAGGAAAGTTTGTTGGTCTTTATTTTACAAATTTGAACAGTTTATGTTCGAGCAACTCATACGTGATAAAAAAATCTGAGAATCATATTGAAATTAAGAAAGATTATCTACATAACAATTTTTAAATTTAAACATTTTAATTGGATCAATCACTGTTCTCCCATGGAGCAATGGAATTTTCTGAGAATATTATTTCGGCTTCATATTTGATAGGTATTAGAAAAGGTATTATTTGATCATTTGTAAACTAAGAGCAGCTTTTTTTCTCTTCTATCAAAGCACTTTTCAACTAGGTTATGACATAACTAATGCTACAGTTATTTTTTCGCATTGCGTTTCTTTTGGAGTATTACCTTCAATATCAAAACTTTTGTGTGTGTAGCATTTTAGAATTTTTCAATTACCTACTTATTTTTATTAATGTTACTATATGTATCTTCCTCTCAAGTATTTAACTGCATCTAGTGATAATATTTCAAATTTATACATTCATCAATAAAAATTAGGTGCAAAGACTAAAAAAGCACCTATATACTAAGGATCGTTACTATTGATACCCCGTTGGAAATATGTTTATACATATACAAGATCGTCCATGTCCCGCTGTTTGAAAAGCCTTGAGTTGTGGAAAACGAATAAGGAAACTCGTGAAATAAGTGCTCATCGGCATTTGTATGCATAACGCTACATTGGACTCTCGCGAGTCGAGATAAAAACATTGCTGTAGAAAGAGCAGGGAAATATGAAAAGCACGGGCTACCAGACGAAACACCCATCAAGTAGAGCTATCCACTTCACCTCTATGAGTTCTTTTATGTGTTTCTCAACCCTATCGATCTTCTCGATAAATAAAAATGAGTCATAAAATTGTGAATATTGAATAAGGAAGGTGGAGCGCCATTACAGTTATTCAGCACTAAATTTGTAGACATCACTGATCAGTTTTGCATCGTACTATAAAAAGAACAGGATTTAAACAAATTTGATTATGTTGAAGATAAAACAACAATGAAAAGAACAATTCAGGTTTGAAAAGTGGCTTATTCTAGAGGTAAGTCGTTTTAATTTCTCCTTCTCATTGCATTCCAGATCAATGAAAAAATGTGCACGTAGGACTCTTGTAAAAAGGGTCAATACCAGATCATGTTTCCCCGTAAGCTTTGTGGAAGGCCCTATATTTTTTTTTTCTCCAATTTATAGGCTCAATAGTTTGTGAGAATGCTCAGTTTACTCATATTCTCTTTGATATCTCTCAATTTATAAATATTGAAACTAGAAAAAAAGATCTTTGTATTAATCATGACGAGCACCTTCATATTATTTTCCATATATTGCAATTTCCACCTTTCAATAGGCTGTGACAGAAAAAACTAATAAACAAGCTCTGTTAAGCTAGCAGTGACAAGTTAGCAGAAACAATCGAAACCGGCATGGGAATTTGTTGCTAATTAGTTGCTAATTAGTTGCTAAAATCCCGATTTTGTTGCTCGAACCAGTTTTGAAAAAATTGAGTTACTGCTATCTTAACGTGTAAGATAGCAGTGAAACCACTGAAAGTTATTTTTTTTTCAATTCTAACACCACCTGAATTTGTTGCTAATTTGTTGCTGGAAGATAGTATAAAGAAAATTAAAAAAATAATAAAAATAAAAAAAATATGAAAAAATATTTAAAAAATTTAAAAATATATTGAAAAATTGTACTTTACAGTACTTCTTCCTAATGCTACGCTAATCCAAAACTCAAAAAAATAGTAAATAGTTAGGATATCCACTGATTAACCTGAAATCAAGTATTGTTGTTGAAGCTGTTAGAATTCCTATATTTTCTCTCTTAATTTCTAGCAGAAATTTTGTTGCTCATTGGATAAGTCTTTATTAGTGCTTGAATTACCAGCAACAAAATACAAAAAAAGAATATTACCAATAATAAACTTGTGACTGATTTTTTTTGGTGTCGCTATGAGAATACCTCCATTTTCGGTCTTAATTTCTAGCAGAAATTTTGTTGCTCATTGGATAAGTCTTTATTAGTGCTTGAATTATCAGCAACAAAATACAAAAAAAGAATATTACCAATAATAAACTTGTGACTGATTTTTTTATGTCGCTATCAGAATACCTCCATTATCTCTCTTAATTTCTAGCAGAAACTTTGTTGCTCATGGGATAAGTCTTTATTAGTGCTTGAATTACCAGCAACAAAATACAAAAAAAGAATATTACCAATAATAAACTTGTGACTGATTTTTTTTGGTGTCGCTATGAGAATACCTCCATTTTCGGTTTTAATTTCTGGCAGAAATTTTGTTGCTCATTAGATAAGTCTTTATTAGTGCTTGAGTTACCAGCAACAAAATACAAACAAAGAATAATACCAATAATAAACTTGTGACTGATTTTTTTTGATGTCGCTATCAGAATACCTCCATTATCTCTCTTAATTTCTAGCAGAAATTTTGTTGCTCATTGGATAAGTCTTTATCAATGCTTGAATAACCAGCAACAAAATACAAACAAAGAATATTACCAATAATAAACTTGTAATTATTTTTTTTTTGGTGTCGCTATCAAAATACCTCCATTATCTCTCTTAATTTCTAGCAGAAATTTTGTTGCTCATTGGATAAGTCTTTATCAATGCTTGAATAACCAGCAACAAAATACAAACAAAGAATATTACCAATAATAAACTTGTAATTTTTTTTTTTTTTGGTGTCGCTATCAAAATACCTCCATTATCTCTCTTAATTTCTAGCAGAAATTTTGTTGCTCATTGGATAAGTCTTTATCAATGCTTGAATAACCAGCAACAAAATACAATCAAAGAATATTACCAATAATAAACTTGTAATTATTTTTTTTTGATGTCGCTATCAGAATACCTCCATTATCTCTCTTAATTTCTAGCAGAAATTTTGTTGCTCATTGGATAAGTCTTTATTAGTGCTTGAATTACCAGCAACAAAATACAAAAAAAGAATATTACCAATAATAAACTTGTGACTGATTTTTTTTTGGTGTCGCTATGAGATACCTCCATTTTCGGTTTTAATTTCTGGCAGAAATTTTGTTGCTCATTAGATAAGTCTTTATTAGTGCTTGAATGACCAGCAACAAAATACAAACAAAGAATAATACCAATAATAAACTTGTAATGGAGGTTTGTTTTAGACGCTATCGCATTAATAAAATAATAAAAAAAATCACTAATATTTTATTAAACTTTTATATACACTAATAGTTGTATGTTTATTTCTGCCAGAAATTTAAACCGAAAATGGAGGTATTGTCATAGCGACACCAAAAAAAATCAGTCACAAGTTTATTATTGGTAATATTCTTTTTTTGTATTATGTTGCTGGTAATTCAAGCACTAATAAAGACTTATCCAATGAGCAACAAAATTTCTGCTAGAAATTAAGAGAGAAAATATAGGAACACAAACTAACAACCACTCAATTAATAAATGTGATACAGTGACTTAGCATGTTTCCAAGTAACATTAAAAAGGAGCAGCACACAATAAAATATGCCGATTAAGTTGAAAGAAGTCACAATGATATTTATTATAAGATACCTGGACATCATCCGCTCCAGTTGGATATACAGCAGTGGTAACAGACATGGTAGACATATAATTTCGTTGATATCCGTGATAACGTGATACATTTCAGTATTTATTCATTGTTAAATTATTATCATTCCATAATTATTATTATGATATTTGTATAATTCCAGTTCAAGATATCTCAAAAGATTGTTGAGCAAGTATCAATTTAAAGGGCACTGACAGTTCCCGGTAATTTATTACTTTTTATGCTTGACTAAGGAACTTCTGGATTCATATAAAATAGAGATGATTGATGATGAAATTTATTTTCACATTAGACGTAATATTAACTTCGCAATACGAAAATCTTGACTGATAGTTGACTGAATATTATTAGATAAATCATTATAATAAGATACATATAAATTAGTATATTATTTCAAATTAGTTAGGGAGCTTTTCATAACAAATTACGATATTTACGATCAGATGTTCTGTTTAGAAAAGATTCTTTCATCATATATTTTTCCAATAAATCTAAGCATAGGTGTGTTAGCATGAGAAAAATATCATGTGCCACATAAAGAAGCCGATACACTCCTTTTCACGAATGTTTCAGTCTCGAAGAAAAGCATTCCACCATACACTGTTCTGGCTGGACAACATAAATATACTCTAGCAATACGTGCCATCCAAAGGTAACTCGTACAATTTTGTTACCCTCACACGGACGGATCTTCAATTCCTGTTATTAACGGCGACGCATAGAAGGCTTCCAGTTCGTAAATTGAAAGGGCTCGCTCCTTCGTCACTCTCAATCTACCTTTCGCAATCCTGCTGATTTCGAAATATTTATATCTTGATTTAGACGTTGAATTTGCTGGGGTAATTGAGATAACATGTAGAATATTTCTACAATTTGACTAAACTAGTTATAGTGACTTTTAGACTGAAATGAAACTAGTGATTTCAGATAAGATCCTCATTCTGTTTCAAAATTAAATTTACCTAAAATACCACACATAACTCATATAACAAGGAAATGTTCATTCAATAAATGATTACACCCTATTTTATTTAGGGAATGTGATTTTTAATATAATTAAAAGTGTATCAATTCATATTCATATTCTGAAGACATGTGGCAATGATTTCATAAATTGTTTTTTGAGTATTTTCGAGGATAAAATGGAAAAATTAACGATTTTCATGTAGAGAATCAAACTTTCTCAGATTCTAATGTTTGTTGATTTTTTAATTAGTTATAAATCACCCTAAGCTGTGTAAACAATAGTAAATAAATATGCAAATTATTTCAATAACATTGGAACCAGAAGCCGTTGTGTAAATTACATAAAGCCTTATCTTCGTATTAATTAAAGACACAGAATTGAAAAGACGTCTCAATGAATGTCACAAAATATGATAAGTAGGTATTATGCTCAAATCAAGAAATTTTGCTTTTCGTCTGTATATGTTTAGGGTTCCGAAGAAGATAACAAAAGGAACCGTTATAGATTCGCTTTTTACGCCAGATTTTCCTCCCCAAATATCCAAACTAGAGAAGTAGGAGCTCTGAAAAAAATGAGGTGATATAGTTTGATGTGTAGGCTGCGTAAAAGTTAAATTATCTCTTCAGGGAGCTGAAACGAATTTTAATTCACAAAATACATTTGACAAATATGTTACGCTTGATTGAAAACGACCATTATATCATTACCACAAACTACAGACAAAACCGAATCAGATAGCAAAGAACAGAATATCATAAAGCTTCATAAGTGAAATGCTTGTAAATTGATTGTTTATATAGAGCGATCCAAAAACATTAATTCGAAGTAGGCTATTGCATATGAGATAGATTACACATGTCTTTGCTAGAGTCAGATGAGAATTAGTTGTCTTCAACTATCATGTTAAAATGAGTGTGTTCGGGTTGGGTGGTAGCAATAGCAATTGCACATAATGAATAAAACTGTACGTCTCTTATAATGAAAGATTGTTTAATTTTATAAATTAATATTTTTTACAAAAAACTGGATCGACTTTATTAGTTGGTGCACTGAAAAATACAAAATAATGATAATTCTATTGCTGCTGTTACTTTTGAAGTTGTGTAGTTGCAGTTAGATTGAAAACATTTGGCACCAACTTCACAAGTACCAGCACCAATAGAATTAATATTACTTTGTATTTTTGAGAGCACCAACTAATAACGTTGGTCCATTTTTTTGTAAGAAATATTTATTTCATAATTTTGAGTGTAACATTAGTCTCGAAAATCGTTGAACATTCAGTAATACTTACTTGTACTTGTAATTATTTAGAGATCTCAAAACATCGCGGCAGAAATACGCATAAGTATTTTAGATTTTACCTCCGATGTAACCCGGAAACTGTAACTCTAAGGAAAAAATGTTCATTTTAAATGTTTGCTACAATTAATCTGGTCTTTAATATGCCATTCTCAGATTTTCGATTTTCGAGAAAAATTGCCCACTTCACCCCCTTCGGGTGTGTTTTTGAAGGGAATGAGAGTTTGGATTTGAGTTTTTACGAATATGGGACCATTTTTCAAGTCTCCTCTTTCAAATGAATCAAAAATCATCAAAATGGGATTATGTTTACTATTAACAAAGCGCGCACGAACCAAAAAAAACTATTTATTTTTATAGCGATTTTGTAAGTCTGAAAGGCCAAATAATAGATAATCTGCTTCAATTGAAAGACAAGCTTTGCTTAAATATGCAGCAATTTATCTCTTTTTAGGTGAATGATCCAAAAATAACTAATAGTGAGAACTCGAGTGAGAATTAATAAACAGTACGCAAATTATCGATTATTCAATTATGTCCAAATGATCCAAAGTGAAGTTGAAAAATATTTATATGGACATATTAAGCATTTTAATATATGTCATGATTAGTTCAGGTTTATGTATTTCTTTCCATGTTAATCAATAAAATATTTCGCTTCAAAAAGTGACAAGTGATGTTTCAATACCTATTATACAATTTCAGGTATCATATTTACATAGCACACTACAAATGAGTCTTTTTTCGATAACTCGATAAAACTATAAGTATTTTTAACTGCAAGAGCATCTTGGCTTAATGATAAAATTGACGACAGCTAATCATAGGGTCGTGACTGGGAAGTCTCGACCCTGTGATTAGTGAACATCAATATTAGCTCACTATAGGTGAATCTATTTGTCAATTCCTCCAATAAAATCCACGGCTCAACTATTCTTTTATTTAATACATTTGTGAGGAGCCTTTGCAGTATGAGTTGTACTCGTACTTAACACATTTATTATTATGTATCTGTGATGAAAAAGCTAATCTTTACCTACGAGTATTTGTACTCCACCATTACGCAGAAAAAATACAAGTTTGTATGTGTATATTCAAATAACCTATTCTATTCTCAACAAAAGCTTTTTCTGTTCTTATTGAAATTCTTGTAAGACCAGACTCAGCAGCACCATTATTCCATTGCAAATTATTCGTGAAACTTTTGGAAAGAAAAACACCTACAATGGAACATTACAGTTGTTTGCCAACTCACTTCAATATTAAAATTAAATTTTATAAGAAAATGTCGCTAAAACTGCTGCCGCATTATTTTTAGAACAGTCGATTTTATTTCAATGTGATATACCAAAATGCAGTACTAATAATAATACTGTAATAGATACATATCATTCAAATTACTTTGAATCAGCTGTAGGTAGGTATTAGAAATAAACTGGAGAAAGCATTTGATTGATGAGGGTTTGATCTGATTTTGTTAATATTTGGTATTAAATAGTACCTAATGTTGTTGTTGAAAATTAAATTGGGCATTTTTCGAAGAAAAACAAACGGTAGGCTTGTTACTGTGGTCTGAAATATATGTATTTCCGCGATGTTTTAAAACCTCTGAATTATAACTATAAGAAAAGTATTATGTTTTTGGGAACGTTACACAATTTTGATGACTAATCAATTGTTAAGATCGTTGACTTGCGCCAACTCTCCTTTTTGGTTCAGACCGCCCTGTATATGATGATCTGCATGAGACTACAAACGATGGTTAGAAATTATTGGGGGAGGCATGTGGGAGGAGCAGTTAAAATGCTCTTATTAGAGAAAACTGCAGCATAACATACAAAAATGAATGATTTGGATCATCCCCGAAGTTGTAGAAAAGATTTCATTTGAAGTACAAATCAATTTTTTTATCGTAAAGCAATAAAATTAGCAAAAGTAGTTTTACTTTCCGAACTTATTTCAAAAATATTTCTTTTTTGGACACTTTCTATTGTGTTCTATTGTGTTTTTATGAGAACACTACCCCCAAAGAGTAAAGAGCAGAGAGAACATATAATTTGTGTGTATTGTATATTCCCTCTGGTAGAGGCGAAAAATAATTAGGTATGACTAATGACAAGTGACGTCATCGAAATTCGAAATTGAATGATTCTACAAAATGTAATTTCAGCGGATTTCTCTTTTCTACGACAGAAATTCTGCCTAGCAATATCATTGAACTTAATTGTATTATAAAGGTATGTGAACTAAGTACGTTACAGGTGAGTTTTGTTAATTTTGAATAACTATATAGGAACTTTGTAGGTGGACCATTGGAAATTACTACGCAAGAATATAATTTTCGAAATTAAATAACAGGAAACGGATTATACTCTAATGAAGGAAGATATACTTTAAGCTCCATTACCATGAAATTTAGGAGTATTGAAAATGTCATTTGATTACATACGGATTTAATACTATAATTTGGAAATAATTTGTGAAAATTATACGTTCGTAGCCTTAATCAGTCCCAGATAGATATATAATGCCAAATAATAGACATAGATATGTATCTATCTTTGATTCTGATGTTCCGCATCTATGATATGAAAGAGCCTAATAAGCCACCATAATTAAAATCAGAGAATGGTACCAATCAAAATCTTATTCTTTACGTTTTTGGATTTTAATTTACGAAATACTATACGATTTTTTCAGAGAGGTTATAAGCTTTATGACGAACCGGTATATTATGCTTTTCGAAAACTTTCTGTGTGCTTTTTGTTATATATATCGTACATTGACGAATTGCATTTGATAGAGCGTCCGTGGTAATCGAGCGTCCGTATACGGACGCTCTATTACACATCAGTGTAATTCTGGTCAAGATGATCATCTTAACCGATGGAACAAAAATTGGAAGGACGCTCCATGCACGTCCCAAGAGATTTTTGATTGATATTCGAATATAATTAGTTCGATATATCTAGCGCAGCGCGGCGCTAAAATATTCATTTTGAATACGTTAACTTTCATTCCATCGCGTATTGGGCGTCCGGCAATCTGGCAACAACGAAACACATGAATTTCATTTCAACGACTTTTACACTCATATAGGGTCTTCTGATATATATTCGAAGCACTTATAAATTATTCGTTTGAGATCATGTGGATAAACCTGGTGCCATTCGAATCAATAGAAGAAAAAATCGCTCTAGATAAAAACCATCCTTTGAATTTTTTTATTTAGTATAGTTTAGTTTAGTATATATTTTTTTTTTTAAATCATTATTCAATGTATTGGGAACAATGTGAACTAACAATACGAACAATATTGACGTACTACTACTGACAGACGTTTCATTTAAAATGGAGGACATAAACTCTATCGTATCGTATTCCGCGAGGATATAGACTAATAAATCATATTCGACAGATTTGTATTCATGGTGGCATTTATACTAAGACCAAGTTAGATTTCCATAACATTTGTGTAAAAGATCTTTGCGCGAAGATAGATGCAGAATTAACACAGCTTAAAAATATGAAAATTAGTTTTTGTTGTGCCTACAGATCACCGGATGGTGATAGTAATTTTTTTTAATATTATCTGCACAGAATATTATCAGAAAAAAACTCCAATAATAAGGTACAGGCTGTCGGTGACTTTCAATTATAGCTTTAAGACTTAAAACCAGTGACAATAAATTAACTGAATGCAAACATATTTTTTATCACATGATATGCTAGAAAAAGTTTTTGTTGACACCAGCGGATAACTAAATCTAGAGAAACTAGAGTCGATAATCTGTTCACAAATTTAGATGATAACATTTTCATTCTTGAAGTCATAGAGCCGCACTTGTCCGACCATAAAAGAATTTTATCATGTGTCGACCAATGCCAAAAAAATCTATCTCAGGTTTCACAGTTGCATTAGATGAAATGATCTGAAATATCTGCCATTTAGATCCAGAAACAAAAGCTGCTCATTTAGTTTACTCTGTCAGATCTTTAAACATCTCGTTTTCCATAAAAAAGTTATGTATCCCTGAAAATAACTTTAAAATGTTGAGATTTCTACGTCCCTAAAGCTGGCAGAGCAAAGTGAGTAGAATCAAAAATACAAATCTGTTGTAGAGCTAATTAAATGCTGTGTTCCGAAATTAATTGCTCTTATAGTTTTTATTTTTGGAAAATGGCTGCTTTTCTAGCTTTAGACTAAAGCTAGCACAGCAACCTTTGAAAACTTACTTTTTTAGAACTTCTTTTATAGTGCTGTTAAGGTTAATTAATTGTTAATTAAGTGCTGTATTCCGAAATTATTTATTCTTATTTATAGTTTTTCGGAAAATGGATACTTTAAAAAATCTATTATTTCGGGATAATCTTATTTGGTCCTTGTAGAGCTAATTAAGTGCTAATTAACTGCTGTATTCCGAAATTAATTGCTCTGATATTAAAAAAATTGCTGCTTTGTTAGCTTTAGATCTAAAGCTAGCAGAGCAACCTTTGAAAATCATAATTTTTCAGAACTTTTGTTTTAGCGATTGTAGGGCTTATTAAGTGCGGTACTCCGAAATTAATTGCTCTAATAATTTTTTGAGAGAGAACGTTCTTTTAAGACAAATAAAAATGTCAATTTATCTATTGTGGGGATATTTATAGCTTTAAAGGTACACCGGGCAACTTGAAACTACTTAATTTTATGTAATCCATTTTTAATTCCATTTTAAAATTGAGATTTTAATGTTTTTGAATTTATTATCTCTCCCAATGAAGAAATGTACAATTCTGATACTAAAAAGCTAAGGGATAAAACTTAATTTTTGTAGGACCGGACGGTTTTCGATTGCTAACCGTATATGTTCCTATGACTGTAAGATAGGTTTACCGGTGGATAAGTTCATTACTAACCACGTCGGTAAGTACTTTTCTTACGGATATAATTGTATTGGCCGAAATATTATAGAAATTATAGAAATTAATTTCGGGAGACAGCACTTGATTAAATAACATAGGAAATATGTAAATTTTATTGATTTTTTATAAAAAATACCTCAAATAATGGTTACCGATATAGTTAATATATTGGGTGTGTAGATTATATGTTTTTGCTCTGATAGCGACAATCTCAGCCATTTTCTAAAAACTATAAGAGCCGATAATTTCGGAATGCAGCATTTAATTAGCAATTAATTAGCTCTACAAGCACGAAAAAAGTATTTCTCGAAAAAGTGTTTCTTGAAGCAAAGCAGTCATTTTCCGAAAACTTTAAGATTGAGTTTGGAATACAGCACTTAATTAGCCCTATAAACACTAAAAGAAGTTCTCGAAAAGTTGATTTTTAAAAGCTGCTCTGTTAGACTTAGATCTAAAGCAGCTATTTAGAAAAAACTATAAGAGCAATTAATTTCGGAATAAAGCAAATAATTAGCACTTAATTAGCTCTACAAGCATCAACTACGATTTTCTAGAAAAAAAATAATTTTTAAAAACAAAGCATACATTTTCCTAAGAACCATAAAACAACAATTAATGTCGGAATACAGCACTTAATTAGACCTTAAGCACTAAAAAAGAAGTTCTCAATGAATATTTTTAAAGGTTGCTCAGCTATCTTTAGATCTAAAGCTAGCAAAGCAGCCATTAAAAAAATGTAAGACCAATTAATTTCGGAATACAGCAATTAATTAGCACTTTATTCGGTCTACAAGCACCAAATAAAATTTTCTCGGAAAAGTAGATTTTTAAAGCAAAGCAGCCATTTTCCAAAAACCATATGAGTAATTAATTTCTGAATAAAGCACTTAATTAGAACTTAATTAGCCCTATAAACACAAAAAAAAGTACTCAAAAAATATTTTTAAATGTTGCTCTGTAAGCTTTAGATTTACAGCTAGCAAAGCAGCCATTAAAAAAAAAAACTATAAGAGCAATTCATTTCGGTATACAGCAGTTAATTAGCAATTAATTAGCTCTGCAAGCACCAAATTTGTAATTTTGATTCTGCTCACTTTGCTCTGCTAGCTTCAAGGACGAGACAATTCTCCTGATATTAAAAATCTTAAGTCACAACTAACCCAGGTTCATACAATTGCCGAAGTGACCAGGACGCTCGATAGCTTCGAATTACTTAACATTAACAAATAGAAAAAAGTGGAGTTTAATAATAAGATAATATCTGAATCAAAAATAAGCAAAAGTCAGTCTGGGGAATATTAACTACAAATTTAGGTAAAACTAATAACCTAAGGAATGAGAGCAATTTATCCGCTGAGGACTTTGCCAACTCTTTTGAACATTGCATAAACATTTTAATGCAAAATTCTGCGAACTATATTGCAAATCCCTTCGATTCTTGCATGCAAAAAATAGCAATAAACCATTTGACTTCTTACCTACATCCAACAAGTTAATCAGAAATATTGAACATTGTTCATAAACTGAAAAATTCTAGAGCCGCAGATAAATAAAAATGTTGCAATTTCTTTACCGAATCTATTTAATCTTCGTATGAGTACATGTATTTTTCCAGATATTCTCAAGGTTTCCAAAGTTACACCTATCTATAAAAAGGGAAATACTCTCAGGTAACTGAAGCTGAATGTAGATAAAGATTATCTAAGAATGGCATATTTTGTTATGTTTCATAGCATAATAGTGACCGTATGCCTTGATAATCTGGAGAAACACATGTCACAGCCCCAAAATATGCATTGCACAAAAAAGTCATTCGAATAATAACATCCAGCAAATATGATAATCAGTGTAAGCCATTGTTAAAAAAATTGAACATCCTGCAATTACCATGTTGCTGCATTTTGCAGTGCCTGCTTCATATAAAAAACATGCCAAAGAATCCAGCACAATTATGTTTACTCTTATAATACAAGAGAAAAATAACTAAATCTGTTTTCCATTATTCAGACATAGACCCATAATTCCTATAAATTTCTGGGCATAAAATTGAATAATGCTTTGCCAAACAATTCAAAGATGTCTTGTGCATCACTCAAAATTAAGATCCGTAAATATTTAACACAACACCGTTTTAACTTCTTAGATGATTATCTGGAACATGTTGTAAGTACATTTATGTAGGTAATCCTTTTTTACCCTTTTTTCTAGATTGTTATTACTATTATTTTCTTTTTTTAACATGTTCATAATCCTTGTCTTGAATTAAGTTATATATACTTTGTCACTTGTATGTTTATTATGTCTTCATCTGAAGCGTATTTTAATTTATTTTATTTGGTGTGATCTATATTACTATCCAGGACAAAAGTATACATGCCTAATTGTTTACATGAAATAAATATTTCTATTTCTATTTGATGTTGGAGACAGAAATAATGACAAAAATGAAAATGAGTTTACATTTTAAAATCATTAGCATCTACAATTCCATTTTGTATAAATTGAATTATAGAATATATGACAATTGAGTAATTATAATAAAGTTTAAGGAACAAAAAGTCAGATGAAATACTATTCGGAGAAACAACCAATGCTAGGTAGTCGCTGGTAGTTTCAAAATACGAGAAATATATTTAAAACCACATTTCATCATCCCATTCCACTGCACATTTGGCAATAGCGCCGGACGCTGTATTTACGGTAAATGAAATAAATATACACCGTATGGACGCTCTATTGTTTGTAAGATTGAAATTATTATATACATTGGACGCCCAAACGGCTATAGAATGAACGGAGCTCACATTGATGGCGAAGTGAAATATATACGGCAAGGACGCTTCATTACTGTTTTTGTGTATTGTATGTTGCTTGTATTTTGGCGTTAAAAATTGAGTGCATAAGTTTAGTCGTATAGTTGTCTTGTGTTCTTTGCGATATTCTGGATCTATGAAATTAATTGATCTATCTGTCTGCAAGATTATTGATTACTGATTTTTTTTTGGATAATGGGTGCCCCGAGTTAAAATGCAAATATCTCCCTGACCAAGTTTAGTGTACCATTTTGTGTGTACATTGTTTTGATTGTGTATTAATGTTAAATCTAATAAAATATATATAAACTGATCGAAAAAATACAATTGTATTGTTCTGTTTATATTGTAAACTTTATTTTATTGTAATATGTGTGGCAACGATCTGGTTACAGTTTTCTTAAACTTTGGGAATGGTTGGTAGACAATCGTCAACGTATCTAAAGAAAAAAGGTATTGGGAAGCCTGTTTTCGGAAAAATTTCGTTCTCTAGGTCTTCGAGGACTAGTTGTGCGATGTAGCTTGAGATGGAGGAACCCATGGCGAAACCATAGATTTGTTGATATAATTCTTCATTGTACTTGAAGTATCTTGTGCTTAGTGTCTGTTTTATAGCTTCTTTAAATTGAGTTTTAGAGATATCAGTTTGTTGTTTTATATCGTTCCATTTTTTAAATATTTTTTTGGGCTAAATCTGTGGGACTGTGTAAAGGTATAATACATCAGCAGCCTGTTCCTAAATACAAACCTGGCCGTGGAAAATTGACAGATATACGGAATCAATATAGAAATATGACATTCATTTTGATGTTAAATTTAAATTCACAACTTTGAAATAGAAAAATCTTGAAATCAATTGAAATTCATAGAATTAAAACAGGTATAAGAATATTTTGTTGGTTTTGATTAAATAGGGTTTTAGAGAATAACTTGCATGTGAAGAAAGAAATTAAGAACTATGGAAAACATTATTTGTATTGTTATGTTTAATTAATAAAAGTATTGGTACCACTGCCTCTACATTAAAATGCATCGTCATTACTAAAGAAATTGGAAATTGATACTTTTATAATTATTTTGATTATTTATACATGAAACACATTCAATAACTGAAAAATATAGAATTTCTAATAAATTATTAATTACATGTTGGGGTTGGCCTGGCTAGAACGGGTGGAGGAGGCCAAAATGTTGATACAAAACTTTGTTATATTTTAGTCAAAATTGCTCAAAAATAGGTACTTTTCCTCTTTTATTGATGAATCGCAGTGTTTTGGTTTAATGTTAATAATAGTAATGGTAATAATACTATGTCGAAAGATAACCTTTATAATGTATGCACCTAACAAGAATATACCTACCTATTCTATACAAAATAGAATATATTTAAATTTAAACAAAACAAATAATTGACATACCACCAAAACCGACATTTCTGGATGTCGATGAAACTGCGCGAAGTACACATTTTAAGATACTCTGGAATTGAAGTCAAACATTTTTTAAATCAAATGAAATGTCAAGATATTTATAAAATATGATTAACCATTACCATTCCGTGGAAAATTCTATAACCAATTTCAATTTATCTAAAACAAAAATTTTCATGAAATAAAAATGAAATAAATATATAATTCCTTTTGAACCAATTTTGAAAAAATATTTATTCATTAAAAAAAATTATCAGACTTGGCCCAATTTTCTGACTTCAAACAATAATCCGTTTCAAGATTGCTCAAGTTACAGAAATAGTACAATATGATAAGAATGCTATGTGAAAAATTATTGTCTGCTGCTATGTTCTCATTAGAACATACGCGATTGTTGTCATTCTTGAAAGGATAACCCAGGACGAACCGATTAGCAAGAATATGAATAAACAGGTAGTAAATATGAAATTTTATTTGTGCATAACTTTTTCCTACTTTCTCTGAGATGGCATTTTAACAAAGTGGTCAAGGGCAATCAGAGATATATTGTAAAAAAGTTTCATCAGTCTTGAGTCTTGAGCACAAGATTTTCGGCTATTGCGCAACGAGTTGGATCAGAATACTCATTCAGTGTCACCAGCGAGTGGTAACAAACGAAACAAAAAATAAAGCAACAACACCTATCGACCAACAGCTGAAAGTATGTTTTTTGACCCCAAAAAACTCTGAAATATCAACTTTTGTTGAAATCTCACAAACCGAAAATTTCACACGATTACAATACTTTCCTTACATAAGCTGCTATGGTAGCAGTAGGAGAGTAAAAATTGGGCCAAGTCTGATCTTTCTTTTTGTCTGAATAAATATTTTTTTAAAATTTATTGAAAATTGTTTGAAAACGAATTATTTATTTTATTTTTATTTTATGAATTATCACACAGAATGGTGATGGTTCCTCATATTTTATGAATATCTTGATATTTCATTTCATTTAAAAAAAAATGTCTTCAATTCCAGAGTAACTTAAAATGTGTACCGATATCCAGAAATGTCGGTTTTGGTGATAAGTGATAAATATATGTCTTTGTCAGTTGGTGAACTAAAAAATACAAGATTATACTAATTCTATTGGTGCTGGTATGTTGGTACCGAAAGTCTTCTATCTAAGTACAACTACACAACTTCAAAATTAATCTCTCTCAGCATTCTTGATAGGAAGAAAGGCTATTCAAAGGAATCGAAATACAACAATGGTAGATAAAAGCCCCTATGTTTTAATTGAAACAAGCATGGACAGTTTGCTGGCGAAGTCTGAAAAAGAGGAATTTAGAAAAGATACAGGAAAATAAAAGTTTTGTTGCAACATCTTCACAAATATTCATTCTTTATAATTTATTGAGTTAAGTGCCTCTAGGCACATGACTAATAGATGTGATAGAATGTACCACCATAAAAGATGCCAATAAGATACCCTTACTTGTTGCAAATAAGGGAAAGGATAAATTATTGATAAATCATAATGATCAGATTAAAATTCAGATAAGAAATGTTCTATACATACCTAATCTTGCTGCCAACCTATCATCAGTTCTATGGTGCAAAATGGCAACACTTGTGAATGGCTACATTTATCTGTTAAATACTTATAAAAAAGTAATTCCCAAACTCATATGTTGATAACTTATAAGATGTTATTCTTTGGCGTATCGGTCATCTGAATTGTTTCGATGTTAACAGGCTATTGGAGTGTGCTGATTTAATCAATGCATTTTCTGAAAAGTTTAAACAAAGGTCCAAGAACATGTAACACTGCCTTTCAGTAACATTGGTTCAAGAGTTTTGACGACCACTGCAGTTCGTCCACACTGACTTAGGTGTACCTATAGAACAAGAATAAGTGGGAGGTAATTCTTTTGTTTAGAATATTCTCATACACGATTATACAGAAAAAAAATCATGTTTACTTATTTGTGGAAAGAAAATGAACTTAAAAGAAAAACTAAAATAAATCGTCCAGACAGTAGAAAATAACAAATATTTTGAAAGTTTAAAAAGCAGAGAGAGATTAAAAAAGGATTTTCAAATAATAATTATATTATGAAATTTGATTTTACTTTACATTCCCCGATTCTTATGTTTAGCATTAAAAGTTTCCAAAACTCATGTAAGCGTCTGACATTCGAAGTAGAAGAAGAAATTTATTTCAACCAAAATTAACCAAATCATTTATCATGAATCATTTAAACTGGAAACGAAAAAGGTGACCGCTCAGAAAAACATGCCTCTATCTTTGTAACTGTAACTGACGAAAATGAAAAATACTTCACACAAATCGTTGGCTTGACGCGTCGCGGTTAAAACGCTGTTTGGGAACTTGAAAATTTAATTTTGAATAATGGCTTAATCTCGTGAATTCGCCATGGCCACAATGCACGGAATAGTGTGTATGTTAGTGTGTAATGCTTTTAGTAACGGTTAAAAGCGTTGTTCTATACGGTGACACCGGTCAAGCTAATTTTGATAGATTGTTGAACCAAAGATGAGATGGAGATTACTTGCATCCAATGGTATTGGAAATATAAACCGGGTGAGGCGCACTAGATGATATAATTATTTCTCCGATCGCTTAAAAAAATCCGATAGGTAATTTTGACTGCATAAGCACAACTATATCATTTTAAGATCGTTCCCAAAAAAAAACAATCGGGCTTTAACTACGAAAATACCTGGATAAAGTAACTATGCAATGTTACATCTACATGAATTAACATATACTATTTGGAGCGAGATTTCATGTATTACTATCACAAGAAATGATCACAACTAAATTCGTATTCTATGTTTAAGTACTGCAGGAAATATTTAAAATCCCGCATACAATAAATAGCTATATTATCAAGAATTGCAAGAGATCTGAGGTAGCACCGCTATGTACTAAAATGCCTAATTATTGCTTTTGAGTTTTTTTATACTGTGACTTTTAGACGTTCAATACTCCTTGACTATAATATAATGCGACGTTGTCAAGATGTGTATTACTACTTAGGTTTTTCCTAAGTCAGAAAATTAAAACTCCTTTTACCACTTGCTATAAATACAAACTGCAAACTTTTTCTGTATTTTCGTTTATCAATTCTCAAAATTGTTTATAATAAAATTAAACTACAAATTTTATGAAATGAAAAATGGAACATATCAGATATGCAAATAGTAAAGTAGAACAAATGAACACATTTTCAAGAAATTATGATTTTTAGAGCGAAGTTCTTTTAGCGAGGACACAGGGCTAGAGTGAACTAACGAATGACCAAAAGTGTAACCAAGAAACTTGCAGAAACTGATTTTCGGGCCCGAGAAATCGATTGGTGAGACTCTCATATTTAATTGGTGGAACCTTCGAGGTGGATACTAGCTATATCGGAAATGTCTCCACAAATTTTGGTAACAATTTGCAGCGAAGTATTTTCGGGATCGAGAATTCGATTGGTGACATTCCATTGACACCTAGAGTACCTATAGGTGGCAATAGATATTCACATATTTAATGGTTGCGAACCTCGAGATCCACAATAACTTTTTCCACAATGGTTCGGCACTGTTCGATAAAAAATTGCAGCAAAGGGTTTCCGGGGTCAAAAAATCTATTGGTGTTTAATGGGTGTTACCCTCGACGTCTAAACAAGCTTTCTCAATAATGGCTCGTAGATTAAAAATGTATAAAATAGTTTTGGGGACGTGAAATCGATTGGTGTTACATACCCAATAGGCACGACCCTCAAGGTCTCAAGTCTCATATGTTATGAGTGCCACCTTCAAGGTCCATACTAGCTTTTCGAAAATGGCTCAGCAGATTTTGATAAAAATTTGTATAAAAGAGTTTTTGGGATCGAGAATTTGATTGATCATACTCTCACACTTTATGGGTTCCCACCTTCGAGGACCACACTAGCTGTTTCGGAGTTGGCTCCGCAAATTTCTATAAGAATTTACGGCAAGTAGTTTTTATGGTCGAGAAATATAAATGATACATATATTATGGGAGCAGAATCACAACGGCATTAATAATGAATATTAGCTTCGCTCTTAGCGGGTATCCCACGAGACCTCTCACCATTTTTTTATTTGGAAATATTCTTCACAACAGATTAATCAGTCCCACAGTTTTTGACATAATGCAATTTTTCTTTATATCATCATGATGAATACTTGAGATTGAAAATCCGTTCCTTACAGGTTCATTAAACGGCTGAGTTATCGTTTATTTTTGATATTTTGTACCTAAAAGGTGACAAAAGGAATCCTTAAGGCTCGCTCACGTTATGGCCAGCCGCAAAACTTTTAATTGCAAAAACCCATCAATCGCACAATATAGAAGACCATACACAACCGCAGGGTTGTCCAACTATCTTTTTGAAGTTCACTTTCCTTTAAAT
This sequence comes from Crioceris asparagi, assembly GCA_958507055.1. NCBI lineage: Eukaryota > Metazoa > Arthropoda > Insecta > Coleoptera > Chrysomelidae > Crioceris > Crioceris asparagi. The sequence continues at coordinate 54,523,950 of OY293826.1, read as the reverse complement.
AACGATGGCGACTACTCGCATATATTTGTGAAATGCGTAATTTCACAAATATACGCGAGCAGTTGCCATCGTTGCATATGCGTAATTTCATAAATATACGGGATCCAGATCCGAACGGCACTATTTGACATTTGAGATGCTTTACTTGTGGTAGGTAGCCAACACTTTCCACGAGATGGCCAACCTATAACTTGGTGAAAAATCTTCACGCTTTGGCCGAAATTGAACCGGGATCTAATGCATGGCAGTCGAAAGCGCAAACCAGTGTGCGATAATTAATTGATAGGAAAATAACAAAATTGATTCAGGAGGATTTTCGCGTTACGCTATGGCCCGACCTAATATGCGCAAAAGTTTGCAGTATCGCTTTTGTACGCCCCATCGCTCCCCCTTCTTAATATACCACGAAGTAAAACCTCTGAAAAAAAATGCTAGGTGAAACTACCACCGATTTCCTTGATCAGGATTACATGTCCAGCGAGTTTATGTAGCATTTGTTCCTAAATCCGATCCAGTACACACGTCATTATTAGGTGATGCCATCATTTGACACCATAATGGTGTTCCGTTCGAATATCCTTCCAGTACTGGATAGGAGTTTGTTGTCAAACGCTGCAGCTGTGTTTAATTTTGTAAATCAATCAACCTCATGAAGTTTCTTGACAACAATATTAATTTATAAATAGCGCAGATACAACAGAGCCACACTGTGACATAAGCAAATAATGGTGGCGGTAGGTAACATCAGCATGCTGGACCGAATTTACGAACAAATGCATAATAGAATCAAACATACCATTTTCAACAAAATATATAAAAATGATTTCTTTATAATAAATGCCCAAGTTGTTGTGTTGGGACTTGGAGGGAGAGTCTGAAAATTTGTATTCATGTTATCTAGCACTCATGAGTTTGGACCAAATATTTCTATATTTTTGAAAGCCGCAGTTTTTCGCATCTTCAAACTGTTTTTTGTTGGCTCATTTAATGTGACAAATTAATTGCATTTTGTGCGATATAAGAAATTGTGTACACTTGATAAATTATCATATTCTTATATATAAATTAAGTATGTACTTAGAAGAAAAAACAAATTAAATGTTAAATTACTCTCTTGATCGGAAAAAATACCTGATTAAACGTTGAATGAAGCTATATGGCAAATGATAGATACATATCTTAGAAGGAAGAAGTTTCCAACTGGATATTATATTTTCTTGTTGATAACTATTTAATATTAAATCACATAGGCTACTTTAATGAAATATTAATATATCAACAGGTTGAGACGTTACGCGTTCATCTGAAGAATAATTTATTAAGATTCATAACAAGTCTCATCTGTAAGAATATATTATATTATATCACAAAAAAGACATCTTGAATATCGTTAAGGGGCCTTCTGGATATAGCAAAAACCTAAAGTAATTAAGCTTTCTTTATAGCACCATAATTTTTTCCGTCCATGTATGGTGCGTAACAATTATGAAGAATATTAACTTCTCCCAAGCGCTACTTGAGAGCAGCACTCGAGAACCCTTGGGACTTCGTAAATTGTTAAGTCAATAGGCGTTGTAAATTCCAGTGTTTTATTGGAGGCCACCGGCTTTTTTTCGGAACTCATCCCAAATGCAGCCAGTATTTCGTTTTCACACAAACAAGAGGGAGTTGTTGAATTGTAGGCCTCATTCACAATTCGATTGTAATTCGGAATAAATTTATTACCTTTGTTAAAATGATTCGGTTCTTTAAGCTCATTATACAATATTTATGAGGCAAACCAAAAATAATATCGGTTAAAACGATATATATGTACACATACAGCCATATTTGTTATAGTATTATTTTTGCCGAGAGATTTATGAGTTTTCAACAAAACAAATTAATTTATTCAAAATTAATTTAACCGCATTTTAACAATAGACCCTAACTAAATATTTTGCGGGAATATATTCAATAAATTGACAAGAAATAAAATATTTTCTTCAAAATAAAAGTGATTTTATAAATAAAGTTATAGACAGAACTGCAAGAGTTAGGTATAAATATAGGTATCACATAAGGTGACAATCAAAAAAAATAATCTAGAGTTTTATTGGTTGAAAGCAGACAAACAATGGAATTGTAAAGCTCATCATCCTATTATCCCCTATAATTGATTTAATTATTTTCAGAAAAAAAAAATCGATACAGTAAAATGTGTACCTGACCAATACATAATAATATTCTAGTACTATAAAAAGTTGTAATCCTTAAACTCCAAATATTCATGTTATTTATACCGTAAATTAGCTTCTAAATATATGAAAAGAGTATTTCATTTTTTCTTTTTCAGTTATACATATTGCTTTACATGAAGCTAGCACAATTCCATACAAAAAAAATATTATATTTTTTACTGTATTGAAATGTGATCTATAAAATTAATAACTTCATACTTGATTACACGAATAATTCTTAACTATTCTTTCCAAATTCAAACTCATCACTTGGAGGTGTGCTTCACAGATCCGGTGTAATAAACTCGACATATATATTATGTATTACGTAGAAAGAATATAAAATATCTCAATATCTGAATTCGAAAGTACTTAATTATTATTGTGCTTGTGGATTTATACGGATTCTTTGTAAGTAGTATTTCCAAATCAAATTATCTCTGCGGCTTAATGTTTCAGCACGTACAGAAGTTAAGTATTTCGAATATCTCTTCAAATATAATTTATCTAGGACACTATGCACTTAGTAAAGATAATATTTAATAATACAGGTAGTGTTTGCGGTTTCTGTATTTTCAGTCAGCTTCATTAACCTTTTTAACTTTCTTACCAATATTAACATGTTCAAATTAAATTCCATGTAGTAAGTAAATTAATTTCTTAAAATGAAATGTTTATTCCTATAAAATTATATCAATGATAATTCATGAATCCTTCATAGTTCTTATAGTTTGGTATTAAATGAACTTTAAAATAAGCCGAAAAAGCTTTAAAAAGAAATAAGTATTAAATCCGAAAATAAGATTATTTAATATTTTTTTGCACATAATTTCTTCTAAAATGTCTGTTTTCTGCATTTTATGACTAAATAAGGTATAATATGTCCAATCCACATATAAAAGTGTAGAAAATGAACAAAAACTTTAAATCGCTAAATAAGACTATTTAATATTTTTTGCTCATAATTCCTTCTAAAATGTCTGTTTTTAGCCTTTTATGACTAAATAAGGTATATGTCCAATCCACACATAAAAGTGCAGAAAATGAACAAAAACTTTAAATCGGAAAATAAGATTATTTAATATTTTTGCTCGAATTTCTTTCTAAATTGTATGTTTTTAGCATTTTATGATTAAATTAGGTATAATATGTCCAATCCACACTTAAAGTGCAGAAAATGAACAAAAACTTTAAATCCGAAAATAAGATTATTGAATTTTTTTTGTACATAATTTCTTCTAAAATGTCTATTTTCAGCATTTTATGAATAAATAAGGTATAATATGTCCAATCCGCACATAAAAGTGCAGAAAAGAACATTAAGCTTTTCTGAAAATACCTACACTTGTAATAGAGAATACGCCCTTTGAAAAAATAACATAACTCTATATTAAATCTGATAGAACATGAAAATACCTAATATCGATATGTATATACAATTTGCACAAAAAACGATACATCGTGCTTTGAAACGTACCAAATTTACAAATTACACATAAAAAAATTCTGCCAATTTTGTATAAATACAGAATGGAAATTTGCATTACTCTAATTTTAACTTTGAGCTTACACGGTGTAAAATTCATACACATTTTGAGAAAATATGTCCTCAAGGTCTTAATTTCTTAACTACAGAGTACTAAATTTTTAACATATTTTTTATGATAACATTGGTATGACGCTAGATATGTTTGTGACGTACGATTTTCGTATAAAAAGAATAAAATTCAATAGTTTGCATCTCGCCAGACCACCTTTTTGTAATGTTAAAGAGAATAATTTTTAAAAGACAAAATTATAAAATTAGACTTATTTAAAAACAATTTGGCTTGGAATGCCATACCAAAGTTATTAAAAAAAAAATAAACATCTTCAACACCCTATAATTAGTGAAAACCTTAGGACATATATGTTCATATGAAGTTTTTTTTATGAGATTTATGAGTTTTCAACAAAACAAATTAATTTATTCAAAATTAATTTAACCGCATTTTAACTATAGACCCTAACTAAATATTTTGCGGGAATATATTCAATAAATTGACAGTTGAAGTTTTTTTCTTCATAATGGAACCAAGAATAACCTCTTTAAATATTAGCGTCTTATTAACACACTGTAAAATCGCAATTTGGATTCAGTATATTTGAACTAATTTACCCACTACAAATGATCCAATTGCACTTTGGATAGGTACGATACTTCAAGAGAAGTATTAATAATTGATAGGTAGGAATATTGCTAAATTATATATTTTTATTAACAAAATGCCGACACTTCAAAAGTACCAGCACCAATATAATTAACATTACTCTGTATTTTTCAGTGCACCAGCTAATAAAGTCGGTCCAATACATATATTTATTTCACACTTTTAAGTGTAACATATTAGTCATGAAAATTGTTGAACTTTCAGTAAAACCAAAGAAGATAGAACTTATCGAGGAACTTATCCTATTACCAAGGCTAAGCTTATACTTGTTATTATTCAGAGATCTCGAATATAATCTCTTCTTCAATTTGGCTGTCTTAAATTTTCAATTTCAAAAAAAAAATCTCCTTCTACATGGCAGAGATACACATATCACATTGCTGTAACTGTTTTGAAAAAATGTTCAATTTAAATGTTTTCGAATATGGCCCCCTTTTATTTACCAATCTCTAATTTCCGATTCTCGTAAAAATTTGTCCCTTCCACATAGCTGAAGCACATATTTCAGACTGTAACGCGGAAACGCTTCCGGATATGGAATTTTCTTTAATTTTGCCGTCTGGGACTTCGGGAAAATTTGCCTCAAGCACCCTCCTTTGGGGTAAGTTTTTTAGGGGAAAGGCATGACTAATATTGTTTTTTTTAATAGGACAAATTCTCAATTCTTCTTTCTCAAATGAAAAAACATCAAAATCGAATCACGTTTACTATGCAAAAGGCTCAAACAAAAATAAAAATACAGTCGAATTGTATACCTCCTCCGTTTGGGAAGTCGCTCAAAAACAAATATGAAATGGCAAAACAGATAAATGTGATGGAAAAATATCTGTTAAAAATTATTATTGAATTAGTAGAGTTGTTTTTACTTTCGGTGGCTGTCCTCTCTTCCTTTTAGTCAGAGAGGTACACTTTTCACATCGATGGGCACCTTTACCTTCAGCAGGATATCACGCTAACATTTTCAGAATAGCAAGTTATTTATATTATTTTCCGAGCTTCACAATCATTGTCAAAACATTACCAATTCAAGTGGGGAAAGCTATACAATACTTATTGCTTTTATTTTAATGCTCTGTAACAATGATTCATAGACGTCTATAAATAGCGACACCAAAAAATTTCAATTCTAGTAATATTCTTTATTTATATTTTGTTGCTGGTAATTCAAGCACTGATAGTGATTTATCTAACGAGTAAAAAAATCCATGCTAAAAATTAGGAGAGAAAATTGAGGTATTGAGAGCGTCAACAACAAAACTTTAATCCAGGTTAATTAATGTATGTACTTATTATGTGTTTGAGTTATGAATTAGCGTAGCATTAGAATGAAATACGCGTTTCTCCGATAATTGCTTTTTTTACATTTTCTTTTAATTTTTCTAAAATTTTTTTATACATTTTTCTATTTTCTTAATTATAGTATATTCTTGCAACAAACTCAGACCTTGTCATTAAACAAAAAAATGAGTGTTTTTCACTGCTATGTTACTCATTAATATAGTAGTAACTCGATTTTCTCAAAGCTCGATCGAAAAATCGGGATATTAGCAACTAATTAACAACAAATTCCCATGCCGGTTTTGATTGTTTCTGCTAACTTGTCACTGTAGCTAACTGTATCAGTTAAAGTCGGGTAGTTTAATGTTTAGTTGGGTATTGGTACAGAATCCAAAGTGCCATTGATTATCTAATTTTATTTTATGTGTAAGCTCAAAGTCAAGACCAATGTTAAGTTAGATTCTGTAATTTTATAGTTTGTTAGTAGGTACTTACAAAGTTGACAGACTTTATAAAGTGCAATTATATACCTATTTCCCGTTTTGTAATTTGTCCAAACTAAAGCTTTCAATTTTTTATTATCAAATTTTCATTAATCGGGAAAAAGAAATCACCTATACCCTCTTTAGAGGTATTTTTTGCGGATTGACAAATTTATACTGAGATACGACGTATCGGTAAGGGGAGAAAAAACCATGCAGGTAAGTATATGGAAATACATTGTAGTCATCAGGGTGTTTGTTAGACAGTTTGCATTCGTTCCACAGCTACTACAAACCCTCAAAGGCCTCTGATACATACCTTTCAGGGTAAAATTTAAATCTGCAAGCTGTACCTACCTCCTCAATTTCCCCGAAGTCAGTCAGGAACAATTAATGGATTAAAACAAACAGTTTTTCTTTAGAAATATATGATGATACTTGATCTATAGCGTACAACTACTGCTCAAACTTTTCTGCAATTTTCCAGTAGACGAAATGACACTAGCAATGTATAAAGTTTCATGAATAAATCAAAGTTCATACTTATATCTATATAAAATCATCGATATTGCTCCTTTATAGCAATAATAAAGAGAATGACAATAGGTAGAATCAAGGAATATGATGAGGTAGAATATAAAAAGAAAACAAGTAACCTTAGTTGGAGCATATAATCGATATAAATGGGAACGTAACAAGCATCATAGAAAATTCTGAGTATTTCTATATCACCTGAGCCCCAGCTTGAATTTGCACTCTTATGCTATGTGTAGAAATCATCTTGAGTATATAAAATGTACTCTACATAATAAAGATCTAATACTTCACCTGCTGCTTCTTAAGAATTTATAGTAAAGTTTAGTGAAAGTAGAAAAAATAATTACCTAGTTTTCTATGAATAATTTGTTTTGTTAATGATGGTATCGCAAACTATTTCAAATGTAACAATTCTTATGTTTTGCTCAATGTCTCATAAATCAGTAAATACCTAGGTATATAAAATTTCCTCTTTGATGGGTGTTTAAATATAGTACAACAAACTTGAATAGAGACTATTTTTACAATTCTATATTCTGTTACTAAACAGGATGTTATAATGCTGTTCGAAGTACGATTGTCCAGAAATGAAAAACATAGAATTCGAGCAGGTTAAATTGGTGGCTCTCTTTTAGTTTCTTATTTTTCTTATTTGTTTATTTCTTGTAGCGAGGCATCTGTTTATGGCAGTAAAGAAAACACACGGCGTGTAGCAAGCAACCGGTTTATATCATCTTGCGTTTCATTGGGTCAATTAACATAATTTATCGGTTTCCTGTATATTTTTTTCCACTTGTAAAAATCCCCAGAACGTGGTTAAGGTGAGTTAATTTAGGAACATTCTTTTGGTTTTATATTGTTTATGATTACGTGAATCACTAATTATTGAAAATAGAAATTCCTATAAACACATACTCATTTAATAATACCATAATAAATAAATATTCTAGGATCAATTTAGAAATAGTAACATATTATAAATTCTTTTGTACAAATGGTTTTTCAGCACAGACGCTAGAGGTGACAGATAATAACTCTCTTATTATAAAAATAAATTTTCTAAACGAATCTATTAAAGTTATCTGAAGTTTGTGTTGATATAGAAAGGCAGATATAATTAAAGCCTCAGCGAGAACTTCTTAACGTTGTATCGTTAGATCAAAAGTGTATTCTCAAACAAAAAAACAGTAATGATGGTGTGCTTATTTATGTATAAGTAATCATTTTAATGACACTAATTTTTTTCTTTCAGACTAAAAATGTCCTCCTCAGGTTCTCACGTTCAGAACGTTTTTGTTTTCAAACAATATGACTGACTGGCTTAGATAATATCAAGTGGTGTCTGTGTAAGTAATCGAGTGAATCAGAGCGTAATTTTTAATGAAACACAAAATAATTATCTCAATCTATAGCCCTAGGTATGTGCATTTGAAATGCATCCATAATATTGTATCAAAAATAAATTTGACGCAGAATATATGTATGATTAATGAAATCAGCATTTTTATAAGATTTTTTTTTGTAAATGCTAATTGCCGCAAGCATTTCATGTCAAATCAAGTTCACTAAGCGGTTTATTAATATTTTACTCCTATTACACTATATTCAATAATAGATTATAACATGTATCTTACACATAACACCGCTAAGCTTATAAACGGCTCATGACCTCATGATTGCATTGAATTAACAATTTCTCTTGTTTTCACGATGGATATATTATGTCAATTATCTGTGACAATAACTGAAATAGTAAAATTCTAGAATAAACCCACAAGAGTTTATTTTTATCAATCAGCTGTAGGTAGCAATGTAAAAAAACAAGAGATTTACGACAGCCTCGAAAAAGTTAATAAGATGTGAATACTTTATAGGGGAAATCAGCTCCAGGCTATAGAAAGCAGCATACCAATATAATTATGGAACGTTATTCTTTATATGAATATCCAGAGGATATTCGAGATATCGCTATAAAAGATTCTTGCATGGGAAAAAATTGCAGCGGAAGAATAGGTAAAAAGCGAAAGGTCAGGCCGTTCAAAAGAATTTTATCAATTATTCAAAAGGCATATAATATAAAAATAGGTAGATTGATATCTTCTATTACGTAAAGTTAACTTCGTCGAACAGGGTTTGAAAGAATATCAATGTCAACCTATAAAACATCTGGTTATTTACTCATAGGACTTTCCTATCGCTTTTAGAATTATTACTAGAGAATATACCAAATATAAAATCGTCTGATAAAATCATACGACCATTCATTTTTTCAGCGTACCATAATAAACAATGAGGAAGCGATTAGCCGGATTATCAATAAACAGGAAAAAAATATAGAATTAAAAAAATTGTCAAAAAATTGGTCAATTGTTTCACGAGAGACAGATGATGAAAATATGTTTTATGTACTCAGGGAACCTGGAAATAAGACCTGCTGAAAACCGCCGACTTTAAATGATACTATTGACGAAAATAATACCACCGCGAGAATGGCGGCGCTAGTGTTCCTGATTAAAATCTGAAGCTTCGAGAGACCAATGTCAGTGGTCAGTGTGATTAATAGGAAAAAAAGCGAATTTGTCGGTGGTAGCGACAGTTCGTAAAATGACCGCATATGTCGCATGCCAATTTAATTGTCTCAATACCTACTATCCATATACAGATCTACTTGGCGTGGCGGAAGGAAAGTAGAACAACATTTTTGCCGTGTTTATAATTAATCTTAGTTCGGCACTAGCTTAATTTGATACTAAAACTGTTATGTTTGATATTATCGTTAGGTAGTATATCGAAACTATTAAACAAACAAATCTAGTAGGTACCGAACTAATACTCATTATGAATACAGATGTTTTCAAAGTACCCAAGAATAGGAAATCAAGATCAAAATAAGTAAAAAAAGAGATTTAAAGCAAAAAGAGATGATATGTCTACAATTCGAGAACTCATCGAAATGAATAACATGATTTTAGGGATTACTTACTTGAGAATGATTGGACCACTTTATGAGGAATTACTGCTGTAGTAGGTACAATCAATGGATTCTGCATTTCTTTCATTCACTCCACCTCTCACACACTCCATTTTTTTATATCTATACCTATAACGTTCGTTTGCCATACTCAGTAGCATTTACACATTCTGTTGGATGAATAAATTGAATAAGGGGGGCGGATAAACTACTGAGATGGTAGATGGTAGAAGATTTTCGCCTATTGCCTACACTTTGTTCGAAACTGAGAATAGAGTTTGGCTACTAAGTATGGACAAATTATGATAAATGGGAAAACGGCACACATTGTTGCCGTAGCTTTAACCTTACCTATAATTGTTTTTTGTAATTTTGTAATGTATTGTTTATTATTAATAACCCATAAGACCACGTGGTATCTTGAGACTAGACCTGAGGGTTGGTCGAGCCCGGCATAACAATGCACTGGCAACTATGCACTCCATAAGAGTCCATAATGCAATTTTAATTTGAAACGCATATCAATCATACAAAACCATAGAAGAAACAACAACATCAGTCAATCTATTCCCGAGATCATCTTGGCACAGACAGACCAATGGCTGAAAATATGTTTATTTGGCTCAGGGGACCTTAAAATGTAAATACTGGATACCGATAATTTTACACTATTACAATACTTAGGTCATAGCAACCTAGGCCTCTTTCACATGGAGAGCCGCAAGGCTCGTCCTCGCGAGTAGTTGATTTTTTCGCTCATAACTTCCATTATTTTACATGAGGGGACTTTTGGTTCGTGTGCTCATGTGAAGCCTCCACATCTTCATTTAAAGGATGAGAGAGATTTCGTCCAAGCGCCTAGCTTGGAATGCGAGAGCCGTACTGGCTCCCACTCGCGCGCCCAAGAGGCTCGTGCTCCTCGTGTAAAATCTCCGTAGTACTCTCTTTGAATTTCTATCATACGCAAGCTCCTACCGCTCGCGAGTTATAGGGCTCGCCATTTTTCATTATTATTCAGTAGTCAAAGATAGAAAATCAAATAGAGAAAAAAATAAATGTGAACTCAATTCTTATTTTTTCTTTTGAGCTATACATAAGGCATTAGCAAAGTATTTCGAACTAGTTACAATCGAGTTTTTGGGTTTGAATATTATATACCCATTTAGAAATATAATTTTGTATAATTTTGGTCAGCGCAGAAAAATACTATCAAACAAGTAATAAATAATTGTAACGTTTCATTATTTCAATTAATTATAAGCTTACTTGAAAGCTCTAAATTTCAGACTTTAAATCATCTGACGATAGGTGGGAATAAGAGACTGATCTACTCCCACATATATGTATTATTGGAATGTTGACAAATGTTACCTACTGTAAAAGCTATTCAAATATGAATTTTAATGTTTTCATTGCCTAAGGGTTTTCTCTCTTTTGGTATGATGACTGTGAGAATCTAAATAATCAATCATAATGTAGAAATCTTCAAAGAATTATCACAACCTGAACAATAAGCGTTTTAAATATTTGAATCAATAAGGAATCGTTTCTCAGGAAATAGTATTCACAAAAAAATATTCTCTTCGGGATTTCTATTCTCTACCTTGAACTTAAGCAACAGCATCAGTAATATTTAAAAGTTACCGTAAATTCGTGCCAGGTGTTTAAAATTAATTTGTCACTCGCAAAGATTCGAGGCAGAGGCGTTGGATTTTTTGGTTGTTATGAATAAATAATATTTGACCTTACTTTCCATTCTGGCAGAATAATTGACATTGTTTTAATTTTCCAAATTACGTTCCTAGTCAAAACAAGTAAAGTCTAAACAGACGTTATCAGCAAAGCCCTTCGCGGTGGGACAGTGTTTATGTTAAAGATTTGAAGGCTTAAATACGTTTTTCTATTCGTAGGTAGCTTGTATAAGCACAGTAGTTTCTCAACATGGCAATGAGTGATATGAACCATTTGTGAGACACAGTGCTCCGTTAAATGATAATCTGAAATTATTATGGTTACCGGTAGGCACGGAAGCTTGTATAATTTATAAGGTAATTATTGAAAAGTTCACTAGGGGAACGATCGACCTCACTCACAGAAAGTGAAAATATTTAGTTTGATGTGTAAGTATGAATAATTAATACATAAAGAATTGATGTAACTATACTATCATGACCTCACCTTGTAAATGAATTAGTGTTAAAATGTTCATTTGATATATGATATGATAGAAATCATGCAGAGAATTTAAAAATTTAATAGTAACCACAGAAATATAATAGTGTTTATTATAATTCTGTGATAGTGAGATGTGTAAATGTTGTTTTGTTTCTAATGGCAAAAGTAACTATATTTGTGTAGATCAGGATGTCTAATCAGTATTTTGTTCTAGTTGGTCAAAATGTTGGTAGCGGATAAATTTTCCAGAGAAAATATTTATCTGTTTTTAGATAATTGGGTAAATTCCATATACATTCGGCAATAACAACTTTATTTTATTATTATTCAATTTGATTATATATTTTGTTGTGAAGACACAAATGTGCGATTACGAAGAAAATTATTTGCTACTTAAGCAAGCATTTGAGATTATCAAATATTTATTTTTGTTTCACTTGTAATATTCGTAATGCTCTTTTTGAAGGATCCACAAGCCACACCCCCGATAAAACGAATATATTTTTTTTTTATTTGCAAAATTATGTGCAAATTACGGCCACAAAAAAATAATTTTCTGCACAATTCCTTGACCATTTTTTCGTCATTTGAAGAAATGGTCAAGGAATTGTGCACAAAATCATTTTTTTGTGGCCGTAATTTGCACATAATTTTGCAATAAAAAAAATTATATTCGTTTTATCGGGGGTGTGGCTTGACGGACCCCTTTTTGAAGTCAATAGATTTTATTTTAACTTAAAATGTTAATAAACATTTCTTACAACACAATCATATAAAAATATAGGTATCACGTAAATTAAAGTCTTAGTAGGAGGTTTGCTGGAATATCGAGGAGTGTCAATTTACTTTCGTCTCTGGAGACAAAAGTTTTTGATCTTTTGTCTCAGTCACGTCATTCTTGAGAAATAGAGTGTCGTAGTATGATTCTCAAAAGTTGTTGATGTATCTAGTCCTTACGATATTTTTTAAATCATCTAAGATATACGTGGAGCACAGGGGATAAACGAAGTCACATTTTTTTAATATGAAGAAAAAACAATTTTAGTATCTACAGATTATGAAAAATTTTTTGATACTAGAGAGGTTTAATATTTGTTCATATTAGTAACATAAAAAAGTAATTCAACAGCTTAACTAAAACTAATTTATAAAAACAAAAATACATTATAAAAACGAATATCGTTTTAAGTCAAAACTGCGATTATAGTGATAAGAGTGTCAGATCTGTAACAATAATACGTTCCTAAATATACAGTTTCCTCTGAATTACTTGATCATTTATCTCTTATTATTATTATTAAAAGTGGATGGACTAAAATCAATCTTTTATACATTTGATGGACTTGGATCGTTTTTCTGTAAACTACCTTTTTTTTAAATGCGAAATTGATGGACTTGGCTTTGTTTTAGAATGTTGTGTTTTGGTACGTACAATAAAAAAAACTTTGGTATAAATTAAACTTTCATTTTATGTATTTATCTAATTGTTGGTAATTATGGTTATTCCCCTGTGCTCTTCATACAATAAACAAATTCCATATTTAAGCATTTCCTTTATTTAGTGAACAATATTTCTTATGGTTTTAGAATCTGATAATAGACAATGAAAAGTATAATATTGATTAACTTAATTGAAAATAACACACTAATGTTATTGTGTTTCAATTAAAACACATACATTCTAGCGAGCATTCTAGTCTTATCTGAATTTTATATCAAGAAATGTTATCTCTCTATCGAAAATTATAGATGAGAATCTAAAATTTACCATCAAGATCAGTTACGAAACATAAACCGGTTAGGAATACATATATTATATAACTGAAACTTCCAAGTTACAACGTATTCTTCATTTATCCTGCTATTCTATGGTCTAATTAATTATGCACAGTGAGTTATCTGCGAGAAAATCTGCGTGACTTTCTGATTAGGTACCTGCAGGAATTTTTTGCATCTTAGTAGAGTGACTATTCAAATATTGAGCAAGTAGTCACTCTATATTCCAAGTGAGAATAGAATTCGTGCGAAATGTTTTTCATTTCTAAAGCGAAGCCCAAAATTAGTATCTAGGAGCCATATACTTATACCTAGGATAAAACTTATGTGCGTATTGTAGGCGCCATACGGTTCTCAAGTTGTAATTTGAAAATTGTTTACAGGGTTCCGCACGCTTTGTTAAATAAAATTAAGCGTATCAGTTGCTATCGCATTTTGGTCGCGTTGCGGTTGTAAACTGGTTGCAAATCGCAAAGAAATCGTATTACGTACAGCTGTTGATGGCTATGGCTAAGCAGACACTTGTTGATAATATACCGAATTCAATGTAGTTATAGGTCACTGGTTGTTTGGTAGAGGCAGCACTGTTTTCAGTTGTAATTTCGACGCAATCGCAGTTACGTGATACCAAAATTGACGTCTGACAGCAACGACTGCATAGTTGCATTGTTAAACGTGGTATTAGGGCAGGTATATCCCATATATTTAGTAACTCCTTAAGACTATAAGTGGTGGTATCACGGATGTGCTATCTCTCTCTACGTACTGGACACACCTTATGGGCAGGTTATAACGGATGTACCAATGGAGTGGTGGTAATAGCAGGGCAAGACCCTCTCCTTTTAAATTATTAACAAGATTTGCCAGCTGGCTCAGCAACACTTTGAAGACAGGTGATAAATTTCTCGCTACGGCGGAGTCTCTTGCTATGACGCTGATTGGTCAGTTTTCCTGAGGTGTAACAGAAGTACCTACAGTAGGTAGGTAAGGTCAGATATATAATATATGTCTAAATGCACCGTTGCATTTCGGTTGTGGCTTAGATACAACTAGCAATACAGAAGTATTAAATATATGAAGTAACCCTTAATAAGGAATCAGTCTCTATATGTCTAAATGCACCGTTGCATTTCGGTTGTGGCTTAGATACAACTAGCAATACAGAAGTATTAAATATATGAAGTAACCCTTAATAAGGAATCAGTCTCCTCTCTGTCATTATTTCGATTCTAAAATACCTATAGACAAGTTTGACTTTAGTACATATACCAATTTAAAGGTAAATTTTGGGGTACTTTTGAAGATAACTACCTATGTCATGATGATGATAGTGTAATAGATCGTATAGACACAGTGTCTCAAGTAGACGGTACTTACTACTTGACAACACCTGCTAATCTTGCTGATAGGTAAGTATAAAGTAAGTAAAAGTAAGTACCTATCATGTTTAATGATTGAATGATAATAAGCAACAAAAACACATTTTTCGGGATCAAAATTTCACATCCTGAATATCCAAACGATTCTTCGGGTATAAACTATGCTTAGGTATATAGAATTTCAAAACATTAACTTTAATAATGGATCCTTTGGATGATAACTATTGAAAACAATAATTAAGTAACCGAAAATAACGATATCCATGATTTGAATTGGATAAATTCTGGATTAATTTTATTTCATTATTTATTAATACCAAGTAAATTGCTCGGTTCCCGTGTAAATCTGAGATATCAAATATCAATTCATGCTAAACAACATTGATCACAGAAAAAACGCACTGTAGGTAGGTATATTGGCAGAAAAACCTTTCTAACGATACAAATTTGAAAATATATGCCAGGAATTGTTCTCTTCAGTGGACCTGTAGATTTAAAACATTAGGATTTTTATTCAACATAATAAATTACAGTTCGTTTACAAATTGTTTTTTATACTTAAATAAGTAGGTACCTACTTTCATCTACAACAATATAATACAAAATATAAAAGTTGCCTTATTGCTTTCCAAACCAATGAATAAATAAATATATATTATAGAAACATGACAGACAGTATTTTTACTTTACACCACATGTTTTCTTCATCGACGCGACACCAAAAACTATTCTCTTCCTCTTGGAGTTTTCGGAGAGGGATTTTACACTACATAATATATGATCGCATAGTGAAAAATTGCTTCAATAAAATAAATACTATCCCAATAGTTCGTGTTTGAAATACAAGCAAAACTGTAAAATATTTTGTAACGCAATGACACTGACTCGATTTCAAAATTAAACCCTTGGGACGTAAGTCATAGAATAAGTACACAGTTAAGTGTCTCTGTCATTTGTCAACCCGCTCCAAAATGATGGACGATAATAATACTCATGTATTTAGTACCTAAATCTCAACCGGGCCATGACTTACCGAATATATTCGATTATTCTTGACCTCTCATCTTAGGCGGTTCTTTATGGCACGCCGTTTTGCTATTTTATAGCAAGGATTGCATTAAGTAAAAATAAAAATAAATTATCTATTTAAAATTCAATAAAGAAATGACTTTTCACATTCTTATTGTGGGTTAATAAAATAAAAATAATTATTATTATGACTTATCATGAAATGTATTCCGAGTCTATAGGAGCAAATGGGGAAAACCACGAATTATTATTATTCTATAGACCCAACATTTATAAATTTCTTTATACTTACAGTATGGCCTCATGATATTTTTATATCATGTAAAATAATACCTCAATTGATTTATATTTCGATAAGTGACAATATAATATTCCAGGATTATAATCATGCTGCAGCGGAATGAGAATTATTTGTTTATTGAAATTGCACAAATAATTTCAAGCCTGTTCAACATTTGAAAAAATGTACCTATGTATTATTAAGGTGCTATATTATTATTGAATATTCAATCAAATCGTTGAATTACAATTGTAACATGTGAATTTTATTTTCAAAATTGAATTATTATTGTCTCATAGAATAATTTAAAATTATTTATTTATTATACTTTGGTTCTTGAAATAATATACTATATTCATCATATTCATTGAGTAAATAATTTTGATTAGTAAAGTATATTTAAAAACATAATATTAATTTCATAATTCTCCTCCCTGAATTTAAATTTCCTGATAATTTTAATACGGCAACACTGTGTTTAGCAGTCGGTATAATAGATCCCGGCTTACAAACAATACACCAGTTTGTTTGACACCATTTGACACATTTACCAAAACTAGATTTTCCAAATTTATATTTTTGAATTTCTTTTCAGAAAAATATTTGAGATGATTTTTTGCTTTGTTCCACAATGGTTGCTTAGATTTATAAATATTTGACACCAAAACCGATTAGGCAAACTTTCTTGAAAGCTGACCGCATATTGGTAAGTACTCTTTCTAACATTCTAACTTAACCTATCTTTTTTGTGAAATGGACTCGTTACTCTCTATTTCTTGAGGAAAATCAAAACTTTTTTTTTCAAAATTTCCGAATTGTAGGGTTAGGCAATTTCTATATTCATGATATCTCTTTCTACGAGTCAAAATTCGTTTACTCACGCTTTATGCTTTAGATTGGTACACTTAACTTTGTAGAATACCAACTACACTTTCTCCGTCTAGTGGATTCGGAGAAAATTAGCTATAGAGACGGTCAAACATGCAGAAAGGCAGAGTCCGAACTATGTATCTTATGACCATCAAGTTAGCTAAGCACCTGTCAGGAATCGACTCGAGAGTCGGTGGATAATTTGCCGCTAATTAGTCGTGAATTAGTTGTGAAAATACCGATTTTGTCGTTTTTTGTTTTTTTGTTTTTTTCCGATGCTTTGCTAACTTGATATAAAGTTAGCAAAGCACGCCTCGAAAAATGACTTTAAAGCGTTCGAAGAAGAATGGGAATAGGATCAGTTTTTGCCGCTAATTAGTCGTTAATTAGTTGTGAAGAAATTAATTTCCTAAATTATTATTTTTTAGTTTTTTTTTTGGGTACCTTGCTAACTTGATACAAAGTTAGCAAAGCACGCTTTGAAAAATGACGTTAGAACGTTCGTAGAATAATGGAAGTAGAAAAAGAATTTGCCGCTAATTAGTCGCCAATTAGTTGTGAAGAAATAAATTTCCTAAAATATTTTGTTTTGTTTTTTTTGGGTGCTTTGCAAACTTGATATAAAGTTAGCAAAGCACACCTCCAAAAATGACTTTAGAGCATTCATAGAATAATGGGAATAAAACAAGAGTTTGCCGCTAATTAGTCGCTAATTACTTGTGAAGAAATAAATTTCCTAAAATATATATATTTTTTTTGATGCTTTGCTAAATTGATATAGAGTTAGCAAAGCACGCCTACAAAAAATGACTTTAGAGCGTTCGTAGAAGAATGGTATTGGGATAAGTTTTTACCGCTAATTAGTTGTACAGAAATTAATTTTCCAAATTATTTTTTTTGTTTATTTTTATTGGGTGTTTTGCTAAAATAAAGCACGCCTTAATAAATAACTTTAGAGCGTTCGGAGAAGAATGGGAATGGGATAAGTTTTTGCCGCTAATTAGTTGTGAAGAAATTAATTTCCCAAATTATTTGTTTTGGTTTTTTTGGGTGCTTTGCTAACTTGATATAAAGTTAGCAAAGCACGCCTCGAAAAATGACCTTACAGCGTTCGTAGAATAATGGGAATAGAATAAGAATTTGCCGCTAATTAGTCGCTAATTAGTTGTGAAGAAATTATTTTCAAAATTATTATTTTTTTCATCCGTGCCAAATAACAAGTTTTTCAAGCGGAACAGATTATTCACAACGTTGGAATATAGGGACCTTGGTTTCACTTTACTGAGAAGCTCTTCAGAAATTGTGCTCCACACGGTATCAGACTCTAAGACAATATCATTGTGTTTATCATCACAAATGATATCGATTTTGTGATTCAAAATAGCCTGAACTACAGTACTATTTTCCTTCTAATTTTGAAATAAGAATTGTGATAGGAAGTGATTACTTATTATAATAGCTCCAGTTCAACAAATTCACGAAGAAATTCCACCAAGTACCTAATTCCTTGATGTATTTTTCTCGATTTTAGTACTTGTAGTATTTTTTTCAAGGAAATTCGTTAAGATTGGTTGAAAAATTCAGAAACTGATATACTGAGAGAAATATATATTTAATGCTGAGACGATTTCTCTTTTACCAAAAACCGTTTTATTACCAAACACAGTCATTTAAAGGTAATGATAAATCAGATATTTATAGTAGTGTATAAAATAAACATAGCCCTTAATGTATTCATAAAATACAAAGCAAAAGTATATTTTAAAACGTACAATATTCTCAGATTCTATGAATTGGCATTTCTAATTCACTCTGCAGGACATTTTGAAATTACGAAAGAAATAAAATCTAGAACTCTGCTAGAATAAATGAAGAAATTTAAACACGTTTTTCTTGTTGATACTGCTATGCTTCTTTCACACAGAAAAACTCGCAAGCGCAATAACGAGCATTGATGCTACTCGCTGATTCGTATGCGCGCGAAACTTTGAAGTTTCTCTGTTCTATTTCTTTTCGGAAAGAAATTCCTTCACAACTAATTAGGGACTAATTAGAAGCAAATTCTAATTCTATTCCCATTCTTCTATGAATGCTCTAAAGTCATTTTTTGAAGGTGTGCTTTGCTAACTTTATATCAAGTTAGCAAAGCACCCAAAAAATAAACAAAAAAAATAATTTTCCAAACTAATTTCTTCACAACTAATTAGCAACTAATTAGCGGCAAAAATTTATCCCATTCCCATTCTTCTGCGAACGCTTTAAAGTCATTTTTTGAAGGCGTGCTTTGCTAACTTTATATCAAGTTAGCAAAGCAGCCAAAAAAAACAGAAAACAAAAAACGACAAAATCGGTGTTTTCACAACTAATTCACGACTAATTAACGGCAAATTATCCACTTACTCTCGAGTCGATTCTTGACATGTGCTTAGCTAACTTAATGCTCATATGTATCTTAGGTCAGTTTGCTTGAATCAGCTTTTTTTGATCATTTGAACATAATGTGAATTATGAATCGTGATTCTGAAAACAATGTAATGATTTTGTAAGAGAAATAAAATTTAGGTAGGTATGTTTGAACAATTACAGTATCTAATGATGTTACGTCGCGCGGTGTAAAAAGGATAACGTATTTGTAGATAGAACGAATAGAGATTTCAACTAAAAATTACCTTTCTGTTATACAATGGTTATCAAGGAGCTAAAAAAATCTGCAGTTGAAATTGAAAGGAATGTATTAAAATGAGATAATAAAAGAGAACCAAGACAAAGTCATTGTTCGAAAATCTTATACGTGATTTAATTATCCGTGATGCTTTCTAGTACCGTGAGCTCGACCGTGAGGCAGTTAATTCATTGATTAGGCTTTGATAGAATTAAGATTAAGGATTTGCAAACTTAGGAGATTGATACTTTTGAGACATTCATGTATTAACTTATATGCCTATCTAGGTATATAGAGAAAAAATTCAAAAAAGACACATTATGGGTCTAGTTGCTACAACAATAACAAATAAATAGATTTTCGAAGGAACGGAATTTTGCTAAAGGCACTGAAAATTACGTTAGGTGTATCCAAAAATACTTATTGTGTAAAATGCATCGTATTATCAAAATTAAATTAGTTTACAAGGAATATAAATAATAAGCATCAAGTTCAAAGGTTGTACTTCTGAAAAGAAGTATAAGTTACACTTTTGAGTTGTTTAGAGAATATCATCCCATTTATTTATTTGAAATCTAAGTCTGGCTTCGAGACCGCTCACAAAGAAGCCTTGATTGCGGAATTATAAAAATCAATTATTGAAAAAAAATATAAATAAATTAGGTAGGTAGTTATTCTTATTTTTTGCTCATTGGAACGTAAAACAAAAATATGTTACCGAACTGATTCTAAAATGAAAGTTGAGCTAATTATGCTTGACAAATTGCGCTGAAGAGTTTTTATTGTGGATTATGTTATACATTTTTCTGACACCCAAGAATGAAATTCCAAAAATATGACATAAAGTTCTTTGGTTTTGCAATAGAGAGAACTATTTTCACTTTTCTATTTAGGTATAACTCGAGAATAAAGTGAATTTATCAAGACAGAATCAAAAGAGACAATTGAAATAACGTGAATTATTCTAGATACATTTGGTTGGAACCCAAGAAAAATGAAGTTATGTTGTTAAGGAATGGTCATATACTTAAATATTTTTTACCTTTTTACTAAGTAAATAAACAAATATTTATGTAGGGATTTAGATTTTCTACCAAACAATGTTTTGAAAACTCATTAATATTATATATCTGACAAAAGAAAAACAATTTTTATTAACATAAAAAATTCCGACTTATATAATTTCTCTCTACGTATGTTTTTATAAAATATTCGGATGCATAAGAATGTGTTCAAAAAATCAATGAAGCTATTGAATCGGAATATTCGTTCTAATCTAATCTGAAATAGAAGAATCCAAAGTTGACTTTTGGAATCACTGTAACGTCGTTCCACCATATTTTTGTTCCTAACGCAAGCCGTGTTCGTTATGAAAAACAAGTATTGGGTCAGACTTAGGGCATGTGATTTTCAACAGAGCTTCCAAAGCTCAGGGCATTCTGGGTCCAGAAAACTTATTTTCAACCATGTATCTGAATATCTGTCTGTATGTATTATAACCATGTCGCGAACGGATGGACCAATCTTGCTTTTTCCTTGTTTTGCCCACGCCTGTAGCACAAGGCTCGCAATTGGCAATAGCAGGCTCAATTTTTTTTATAAAACTTGCCTAAGCTTGCACAAGCCGATCGGAATATTTTCATATTCGACGTGCACAATCCTTGCGCAATATCCGAAATATTCCAATTCACAACTTATGACAAATTAATCCTGTGAAGTTGCAACTGAATCTGCGAAAAATAAACATTTCATTCAAAAATTAAAAATATCAAAATGAGGGTAGCAAACACTATTGCCAAAATTAAATATTTACATATATGGAAGTTCCCGATAGATATATATATAAAATAGTTTTAAGTAGAGTAGGTACCCACTTTGCAACAATTTATTAGTTCTATCAAATTTTGTAAAAAAGTTGAAAACACCAAAACGAGGGTAAAATTTTGTGAAAAATATTGAAAAAAAAAATTAAAACTCTCAACAGCTCTATTGAAAAATTTTCTATACACTTATTAATACAGAAGAATTAACAGAACACAACTGTTGTGGGATTTTCATCAAAATCGGTGCTACGTTTAGGTACCAGGCAAAATGCGGGTATATAGGTATACGAAATAAAAATAGGTGGATTTGAAAAACGTATTCCATTGATACCTTTTTAACGGCGGCCATAATAACAATAAAATTTGGGCAATTAAATTAAAGTAAGTACCTAACTAATTGTTTTCATATTATGTAAACTTCTGTCCAATATGGCTGTCTTAAATTTGACTTTTTCCCTCTTATTCTTTCAATATTTTGATATAAAAATGGTATAAATATTTTTAATCGATATCTTGTATCTTTATGGAGAAATTCACATTCTATGTACGATATATACGACCACAACGTAATAAAAAGTCAATTTATTAAAAAAAAAAATCTAAAAATTTGTTGAATATGTTAGAGAACATCTCAATCGATTATTAGAAGAGGTTTCTTTCAATTTCCGAAATAATATGCGCCTGATGCACTATGATGCGCATCCTGATATCAGCAGACTTGTAAGAGATTATATTTAAATATTACATTTCCCAAACGATGGATCGGCCGTTTTTTTGAGACCATCTTAAAAGTTTGATTTATATAACTCCTGTAAATAATAGGGACGAGTTAATAAATCGTATACTTACTTACTTAGATCTGGAGGTCTATTCTGTACACTAATCGTTAATCGACATAATCTAACGATAACAATTGAAGATCGAAATGTCATTCACATAAATGTTAACTTTATTTATTCATATACTGGGTGATATTATATTATTACAGATAGTAGAGGCAACATTATTTGGTTACGTTACAATAGTGAAAAAAATCAAATGTAGGTTATGTTGGATAAAAGAAGAAGGTATGGAAAATAGGCCGACATTTGGAAAGAAGCTTTTTTAATTTCAATCAATCGAATTACTGTATAATGATAGCATTCACATTATTGCTTCAAGAATGAGAGTTGCCAATAATTAAGTTTGGCAATACCTCAGTTTAGGTATCTACACAAACACAAGTGTATTGTTTGAGCGAACAATCATATTGCAAATAGCTCTAACAGTGTTTGATTTTACTCTGTAATCTATATCATACCACAAACTCGAAATCTATCTATTATACCTATCATAGAATTAACTTTACGTTTTACACAAACTAATGATTCAACATCAGAGAGGAAACAGATGAATATTATATAATGATTATGAATAACATCGAAGGCAAATCCAAAATATGTAGGTACTTACGGTAGGTAATCTCAATATAAACAACAGAGGTTCATAAAGAATTTCACAATCTCATCTACTTTCTTCATTCCTTGCATGTTTATTCGATGATCGATTAATTTAACGATGAAATGGTTGTTTACAATCAATTCATTTTTATCAGAAAAACATTTTTAATGTGATGAAATCCAGCCCCAAGTACCTACCTACCTTAATAGGTTTTCTAGATTTATGAATAACTCGGAAACGAAACCAAGATATTTTACATCGCAGAGTCTGTTAGTAAATTCTGAATATGCATATCTAAAAACAGGTGGAGATATTCAGTTCAAAATATATTTCTTCTATTTTTTAAACTTGCATTGATAGGGTGGGAAGTCTCGAAATATTCCTTATTATTGATTGCTTTGGATTTGTTCATATATTTATGAACTGACTGTACCCAACGGCCGTTATAGACATATAGCGCGAGAAACAATTATTAGTCATCCATTCTTTTGTCTCAATAATATCTCGAGATATACGGTTAAGATATGAACTAATACATATTCGCGCGACTAATTTGTGTAAGAAAGATCATTGCGAATTATAAACTTGGAGGGTTGATTTCAGTACGTAAGTTTTGTGATAGTTTTCTGGTGATTTAAATTTCAATGATGGATACTGTTGCCGAAATGTAAGTATTTTTAATGTTCTCATAAAATATATATTGTATTTTTGTGTGTATAAAAGTTACAACAATAATAATATTATGTTATTCGTAAATTATGATCCGCATTTATTATTTTCTTAGGAGACAAAAAAGATGCAACCGAGATAATAAAGAACAACTTACTTCTTTGGTAGCATTTATGTGTAGCCACCCGAAATTCGCTTCTGGGGCGCAACTTGGCAAGAGCTGACCAATACTCTAAATCAGTTGGGACACCCCAAAATTGCAGAGAGGTGGAAAACTGTGAGTATCAAATAGACTCATATGAACTATTCGAAATAAGTTGTGAATAGTGACAAAAGTTCTTATCAGAAAAAAATATCCTAATATCTTTATACATATACAGGGATGGAAAATGTCCAACTTTTAGTTTTTTAAAAGTTATCAATAAATTCTCATTAAAACAAAATGAGCACAACATTGAGGAAAATGAAAAAATATATAAAATTATATTAACTGTTGCAAATCAAAATAAACGCTATTTTTGTAAGAGAGGTTTTTAATATAACGTAAAACGATAAAGATGGTTCCACAAATTTGTTCAACTCTGTACAAAGCCATTTTATATAATAATTTTATATAATAACATTCTTCTAATTTACAGACTTATACATCAAAAATAAATCTATTAAATTCATTGTAAAGGAAATATTTTAAGAGCTAATACAATAGAAATATCCTAATCTCATCATAATTTCCCAGTTATTATTGGAGCTGAATTTCTTGTAGACATGGAGAGACATGAACTCCAAAGTTCTTGGTAAGGCTGCTAAGATCCGTAGTGCAAGAGGTAGGATGGGAGGCCTTCCGAATAATAAGCCTGCAGTTAACGAGCAGGATAAACAAATTTGTAGCCTTTTTGGGTCAAATTATTGGGAGGGTTCCTCATGTGCTGACCTTTGTCCTGAAGAAAAAGTGAGTTATTTCAGAGATATATACATTTAAATCGCTTCACCTCTGTGACATTGCATTTCTCCGTACAAATTAAATTTCATTTCTTTTCTCTTTTCTACATAAATAATAACAGTTTAAACTCTCATTATAATTTATAATTCTAGACATTTTCTCACTTTTCTGGTTCAATAATTACATTTTTTTCATCTTTTCTGGTTCACTAGTTGATATTTACCTTATTTCGTAGGAACTCATAGAAAGGCTGGAACAGGGGGATGAGGGAGTCTTTAGAGAAAAGCCAGTCTGTACTCGGGTGGCTAAAGCTCTGAATATTCCCAAAGTTCCATGAATTGGTCTTCATGCATCTCAAAAGGATCATGACTCGCTCTCCACGCACTCCGTTCCGTTCTTCTCTCCAAACGCCGTGCACGATGTTTCAAATTCATCACATCCAGTGCCAAGTAGCCCAAACCAGCATTGAAAATTATGAATTGATCCTAAAGTAATAGACAATTTATTAAAAACAAGTACGATGTGTGCTGAACTTATGTTAAGCTCTTATAACAATTAAAATATAATAGAATTAAAAATCTCACCAACCTTGCTTTCTTTAGCAAAGTATTTAGAAAATTTATATTATTATGAGACACAAAATACTATACCAATTTCAACAATGAATAAAACTGAACTTACTTGAAGGCTAAATCTAACAAAAAAGTAATCAACAAACTGAACTGAAATCTACTTACTTATTCGAAAAACAGTAGGGACCCACTTATAGTAAGTATATCGTATATCTAGTTATAAACCTAGAATAAAATATAATCAATGTTTTACAAGTAAATATTTATATATTGTATGTAAATATATAAAAAATACTTACTCAGTGGTAGAAACAAATTGTTGTAGATACTTGAATTCACTCCTCACTTACTTATGTTTTAAAAACCTAGAACATAATAATTTCCAAAACTGTAAGACGTACACACCAAAATGAAAATAACTTGCAGTTTGCAGTACTTACGGACCTATACTACAATAATTAATAATCATTACACTAATGGTTTCTTCTACACCATTTCCACTTTTATTTGAGAGAGAATACTGTTTATTTAAAAAAATATCAACTGTATTTGAGAGAAGTCAAATTTATTTAAGAGAGCACCAATTAGTTGAAAAAAGTCTGTTTTATTTGAGTAGTCAAAATATTAATTTAAGAGTTCAATTGTATTCAAGAAATGGTAAAATGTAATTTAGAAGATATAACAAGATAATGAGAAACACAAAAGTACATGCATAACACAATCTTAACATTAGAAATGATGATTACACTGAACCTTCCTACCTTTTTACCAACTTGCTAATTCAATTTGGATACTTCTCTCAAATGCAATTAGAAACTTCTTAAATTCAAATCATACATTCTGAAATAGAATTACATACATATTAATATGATAAAATAATTTATTAAATACAACTATTCTCCACTACGTTTGTTGTATTCTCAAATGCAATTAAAACCTTATTGAATTAAAGTGGAAATGGTGTAGATTATGAAATTATTATTCTGTAACTTATCTATAGGATAGTATCCGTTATGTTACTTTCTGAGAACTTGCAGAAAGATTAATATAAAAGTATATAATATATAATTGATGAAAGTAACACAAGGATCTGATCCGATAACTACTTACCCATGACAAAATAATCGGAATTCAGATTCCAATTTAACTAATTCCATATGCGAAAGATATTACTGCCTAGATTATTTGGTATAGTATCAATTCTCAAATAGGTGAGACATAAATCCGAGTACCAATATATTTTTACTTACTTTTGCTGATTGAAGTAACCTAAAAATAGAATAATT
Source organism: Crioceris asparagi (assembly GCA_958507055.1). Classification (NCBI taxonomy): domain Eukaryota; kingdom Metazoa; phylum Arthropoda; class Insecta; order Coleoptera; family Chrysomelidae; genus Crioceris; species Crioceris asparagi. The sequence continues at coordinate 54,497,352 of OY293826.1, read as the reverse complement.
TCTCTTAAAACTTAACATTCAAAAAAGGATATGATACTTACCTATAAAATTCTCACTTGAGAAAACTCACAACCATAGAGTCTTTATTATATTTCTGTGTTGACAACTCACAACAATTTATAACAAAGCACAAGTTATAGGTTATAGTTGAACATAAACAAACACATACATACACAACACACGTCGTACGGCGAGACGGCAAGACCACGTGATATCATCGACTGTCAAATGTTATCGTTCACAAGGATCTTCACTTATCGCACTCAAGAGACCGCCCGATAACTTTTTGAACAGAACACCAAAAGGTGACGACATAGAACAATCATTTCTGGTTGCGGACTGGCATCAAATGACATATCGCCATATATAAGTATATCTATATATATAATAACGATTATCGATTAACGATTAGTGTACAGAATAGACCTCCTGGCGACCATTTGAAATAAACCAAACATGTTTTATCATTACAACGGAAATATTTAGATACTTAAATAAAGAAAATGTCCAAGACATTTCTAAATAATTTATTGAATATAGTGTATTTATAAGCAATGTGATTTCTTATTGATCTTCCAACATCATTTGATATTAACAATACATCATAGATAAAATATACAGAGACTGTTGTGAAATTCATCATGATGATTTTGAGATACAAAACACAACAATAGTTGTGTTTAACGAAACCAATTGAAGCTAGCCGAACTTACAAACGCACCAATTATGTATCAGATATTTGACATTGAGTCAACAAAACGTTTGATGTGTAATAGTAAAGTTTAACAGAGTTGTCAAATTATTATTGACATCTACAAAAATGTCAAGAAACATTATCATGTTTGTAGGTTATAATTCGTATTTAATTATGACGTTACTTGTCAATATCAAACTAATCACAATACAGGTTCCTCAATAGAGGTCACATATTTTGAAAGCCGAACATGAAAAATCATTATCATAACCTTATTAAAATGACAATAAGTTCATTCTAATCTTTATCAATTTTACAACGTTGGAAATTATTTAAAGTATTAAGTTAAATTCACATTAGTACCTACCCATTGGAATATAGCTTGATATCACGTTTTTGAAAACTTTCATTGGGATAATAATAATTGTGAGCAGAACACAATAACCCCCTGCACTTGATATGTAGCGACTAATTGCGAACTTTCGTATATAAAACTGATATAACTACTGTATTGTACAATAAAAACCGTCCAATACTAACTGGAATTTATGTCGAAGATATTTTATATTTTTTACATGAAAATTCTCTTTGCAAACTAATACGCAACAAAACTGATCAAACTTTAGTAAAATGTAGAAAAGTAATGATATTTCTTAGCATTGCTGTTTTTCTTGTTTCATTTAAAAAATTAAAGATACAGGAGCTGTTCACAATCACTTACCCGGATGTTAAACAAAATTATATGTAGATGGAGTAAAGGAAACAATTATTGTTTTAGCTAATGTGCATTTCAAGCTTCAAAATTCTTGTTCTAGTACTTTCTAAAACAGTGTTACTTTCATCAAAGATAAATATTGTCTTCTTACGTCAGTTATATACCGTCCATAGACGATGCGTTGGTATTTAAAATCTGGAGATGAAATAAAAATGATATGACAAATATTACTCATGGCAGAATATATATTGTTAATCTGAATCTCATGTGTTCGAAAACTTATCTGATTCACATAATCATCCCATAATCAATCTTCGATGTAGCTAGGTAAGTATATTCATAAAACTTTTCAAAGAAAACATAGGTAGGTACAGAGATTGAGCGCGGGTTTTTCATTTGAAGTGTAAATCGAAGATACGCAATAAATTGTGGAGCATTATAGATCATGCTCCTGATAGAACAAGAAATCAATTTTTACCAGGCTAGTTGAGAAAAAAGGAAATTTTACAATTGTGAATGTATAATATGAAGAAGAAACTAAGAAAATTTCAATTTGAGTTTATAAAAATCAATGCAAACTGTAGTTTGCAGAGGTGAGAGCGGTATCTCTCACTTCTGCTACAGAAGCATTATTTACAGAAAAATGTTGGATTTTCAAGGTCACGTAATGGTTTTTCCCGATTAATTTAAAAATATGGCTTGATATTGAAGAGATATTGTATTTAATACAATCCTACAATGATAAGTAATCATTTGAAAATGTTTTCAACTCGTAAAATGCTGTAATAATTATATTATCAATATATGTAGAACCAAATAGACGGATTTCACAATTTATTATTTTCACAAACTACTTCACTCTTATTCGAAAATGGTACATTTTTAACGCATTAATAATATTTGTCAAACGTATACTCCAACTCCTACTAAATGGCAACAATGAGGTAGATGTAGCAGTTCGTTTTAATACATCTATTTACTAAGAGATGGCAGAGCGATCAGGAATTAGATGTTTTCGTACGCAGTGGGTTATATTATTAATTATTATTAATATTTGATACCTTGGTAGGTAGGTAACATTGCCTACTCGTGCATAATTTTTTTTGGTATTTGCTTTTGGTTCAGACTTCCAAAAAAAATCCATATCCCCAAAAAACATTCCCAATGTAAGACTTTTGGAGGTGAGAGCTATATTCTGCAAAACTCGACAAAAAAAATCTCAAATCTTTCGCATACGCTCAGTAAGAGCTCCACACCCATACAACTTTTTATGTTTCTTTGTATACGAATTTTGTTTTAAAGGTACATTTTCATCAAGTGATTCTATCGCTTCTCACCGCCCCCAAAATTCCTTCAATGACGTTGAAACATAAGTTGTTACATTTTTTTTCTACTCATAATAAGTTTTATAGATACTCCACGCCTTTCTAAGTCTCTTTAATAGGATGTTAGCAATTATTTTCATTAGGTTTAAATATACAGGATGTTTCATAATATATGCGGAGGACTTGAGGATGTGATAGCTCGTCCAAAAAAATTTAAAAAAAATTAACTTATCCTCTAGAATGGACCACTTTCGAAATACAGGGTGTTAAAATTGAAAGAAAAAAATCGTTTCATGTGAATATCTTTGGAACCGTTTATCTTGCAGTAAACAGCTTTTCCACTCATAATAAGCTAAGTTTTGAGAACATTTTTGTGTTAAGTCATAATTGGTGAAGATTTTGAAGGAGTAGTGCGTGTTTTTCTCCCCATTTCCTACGCCAATGGAGAAATTACAGTTTTGAGATGCCCATTTGAACCGCCAATGTTTTCTACAAAAAAAACACAATTGGTCGTGAGCTCTGAATTCGACCGTTTTCGAGAAAAATCAATTTTATGTTTACAAGTCACGACCAACAGTACCTACCTTTTTGGTGTAGAACATTGGCGGTTCAAATGGGCGTCTCAAAACCGTACTTTTCCATTAACGTAGAAATTGTAGAGAAAAACACCCAGTACTCCTTCAAAATCTTCACCAATTATGACCTAACGAAAATGTTGTTCTGACTCAAAACTTGTACGATAAACGGTTCAGGAGATAGTCACAAAAAGCGTTTTTTTTAAAACTTCAACGCTCTGTTCCTCGAAAATGACGCATTTTAAAGTGTAAGTTAATATAAACTTTTTTCATATTTTTGGACGAGCTATCACATCCTCAAGTCCTGTGAATATATTTTAAACACCCTGTATATTAAGAAATAGATCGTATTGCACTTTGTATTTTTGGTGTGTGTAAAAATATTGTAGATCACTAACAGAGTTGATTTTTTCTCCCAATAGAACCCTTAGAACTTGACCATATAGTTAAATATACATATGTAGTTCGTAAAAACGAATAAAAGTTCAAATGCAATATTAATTCTATTTTATTTCATCTTCTTTTCCAAGACGGAATATAGTGCATTCATTTCAAGTATGTATGCAAGCTAGTGACAATTATATCATTAAAGTGAGCAGGTGAGTGACTGGAAATGCTTGTCCATATTTAGTGGAACTATGGGTTATATAATATATATATATATACAATACGTCAAGTTGTAATTTCATGGAAGGAATTTTGGGGGCGGTGAGAGGCGATAGAATCACTTGATGAAAATGTACCATTAAAGCAAAATTCGTATACAAAGAAACATAAAAAGTTGTATGGGTGTGGAGCTCTTACTGAGCGTATGCGAAAGATTTGAGATTTTTTTTGTCGAGTTTTGCAGAATAGAGCTCTCACCTCCAAAAGTCTTACATTGGGAATGTTTTTTGGGGATTAATATTTATTAAAAATAATAACAATAAGAACTTTGAGCTTATAGAAGACAATGAAGAGTATTTATGACTGACTTCAAAAAACGGATGAGGTATACAATTCAAATGTATGTTTGATTTTTTATGTATGTATCTAGGCGAATTTCACCTTAGTAAACGTACAACAATTTAGACTTTTTTAAAAGAAAGAGGAATGTTGAAAAATGTTCCCATATTAAAAAGAACATGAAATCCAAAGATCTCCTTCCCCCCAAAAATACCATCAAAGATAGAGGAGGGGATATTTTTTTCGAAAATTGAAATTTATCTGTCAGAATTAAAGAGAAGACTATTTCCAGCGATGTTCAAATTGGTCATTTTTCAAAAAAATCACGGGTTTCCGATTTACAGCACTATGAAAGTGCAATATTGTTACCGTCATCATTTTTAAACCCCTGAATATACAGAGGAGCGCGTAGCTGCGGGTTAACACTGACCGCGCAATACGATGGAAACGGCTTGGACGAGTGACCGTTGATGCGGGCGCGCGTTCGAGTCTCTGTCGCATTGCATTCTCCTCTTCTCGCAAGGCAACGAGAAACCAGTGAGATTATATATTCCCTAGTACAGCTCTCTGGAAGGGTGTGCCCTTAAGATTTATCTTGGGACACATCGGTGGTTCGGAATCCACGTTAAACTGTAGGTCCCTTTGTCTGTGGTAACACTTTCAAGGCAGAGAAGCCGCCAACGCTCAAATATGAGTACGGCACTCAAAGAAGAAGAATATACGTGAACGCTCAACAATTTGCATAACTAATGAAAAACAAATACAACAAAAAAAATCCAAATAAGCTTAATTCTACTATGTGCTGGTACTGGTGCCAAAAGTTTTCTATTTTGAATTTTTCAGTGCACCAACTAATACAGTTCGTCCTATTTCTTGTAAAATATTTTTATTTATTTTATATTTTATTTATTTCATATATTATATATAAATATATATTTTGTAAAAATGAGTTAATGCTGCCTGGTTAAATTCTAAGGGATTGGTGATTGGGGATCGAGTTGGGGATTATACAGCTGTAATATGTAAAAATGTAAAAACTAATTCAAGTAAGTCCGAGCTTTCGGAATGATTTATTCTATCTTCTGGGATAGTAAGCGAGGATTTATTTGCATTATTATTGAAATACACAAGATGTTGTTTGGGCGTCGAGGCGTCAGCATTAAGTCAACAATAACACTAACATGGACAATGTCAACAATCGAAATGGCATTAAATTTATATGCATTAACTGTATGCTATGCTAATAAAAGGTACAAAAGCCCTTAGTATTTTGGAGATCTACCAAACAGAACGTCCAGTACTGGGCTGTAAGGATCTTAACTTAGAATTCCAGCTTCTTCAGCTATCCTTGAAACATTGTTCTCCAACTGGAGCTATATTCACACACCAATGAAAATATTGTCTTTTTCGCATTCTAAAATGTTACCTACATGTTTATTTCACATTAAAACTCGAAAAAGAAAATATGCCTACAGTTATGAGGACTAGAGAAGCGCTTTCCAGGACGAGGACGGCTCAAGTCAATATTATTACTTATCTACGTATCTTCACAACCATTATTAAGAATTTATTTTTATTTCTAATTTCTGTTATAAATTTATTTTTTCCATCAAGTTTTAAAAACTTATAAATGCAAACTTTCATAAGAACTTAGTTCGCATTAAAACCTTTCTGCTATATTATTGTCTATTTTTTCGACATTGTCGATAATAGTCAAAGATGTCGACGTCGACGCGTCGATAATTCAATTTTTTATATGATGTTGACGAAATCACCCAAACTTCGACTTCTTCCGGGAGAAAACTATCATATCTCCATCAAAACTCATAACTGATAATGTAGAATAAATAATTACATTTCTCAGAAATTCTTTAAAGTAAACGTTATTCCAATGCTGACGATGCAAACTTGGTTTACGAAACAGACGTCGGATTGTAAAAAGGATTTCCCTCTGAAAATTGCTTTATCTGTCAAAATCATATTATAGCCGTGGGATATTAGCTGGCTCAAACAAACGGACAGACACAACAACGTTTAAATACCTACGCTTGTTCGAATTTTGTTGTCCTAATACCACGTTATAAACATCCGTGACGTAAGGAGTAGCTACTATCAAACAAAATAATGAGCTTTTCTTAAACTAAAAATTTTTTTAGCTGAAAATTCACACAGCTTTCAAAAGTACATACTCTTGTTAAAAGTAATCAGAAGTCAATAAATGGAAAGAGACTCTCCTATTAATTTTTTTTATTTAGTTTAATCGTATCAGTGATAAAAGACGTAGGTAAGCAATGTGTGCCTTACTTGGTTTGTCCAATTCATTAGCTGCAGATCCTTCGTCAAAGTTGAAACTAGAGGCAACGAGAGAAATAAACATCAAAAGGCAGGGAGCCACTAATTTAACCATAGCAATTTGCACTATCATGTCATCACTTAACACATCTCATCAGAAGATCAACCACTAAGCACTCATATTTCTCTAAGATGTTCACTCACATGAGGAGTAAGTATTCATCTAACATATTCAGCACTTTGTAATAATGTGTTTGGATGATCACAAAACATGTAAAGTAACTTGGTAGCTATGTATGTATTAGCGTAAGAAAGTCAGCGACACAACAGAAGGAGGAATATAATTCCCACAAGAAAAGCTAATTATCTAGGTGTGTTATGCAGGAGAGTTCCATGCGGCAAGAAGAGTTCGATCTACATAATCCGTGTTCGTGGAGATACGAAACTCACGCGTCGCTCGTCAGTGGCAGCTACTCACACTCTCACAGTCGTCGACATACTGAGCGTTCAGCATGCAAGGCCAATAATTCTGGCTGTGCGCTTGCCTTCGTTGGCTTGGTGTGTACCTACCTTGGAAAAAATCGCAGTCTGCGTGGAGGCGCTCCCCAACGATTCTGTTGGATGATGATCATAACTATAGGCTGTAATAGCAGCTTCTCGATATCTTATTTACGATTGATAACATATATTTATATATTATACATATACATAACTGTATTTTGTCTTCAAACTGGAAAATACATTTCCTATTGCCTTTATATAGGTCAAATATATTAAATAAATATAAAATATAAAATAAATCCGCGAGCGCCTTTGTAAAAATCGATTTATATATTTTTTTATTAACAAAAACATACTCACGGGACGGTGGAGCGAAATGAGTTGCTGGGTGGAGATAAAACATCAAAAATCCAATGTAAAACAAACAAAAATTTATTGAAATGAAAAATGATTCAAGACAGTCGTATGAAAAGGTTATGAAACGGGAGTAGCGTATTGTACTGGGCACTTGGACCTTGACCGGCGAAGAAAATGTGTGGTGTTGCTACAGAAACAGATTATGGAGATGGTGGATACCAAAGACCATATTCTATATAAATATAGACCATAACCAGAGACAACCATTCGAAACAGAATATTTAAGAATAAAATAAGATAGAAAACTCACTTTATGCGGCATATCGATTCTATAGTTGTCCTGCTGCAATTCATATGCCACGTAAGGTGAGTATTTATTATCTAATTCTGTTATTTCAAATGGTTACCCCTTCTTCTAATATATAAAATAGGAAGTCTTGGCAACGCTACATCTTTCTTTCTGTGTGACGTATCACCTGAATAAAATCAGAAAATCACAGTCAATCACAGTGATGGCAAACAACACATTTGTGGAATTGTTTATTAAAAATTTAAGACTTAAATTTATTTTTTTCTGTTTTAATGAAACCAGAGTGTCGTATGTTAAGTGATTTACAGTTTTTGTTTGTTTTACATTGGATTTTTGCTGTTTTATACCCACCCGCACCCCTGTTCGCTCCACCGTTCCATAAGTATGTTTTTGTTAATAAAAAAATATATAAATGGATTGTTACAAAGGCGCCCGCGGATTTATATTTGACATATATAGAGGCAATAAAAGAAATTTTTAAAAATCTCTTAAAATACCAGAAACCCACATAACGAATTATTACCAATACATTCTCTATTCTGACTCCAGTGCACTTATATATTAACACATCCACACTTTTCACTTCCGACAATTTTGTCGCCAAGGTTGGTATTTTCAAGAGTAAAGCTGTTACCCACTGACAAGTATATTTAGATTTTCTAATTGGCTGCTAAAGCAAGTTTCAAACGCAAGAATATATCATATATATCATTATATGATACGATATTCTTTAACTTTACATAGGAGAGTTTACTATTCTCGAAACTATCCTCAAGACTGAAGATTAGGAATATATTTTTTTAATTATCTTTCTCTGAAGATCTAGCAAAAAACTCAACTTTTCCAGCTGTTCAACATTTCATTTTCAAGAAATCATCACCAAATTGGTTTTTAATATCTATCAAAACAAAAGACAATTTTTCTTTGATGGCACCTCTTATTACCAAATCTACAATATTTATTATTGTTTATTTTATTATATTGTTTTGAGTTTTTGAGTATTGTTAAATATTCTTAGGTCTTTTCGGATCCCCGTATTTTCTGACTGTTATATGTATTAACCAGTAGAATAGAAGACAGATAACTCTTAATCTAATTAATTGATTATACACCTTTGCTGATTGTTTATATTCACCATTATACATGCTTAATCTAATGCTCATATATTGTTCACCATCAGTTATATGTTGAAGATTGATACAAGTATGAGTTTCAAAGAGGGATTGATTATCAAATATGGCTCTTTACCCTGCGACTCTGCGACATACTGATGAAAGGTGACAACCTTGAAATCCTGATATATGTCTGGGATAATGATGCTATGTTTGGTCATCAATCTGACTGAGCAGTAGGTACAGCGGAAAAGACGCATAAAAAGAAATGTAGGGAATTATCAGCACCCCCTCAAAAATTTTAAATTGGAAGGCGGTCGAGTGGAACCATGTACCAGGTTCGAAAGGGATTTTCCTTAAATGTAAAATTTTGATACTTTAAGTAGAATGAAGGAAATAGGAATAATAATGTTTAGGAAATATTTTTCAAATAATTTTACAGTTAAATTAAATGTTCAAAATGACCACCATTCACTTCTTGACAATTAACAAGGAATTCTCGCATAACATTTTGTAGGAGCTCAGGGGTTCGGCTGTTAATTTCTCCCGTTAACCTAACTTTTAAATGTGCAATATTGTCTGGTATATTGAAATATACTTTTAATTTTAAATAACCCCATATGAAGTAATCGAGGGAAGTCAAATCAGAGAATCTAGGCGGTCATTCAATCATTCCACATCTTCCAATCCACCTATTGGGAAAAACTTTGTTCAAATAATCTCTAATAATACATGTGTAACGCGATAGAGCTCCGTCTTGTTGGCACTAAATTGATCTATCTATCGCATTGGGATCATTAACATCAGGAAAAGTCTTTTTAATGTAGGCAGTAAAAAGTTCATCAAAAAACCTAGTTAAACCGCACCATTAATTGTAAGTTCAAAAAAATATGGGCCAATAATATTTGTTGTTGATGTTACCAACCCAAACGTTCACTGTTTAGGGATATTGATTTTCTCTGCTCTAATATCTACAGTTGAAAAGTAGCTTCATCAGAAAACACAGTTTTGTTTATGAACTGCAGAATGGAATTCTGTCCATCATCAGTTCACATAATTGATGCATTCTATCAGGATCATCCTCATTTATCTCCTGAACCAACTGAACTTTATAAGGATGATATTTTTCCTTATGCAAAGCTCTCAATATAATTTACTTACATCATTGTCGGCGGCAAGCTGTCTATTTCGCATATTCGAGTTTTACTCTCTTTTTTCCTCATCCAATTTAACATTTCAACCTGATTTTTGAATAGTTTTTACATATACAGTTCTAAGAAATTTTGTTTCTATTTTGCTGACTGTAGATTAGGAGACGGGTTGACCATGGTATTTATTATTGAATATTTCACAAATTTCCCTTTGAGTTCTTGTTTTATTACCGTATTCAATCATAATTAAAATCTAAAAGTTATCAAATACACACACACATATTTTCCAATACACCGACGTCTATCAGCAACTTATAAATATCAAAATAACAGTAGCCTACTAGATTGACAAAATGTTGTACGAGAATTCCAAGATCGCCTTTCTTATTGTGACGAACTGAATGGTGGTCATTCATTTAATTTAATTATAAAATAAATTGAAAAAGACTTCCTAAACATTATTTCCCCCATTCTACTTGATGAATTAAAATTTTACATGTTCAGAATAAATTTTCTCAGTTATGATTGCACCAAATTTGAAAAACATAGTATTGTTGAACAGAGAATGAAAATCACTTTCGAAGACGATGCCACAGGACCCCCCTCTCATTTAAAATTTTTGAGGGGCTGCTCATAATTCAGAGGGGGTGCTAGAGGGGAGTAATATTTCCATACTATAAATTGTCGTGATGTTTCCTAACAAAATGTTACATAATAATATTATGAAGGTCATATTGAAAAGCTGAAAGAGTTATTTTGAAGAAATACTGTTTTTTGTTGCACTTGAGCGAACGAAAGAAAACTCAAAATTTATAAAATCAAGTGTTTCTTAAAATGTAGATGATCAAATCTATATTTATTATCGTTTTCAAGATCCTTATGCTGTCCTTTGGCAATATTGTTTATTATTCATGGACATTATTTCCCAATTACAACCAGAACATATCAAAAGTTCAATGAATCTTACTCTAACTTAAAAACAATGAACTTGAAAAAATTAGTTCATTTACATCATACAACATTCTAAACATTTTGAAAAAATTATAATAAATGTGCGAAATGACGACCATTGTTCACCTTAGCTCTTCTGGATCTAACTCCCCTATGTAGGTGATCAAACGTTGCCGCAGTTCATCCTGGCTTACTATCTGTGTCATATTGTAGACTCTATTTTTTAAAGTAAAAGTCTAGTGGCGTTAGATTGGGTGATCTCGCCGGCCAATACCAGGGACACAAACGTCAAATCCAACTGTTGTTGAATATTTGAAACAACTTATCTGTTAGTACTCCCGTGCAGTGCTCCATTCAGCTGATACCAGGAACTCCGGTATTCTTCGTAAAAAAATCGTTCGCTGTCCTCCCTAGAATTTATACATATTTTGTAAAATTTAAAATTTCTTCTTAAATTACAAAGTGGATTTTATTATCTTTAAGGAGACAAAAAACATTGAAACTGAAATTTTCTTGAAATCTTATCTCCTTTACAGCTTGGGGTTTCCGGTCCAAAAGTTTTCATTTTTTTGATTGAAAAGGCGTTCCCTTGAAAATTTGGCTTCATATGTAAGAAACTTGGGATCCTCTTGGGTGGCAGGATGGTTTCACAAATGTTGATCCGGCTTCAGTCAGTGGCCTTTTTTGCATTTATATGGATGCATGCCGTGATAGTGAAGGATTCTTTTAATAGAAGCAAGACTTAAGCCCTAATTTTGTTCCGCATATCGGATGGAAGTTTGGGGTGAGCGTAAAAATGCGCTCAAGTATTTATGATGGTATCTTTTTCTTCAGTCAGTGGTTTCGGTAATTGTCGTTTTGCTTTGAGCCTTGACCCATAATTAATGAAGTTATTCTGTATTCTTACAAACTTTTTCAGGTTCATTGGATGTCAATTAGGATACATCTCGTTGAACTTTCTGCATGTTCTTGTTTTTATTTGTCCAAACTCTCGATGAATAATAAACAGGTTCATTAGAACTTCATTCGAATAACTATTTCCATCCATTTTAATGTTTTTGTCCACTTTTTCTACAGTCTCAAATACAATTTCGTTTAAATGATTAAATTTCAAATTTTCATAATGACATTTTCCATGACATCTCATGACTAACTCATACAAATATGCCAGAAAATCCGATTTTTATAGAAACTTGCTTTTGATTCATTACCATTTAGGTATAGGAACGTGACATACTTACCTAACAGAATATCTGATAATATAGAGGGTGTTCTATTTAAAAAAATGCACTTTTCAGCATTTTTGTATAAGTAGTAATATCAGTAATATCAATGATATTTGAAACCCCCTGTAAATTGTAGAATAAATTTCTCTACACAGTACTGGTACCCAAAACAATGGTAAATAGTAGCCAGAATTTCAGCTTTCTATACACCCAAATAGGTACTATAAGAATTTAAATAGGTATCTATTGTGGCCAAAGATTTGAAAATTAATTAGTATTTCGAAAACAGCTACAGATATGTATAGGGAAATATTTTACACATATGTTTAAAAACCAATAGTGGAGTGTAAAATATAAGAATATAATGGTTGTCTCATTTAAAAAATCAAAGTTACTGCTACTTTTCAATATAAGCGGCAACATTGCATCGCTGAAAATATTTTAAATCGATTGAACAGTGTCGATAACTTGTGTGGCCAGATTTTTAGCAAATTCCTACAAGCCGTTTTCCCAAAACGTCTAACTAACTAAATAGTTAACTAACTATATAACATAAGTGCATAAAGGATTTTACATAATATCCTTGTATTTCACTGATACGGGAACTTCTCTCTCCAATATTCGAGGAATTACTTGAAATAATTCAACTACACATATAATCATAGATAAAAATATGTGGGTGTTGACGTAATTCTCAATAGTTCCCAAAAATATTTATTTTTTTATTTCTTCATTTGAATATTTTCAAAACATAAAAATATATTTATCTCCTTATTATACGGCAAATTTGTTTAGAAAAAGTAACAGACAGAAGAATTATGTACCTAAATCCACATAAACTTCAGAGGAAATAATTCACATATTACATTCCAGCCAATCTTTCTATTAATTGTTGATTCAAAATGTGGAAGTGTAATAGACAGTCATACATACCAAATGACTTTTACATCTATAAAAGATAGTAACTAGAATATTTTAATAATCGCGAATTGGCTCTAAAGATTTTTTTCATTAAAAAAGTATGTTTATTTAAGCCAATTTATATCAGTTTTTGCCCCTGACTGCGTTCTCATGGTATTTGTGTAGGTATAAGTAAACAGAAAACATCATGCCCAAAGGTCCAATTAAAATGAGATAACCGAAATCTCAGCATCCGCGCGAACACAGCCACAACTTCAATTACGCGATACCAAAGTCGTTGGTACTATTTTAGTGATATGATTTATGGATTTTTATTCACCTTGAGATTTTAATTTTCTAGCTCTGATTATGGTTAAGAAAGTACTTGATAGTCTCAGCAATATCGAACCAATAGAGGCTGTTTAAGTCATTACTATACCCTCACTCAAACTATTCAAGATCTAACGTATCTCAGATATGAGATTTATTAATTTAATTATAATATTATAACATCTCATATCCTATTTCGTTCTTATTTTCGGGCCAACGTCAATCTTGACTGAATATTGAACATATATAAGACTGTCTATCAATATGTTGAATCATATTCATATTGTTGACTTGAAACACGTAGTCTCTATTTCTGTCAAGTTGAACTTTCTGTGCAGGTGCTACTGAAAATTATGGATACACGTGAGCAAAGCGCAAGACTCACAAATTTTTATTTTAATTTTAAATAAAAATCGCTTTTCGTTGAATTTGACATGTACCTAGAATAATGTTATTCATGACATGATTTAATTTGACATGAATAGAACAAAACGTGTCCTTGCAAACGGCGAATTATTGAGCGGCCTACCATTTTGTCAAGAGATTCAGATTTTCTTCTTTTTTTTATGACACATCGCATTGCGGCATATGATGGTCCTATCAGGAAATGATTCGGGATCATTTGGATCAGTCGACACGTGAGTCAGTGGTCTAGAATTCAGAATATTTTCTATTTCGGCGAATTCTGTTCGTTCTTCTTTCAAATACTTCTTTATACCTTGAATCAACCGCACCCACGTACCTCCCATATGCGGTGCTGAAGAAGCGTTGTGAGTCTATTTGGTTTTTCTCATGCTGCAAAATTTCCTTATCTTTTCTTGATCAAAGTTTTCAAGATTTTCCGCCAACTCCATTCCGGCACCTTTGAATATGAGTCCATTATGGCTGAACATTTCTTCCGGAAAACCTCTGTGGCAACCAAATTGTCAGAATATCTCTTTTCGTGAGATCTCTGTACGGCTACCACAATGGGCCCAAAATAATCCACAGAGGTTTTGATGGATGGTCTAATCGTAGGTTCAAGTCAACAGAGTGATTATTGTACTATAATGGAGAAGAGCTTCTCCTATTCTCATAAGCTTGACAATTTGCCCAACAGCTTCTAACTGCCTTTCGTATTCCCGTGATACAATATTTCTGTCTGAGATTATTCACAATGATTTCTTAGCCTTGATGGTTCACAAGTTCAGGATGGAATTTAATGATCAATTTCGTTATTTTGTGTTTTGGGTCCAATATAATAGGATTTTTTTGTGTTAACCCATAACGGTGCTTTATTTATTCTTCCTCCGTATTTTATCAGTCCGTCTGTTTCGTGATAGAAGTAATCGGGAGTGTATAATTTATTGGATGGCATTAATTTACCTTTTGATTTGAGTGTCCGCCTTTTTTCGGGAACTGAATTTTCTTCAATGGGTAAATTGCAGATTTTTAGCATTCCGGGGAGTCTAGTTTGCCATGTTTCCTATTTTTCTAAAATTTTCAATGAGTCTGAAGTCCCAATCCGTCGATCGGAAATACTAGAAGGTTATTCTTGTGGCCATTTCTTGGGAGACTGCCATAAAAAATCGGGAACATTGATCCATCGGCTAGAGTTTGTGAAGTCAGTTTGTCCATAACATTTTATTGCGTCATCGGTAACATTATCTTTAATATCACATATATCCATTCAAACACGTTGGTGAGCTCTTGAATTTCACCATAACGTTGTGCCACAAATATCTTAAATAGTTTTGCTTAGGAACGAATCCAAGCTATTAAAGCAGCTTGAAATTCTAAGCTTGGTATCGATAAAGGTTTCAGATCTGATACGGGAATTTTCGCATTTAAAAGACACACTTTTATATTTTCATTTTATTGCCATAGTATATACGCTGTACAGGCATTTGCGTTTTCAGATGCATCTGTAAAAATATGCAGCTGAAGTTCACTTGATTGTGTATCCATCAAGCAGTAATATGAATTATTTTCAAGTCATCCGTCCACTTTGTCCATTTCATATGTAGGGATTCTGTAGTTTCATTATCCCAGTATAGTTAACTTCCATATTTCAGAAGTCCAAGTGAATCAAATACTAACATAACCACTTTCAAAACGTCTCTATTTGTCGGTTTCTTTTTATTATCTGGTAAATTTTTGTCTACTTTATGAAATGTAGTTTTGAAAGTGAATGAGTGGTCTTTAGGATCCCACCTTATACCCAAGATACGTTCATTTGATGATTCAGAATGATTATTGATTCTTTTCTGACAAAACAAAAACTAAGGTCAACTTAATGCAATACCAATCAAATACATAGTGAAGTCTATCTTCAACACATATTAATATTAAAGGGATTATCTACACTTGCATTTCAACCGAAATTTTCCCCAAGAAATTAACTGGCAAATTTATTCGAAAATCTAAAATTTGTGACGGAAAATTTTATGAAGAAACCCTATCGGGCATCATTTAAATTAGAATTTTTTTAAAAACATTCGATGGTTTCCGAGTTACAGCAATAGTAAAGACTGAAATATGAGCAAATTCAATATTTATGTAAAGATTTTAACATTCGAATTTGTTTTCACAGGCGCTTCTGGGCTTTGGAGCATTTTCGTAAACATTTAGAATTCAATTCGAATATAAATGTCACAATCAAATCGACAGAGTTTATGAGGAGAGGGATGACTATACCTATAGCAAAGATTAGAAACATCCCTATAGTAAAGAAAAGGTACTATAAAGTTATATCGATATTATACAAGGTGTTTCTTAATAACATTTTAATATTGAAGTATGTCATTCTTGGGGTCATTTTGAGAAAGAAAACTTCATTTGAACATATGTACTAAAAGTCTTAACCTCTAAACTACATTGTGATGAAACTTTAAGAACAAAATCTTTTTTATGAGCTTTATGACTTGAATAAATAACTAAAAAAATCTATGACGGATTTCACATGTTGCACATGTTGAGTGACCATGGTAAATAACCCACACGCCTCTTGGACAGGACAGAAACTAATTCTAGGAGAAATTAATTTTATTATTATTATTAATAAATTGTTTACTTCAATATGAAATAATACACAAATCGTGATTGTAGGAAGTGCTCTTAGCGGAGAAATCTGATCATTAAACATACTGATATAGCTATTCGAATTCCCTTCAATAATTTTAGGTCCGATAATCCTATTCTAAATAATTCCATACCATTCAATATTGCTATAGCAAAATTTTGATCTATATAGTTTGCTGCGTTGAATAAAGATTATCTGTTGCCAAAATGTTAGTTTTTTATTGAAAGTCCCAGTAGTTATAAATCATATTTCATTTTCTCATAGAATAGTGATCTGAAGCAATACCTAATTATTCCTTGGTTAATCATTGCAAAAGGTAATTCTATATTTGTAATCATTTCATTTGTGATTTTATGAATTTTCTACATGTTATAGCCTACCATTTCCAATAAATTTTAAATTAAAAACAATCTCTCAAAATCCAAACTTGATAATGTATCAAAAACAAATATGATGCCCATAAGAAAAACAAAAGTTGTGTGGCATATCTTTGAAACTAGAAAAGATTAAAATTTTTAATAACTTCATCATCTTCGTCTTAGTTCTTAGTGAATTACATGCATATGTGAAATTTCAGTTAAAAACTAATCACCGATTTTAATTTTCTTCAAAATATTACAGGAACGGTTGAAGTTTTTCCAGATCACAAATCACAAATGAAGTAAACTACAGAAAAGTGTCCGAGTATATAGAGATTTTCGTAAATAACCTTTGAAATGAACTTTTTTCTGAACAGCGATGAGACATTTTTGTGCTGATAACTACAAGATTATTATTTGTACATTTGTATAAATAACCAACAAAATACAGAATTGAAGAAGTTTCAATATCCCTTAAAATCCAACTATTATTTTTCTTTCAGGATTATGGAATTTTTGTTTGAGAAGATACCGCTACTTCCGCTACTATCTAATGAGAATAGCAGCTGATAGAATAGTGTAGATTGTGAATACCTTGACTTCGACATAAAGTTCAACATATTTATCCAGAATTCTGTTTTTGTTGACACTGTTATAAAATATGTAGCCATATTGTTCTAAAGATATTTTAAAGCATATTCCAAGAAGTTACTTCAAACTTAATATTATAAATGAATCCAAACCTCGTGTTATTCAATTTGCTATATCTATAGTATTTCAGCTTTAGAAGATGTAAGTTATTAGTTTGCCAATCTATTACGTCATGTAGTGTTATGAGAAATCCACAATAAACAAGCAATGTATATCTTACTTTGTTTGGAGAAACAGGAAAAGTAAACAAAGAACCAATTTCAACGTTGAAGTTTGAAAGTAGTTAGACATTGTTGAAATACTTCGATAATATCGCCTCTTCACTAAAATACGTTCATCTTATGGTATTACAGTAGTTTTCTCTGAGCTCTAAGAAGCAATTATTGATTACGATTACACATAAGCATCTCTATTGATTCTGTTGGTTGTATCTATTCAAATAAAATACATTGGGATGCGAACATACTTATAAAAGTCTTTTAAAATAATTGGTTACCATTTTTATCCAGATCAATTGTCGCTCTGAGAAAATATTTTTTCTGTAATTGATTTTTTTTCAAATATTGTATTTATTTTTATCATGTGAAGTTATTTATTTTCAATTAATTAATAGTATTTTATAAATTAAAATCAATTATTTTGGTTGTCCTAATGTTTCACCGCACAAAATCCAAGTGTTTGACTAAATAGGCTAAAAATTATATCAAAAGCTTGTCTTCAAATGCAGTTGAACACTAGTTTTGAGATAATGATTGAATTAGATTGTCAGGATATTTTTCACTTTACTTTACTTTATTCAAGTTGAGATATTCTTAAATACATTTTTTCTTTGTATAGTATTTTTTTTCATTTCCACATTTTTTGTTGGCAACTAGAGGTTTAGTACCTCTGTATGTGCTGGGTAAATAACATAATAACTATTTTCTAGTATAACAGAATCTTTTCTGATTTTGAGAAAAAAAAGAAAAAAATGAAAATAAATAAAAATAAACTAATTGTCTCAGTTGACATTACATTTTTCATACTTATCCTTAATAAATACCTTTTGTTCTTAGATATAGTAATTTAATTCTATTTTTCTGTCCTATAACATAATGTTAGACAATTTTTCATAATTATTTATAATAAAGATCTTGCTCTGCTCATTAAACATCTTGATCGTACTTATATTTTTAATTCTATTTGGTAACATATTATAAAATTTTGGTCCCAAGTAGTTAGCAAATTTTAAATTCAAAGTTTTTTGTTTAGAGGTACAATTAATTGTCTATTTACATTAGTTCTAGTTTGATGATGATGGTGTACGAATTTTTTTAGTGTTTCATTTTTATGTATATATGTACAAATAGTGTGTATGTATAAGCAATTTATATTGCAAATGTCATTGTTATAAAGTGATTTGGGTGAATGCCTCCTATCTTTTCTAAAAATTATTTTTAAAATGGAATTTTGTATTACAGTTAATGGTTGTAAATTACTTTTATATGTGCCACCCCAAACAATAATTCCATATCGCAGCAATGATTCCACCAGAGATTTGTACACCAATTTGAGCAGTTTAGTGTCGAGAAATTCTCTTAAAACATAGAATTTATGAATCAAGATGCGAATTTTTTTTGTAAGGTAAGATATATGATCTACCCATTTCAGATTCTGATCAATAACTATTCCTAAATGTTTAGTTTTTTTTACTGATGGTATAAAATTGTTCTCCTCTTCGTTTGTTCGAATTTCAGTAAAATCTGGTCTATTGGTGTTTGTTGGGGAAAAGGCCATGTAATTAGTTTTGAATAGATTTAGCGTTAATTTGAATGAGTCCAGCCACTGTATGATAATGCCTAAGCCCCGCGACACTTTTTCTTTTGTTTCCTCCCATGTTTCACTAGTGAAGACAAGAACCGTGTCGTCCGCATAAGATATAATTTTACCACCTTTGTTTAAATTTAGTAGTTCATTGATGTAAATAATGAAAAGAGTAGGTCCCAGGATGGTGCCCTGTGGTACACCAATTTGAATTTTCAGAGGGCTACTAAGTGTTTGGTTTAAATTCAAGAATTGATCTCTTTCGGTGAGATAGTTATTGAAGAGTTTCAATACCATGCCTCTAACACCATAATGTGATAACACATCAAAGAGTTTTTGATGAGGCACTGTATCAAAAGCCTTCGCAAGATCTAAGAATACCGCTATCACTTTTTTACTGTCATTGAGACTACTTATTATTTCTGAGACAAGTGAATACATAGCATCTGCCGTACTTGAACCCTCCGAAAAACCAAACTGATTTGGCGACAGTTTGTTATTGTTTTTAAGAAATTTTACAACTCTTTCCTTTAGGCAATTCTCAAATATTTTGGCAAAACTATTTATTAAACTAATAGGACGATAATTTTGTATTTTTTTTTTCGTTCTTATAAATTGGGGTAATTACTGATTCCTTAAAATGATTAGGTATTTTACGTGTTTTAAAAATTAAATTAATAATATACATTAGGGGTGTAATTATTTCTAAATGTACATGTTTAATAGTTTGTGCGGAAATTTCGTCTTTTCCTGGAGCACTATCGTTTTTTAGTGTAGATATTTGTTTGATAAGTTCGTTTTCTGTAACTGGTTTTAAATATAAAGATGTTTTAGGACTTGTTTTTGTTGTTATAGGGCTTTTTGTTTTGTTATTTTTTCTCTCCATTTCCTCTCCAATGTTATTGAAATATGTATTGCAAAAGTCTGTCATCTTGAGGATACTTAGAAAACTGTGATTATTTTCGTCAACAAATATATGCTTGGAAGACTCGATTTTACTTTTTTTGTATGTTGCATCTATCTGACTCTTGTAGAAATTGTATTTTTGTTTCTTAATTAAGTTGTTTAGTTTGTTACGGTATCTTTTAAAAATAATGTTTTTTTCTTCAGTAAAATTATTTTTTAGTCTATTTTTCAGCTTATCTCTATGTTTTATGAATGTAATTAAACTGGTTGTAATCCATTCCTTGATTTTTTTATTATTCTGATTTTTTGTAGGCCATTTTGTAGTGGAATTATGCATGGACTTCTTAAAGATATTTACAAAAGAACTGGTCCACATCTTGTACCTCTGACCACTCTTGAACTGACAAATGTTGTTTAAGAAGATCATAATCTATGTGATTATAGCAGTTTAACTGTACATCCGCTTCGTTAAGAGTATTTGCATTTTCGTTACGATTAACATTCAACATGATTGGATAGTGGTCTTTGACATCAGTATTCAATATATATGATGAAAACTTTAAATTACTAATTTTAATTTTATTTCTGATAAATAAATGGTCAATGCATGTGGCTGTTTCATAAGTAACCCTGGTTGGTGAGTTTATGTATGATTCAAAACCATTTTGTCCCATTATTGAGAGGTATTCATTTACTATCAGGTTTTGTTTGTTTTCTAAATTAATGTTCAAATCACCGGTGAAAATTTCGATATTTTTAGTCAAATAAACTTCAAAATATGTTGTTAGATCATTAAGAAATATATGTTCCGTAATCGGAGGTGGTTTATATGATGCTCAAAATTTATTCTACTTAGTGTTACCTGCGATAAGTTTAGTTTTATATGATTTACATTTACATTTAAAGTTTTTCTAAGAAAAATTAGTAAACCATCATTTTTTTAAATCCCCATTATTATAGAATTTATTATAACCGGGTATGTTGTACATTTCACAAGTTAGCATTTGAAAACATACACTTAAGATAAATACATCACAGTAGTACAGCTGATAAAGTTCTAGGAATAATAATAGTTGATCAAAGTTTTTTTTGATGCTTCTGATTTTTAAATGTAATATATTTATAATCTTGTTTTTTAGCGAAATTTGTCATTTACAAGAATCTCACGCTCCTCCGTACCCATTCCGTCCAATTGCTCCATTATTTCATCTTGTTGCGATTTAAACATTATGAGTTATAGTCTATTTTATTCCTAAGCATTTCTAACTGATATTTGTAGCTTGTACAGTTTGGGTCTGAAGTCACATGTGAAACACAATACGATAGTTTGTATTTTTTGTTTTTTTCTACACAGTTATTGCACTTTTTTATTATTTTTTCACATTTGGTTATTTCGTGGTCTCCTGCACAATATTCACATACTTTATTTTTATTACATTTGTTATTTTTATGGTAAAATTCCTGACAATTAAAACATCTTGTAACATTCAAGTCTTCGTATATTGGACAGCGCTGCCATCTAATGTGTATCTTTTTAGATGTCATACATTTTAGATACGTTGTTCCTGAACATTCTGCAAAAATAGTTGCTTTCCCGTCATTTTTTCTTTTTACATATGTTACCTTTATTTCATCTGTTTCATTAATCTATTCATTTTGGTTTCTTAAATTTGTTCAATTTGCTGTTCTGCTTCATTGCCGTCATATCCAGGAATTTTAATCTTTGGCCTCATCAAAGATCAAGATTTAGCTCTCCTTATTCCGTGCATTTGTACTGAATTTTGATTCCATTTAGAAACTGGTAATGTCAATTGATGTTATAAATAGAAAGTCAGTAGCTTATTGATGCTCTCATTTCCAAATATCTAATTTATATTGAGCTGGAGTCGTATTTGAAGCGCCTGAAACAAAATAATGTAACGATTGCAAAACATGTGAAACATTAATTACCGGTTGCTAATTAGGAAGTTATCTCATTATCTCAAAAATGGTGTCTCATCTTTCTTCTTGAATGCATTGCACTGTTAGGAATTTGGGCTAAATATGTATTGATTCTAAATAAATGATCATTTAATTAAAGTAGTTGGCCGTATAATTTTCTGATTTATTTTGACAACCTCAATTGTTCTATCCATTTGTTTATAGATTCAAAACAAAATTTTTGCAAACTCCGTTCGATTAGAGCAACTATTGAATCATTCCGCTTACTCATTTGACCTCTCATTGTATGCGAGAAATTAATGTTTGTGCAGGAATGTTGGAAGTCTTTATCATAGGTTTCTTCCTCATAATTGGTAATCAAAGTGCTGTCTAATATCTACAACTACTTCAAAACCAAATTCCACCGATAGCTCAGCAACCTCCACTTGATTTCGTGCAAATTTAGTTTCAACTTCTTATGGGCTAAAAGCTCGAACGATAGTTTTGCGCTGCCTCCAATAATTTAGGCAAAAATGGTTATGTTTTCTCAATGTCAAAAGCTTACAGAACATGTACACAATTGAGAATCTGGTTTGTCCACTCACAGGACTTTCCTACCGTTCGCAGGCAAATTCCAGTGAATGAAAAATTTTACACTATTACAATAGTTTCCTTACATAGCGACGATAATAGCGGTAGTGCTAGCAGTCATTTTTTTCAGCATGTCAAGACAAACAATAATGGTCATGTAACATTTTTTCGCAAGATGAAACGTTTAGCCATGGAAAATATGGAATTTTATTCAAGCATAACTTTTTTGCTTTTTCTCAGAGATGACGCTGTGTGTGGGTGGTTAAGGGCTCTCAGAAGAATAATTTAGGCAAGTTTAATCAAAATCCTTAGAGCCGTTTTTGCGCTACAGTCTTGAGGAAACCACATTTTTTGGCTATAGCTCAACACCCAGTGCATACAGGATTCTCATTCAGTGTCACCGGCGAGTGATATTGGTACCAAACAAAATAAAAAACCAACAAAATACACCGATCCGCTCCCGAGAGGCAGACCAATGGCTGAAAATATGTTTATTAAACTTAGAAAACTCTGAAACGTCAACATTTGTAAAAAATCTCGATGCCGAAAATTTCACACGATTACTTTACTATATAGCTACTATATCCTAAGAATGTAAAAAGCGATCAAAATTTTGGCTTCCTCGAAATTCTAACCGAAGTAATACAGAATAGACCTCTTAGACTGCAAGTTATTCTCAGCTATGAGCGCCCTACTATTTGACTACTGACTTCTTAAACGTACTGGGCGTACGCACGACTGTGTCTTAGCAAAGAAGGTATGTAGTTTCTATCTTCCTTGGTCTTAGTGTCTTATTGGCAAGGCACATCCATCTCCTTCCTCGACGCCTATACATGCATCGATAGTGATAATTAATTAGACTATACGTAGATCAATGTCACCTCACAATAGAGTTCGTACTTATTAAAGTTGATACAAAAATCAACGGGGTTTCAAGATCGTTAGTGAGCTTAATAAAATGGATGGGTACGTATTATCTATATATTGTTTCCATTATCATTTATTTAGATACCTACATCCGGATCAATATTTTGTTGGAAAACTAGAGAAAGGTTTGATAAAAATGTGAGGAAAACATAGAAATTGTTTATGTTTTCAGACTTCATCTACCGAGTGAAAACTCTACCAGAATCGAATTTCCAATGTGTCGGGGTGGTTTACCTAACACGTTTAGTGTCTGGTTCTGTGTGGTCGGACCACCAATCGATTCTGTTAACTTTTTGTTTATTTGTGTTAAAATGTATTCTTTCAGTATATGAATCGGGTATCAGTAGATTGGTCTTCCAACCCAAGATTGTCAATATAAGGCTGTCTATCTGTAGACATCATTCAAAATCAACAAACTAGTTATTTTCTCAAGGCCAAAAAAAATCGTAAAGGTCTATAGTTCTGTTGCAACCGATCATATTTTTGATACATTCGTTGTACACTGTATCAGATTCACATTATGGTTAGTTTTAATCGAACACCCTGTATCCTACAACAGGCCCAAAATCACTTATAAACCACTTTTCTATTATTAACTAACTAACCTAAAAATTATTACATTTATTGACTTATTTCGACTAATAATGAAAACGAGATTTTTGGAAATAACTTATGTTTGAGTAAGGCCATGACTATCTACTCTTTTTCAGTTGAAAGCTTAAAAAACATACACCAGGTAGGTATAAAGTACTTTTAATCATATATTGTTTAACAAAACCATAATATTGGCATTGACTTAAAACAATAAATTAATAAGAGAATTCAAAATAAGTACCCACATTTCTAGCTATTAGAATACTTATGTTTCAGAAAGAAAACTAAGACCCAAGAGATTTTTTTTGAATTTGTATTTTTTCAGGAGCATTTCATAAAAGTGATTGAATTGATATGAATTTCATTATTATTCCAGGGAAAATAAAACGTAAGTATATAATAGTAGTCTCAAACTAGAATTTCTTCAAATGTTTGAGATGGTAGGTATTGTTTATGAAGAGGATATTATTCAAGAATTACAGATTTTCTAAAAAAAATATGGTCCAATTACTTAATCACAAATCTTCAACTATACTATCCAAAACATTTAAAGGACATATAGTTTGAGAATAAATTTTTATCAAATATGGATTTCTCTTGAATAATATATAAATTTGTATTGATTCAAATAACCATTCTTAAAGAATATCCCCGAAAAATACAACATAAAAAACTTATTGACGTTAATTTCATTTGTGCTCAATAACTACTTACAGGCTATAAGAAAAGCAAAAGAATGACATAGGTACAAACTACGGCCTTTACGGACGATAAGTGTGGAATTTTTAACCTACCAATTTATTATATTGAATTCATAAATTATGAAATTTATTTTCTTATATTTAAAAAAAAATCTTCCCCTAAAATGTAGGTAGCTTGAGATCGTATGAATCAATCAAAAATGTGTTCAATAGCATTTATATCTTGTAGAGGCCAAATATGCGTGCAAAGTGCTGGAAACTACTGATTGTTGAGATTTGCGGTAAAAAACTTAATGAATAAATTTCAGAGACAAACTGCTGAAAAATAAATTTAAGTTTCTAAGATGGCCGCTAAGGGACGTAATCACTATATTGAATTGAAAAATGTGTTTTTCTTGTAAATAACTTTTTTCCTTATTTACAAATAGCACACATTTGTCTGTTATCTTAAAACGGTAAAATTTCGAGAAAATAATTATTTTTATACAAGGCAGAGATTACTGTAGTGTCCATTTTGGAAATTTGAAAATAATCTCCAGCATTTTCTGTTGACAACTTTAATCATTAGGTTTCTTACCACAAGTCTCTGTAAGTAGCTTTCGAGATACAGAGCTTCGCACGTTTATTTAACCACACAGTACTTTTGGGTGTTTCTAATCTTTGAGTACAATGTCGCTATCGCTTTCGGCTCTCGAGATAATCTAAACATCTATACAACTATACATCTATATATGTACACATCTTTACATCTATACGTCCGTACATCTACAAATCTATACATATTCTATATAATAAATAAATAATAAATATAATAAAATTGTAACAGGCCGATGTCTGTACATTGTAGATATTTAATAAAACTAATATTGCGGGTCTTTATTAGAGCAGCAGAAGTCAAAACAACAGTTTGTAGAATTTTTGTCTGTCTGTCTCATCTTTGTACGCGAGTCACGCAAAAACTATTGCATGGAATTGAATGAATATATTTCTGTACACCTAACTCCATTTTACCGCGTCTGTCGACCTCTCTGTATGTTTGTACACGCATCACGCAAAAACTACTACATGAAATGGAATGCAATTTTCCCAGATCTATTGCTAGAGGTCAACCATAAAATATAGGTTCAATTTTACTGCATCTGTCTGTCTGTATGTTTATACACAAATCGCGCAAAAACTACCGCATAGAATTATTGAATAGGTACAGTTTTCCACGCGCACGAAGTCGCAGGCAACGGCTAGTATACTTATAATAAAATTGTAACAGGCCGATGTCTGTAAATTAAAGATATTTAACAACAAATAATATTAGAGCAACATAATCCAAAACAACATTTTTTAAAAATTTTGTCTGTCTGTATGTTTGTAAGCGCATCATGCAAAAACTACTGCATGGAACTGAATGCAGTTTTCACCGATGTATTGCTAGAGGTCCAACTTAAAATATACCTAGGCTACATTTTATCGAGTCTGTCTGTCTTTCTGTATGTTTGTACACGCATCACGCAAATACTACTATATGGAATTGAATGCAATTTTTACCGATGTATTGCTGGTCTAACTTAGAATATAGATTCCATTTTACCGCTTTTGTCAGTCTGTCTGTATGTTTGTACACGCATAACGAAAAAACTACTAAATGGAATTGAATGCAATTTTCACCGATGTATTGCTAGAGGTCCAACTTAAAATATACCTAGGCTACATTTTATAGAGTCTGTCTTTCTTTTTGTATGTTTGTACACGCATCACGCAAATACTAATACATGGAATTGAATGCAATTTTTACCGATGTATTGCTAGAGGTCTAACTTAGAATATAGATTCCATTTTACCGCTTTTGTCAGTCTGTCTGTATGTTTGTACACGCATAACGAAAAAACTACTAAATAGAATTGAATGCAATTTTCACCGATGTATTTATTGAGATCTAATTTGAAATATAGGCTCCATTTTATCGCATCTGTCTGTCTCTATGTTTGCACACACATCAAGCAAAAACTCCCGCATGGAATAGAATGCAGGTTTCCAGGAACACGAAGTGTGTATTGTAGAATAAAAATTACAACGTACGTCGTACGTACGTACCCGTACATACATACATACATACAAACTAAAAGGGACACACACACATTTTCTTGAATACCATTTTATATGACTCTCGGTACCTTGTAACGTGGAGATTTGTGAAAAATATTTTGTTTGAAAATTATATCCATTAGGTACCTACTAAAATTCCAACCGGGAAGTTGAAAATTAAGTTTACTTTCCAGAAAATAAGTATTGCAATGTCTAGAAATGTAGGTATTTTGAAATCGTTTTTTATTTACAGAGTAGTTCCTTTATACTTAGTGTGTATTTTTCAAAATTTCAATAGAAACAGAGATGACAGACGACTTGCTTTAAAAAGGATTTTATTCGATTTTATTATTAATACATTTTTTTACATAAAATAGGACAGATTCTATTAGTTGGAACTAGTAATTTTGAAGTTGTCATCTGTAGTTGGCACCAACATCAATAGTACCAGCACCAAATGGATTAATATTATTTTATATTTTCAGTGCACCAACTAATAAAGTCGGTTCTATTTTTTTGTATGACTGTATTATTAGTCATCAAAATTTTGAATGTTCACCAAGGAAGATAATAATACTTTGCTTATACTAGTTCAGAAATTTCAAAACATTACGGAAATACACCTATTTTAGACTTTACCAAAGCTATAACAAGGAAGTCATAATTTTTTGGAAAATTGTCCAATTTAAATTCTGCTTCATATAATCTTTTCCTTAATTTGGCCGTCTCATATTTTCAATTTAAAAAAAAACATGCCCGCTCCACCTAGCCGAAACAAATAAATTTAAGACATTAGTTTAAAGAATGCCACATTTAAACGTTGCCAGAAATGGTCCCCTCTTTAATTTTTTCGTCTAAAATTTTCGTTTTTCGAAAAACATTGGCCGCTCCACCCCTATTGGGAGGATCTTTGAAAGTTGAATTTCGAATTCTTCAATGGAACTAACACTCAATAGTCCTCTATCAAATGAAAAAGGAATTAAGAAAATCGGAGCATGTTTACTATTTTAACAAAGCGAACATAACATAAAATAAGTCGAATTTTATGTACACCTACTCTGTTTGGGAAGTCGGTCAAAAAATTTAAATAAGCCAATAATTGTAATACAAGTTGGGAAATACTGGATATTTAACATAATTAATAATATTTTGTAAGTGTTTTTTCCTGATGTAAAATACGGGATGATCCTTTTAAAACAACCTAGAAATCATGAGCATGAGTGTACACAATTTGGAAGCTATCCAAATCAAGTATCTTGAAAGGTTCACAGTAAAACTTTAAAAAACCCTATATTTCCGGACTAGGAAAAATGTGAGTAATTGAAATTCATGATAATATAATATATGGTACCTATTCCATTTAAAAGAACATGAGTTTGATATGCTGTGATCTTTTGAAATATTTTGTATTTACAGGGTGTTTCATAAAGAATGGTCATACTCTTAAGGGCATATTCTATGGTCAATTTTAAGTCGATTTGACAACATTTATCTATATACCAAAACGCACCCTTAAAGTGTTACAGCCCTTCAAATTTACATTACATCGAAAAGTTTTTTGGCTGTAAAATTCAAACAGTAACTTCAGAATAATAGCTTGGAATTTTGGTATCTACCATTCCTTACATTCAAAAATTGTTTTTAAATAGAGTTGAAACGTTTCAGTGAAGGCAAGGGGGTGAAACCGGCATTGCACCCCTCATAATTTTAGTTTCCTTTACATCTAGCAAACTTTTTTAGAGATTCTTTAAGAAACTTTTTTGCTTTTTTCCAATTTTTGAACCTAAGTAATGGTAGATTCCAAAATTTCGAACTATTATTTTGTACTGTTTGGATTTTTTAGCCAAAAAACTTATCGATGTAATGCATCTTTGAAGGGCTGTAACTTTTTAAGGGTGCGCTTTTGTATATTGATAAATGTTGTCAAATCGACATAAAATTGACCATAGAATATGCCATTAGGAGTATGATCATTCTCTATGAAACACCATGTAAAAATTAAATTTTTATTAGTAAAACTTCCATTACTAAATACTTAAAGCATAACATTAATTGTTCTCTCAGGACAACTGAAACTCAGGATTATAAGTTGATCACCTTGTGGTAGCTAGATCTTCTGAAATGATGTACTGTACCTACTGCTAGCAATAATACTTGGTTTAAATTTATCAAAGTTCAAATTATCTGGACATCTAAATAATATAGATGCAATTCGCAGAAATCTTACCAATAGCTGCTTATTCAATACAATTAATTGAAATTCAATCGATCACTGTGACTTTACGACTTAGAAATTAAATTGTATTACTGGAATACATGCAAACTATAAACAGTGTTTGCGACATATTGTTGATTATTATTTCTAGATAACAAATCAGTTGGTCTTGCCTACCGATATTATAATTCCAACTTTAACAAAAATATATTATTTGAGTTTTGTATCAGGTACATACTGATTCAAATATCAATTTTATTTTTGTATTATTATCAAAAATGTATCTATCTTGTATAGATGCGCACCAACGTAGGATCCACTCAAATCAGTTTTTCAATTTTCAGTGTGACATTTTTAAATTATACCTGTCTTTTTTCATTAACCCGCATTAGGCTGTTGACATCGCTCTCCAAATTTATAAATCATCCGTTGATTTCGAGGTTGAATTTTCTGGCTTCTAGTAAGTAAGTGACAGACCTTGTTTGTTGTAAAAATCGACAATTGGTTGATTTTTCGCAGGACGATTTTATTGAACTAGAAAGCACCGGCTGCAGTATGCTGTTACGAATTATGGACGGGAAGATTGAATTTTATGCTCGGAAACATTGGTGTTTAGAAAATGTTCATGTATATCAATAAATCAGAAATTTATGGACCGTTCATGGGAATTTTACTGAACGTAACAAGAAAAATTACTAATCATATTCATACGTACCTATATCAGTATCCTCTCTTCTTTCTCCTTATACATTGCGTTCATAAGGTATGAAAACGCTTCAATATCTTCTAAAATATAATATCATTAATTTTTTTAAATGAGAAGGCCGTAATTTTATATCATAAATAGAAAGCTGGCATTTTTCTGAGTTAAAAAATACCATACACATGGGTATACAGGGTGATAAAAAATTAATATATTTTCAATTGCTGCTTTCAATTTTATACTCACTATTAGTGCATAAGAACAAGTATAACTTCTTAGTTGCCATTGCATATTAATATTATCATTATAGGATTATATTTTCAAGTTAAACATTAATTTATGATTGTTCAATTTAATAAATTCTGAGGTAGTACAACTTCAGATACTATGAATCACTTATAAGAAAAAGTACGAATAGAAATGTTGATGATATTAGGATACGGTGATCGTGCCGTGGTGCTGTTCACAAAGTATTAAGGAAAGCCAAATTATATCCTTAGAAAATTATACTGACCATGAACTTAATGAAGGTGATTTTGCCAGAGAGTTTTGTGACACGATTTAGAGAATACGTAACGAAAATAATGGCTTTGAATATAATGTGTTATCCTCCGACGAAGCAACTTTTTGCTTAAATGGTTCAGTGAAAAAACAAAATTCTAGATATTGGGCAACTGAAAACCCTAACTGGATGACGGAAGTACATACCCAGTATCCACAAAAACTAATGTTTGGGCAGGGATTATAGAAAATAAAATAATGGGACCATATTTTGTTTTTAGGGAAATTTCACTGCTGCAAACTATCCAGAAATGTTACTAACATATTAATTCCATTTTTGACAATAACATATCCAAGTATTCATGAGTTTGGTGACATAGACCCCAATTTTTGGTTTGGTTTGAGACCTCATTATGCTCTGTTGGTAAGGGAATCTCTGAATGATGTTTTCCCAATAACTGAATAAAAAGACGGGGATCTATTGAATGGCATCCAATAATCCCCCTTGACTTTTTTCTTGGGGTTACTTGAAAAGTAAAGTTTACTTGAACTGACCTAATATAGACGAACTTAAGAAAAGAATTCGAGCGGAAATGCAATAAATTACAGCAGAAATGTTGACAATAAATGTAAGTCATGAATTCGTTGCTCGCATTGGATACTGTCAAGTTACCCAAGGGGCACAATTTGGACATTTGTTGTGGTAACAGTTTATCAATTCATTCATAGGTTTTCGTTAGGATATTTTGATATTTAAAGACTTTTTAGTGTTAAATGAATAGGTAGTTATAGTTTTGATCATCCTGTCTGTCTGTCCGTCAACACTATTATAACTCGGAAAATACTTGACCGATTAACACCAAACCTCCTATGGGATTGATTTTCAGCTGTCTGTCTGTGTCTCTGTCAACACGATATCTCGGAAAATACTTAACCGATCGACACCAAACTTGGTACACAAATACGTAAGTGTAATTAATACCTCCTATAAGATTGATTTTCAATTGTCTGACTGTCTGTCTGTAAATCAACACTATATCTCGAAAAGTACTTGACCGATCGACACCAAACTTGGTACACAAATACGTAAGGGTAATACCTAATATAATAA
Organism: Crioceris asparagi; assembly: GCA_958507055.1. Taxonomy (NCBI): domain Eukaryota; kingdom Metazoa; phylum Arthropoda; class Insecta; order Coleoptera; family Chrysomelidae; genus Crioceris; species Crioceris asparagi. The sequence continues at coordinate 54,465,846 of OY293826.1, read as the reverse complement.
TAATAATAATAATTGATTTTCAGCTGCCTGTATGTCTGTGTGTGATTACAAGATTGAGAAGAATTTACTAATATTGATAATAATATATAGGTCTATTGTATAATAATGATGTCATTCATAATAATATATTGAAGAGAAATATATTGAATAACAGAGAAAAATGTCTTATATTTCATTTATATATCCTGTCTGTGTTGTGTGTGCGAGTAGCCAAATAAGTATAACTTCCACCGTCTGGTCTGACGCAGACTCAGTTTTTTTTGTATTTATGGGGTCACCTGGATGATTCTTAAGCTAGGTAGTTGGCGCTGTTGTCGAGATGCAGATTTAAAACAAAGTTCAAGCTCGATTCAAAAAAGTAAAACTAAATCAAGTCTAATCTAGGTTTTTTTTCTATCGTAAATACTTGATTATCCGGACCATGTGCTGACGAGTGTCGTCCGGATGACTGAGAAGCCATATAATTGAATATATAAAAAAACGATTTTATAATTTATTATTATATCAATATTATATTATATTATAAACCCTAGCAAAATAACATACTTCGCTAGGGTATAGTTATATATATATATATATAACCAATTTAAGTTATTCAAACCAACAAAAAACAATATTTATTTGAGAGTTTGGAGGTATATTTAAAAACATAGGTGGATACATATGAACGTAAGCATATATTTTCAATATATGCGGCGTAGCAATTGGTAAATTTTTAAATACAGGAAAGTTTACGAGCTCTACAAATATTACAAAGATCCTTACGGCGTCTTAATGCTCTTTATCAAAGAAGCCAAAAGAAATATACTTATTTTGAAATATCTACCTATTAACGAAACGCATGGGGCTTGGCAATCCGAAAAACCGCGAAATCTTTTAACCATGGTCCGGATAATCGAGTTTCTATTGTACTGTTAAATTATGAATTAATTAATCTTTACTTATAAAAATCACGTCACGATTTCGATCAAGTTAATCTTCAAAGCTGCTCAACCGATTTTGTTTAAATTTTTTAAATGTATATTGCTTGGCGCAACTTGAGATATAGGATAGTTTTTATTTCGATACGTGACCTGTAAGACCAAAATTAAATAATTGGACATTTTTCTTTTTGCATTCGTATACGAGTTTTGTTAGAAAACCTTAATTTTTTACAAATCGACAATCTTTATTGAGAAATCTTGGTTCTAGTTGAAAACTACAGTCCGATATTCAGTATCATTCACCTTCCATCGATTTTGTTATTTTTAGTCTGTTCTATACTTGAGGGCGCTAATTCCACTGTTTACAATCTCCATTTTTACCAAAAAAACAAAAAACAATAAATATTATATTTTGTTAAGATGAGATCATCTGAAAATATCTTATGAATTTTTAGGAAGAAAGAATATTGTTTTATAAAAATAAATATGGAGATTGTACGTTATTAAACTTATTGGTCGGGGAGATAGTTCACTTTGGAAATAAAACAATAGTCCTAAATACTTGTAGGGAAAGCTTGTAGACAAATATTAAAATATTAACGCATACTAATTTTAAGCATTTTTGTCATTTGGACAAAATTAAAAAAATATCACTGTTTCTTCAACTTCTTGATATTCCCAAAATAGCCATCAAAATTTTTTTACAAACTAGAATATTGTTGGCTGAGAACTTAAAACAAATTTTCTAACTGTGTGTCGAATTTTTTGGATGCTTGCGCTTTACTGGAACACTTTCACTATATTTTAAAATAAAACTATCTTGATAAGCCACTGTGAAGGAAGTGCATTGAAATAAAGATGTTTTGTGGCCACAGGTAGGGTATACGGGAAGAAAATGTGGAGAACACCTACAAAAACGTGTCGTTTAGAAACATGATCTATTAAACCCTATAGCTAAAATGACATTTTCCTTTATTTTCTTCATTGTGAAGGATTTCTTCTTCTTTGTCAAGCCTTTTCCCCATTAGCAGGAGTTACATTAACTTCTAACATTTGAAATCTAGAAATTAAACACTTTACTACAATTACTAAGATCTAAACAACACAAATGAAGTTCGACTAATGAAAATAATTTCGGGCTGTAACCTGTAAAAACAACAGATAAAAAGCTGATATTAATGCGAAATGATTGAAGAATAGTACGGTTTGGAACTAAGTTATTACAGGAGATGGTACACTTTGGAATTAGCACTCTCACTTTATTATTTATACCACCGTGCAAGAAGACTGGAAACAGGAGATTAATCTCGCCCTAAATATCATGTAAAATTTCATACGCATATCTTTTTTAAATGCGTCTTTGCGCACCATGCCGGGCACAACGAGCGGCTCTTACTTAAAAAATTCAGCAGATCATGATTACGATGATATATAAAGACAACAAATACTTGAGGCATAGAAATAGGAGTAATAATTCTACGACTTGAGGTTATTGTCAAGATGTTCGTCACCATGCGTCAATGTTCGTAGTACACTTCTGTAATCTCATGTCGTGGCTACGTAGAGAAGCATAGGAAGTTTACTCTCCTTGTTTCCAGTCATCTTACCACCGTGGATCACTATTTAACGCCGAAGATAGTATATATAAACACAAATGAGGGTCTGTCAGTCTGTTTGTGATTTTGGACAAGAGTTTCTTTTGTGCTGAATGTCAATAAAACCAAAACACGAATTTTTAAATTATTTCTCTGCCTGTTGATAGGGTTAATCTACGAATTGGCAGAACCGATTTTGACGGGACTTTCATTTACATGTAGAAGAAACTTTCCAGAAAAATATAGGCTTTTTTTCATGAAGTCATGGGCTTTCTCTAGTAACTGTATGTCTGGATTCACATAGATGGCAAAATTATCATGTCACAATGTCATTGCTGTATACTACATAATATACATCTATATTTAAATATAGATCAAATATAAAAAAAACATGAACAAGCAAAATTAGGCCAATAAAAATACGCTGACAACATGATCAACGCAATTTCTGTAATGTAGTTAAGGATATACCAATATGGAATTACTGAAGAAAAGTATGGTTAATAAAAGACGATAGTGGCAACCTTCTAACGGAAGAAGCTGAAGCCAGATGGAAAAAGCACTATTCCACAATTCTAAATATGGAATGCAACTTCGAACATGTTGTCTTAAATCTCTGCTGGAGATCAAACAAGCAATAAAGTATCTGAAAACAACACAGCCCCAGGAAATGACAACTTTCCGGCAGAACTTTACAAAGCAAAATAAAGCAAACTTATTCTGGACAACAAAAACAGTACTACAAGACTTCAGAGATACTGAGATTGTGAATTTATTCAAAAATAAAGGGAACCCACCGGCAACTATAGAGGGATCACACTTCTTTCAACAGGCGGTAAATTTCTAGAAAAAATAATGGCTTCACGTCGACCAAATTATACTCGAATCTCTTAGCGGATTTCATCTAAATCGAGGAAAAAGCGACCTCATTTTAACTCTAAGGCAGCTTCAGGAAAATTTCAAAGAGCAACAATGCTAAATGCACATAGCTTTTGTAGACCTAGATCTCTTCCGCAACTTTGTCCATGACTGTAGAAAGTAAATTACTTGCAAGAGGGTTAGAACTCAGATACCGCTTCGATGGTGGTTTTCAACATAAAAAGACGAACAAGAACAAACTATCTTACAGCCAGTACGCAGATGATTGTGGCCTAACATCAGACTCTGTCGAAAATCTGCAAGGAATATATATTAAAGACATTCGACTGGGCATACTAGGGCTTTAAATCGAAGTTAGTAAAACAAAAATTTTAAATAGACTTTCTTTATAAGAAATGGAAAGCTGGAATACGTTGAGTATTTCAATTATCTGGGAAGCATAGTAGACATTAAAGCAAAAATCGACGATAAGTCGATGCGGTATCAAGAGCGTAATGCAGTGTAAGAGAAAGAGTGTTTGACAATCGTCATTATTGAATTTTAGACTGACTATGGAAACAAAAATATATTCGACGTCAAGCTGTACCTATTGCTGCGACCAGATAGATCCATATTATGAATTTCCTGTAGATCTAATTTTTTTAGAAACAACAATCTTGACAATTGATTGGCCAATTTCTAAAACACTGTAGCCATATCAAAATTATTGGCTCGATCACGCTCTTCAATTTCTTCAATTACCTATTACAAATTCGATAAACTCTCACTCTTGGCTCTTGAGATATATGAGCAAATATTGACAAGAAACACCTGTTCCCACATAAACATCTATCTTAAAACCATTATATCCTATCCTTGAGACATTAAAATAAAGAGATGGATTTCATGAATTTATTGGGTGTAGGCGGAGCTAGTTAAGCAATTTTTCACTTGATCGGTCGTATATCCTAAACGATAAGTCCAATTGGCTTGTTATACATACTGATGGATAAGTAATTTGTTCCTATCAAATCGCATTTAAGAGCTACAGTGGTCTAAGTGATGAAACTCAGATATGCTCAACGTACCACGTGAGGTTCTGGGTTCAGTGTTTACTAGATATAAAATAAAATTTATTTGACAACCAAATTTTTATCTATAGTCTCTTAATGACATGACATTGAAACTAACATTAATTTTCTTCATATATTAAACAAAAATAGAATCAACAAAATCTCAACATAGCTCAAGCACAAGCACAACTTTTCGATTAGACTCAGTCTCTCGACTTTTCTTTGGCATAAACATTGATCTAATTATTAATAAAGCTCATTTAAAAAAGAAAATATTAATGAAATCTTGGGAACCTAATCATGGTTGTCGCTGTTGCAATTATTTCAAACAAAAGTAAGTCCAGCAACTGGCGTTCATGTTGTATGTGTCTCCACTCCTTGCAAACTTGGTAGTAAACTTTCAGAGTAGGCTTCACTTGAGTGAAGTATATTTTTACAAACACTCCCATTTCTTTTTTTATCAAAGTTTTTCTTTGGCTTCTTAAATTTTCTTTTTTTCTGGTAGTTTCGAACAATTTCTGGGTAAAATGCATGCGTTGGATCCAACTGCTAATTGTTGCATGTACCAGGTTCAGATTTAGCTTGGCTGGTGGAGATAATTGGAGTAGGTTCAGGTTTAATGTTGGACATTATAGTTTGCACTGGATGATCTTTTCACATCGTATGGTGAGAGCCAGTCTTTTAAAAATTGTTGAGAATATTCATTCTTGTTAGAGCAAACGGCAATGATTCGTCGACAATTATTGGTATATCATAAATAAATTGGGTTATTACGTAGCAGTGCAATACTTTTTGATCGACGAACCCAAACGGAGGAGGTATACAATTCGACTATCTTTTTTTGTTTGTACGCGCGTTGTACCTATATAGTAAACATAACCCGATTTATTTTCATGATTTTTGATACATTTGAAAGATGAGACTTGAGAAACGGTTCCATATTCGTAAGAACTCAAATCTTAAATCTCCTTCCCTTCAAAAAACATCGCCGAAGTGGGTGAAGGGGGTATTTTTTCTCGAATATCTGAGGTGGCGGAATTAAATATAGGACAATATCCGGAAACGTTTGAATTGAACATTTTTTCAAAAGAGTTACGGTTTTCGAGTTAACGCGATGTTAAAATCTCAAATACCTATGTGTATTTTCCTAGGTGTTTTCGCTATGTGGAGGGGGCAATTTCTTTCGAAAATTGAAAATCTGAGGCAACTAAATGAAAGACCAAATTATTTGTAGCAACATTTATGATAAACATATTTTTCCTTAGAGTTACGGTTTTTGAGTTATAGCGGTGGTAACATCTAAAATAATTATGTGTATCTCTGCTGCGATGTTGTTAGATCTCTAAATAATGACAAGTACAAGCAGAGATTATACGTGGGTAATATGATAAGTACTATATTCTTTGTTATTAGTGAACGTTCAAAGATTTTCGTGACTAATGTTTCACTCAAATGTGTGAAATAAATATTTTCTTAAAAAAATGGACGGCCGTTATTACTAGTGCACTGAAAAATACATAATAATATTAATTCTATTGGTGCTGGTACTTGTGAAGTGGGTGCCAAAAGTTACCAATCTAACTGCAACTGCACAACTTCAAAAGTAACAGCACCAATAGAATTATTATTATTTTGTATTTTTCAGTGCACCAACTAATAACTTCGGTACATTTTTTACCAAATTTAGCCAAATTTAGTGTATCCATATTTAAATGAGAGGACTGTTTATCTAATGCTAACAAAATACGGTGCTCCTTAAAATAAAATAAAAATCTTAGTTGATCAACTGTTGTTCAAGTAACCCTCCCTGAAATTTTTAAACATAACATAAAATAAAAAAATCGTTTGTATACCTCACTCCATTGACAAGTCACTGGCGATCGCTCGATGAGTTCCACTCCCACGATCGCTTCTTTCCGCACTATGATGTATTAGCGCGCGGTGAATAGTTTCTGAGATATTTCGATTGCACAACTTACCCCTAAGCCATCTATCCCCGTCCTACCTATGTGTTTATTCGTGTATTAGAATAATAATATTCAGGGATAAATGCAACCATGACTTGAACTACTTCATGGATGGTGATTTTGGTAATACTACATTTCCATCTAAATACTTTATATCATTGCCTTATATAATGTGTAAATCTATTTCAACGAAGTTGTAGTAATCGTAGCATCTCATGGTTTCAGCATGTGCCTGTAGGATATTTCACTATTATTCTAATTAGTTTGAGCATTCCCAAAATATATATGATATATGTTTCAATGCTATAATCAATCAGTAGATAGGTAGGTATAGGTACTTTAAAATGCAAAGGCGTGATAACAATAATTGAGTTCTGTTGATGTTAAGGGGATTACTGAAATTCCATCATATTAATGTATTTATTCGAGATTATTATTTAAAATTACGTTCACTTTTCACATTTAAATACAATATCTAGAATGAGGATTTGAATTATATATTTACAGACGACCATAAGGATTTTCGATTTTCAATACTCATCTTAAATTTTAAATGTATCTTAAATATTTAAATATTAAATAAGTATTAAGTATCTTTTTGTGTAGTTTTCCCTTTTGCCTCCTTCAGAATGTTTGTAGTATAGTTGTTATATGTGAATTAGTTATATGAAAACTTTTCTTTTCTGCTCTATCTATGACACTTGTGAATACCTCGAGGCACATCTCAACTAGGAACTACTATAAACTTCGGAACTCACCATGGGCAATTTCCAAATAAGCTACAATATCCTGTTAATTCCATGCTGATTCTAATAAGAAGTTTTGAAACTGACAATCCTGATTTCATCAGCGTTACTATTTTTGATGATTATTAGAATGAACGAAATGTACGCACCTGATTTCTTTGCGAATATTGAAATATGTATATAATAATTTTCAAAATTGTACCTTATTCAGAAAATCCATGAAACATCATTGTTGGTACTTTACATAGCGATTTATGGTTTGTTTGAAGAAACATATATAAATATTTTCGACGAGAAAGCGTTAAGATATCGGGAACGATATATTCCTAGATTGATAACAGGGCATAAAAGATCCTCATGCCAAGTTTCGATAACCTCCTGATTGGTTGCGTGATGAGTTGCCAAAGGTACCTACAGGAAGATAAGCAGCCAAAAATCTTGAAATAGTTCCTTTGTGGTTTCTTCGATTTCAAAAAGATGTTGTAAAAATTTTTTTTTTAATATTTCATGCCCGTAATTGAACTTTCAACGATTTTTATACAGTACGTTCATATAGGATTGGAAGACTTTAACAACTTCCAAAATATTATCTAATAAACTGTGTCCCTTGAGTAACTTGACAGTATACAGATTTGTTGCATGGCCGTCCGAATTCTATCCTTGATATTGTTTTAAGTAAAAGTATTGGGTCAGTTTTGGATCTTCCATTCTGCTTTTGCGATTACCTTATCCTAATATCACTGAAATTTCTATACATTCCTTTTTCTAATGGGTAATCGTAATTTCAACTTTGAATGATTTGTACTACACTAGAATAACACTGGGTGGCGCAAAATTAGTCACCCTATCGGACAATGTTGTAATTTTTGCGAATGCCGTTTTACGTTAATCATTTTTAACATTTGTGACCTAGACAGATGCATTATACCTACAAACAGACAAGCAATGGAGCAATATATTCCGCAAGAACGTGGAATAATTGTGTGGATTTTTTTGACCAATAATCGATCGGTGGTGTTAACGGAGCATGAATTTCTGCTGAACTCGAACAGACTGGAACTATAGGAGATCTTGCAGGGCCTGGCACCAGACTGATCGCTCGGCCGAGAATATCGCGGCTGTGCTGTGGCTGCCGATGTCGTTGAGAATGAGGAAACATCAATGCGACGACGGGTCACTCAATTGGTCATCACCAGACGGACCCTACAGTAAATTATAGTGAAAGACTTACACATATTCCCACACAATGTGCAAACAGTGCATCAGTTAATGCTTGCTGACCGTCAGTACATATAAATTACTGTCAAGCCATCCTCAATCTCAACAACGAAGTGGACGATTTTGTGTCGAAAATAATGATGAGAGACGAGGCGCATTTCCACTTAAGCGGTTACGTCAATAAGCAAAATCTTCAAAATCCACTCAAAGCCACTATGTACAGTATGGTGTGCCGTTTTTTTAAGGACGCTATCGGCAAAACGGTCACTGTTACCGTCGAATGCTACAGGATCATGGTGCATGACCTCTTACGGAATTGGATGAGCAGGGCTTGGTGAACATGTGGTTTCAACAGAACGGTGCAACCATACACACAACACGTGCCATAATGGATATTGTGAGGGAAGCGTTTCCTGGTCGCGTGATCTCCCGTTTTAGCAATTTCGCATGGCCACCAACGTCCCCGATTGAACCATCCTAGACTTCTTTCTTTGGGGCTACTTGAAGTATCGGCTTCATGCCAAGAAGCCTCATACAATTGCAGCCCTTAAGTAGAATATTCGAAAGGGATGGGAACAGTTACAACCGGAAATCTTCTGGAATATCATGGAAAATGGGATAAAACAGGCACAAATGTGTATCAACACTGGCGACAGCCACTTGACGGTTATCATATTTAAAAAAATGTTAAAGTCCAAATAAAGATTTCCATTACTAAGAATCATTTTTTTATTTACTAAAAAAGTTATTCAAAAATAAATTGGATGTTTATTTTTTTTGTATTATAGGTTTTTATTATTATACTCGAATTATAAATGGGATATTTTTACATTAAAAAAATGCGGTGCTGACTACTATTGACTCAATAATCAGTGAAAATACATTTTTCAGCACCCTGTGTTTGTTTCATATTTATGAATGTTACGTGATGTTTTCAAACTCAGAATGTTATAAGATTTTCACTTATGATAAAAATTATAACCTATTCTAACAAAAAAATACATTCTGTCAGTACTAAGCGATCGTAAGCTTTAAGGCAAAGTGGTATATGACCACGAGAGTGTGATTTTTCAGTACTAGGGCTTTAGTTTTTGAATAAAGTTTTTATCTTAATTATCTTGGTAATATAATTTCGTGATAATGTATTTACATTTGTCAAACTGTGTTTGGCTCCCACCTGTGGCAATTTAGAAATTTTTCCGAGTTATCGGTTTATGTAAGCAAAGCCGCGAGCAACAGCTATACAACAATATATTATATATTTTTGAAATTATGTAAATAATCACTTTCATTTGATACTCAACACGGTAAAATTAAACTTATTTTGTCTTTGTTTATGTGGTAATAATAGATTAGCATATGTGAATTTATTGCAGTTCCAATAATATCACATACATACGTGTCGAATTGAAGTAAGTTCAATATCAAAATTAAAAAAAATATATAACCTATATCTACGGTAGAGGTTTCATATTGCTCTTTTAAACATTATTTATTTAGTTAAACTGTATCCAGAACTGATACATAAAAACAAAGAACTTTTCTCATCTTAGGTAACTGCAAGCCGTATTTGCATTTTTCATCTTCTATCATTCCCCTGCAGCAGCAGTAGCAACAGCGGAATCAATCAACGTTCTCATGCGCTTTTCATTCGTTCGTAAAACAAAAGAGGCTAGCGACACATAACTAATGTGTGTCGGGTTTTATAAAAATGCAAGGAACGCAATTATGAAAATATCGTTGAAACACAAGTAGTCACACGCTCGAAACTCACTCTCTGGTGACAGATTGTGAGTTCGCGTGTTATAACAGTACCACCCATCGCCATGCAAATTTGTTTTTTTTAACGATAATGTATAGCGATTTAGACTTATTTTCAATAACATATTTGCGCCTTGCTGACGTCAAATGTATCAATGTACTTATTTAGTATGTACAATAAATTGGCTTATAGGCTATATTTTACGGCAAATAGGACCAAAATGTTTTCTAGAGTTCTGCTTCTAATTGATATCAAGATAAATCTTTCATAATATAGAAGATTTAATTAATAATTATCTTCCAACATTAAGTGTCATATACATATCAAGGATATTGAGACGCAAGCATTCGTTATAGCATATAGCATTTAGAATGAGTTAGGTTAGGTTATATTTTTGGTTAGGTTATCGTTGAAGGCCAAGTCATTTCAGAGATGAGTGATAGGGAATACTCGTATATTCTCTTTAGGTTCTCTCAAATTACCTATTTCTTATTTTTTAATTTGACCAACAGATTTTTCCCTTCCCAGATTCTGAATTAGAGTATTTAATCTATAAATCCGTTTTTGTAAAAGTAACAAATTTCAGCTATCTTTGTTCATTTGATTCTTAGAAAAATAAAGTATCTGACCTGCCAGACAGACAGACACATACAAGTGTGGTCTTACCTGTTTTTGATTATATACTCGCAGACCTATTTTAGGATGTTTATATCAGACTAGCTAAATATAAATATAGTTAGCTTCTCGCTATCATTATATAATAACATTTGGCAACTAGCAAAAGGGCTTTGAAATATACTAGCTACTTTATTAACTTTGTTGATATTCGTAAAATTGACTTTGTACTATTCATACCATAATCAACTGGAAAGAAAAATGACTAGCACTGTGCGATCTGTTTAAGTTTATAGTGCTGACGATAGCTTATTTCTACCGTTAGCACCATAAACATATACATTGTTTATATGTCTGTGGTTCGCACCGACTGAGGTTTTGGAAGTACGAAATAAATATCTTGGGAAAAACAAGATTTTCTTATTTCATTCAAGAACAAATTGATGGATTCCAAAAAAACAAAAGCCAAAAGAGATAAGTAAAAGCATCTTTCAAATAAGCTATCATTAAAGATTTTGAAGGTAGGGCGCTGAAAAGGGGGAAGCGAATTTTGGTAAGAAACATTTTTCTCGCGATTTTATACCTTACGTGTTTCAGCGATTTTTTTATTGTTCATATCTTGAGGAATTTGAGGTGGGAAATTTTAAATTTACACCCTGTATAAATTCTATTTGTTCTAGATCTTCTTGGGTATAGTTTATAGCCTGACTCGAATAAAACCAATATGAAGATCTCTGGAACTTTAACATTATTTTATAGCATAAATATTATTTTCAACTTTGCAGTGGATCATCTGGTAAATTTAGTTGTATTTTTATTCCAAAAGTTACTTATTTGTTACTCGACAGCACTCCGAGAGAAGCATTCGTTGTGTAAACACTGGCATCTCTAAATGTATTATTCAAATTCCCATCGAAAAACAAGACTTTTCTTAAGGAGAAAATAGCTTTAGCCTCCGTTGATTTGGTATTTTGATCACTTATTTCTTTTTTCAAATGTTTTTGTTTCCCCTCATCGTTATCAAGCAATAGATGTTCCTTGAAATCAAATGAAACAAGAAGTGGGAGAAGAGGTTGATACATTGGGCTCTAATCGAAATATTAAAGTAAATGAAAAAAATATTTTCTCACTGATTTGTTTTTCTCTTAACGAAATAAAGCGAAATATCTTAAATTAGAACCAACTTTATTTATGCTTTTTATAGTTGAATAATAATAAAATAAATAAAAATTTTTCTTTTTTAATTTTTGACTGATCTTGAAAAATAACCCTTAAACTTGTTTGATGATATTACGGTAAAAATCTTTTATAACTTTCAATAAAACCGTCTATTTAATTGAAAGAGTTCCGGCAGCAATCTCTTCTTCAATTTTCCATTTTTTGATTCTGAAAGAACGCTCCTTTACCGTAAATGAAGGTTATTTCTGAAAGGAAATACATATTGGATCTCTATATTTTCTGATAGGACAAGCAGTCTTATTTCGAATGGAGAAGGAATAATTAAAAACCAGAGCAAGTTTACTATGTAAACCCTGCAAAATATCGATGATATTAAATTCTCAAAATAATAAAACAAATGGCTTTCGTTGCCAACTTGACGAGAGTTGTTTTGCAAGGAGCTGGAGATGACTGACGACTGACTGCTGCAGCACCCTCCAAAACACTACCGACTCCGGGGTACTACCGAGTGCGGCAGGTCTGTTAATCTGATTATGACAGTCTCCGATCCGATCCCAGGTACCTACATAATAATAAATGGTTTGGGATTTTCCAAAACACCCTAATAACTTGTAACTGATAATAAAATGTGCCGATTGATGTTGGTAGGTACCCCTTATGGTTATTTAAGGCCTTGTTTCGTAGCTCCCTTCATCATTTTTCTTGATTCCTTTATTACCTAACAAAGCAAGTATTATATTTATCAACATGGTTTTACCGTTCACTTGACCAATGTTAGTAAAAAATGGTGCTGTATGCAAAAAACCGCAATGTTAGTTTTTTCGCCGATATTGATATGAAGAGATTGATCAGAGCTCCGGATCAGGTCCATATTCATCCACAACCTGAACATTTATTTGGCAAGGCAATTTATTGCTAATTCTGTTAAACAAAAAGACGACATTACTGAGAAGCCAACCAAAATGATAAGGAAATAAATTTCGAATGCGCCAGTTGACATCAGAAGCGAACTCCTGTGGGATAACATAGAATTGTCCCGTCTCTACATTTATCTGATCAAAATATAACACTCTTTTTATAAAGTCAAGTACGAGTATATGCAGGTATACTTATCCATACGCAGGTATGTATACCTACTCGCCACTGCCGCTGTCGGACATGACCCCACTACCACAGTCGGACATGACCCGCCAGATTAAATTATATGACCCGTCGCAGTCGGTATACGTTCGCTGGAACTACTATCGGCTTATTCCCAAACATAATCTGGTCCTCTGATATAGTAATAATTAATGCAAACAGGCTATACGGGACAGTAAAAGAGCATTCAAAAAACTTAAACGCTACAAAACAGCAGAAAATGTCATGGAAAAATTAAGAGCAATTCACAACAAAAAACCCAAAGCTTGCTTCATGGAGACAGTATATTTCGAGTATTAACATCCATGACTGACGTGTGGAAGCTTATTGGGAGCTAATACTTACCAAGGAATCAACATTTTGAAACTGAATGGCAAAGTAGTATGCGATAAACATAGGTACATGAAATTGTTGAGACTTTGGCTGAAATGAACAATAAAGACTCATGTTCCTCATTCCTGGCAAAAACATGAAAAAGCTTTTGAAATACACATCATCCTAGACACTTTAGACCCGTTAAACTTGCCTATAGGTAAAGAAGAATACAAATATGCCCACTCAAGCTTCAATACTACAAGTTACGGCTGTAATTTACTCGAAATACCTATCTTCCAGTTAATACCCTCCTTTTACGAATATACAACATAATAAGGATAAAACATAACCTCCCGTCGGCATGGTAAGAGGCAATAATTACCTATCTCTATTCTCAAAACAGACCCATTCTCATATAGACCAATTTCACTCACATGAGTGATGTATAAAATCCTAGAAAATATAATAAACAGAAGAGTGCTCTTAAACACAGTGATCTACTGGCCCCTTGCATAGCGGTTTTAGACAACATAGATTCGCCAATGATAATGTACCTATTAGATTTAGAATAGCCATGAAGCCCTAGCAGTAAAACAGAAAGGCTTGGACATCTTTTTTTGATATAAAAAGGGCATTCGATACTGTATGAAGATACCCGATAATGGAAATATTAGTCTCATGATAAATTAATGAGAACTGCTTTGCATTCTTCTAAAACTTAGGACATTTCGCGTTAAAACAAATGAAAATTAATCAAGCAATTACATAATGGACAATGGCACCCCACAAGGATCTATCAAACATTAATTGTCATTCATGACATTCTGAAAGCAAATAAATTACCAATAAAAGTACACATTTATACGGATAATTTGGTTTTCTTCTGCAAAATTAAAAATATGAGCTCTTTAATATCGTTTTCACAGGAAATAATCTCGAACCTTGATTAATGGTCCAAAAACTGTGTTCGTTCTAAACAGATAGAACATAATGTAGATATTCTCTGTTCCAAAAATGAAACAAACAGTATAGGTTGGTAGGTACTACCCCTCTTCTTATATGGACAAAATCTCAAATGTGTGAGAACTTTAAGGTTCTTGGTTACCTATGATATTGGATAACAAATTGAACTGGAATGCACACATTAAAAGCTTAGCCGAAACGTGTAACAGAAGACTAAATTTGTTGAAAACACTGGCTGTTAAGGAGTGGAGATCTGATTATCAAACACTACTGCACATTTACAGAACACTCATCAGATCTAAAATGGACTTTGGATGTATTGCATAAGACTCAGCAGAGAAGGCAACACTCAAGTTACTCGACCCTATCCACAACAAAGCGTTGCGAATATCATTGGGTTCCTAATGCACAACACCAGTCAAAAGCATCTACATATCGAGGGAGCTATCTTTTCACAACAGACCTTCTTACCTCAGTTTGACTTACCCAGCAACACTCCACAGCAACTCCAACAAATCCCACTCACAGTAATAGATTCTGTGACAAATATCGGAATCTTTTTAGAATTCGAATTAGAAGTTTTTACGAAAGAATCCGCGAACATCTGCTTAATCTCTATTTGTCCCTACGCCCTACCCAGAACCATTCCTACCAAATTCAACCCACTTTTCTCTTGGATCATCAAACCACCCAACTATAATTCAAGTATAACAACAAACTCAACACCAATAGCCAATATTTAATGCAAAACCGTGCTCTGGTCTATATCCTTACGAGGGATTAAGACAGTTATTGTATGATTCTATAATATTTATTTAGCTCCATTTATAAAATGAAGTGCCTATATCCAAAAAACCTATTGCACAGACAAATAAAGAAATAAAGATAGAACTCAATCTGATACCATCACATATTGGAATTCAGGGCAATGAAAGAGCCGACGAATTTGCGCGTAATGTAATTACCTCTGCTGAATCTGAAACAGTGATAAGAGCAGTATCTATTTTGGTGAGAGCATCGATAATTGAAAAATGTTGAAATCAGTGGCAAATGTCTCGTGCAAAACTACAATAAAATATGACGTGAAACCGTCGCCAGATGAAACAAAGAACAGTCAATCACATCACATCAAGTGATGATAAATCAGTCACGCTTAGGGAAAACCAGTCTGACTCACAATTACCTGATTAATCAAACTGAAGAACCATTGTACGATATATGTGAAACAAAAGTAAGGGACGCATTTTTACCGAATGCCAAAAATACTCGGTGCAGTAAAACACCTGAAACTTACCTCCAGATAACATTATAGACAGAAACTGCAATATCCCAAATATTATTAACTTTTAGAATGTGCGTAAATATTAATTAATGAAACAAGTGTATGTGCATGTAAAAATCGCTAATAACCATTTGGTTGATGCCAAAATATTATTCACATATATATTCACCGAAAAATAGATTTTCTGTTATAAAGCTAAGAAAAATTGTTAAAATCTTCATAATTAAATTATCCATTACTGGTATTCGAAAGGTAAAAATCTGAATCTACGAGGCAGATTTTAGAAATGATTCCAAAATATTCACTCCCCTTCATTAAAACATAACTGTAGTAGATTTAATCTTTGGTAGTAAATTAGACGTTACAGGATATATGTAAATTGGTGACAACTGTTTCTTCTTTTGGTATGGCCAAAATACCAGAAACCAAATGTTTTGATATAAAAACAACTTCTTATGTTAGATTAGTTTTCGTTATTATTAATTCTATTATTCTACTAGATGAACCAGCAGACTTTAATCTGCCCTTTTATTTATATGTCAATATAAAAATTAAAATAAATAATTCAAAAACAGCGCTACGTGGAGTTTAGTGATTATATTAAATGGAAATGAGCTGACATTTATTTTTAAAAAATATCATATTATTCCTTGCATTTATAGTTTCTGCAGAAAATTTCTGAGTATTACCGTGTTGAGCTGAAAAATAAGGAAATAAATATTTGACCTCATAATAACATCTTGCTAGATCTTATTTACACATTTAATCTCCTTGTTTGCAAAATTTAGGTCAATATTAAAATCGCCAAAACACATTCTATTAAAATTCAAGGACATCACCTTGAAGTATGACTTTAGTGAAATACCATGGAAACATAATAATATTATCACCTTTTTAGTCCTGTTCAATTGAAGCGCTATGAATTTCAATAGTTTTCTCATGCCGCATTTCGTATCAACTCATTCAAAGGACATGATACGGAAAACAATAGCTCCCAAATAGGACTGCTATTCTCAGAGCTGGGAGATAATCTGACTTTGAATCACCAAATTCACCAGACTAATCACATAACAGGTACAAACAGATCGAAATGGCAGGACAATAATTCCAGTAGGCAAAGTGTCAAGCTGTGTTTACAGTGGAAATCGACAATTGGGGAAATTTTACGCGGTGCTCTCGTCATTTAGTTGAATCAATATTGGTACATCATTAGGAGGACATAAAGCTGGAAATTTAAATCTGAGCGTGAAATGATTACCAGAATAAATGTTATTGAATAAATTGGCCATCTAGTGCAGCAGTTATAGCAGATCGGCATGTTTGTTTGGATTATCTGAAAACTGGAATAGCTACATAAATATGAATAGATATTTTTATAAATAACGAAGCTAGATAATTTCCACTGGAATTTCAAATAGTAATAAACTCTCTGACAGAATGAATATGGATATTAGTATTGTGATATTTTGAATATAATCAGTAGTACCCATGAGAGGGTTCGGGTGGTTAATATACATTAGAAAATAATAACTAATTCTATATTAATTAAATAGACAGAACAGAAGAGGTGATTTTAGGATGAGAACCAGAATCTTATAACTAAGATGGAATGTGATTTGGAGGAGGTATATAATTCGATTTTTTGTATCTTTTTTTATATCTGTTCGCGCGTTTCGCATAGTAAACGTATAGATGGTCTCATGAAAAAAAGTACAGAATCAACATGTCCTTCATCCCAGAAACTTCCCCTAAAAGAAGTGAGGGGTTCATTTTAATAGAAAACAGAAAAATTGAATTATCAAAATAGTAGAAGAAGCCTGTTCCGGCAATCATTAAAGTGAACATTTTTCATCAACTTCAAATGTTTCAGAGTTACGATGAATGAGCAAGACAGCTGCCGTTATTTTTTGAAATCGTTGAATGTTCGACTTATATGGTAATCATTAAAACACTTAAAAGTCTGAAATCAATACAAAAAATCCCGATGGCCTGTAGCCAGCCGAAAGGTAAATTTCTCAAAATTCATTGAATTGAAATTTGAACAAACTTTTCATTGGTATACCTATATGTCATTACATATTTATAGCATAGCCTTGCGGTAAGAGATTTATGTTTTGGCTGTTGAATATAAAGCAGACCGGGTTCGCGTTTCACTTCAAGGCTGATTTTTTTTCGCCTATTTCTTAACAATAAATATACTATATATTTTTTAATCAGGGTCTATATTAAGATCTCCAGAAAATGTACAATTACATCAAATTTATATTGAGTGTTCATATTTCATCAATATTTCTTTTTTTTCATTAATTTTTATTCTTCTTTCTGTGCATCTTATGGAAAATTGCTTCAAACAAAAGTTGTAGGTACTGATTATATCTATAACCCAAAATTATTTTTGATGATATTTACACTACGGCTCTTTTTTGATAATTTTGTTAAATGTTTGAACGGTCGCCATTTTGAAACTACCTACCCGATATTGCCCAATAACGAACTCGACCGAGATATTTAAGAGATTGATGTTTGTAGTGAATTTGAACTTGATACCTCCAAAACTGCGACTGACTTCTATCGTGTTAACAAATTTCGAAATATCCCATATATATGTATATATATATAAACTTTTGAACTAAATGTTTTTTTGGACTAACTTATAGACATATAAAAACATGCCGTTGAAATTTTAAGTATAAACGATCGCAAAAGGTACATTTTTATAAGAAATTTACCTAAAAATAGGATCGACTTTTATTAGCAGATAGATGCTAAAGATACAAATTGGCAATTTATAATAAAAGCGTTGAGAAGATTATGTCTTGCAAGTATCTAGGGGTTAAAATTACTAGCAATAAAAACCTGAAAAGATAAGTAAAACGCAAAAAACAGCAGCAAAGATACCTGGATTCCTCCCAAACATGATATGGAGGAATAAATTAGTAAGTGTTGAAAGCAAAATATACAGAGACTGCGGTTACTACAGAATTCTTATGAACAACTCAGATGAAAACAATAGGTACGCTCAATCACAGATAAACACTGAGAGACTAAACAAGGAGAAATTAGGTATATCAGAATATTACGTGACGTCCAAGACAAAGTAATATGGACCAAAACTAAAAGAAGAGCATGTCAATAATATTGATTAGATATAGGTTTTTTTTCTGTTGAAAATAAGTTGTAGTAATATGTAGAATTATTGTAAGAGGGGTAAACCCGTCAAATAAATAAATAAATAAATAAACAGGACCGACTATAATCGACTTGCTAAAAGAGAGACGGAATTCCAGTAGACCTGTTGCATGCAAAAATCTCGATATCGAAAATTTCACACGATTACAATACTTTCCTTATACAGCTACTAAAGTAGCGTAGGAAAGTAAAAACATGAGGTACTATAAAATAAGAAGAAGAAGTACCATAATATCTAAAATAATAATAGTACCTACTATTGATGCTGGTACTTTTTTAGTTCTTGCCAAGTATCTTGTATTACTGCAGAACTTGACCTGTATCAATAGAATTAATATTACTTTGTATGTTTAAGTGCGTCAACTTCGGTCGGACCAATGTTTGTAAAAAACATTATTCTATGAAATATTTAACGACAGCAATACGTGAAACAAAAAGTTGTTGATCAATTATTTACCAAGATAATGTAAGTCTATTCTAAACTATGAATAGAGCAAAAAAGTTGGTATGTTCAATCACACTTTTCTACCGCTATCAAAAAAATTCAACTGAATATGAACATGAGCGCGAGCGACCATTATTTCATTTTCAGAGTGCTGATTCAAACGATAATGTTCATATCACCAACCAGGTAGAAAATATGTTATTTAATTTTCGCATAACTGTTTTTCTCTCAAATATGCGCTTTAGAAGGATGGTCCCAGAATACGTTTGAAAAGTTTCCGTCCATTATATCACTTGGACTGTTTTCTTGCTACATTATTGACAAAGACTCGCTTTTCGGGTATTGCGCAGTTATTGCTGCAAGCATGATTATGCGAGATATCGGCACCTACAAAAACAAAAAAACGGTATAATAGGTCTATAGTTCCCTAAATAAGTTTGGCAGTAACTGACAGACAGGCATAAAGACAAACATAACCTCACATATACACACATAGACAGGTCAATGACTAATAACTGATTTTTGAAAGCTGAAACTTAAACATCTATCGAAAACCGGACGCCGAAAATTTTACACGATTCTTTCCTACATAATATTATCACAGCCACTTGGGGTAGCGAAAATATATTTTCATGTTCACTCCATTCCTATTGTTACAGTTCAATCAAACAGAAAACGAGAAATTGTAACTGAATATTAACTGGATAGGAATATGATGTATGCGATTATTTCGTGCAGAAGCCTATCAGAGCATAAGCCAAGGGAATACAGAAATTAATTAGCATCGGATGTGGCAAATAAATGTTTAACATTGTAATTTATGAATATTCAGATCTGAAATTAACATTTTGTTTGATATTGTAATGAGTTCGACTGAAATTTATATATCGCTCTACTCGACCACTTGCAAACATGTAACTTTTTAATTGTTATCTTAGTTAATGTTGAAAAATAGTTTCGCTTCTCCTCTATTTTTATTATTTTTTATTCTTTTCTGATTATTTTTGTTATAATACTTGACGCTCCGTCGTTTCATTCAATCTCATGTTCATCTTGAATGATAGAAATATGAATGTGATAATCATAAATTCGGAGAGTGGTTCTTTCTATTCTACTTAACATGAGAAAATAAAACATCGTATGTTCAGGCCAATTAAAAAGAGGAAAACAACTGATAACTCAACTTTATGGAACGGTAAACCAAACAAATTTGTATGTAGACTAATTTAGGTAGAAAGCTCCCAATTCATTACGTTTTTCAAATAAAAATGAACTGGAACTTTTAAGCGCTACTCACTCATACTCATGAGAAATATTTTTCCTACTTCTGGAATACGTGGACAATCATATTACCTTCAGCTAATGGAAAAATTAGTATATCTAAAATGCACTATGGTCAGTTATGTTTTTGAATTCGTAACCAGCTATTTCTTCAAAGAATGGAAATTCATTACGTTGGCTATAGGATTGTTAGGGCCGATTTCATAATCAATCCCTAAAGGGGCATTTGTTAATTGTTCAATTTGTGTAACGGTCTAAGAATATGGCGTTTTATAATATCTTTTATAATGTTATTTACCATATATTCCATTTTTGTAAAGTAACCTTGTTCAATCAAGAAATTTATGAAATTTTTGACTCAGTACTAAATTAATTGCGTGAATAAATTTGTTTAAGAAATCGGCCCTAACTGTAGGTACAAATACACTATTTGTACTGTCTACTCACCGCATTTACCCGTTTCACAGGGTAAAAAATATCTCTAGCCATTCCATCAAGAGCGTATCAGTTGCGAAGATATATAAGATTAGTTCTGAAAAACCAAATAATATAATGCTAGGTATTTTAGCAATTTATAATTACTCTGAAGGTAAACATTAGATAAATATTTCCCTCGGAAGAAAATTATGGCGAGGTCATAAAATAACTTAATCATCGAAATATTATCAGTATGTACTGTGCTGATGCGCGTCCAAAAATTGTAAAAATTGCTGTTTTAAGGTCTGTAACTTTTCTAAATAGGTGAAACAATTCAGAGTAAAATGTATATAATTGACCTCTAATGATTTTATTTTAATACTATCTATACCTATTACTATTTTTGCAGAGGCAGTTGAGAAGTAAATACCAATATAATGAAAAAGATTATGTGGTAAACGGAATGATAGATGTCCATAATAGAATTGGGAAATAGCAAATAGTAGAAACAAATGATGGTGACTTTAGATCTATAGAGCGATACATCGGTGAAAATTGTATTCAATTCCATGAAGTAGTTTTTGCGTGATGCATTTACAGTCATATAGGCAAACAGACATAAGCGATAAAATGGAGCATCTATTTCAAATTAGACCTCCAGAAATACATGAAAATTTCATTAAATTCCATATAGTAGTTTTTGCGTGATACGTGTACAAACATTCAGACAGACGCGGTAAAAGGAAACCTATATTCTAAGTTAGACCTCTAGCAATACATCGGTAAAAACTGCATGCAGCAGTTTTTGCGTGATACGTTTACAAACAAACAGACACACGGACAAAATTCTAAAAAATGTTGTTTTGGCTTCTGTTGCTCTAACAAAAACCCCCTATTTTTTTAATATCTTTAATGCACAGACATCGACCTGTTACAATTTTATTACATAGGTATAGAGTATAATGTATGTTCCTACTGATTATATATGAATAGATCTAATACTTACTATATCTACTCATCGATAGATATTGCCTGTACTAAGAATTGCATTAATGCTTATATTAATATCTTGTTTGAAATACCAAGCGTCAAAAGTGGTACACCTTGACATCTGAAAAAGAATAGCGTTTCTTTGTGCAATAAACATACATGCACCTATACCTAAGAGAGTGAAAACTACATCATACATGGCCATCTGATTGCGGAAAATATTTGTATAGGTGAGATAAAAGGATAGGTAAACTCTCCGGGCGGCATATTTGTAAAAAGCACCATGATTGCGACTGTTGGGACCCCTCTCGTATATTGCAGACGATATCACAAATCCATCACTTAAACAACAGACATTATGGTAAATTCTGAAAAATTACCATATAATAATGCTTTTTTTTTCTGTTTTAAAAGCATTGCTTCCTTGTATTTATTGTAATTTCGTGGTACTAATTATATTTTCTAATAAAATATTTTAATGTGTGTTATATATTTAGAACCCGTTACTAGTAAAAACATTTTTCCTTATATTTTTTTCATATTTGACCCACTGAATGAATGAGTAATACATTTCAGCTGGATGGATTTTTTTGTGCGAACGCGTCTTTGGCATGGCAAACGTATTTATGTTCATATTGGTCTCCACCGTCAGTGGTACGATGAGGATTGATAGGTACTTGTATGAGTTCATAATAAGGTGATTATCACACATGGCTCGATGCCCTGCGGAAAACTGAAGATAGGCAACAATCTTGAAATAAAAATGATTTTCTGGGTGGCTGTGCTTTGTTTGGTAATCAACCTGATTTAACATTTATATTGGTATTATGCAATACCTATTGGGACAATGTGAAATTGTTGGTATTGCTCTAAGAGTTGTTGACGTTATTCAATGACAGAAGGGGTGTTTGCCCTCACAGTAGTTGTTGTCGGTACAGTTAGGCGCCCTAGCTTAATCTATTTATTTAGCAGAAAACGGCTGATGTTATATAATCATCTTGATTATGTAGCAACTGTATTCATATTCAGAAATATCATAATATGACTGGTAAAAGATAATTTTGAATAATTTATTGTGCCCCAATGGAAGACCAAGTTGCGAAAATTGCAACTTTCTCCAGTTGCTTTTGTTTCGTCGGACACAGCTTCCATTTATAAGAAGCTGATGATAGCAAACAAGCTAGAAATCGCCGCGATAAGCTTCTAGTGTATGGCTATGTCCGACGAAATTAGAGCATCATCATTTCAATAGTTTTATATACTTTTGTTCATTTGATTGATTTGATATATTAGAGATTTCTATCAAACCTGAGCCAGTAATAGCAAATCGTAGATGCAGTCCTGAGCCAGAGCAACAAACCTGAGCCGTATATGTGGCTTAGGATTGTTTTTGCCTATTACAAGACTCGTATCTTACAAAAAACTATTGGCGCTAGTTTTCAGTGGTACCCAGTTGTATCCAATACGAAACGTTCGCTCCTGCCACCTGATAATATAACCAACAAATTTTTACGCGCCAATTATTCCCTCCGAAATTTGGCTCAGGTTTGTATGAAATATCTAACTTTTAGTTCAGCAAAAAGCCTACCGTAGTTCTGTGGTAGCCAGTCACATATACAAATGTATATGTGTAAATCTATGTTTGTAGCATCAAACCTGAGCCGTCCAGATTTGGCAACGCTGTGATTCTGTTCCTACAGCATTATATCAATGCACTTATATTCTTCCTTTAAATAATACTAGTAAAGGTAAGAATATCTAAATAAAAATGATATGATCATGGTATCTAATACTATTTTTTTTTAATGTCCAGTTGGGTTGTTTACAAAAAAATCGTTGAATTTATGGCACTGATCATAATATATGAATATCTGTTGCATTTATATAAACATCACGAAAATAAATAAAAGATACATTTTATTCGAGATACGCCTTCATTACGCACTAAACTTTTTTTAAACACAATTGAAATTCAACTAACAGATACTTCAGGAAAATTGTATTCGATATACATAAAAGCAACTGGAACAAATTTGATAATATCTAATAATAAGAAATATATTTTCTTGAATCGATTGATTGAATCGAAATCGATCTTTATACTTATACATTTTTATGGAAACTAAATATTTCTAGAAAATTTTATTTGCTATTATATTTACTCTCTAACTTAAATACTATGAATTGTCAAATTTTCTAAAAATTTTTTCATATTCTGGCTAAACCGCTCCTTCTACGTTAAAATTGAATGTGACCATTCTTGTTCATCTTGACGTACTCAAGAGAAATGAATGGTCATACCCGTTTTTACTTTCCTACGCTACTATAGTAGCTGTATAAGGAAAGTATTGTAATCGTGTGGAATTTTCGGTATCGAGATTTTTTACAAATGTTGACATTTCAGAGTTTTTTGTTGCTCTCTTTTTTATCCTGTGTACACTGGGTGTTGAGCTATAGGATAAAAAACGTGATTTGCTCAAGACTATAGCGCGAAAACGGCTCTAAGTATTTTGATTAAACTTACCTAAAGTATTCTTCTGAGAGCCCTTTACCACCCACATATAGCGCCATCTCTGAGAAAACGCACAAAAAAAGATATGCTTGAATAAAATTCCGTATTTTCCACATTTTCCTTCAGATTCTGGCTAAACGTTTCATCTTGCGAAGAAATTTCACATGACCATTGTTGTTTGTCTTGACATGCTGAAAAAAATTAGTGGTAGCACGATTTGACTAGAGGATTTTCACTTTACTACCGCTATTATCGTCGCTATGTAAGGAGAGTATTGTAATAGTGTAAAATTTTTCATTCACTGGAAACTGCCTGCGGGCGGTAGGAAAGTCGTGTGAGTGGACACACCAGATTTTTTTTATAAGAAACTATTCATTAAATAGAACATATGAACTAAAGAATACTTTTTTATCAAAAACAGTGCATCAAAATTAGAAATGAACGGATCCGATGGATCGAAATAAAAATAGATCTATTGAATATTTTTATCAACATTTTCCGTGTAATATAATTATATACAGGGTGTGTTTTAAGTGTGTCCGCGTTCAATTCGTATTTTGAAATTAATTATAAATGCAAAGAATGTTCTCTAACAAGGTGACACATCAATATTATTATTATTATTATTATTATTATTATTATTATTATTTATTAAGTATTGTAATAATGACCCAATTTCACATTATTGCGTTAATTATGTACAGCGTAGGTGAAAACTCAACCGACATATTTTCTCAATATTTTTAAATGGAATACCCTGTATTTTATATCATATATATTTCTTAAAATGTTGTTACAACCTAGTTTGTTTAAATGAAAATGATATATTATATTGAAAAAAAAAACTATTGAAAATCATTCAAAAATCAGTTCTTACTACCTTATATCCATTTTCAGTATCAATAGGAATCCAAGTCACTGCTATATCAACTTAATACTTGATAAAATAAAATAGCTAATTTTAATATTATTGTTGAAAATGCTCATATTAAGTAGGCTGTGAAAAAATAGCATAAAAATATAATTTAATTGTCAGATAACCACGTGTTACTATCACTATCTTGCATTTCGAGTAATATAAAAAACTCTAAGTAGATTTTCAGTTAACTGCATTTTTGACCGACGAACCCCGAACGGAGTAGTTACACAACTCGACTCATGCGTTTTAAATAGTAATCCTACTCGGATTTTGATTCATTTAAAAAGAGGAGACTTGAGAGAGAAATGGTCCCATATTCATACAAACGCAAATCCGAAATCTCCTTCCTTCCGAAAACCACCCCCAAAATGTGTGGAGGGGCCGAATTTTCTCTAAAATCTCAGGTGGTATAATTAAAGATAGAACAATATCCGGAAAAGTTTAAATTGAACATTTTTTTTCAAAAGTGTTACGGTTTTCGAGATAGAGGCAGTTAAATTCTCAAATAGGTGTATGTATTTTTGGTATGTAGAGAGGGCGATTTCTTTCGAAAATTGAAAATCTGTGGATTGATTTTGATTCTAGCCAATGAGTCCAATTTAATCAAAAGAAAAATACACGAAATGATAGAAATTACGAAAGATCCGAGGGCTATGAACACTTGTACCGATTTACGTGGACTCAGCTCTGTTTACTCCTACTTGATTTCAAAATTTTGCGCCAATAACGTAAATAATCGTATATAGGTTAGGATTGTTTTGCAGCTTGTATACATTTTGATATGAATACACTTTTATGTTTTGAGTTCTGTGTCTTCTATGGTATCAATCGTTATATGCCCAGTGTACCACTTCTATGTTTTGAGGAATCTTGATCTCCCACCCAGTTTTCGAAAAATTTGAAAAAACTGTTTAAATATTTTCCTGTACATTCCTTTCTTTTCCTTCAACCCCTTTCAGTGAATTAGTTGTTCTAGAAATGTGACAGTATGAAGAAACATGTAATTGTATCTCCACTTTTTAAATATTGTCTTAACTACTGTTTTAATGTGTAATTTTAATTGTGTATTGTATTAGCTTTTAATACCACTATGAGGAATTCTTCGACTGTGTACAGTCTGTACCGTTTTAAATTATAATCCTCACTTGCAGAGTAAGTTTCCAATTCAGTTTGTGAAATCACTCCAAACTAATATTTTTTCATTTATATTTTTATAGCCTTGAGAATGGAAATAAATAGTTCCGAAAGCTTGGACAGCAAAAAGAGTTTTCTTATTTAAGCCCTATATATATATATATATATATATATATATATATATATATATATATATATATATATATATATATATATATATATATATATATATATATATTGAGATTTATTGGGTTTTGAGACTCGGTATGGTTAAAAGGTTTGTCTGGAAATAGTTTATTATAATTGTTCCAAATGTTATTTATTACGTTTCGATGATCTTTGTCATATTTTTTAAATAAAAGTTCAGTAAGGGTTTTTAAGAAAAAAAAAATATTTTAAATGTTTTCCTCCATTTTATGTCTTAGGTAAGTCAAATTGTTTTCAAAGTTTATTCTGTTTATTAATTCAATTTTGTAGATTTTAGTACCCTTACTGAACTTTTATTTGAAAAAATGACAAAGATCATCGAAACGTAATAAATAGTATTTGGCACAATTATAATAAACTATTCCATACAAACCTTTTAACCATACCGAGTCTCGAAACCCAATAAATCTCAATCAACAAACATATAACAAGACTCAAAAAATTACATCAAGAAAAAATATATATATATATATATATATATATATATATATATATATATATATATATATATTGATATACCTACAACACCATGCCTTTGAATTTTTTTTGGAACTCGGAAGTAGGAAAGATCGCAATAGGAGGTATATTAAATTGATGAACCTATATTGAATTTGAGACATATTGGTGGTTCGGAATCCACGTTAAACTGGAGGTCCCCTTGTCTGTGGTAACACTTTCAAGGCAGAGAAGCCGCCAGCGCTGGAATACGAGTTCGATACTCACAGAAGAAGAAGTTTGAAAGGTGAGTTGGTCGAGAGTGTTCTTAGCTAGTTTTACTTTAATCAAGTTTAACGTGTATCTAAATGTCTATCTGTATGTGGCCTCACAGCTCCCGAAAAGATAGGAAAGCGTGAATCTGTTTTTCTCTTTGAGTCAACATAGCTTCCAAACGTATGAACCAATTTTGATCTATTTTTTCGTCGGGGCGTTTCAAAAATTTTTATTTCGTCTTATAGGTATTAGACTTTTTGATGTCCCATATCTCAGCCATACAGGGTAACACTTTGAACTAGACTTTATATATATTTTTTTATTCTCTTTCTTACCAATGAAAGGAATTCCATGTTCTGGTCACTGCTCTACCTTCGAAGATCCTTTCTTGGATTTTACTTTCCCTATTGCCTTTCTTATTAAAAATTAGGTAAAATTCTAGTTTAGCGGCTTTTGCTATAAAAGCCCTAAAGAATCAACAGTTGTTTTCATAATCCAATATTAGTTCGGTACTAGCTAGTACTTTATTAAAATAAAAATTAAAACACTATCCTACCATAACACTGACATAAGAGTCATAAACCTAATTTAAGGTTAGGTTAGTTAGATTGCAGCACAGTCTTCATTTACGACCGTTGATTGAAGGTTCTGTTATTTGAGTGTTCTGGTAGCCATAAACCTCCCTACTTAATTTAGTAGCGTACTGTTTCGATTATGCTATATTTGCAAAAATAGATGTATGTTAGCATAATGTTTAGTAAAATTGAGGCGGAAGAAGCTATATTTAATGATCTGTTATTAAAAATGGGAAAAATGATGTTCTTGGGACTTGCGACTATTAGCTGGAATTTTAAATTTTGAAGTATCTTTTCAATCCCAAATAGTATACAATCATCCTTGTATTCTATTATACGGTAAAATCCTTCAAAATTATCAAAAACTTCATGAAAATACTAAACATAAGCTCACGAAAAAGTGAGGTTGAACGAATTGATGATTGACTTGTGCAGTTTATTCAACATTCAAGTGCTGTTATTTCCATATCCAAGAATATTTGCTTTAGAAAAATTAACGACCATATCTTCTGGTAACAAAATCACTACTTCATATTTTCTAAAGCCTGAAGACAAAGTTCATCACCTTCATTATCAGAAGTTGCCAGAATATCGTAGTTTTGTTCTAATGCAAGTATTTGTAAGAAAAAACCTTTTTGTAAACATAAAACTATACATTTAAACATTTAAAAGTAGACCACTTGGTTTATGCTTTCGTTATCGAATATTTAAGAACATGTTTAGTATCTGAAACGTTATATTGGCGGTTTTGGCGACACTGGAAAACGTCAAACGTCGATTCATCTAACCATACTATTTCGCGAACTAATATTTACTATTTTACGCATATGTTTACTAATTTTGAAGGATACTAGTGTTTAATAGAATGCAAGGATGATTATAGACCCACTATTTGCGATTGTAAAGGTACTTCCAAATCGAAAAGTCCAGCTAGTCCTAACAACACCATATTTCTCTTCTTTTATTAACAAATCGTTAAAAATAGCGTCTTCCGCCTCAATTTGATCAAAAGCTATGCTAACAAACATCTATTTTTACAAAAAAATTTTTAGGGCTTTTGTAGCAAAAGCCGCTAAGCTATACTATTACCAAAAATTAGATATTCACCAAGCTTAACGTAAGTAAGGTCCTTAATTTCCTTATCTTTTATTATTATGTATTCGCATTTGGATGAATTCATCTGGAGGCCAGCAGCTCCTTTTTCTAGTTTCAGTTTCCAAACATATAACTTAGATAGTCTTCATCTTCGGCAATCACTATCTGATCGTCTGTGAAGATCAATGTAAATAGTATATTATCTATCACCCTTAGTCCCATACTTCTGCATTTATTCACCTGGTTCACTAGGCTTCTGTCCGAATACATTTTAAAGACCGTGGAAGATAGACAACAGCCTTGCCTTAGCCCTTTAGTTGTTTTGAGGGAGTGAGTAAGTTTGCTTCCAATTTTAATTATCGCTAAATTTTGCTTCTAATATTTCTGTGTAGCTTGAATCAAGACTAGGTGGATATACAGATTTTCCATTTCTTTCCACAGTGGAAATGTTTACACTTTCGTATGCCTTTTTCAGATCTATTAGGGCTATATGGATCTCCCTGTTTTGTTGCATTATCTTTGTCTGTAGTCGATCTCAATTTAATACTTTTTTAAATGGACTTAAAAGTATGGAATAATAAAAAAAATATCGTGGGTCACAATTGGTTAAGATGAATTATAAATCTAAATATATTAAAGGTAAGTTCAGCAGGTGAGGGTTAATATATTTCTGTATAAGCTTCAACAAAATAGCCAACAGCTTCAATGTATAAGCAAATGGAAGAAATATAGACATAAAATGAGCTATTATATGACACAAAAGTATATATGTTATATTCTGAAAAGCACGAGTTTCTGGAATATGATACTTTTATCACAAAGTAATGTATCACATTGCCATCCTATGTGTTGATGGATATACTACTTACCAGAAATGAAGACAGGTGCTACAGTATTATACTAATACAATATTTAGTTGACTGCAACACAACGAAATTTTAAAATTAAGCTTTTCAAATGAATTATTCTGCGATTAACAGCTAGCTATATTGAGAGCCACTAACAGCACCAATTTGTAATTAGTAACTTTAGTATAATAATCGATAATTCAATCCAAACCATATAGCAATCGATTTCTTATTAACTGTTTATTGTTTGGATGTTTTCCACGAAGTATAACACGCAAAGGTGTATCAGGTGAGAGCAAATACTATAATTCTCTTTCACTTTCCTAATAAAACCAGGATTTTCTAGACAACTAAGCCGCTATTACGAAATGTGGTATATTACATCAGATTGAACCTCGGAATGTTTTTTGTTGTAATTCTCTTAATTATCATGAATAAAATGAAGCAGTTTTATTAGGATTAGGATTGCGCAAAAACAATCAATAAAAATGTGGAAAGTACCTACTCCAAATTAACAACATTTCTTTTTAAATTTGAGTTGTATTTTATAAGGGGTTAAATGATTGAAATGTAACTTAGTGGATTTTTGGAACTTGATAGGTATACATGATTATGCTAAGACCGAATTCGTCCACTGCCCGAGATTTTTCCCAGAATGCGATGTTGATAAATCAAAATACCCACGTCGGTTTCTGGATATTTCTGTTCGGTCACTGTTTAATATGAAATACCCAGAAAGTGTTGTGGACAAAAACATTTTCTCAATCACTGAATCAACAATTTAAACAATAGGTACAGTATAAGTTTTGTCAATAATGTGGCAAGCTCGACGAAATACCCATCCGCACGCCGATGTCCTGTCGCCATTGACATGTCCAAAATATCACCTGACCGAATTACAAGCTTTCACTCGATGATTCCATCTATTTCTTGATGTATCAAGAATCCAATAGGCGTACCTCAAAACTGCTAGAAAACCCATCTGTATCTTCGGCAAGAGGAACTCTCGAACGCCGACGAATTTTGACCGACGAACCAAACGGAGGAGTTATACAATTTGACTGTTTATCTTCATGTTTTTTTTTGATGTTCGCCCCTTTTAAATAGTCGGTAAAAAAACTCCGATTTTCATGTTTTTTTTTTAATTCATAGAGGACTATTGAGAATTGGTTCTATTGAAAAAATCGAAATTCAACATGTCGTTCCCCTCAAGAACTTCTCCCAGAGGAGGAGGAGGGGGCATTTTTTTTTTATTAATACTGTTTTGTATTCTTCATATTTATAAACTAACTAACGTTAACTGAAAAGTGTGAAATAAATATTTTTTACAAAAAATTGGACCAACTTTATTAGTTGAGGTACTAAAAAATACAAAATAATATTAATGCTATTGGTTCTGGTACTTTTGAAGTTGGTGCCAAAAGTTCTAAATCTGACTATAACTGCACAACTTTAAAATTACCAGTACCAATATAATTAATATTATTTTGTATTTTTTAGTGCACCAATTAATGAAGTCTTCCAAATTTTTGTAAAAAATATTTATACTTGAAGGATTCTTTGGAATACAAGGCGGGCTATATATGGAGAATAACATTCAGTATTCATCATTGGTATCTAGGTAGCACTAAGCTAGCGATCAAGACCAGCGACGTATCAATTCTAGAGGGCCAACTGTGAGGTAATGCAATTTACAACACACAATTTAATAAGGATGTTAAATTTGCAATGAGTGTGTGAGTTTATTTAATTGGTTAAATAAATTGTAATCGAATTCTCAGATTGTTTGCTTCCGAATTGTCGAACAAATAGTCCCGCTACAATATGATTGCTTTAATTGAAGTAAGTAGTTTTCTTAATGATTATACAGTATCTTCTCAAATCTATTAGGGAAACTTATGTTCACATCGAACATTTAAATAAAATTCATTCAGTCTGGTAAGAAACCTCACGTTAATAGATGTAGTGAAAAATTGATAGAAGACGGTTTCCTGGGAAATGTCCGTAAGGTAACTAACGAAATTTATCTAAAATTCGTTAAATGCAAAATAGTGTGGAAACAATTTCATTTCTATCAGTCTTATATCCGAAATGATAACCGTTCTGCTGGAGTAGAATTTCATAAACAAATGTGGCTAAAAAATGTAATAAATATATTAATAAATCTACAGAAAAAAAGAGAACTCATGGTGTTATATGTATTTCAATAAAAGAGTACCACATATTTTTCTGTCTCGAAGAAAAATAAGATGAGATCATTATTGTTTGTGAGGGGCTTAATCAACTGAGTAGTTATACAATGGCGGTTATACAAACTTAGGTGAATATCAGCAAAAATAATTTTAATGAAATAAAAAAATATGTCAAATATACCTTTCCACTAGCTATAGGCCAATCTTCATTTTAATGAAATGCGAAATCACAAACTGTTATGCATAAGATTAATCTGATGATATCAAATTTGTAATATTAGTCGTCCCTTGCTACCCGCAGACCTGCCATTTGAGTATTTAATGATTCAAATCTAAGCTGAAAGGGTTAGGGTATCGTCCACGACAAATAGTTTCTCATTTAGTTCGTAACAATGAATTAAGGATAGATAGGGCTCCGCATAGCAGTTTAAAGAGTTATACTTGAGAACGTCCCTTCAAATGCGCTGCTACTGTTGGCTTATTTAATTAAACCTAGTTTTGCTTTAATAGCTTTATTATATTGGAACGTTAAAACGGATTAGGATACTTCTATCCATCTGATTCTAACTTCATTAATTCATTACCTTATCCAATATCACTTTTGTTTAAAGTTTATGCTTAAGGTAGCTTCACTGCTACTCATCTCAATTAATTTGATAAATATTTAGGATTATCTTCTGGCATTTTACATATTGGATAATTTTAATAATTTATAATAAGAAATGGAGTTGGTAATATAAGAGTATAACGTATTGTAACGTGGGTAGTTTATGACGTACTTATAGTTATTATTCGTTTTTAGGATTTATTTTTTCTATCTTATTTGCTATAGTTGTTTCATGTGTAGTTCAATAATTAGTTCTAGAATTAATAAATTTATTCTTGATCTGCCAGAAACTTTATGTGGGGTATAATTTGTCACAGAATTGTCAGTTTGACAAGCGTCTAGAACATTATTACGAGCGTCTAGAATAATCATAGAATATCCTCGATAAAGGTCATGTCAAGATTCAGATATACAAAGCCGTGTTGATCACGGCTCATAGTCAGTTTATAGATGTCGATAAAAGTCAGACGGTGAAGTATGTGGCAGTTTAGATTGTCAAAGTGACAAGTCAAGTTGTGACAGTTGTACTACTAAGGAAGGGGGTGTACAGTGTACAAGGTGTATGTTTAGCGCTTTCACTGATTCACCTGATTTTTTTGTGAATTTTAATTTTAGGGTTTTGTACCTGAAAAGTGACAAAAGAAAACTTTATTGTTTCGCTTTTTTATAATTTTTTATAAAAAAATAATAATGTGACAAAATATGAGAATATTATGATAACTGTCTGTTTTTTATGTTTGTATATGCGCTTCGTATACTTTGGATACGTAAACGTAATCGGATTTGGTGACTTTTTTATGTTGAAGATAGTTGAAAAATGGTCATATATTAATCAAACTTAAAATACATTTCCTTCCAACGAAAATTGCCCCCAAAAAGGAGTGGATGTAACATTTTTTTTCGAAAATCGAAAATTTGAGACTGCACAATTTAAGAAGAAACTACATCCAGCAATTTTTAAATAGTACATTTAAAAAAGAGGTCTCCGAGTTACAACAGTGGTAAAGTCTGAAATATGTGTGTTTCCATGATGTTTTGAGATCTCTGAATAACATTCTAATATTAGTAAAGAATATATATAGGTAATAGGTTCCGACTATCTTCTCTGGTATAAGTGATATGTTCAACGATTTTGAGGACTAATGATAACTCACTGGTACTGGTGCTTCTGATGTTGGTGCCAAAAATGTATTATCTACCATACAATTGAACAACTCCAAAATATTATGGAGATCATATTATAGAAATACTGGGCAATTCGTAGTGCCTACCTCGAAGGGCAGACGGATTTAGGTGGATTGATATATTTTTATTTTATGACTAGTTAAAGTCACACTCGCACTTGCCGTATCTTGTGATTTGAATAATATTCATCGAATGGGAAGTTCGTAGTACACTCACTCAGCTGTTTTTTTAAATTCAAGGGTTTTCAAGTTACGGATCAATTTTTTGCCACTTAATCCTAGCATATACCTAAAAAATATTTTAGCAACTTTATATGGCTGTTCGCTACACACAAAGACTGAACTCGCCCACTTACCGAAATTTTTCTTTACCTTCCGGTTAAAAATTTGGGTCAGTGGCCGAATTCGGTCTATCTATCTATGAGCGTAAAATATTTATTTATTATATTTAAAGAAATTGAGGCTTCCAAGCCTAAGAAAAAACTATTCTGTAGAACGGTAGAAAAGTGAATAAATTGAAAACATTGCTTCAGGTATATTGCAAACAGTCTCACCAAAAATTCGTCTCTGTGATTTACTTACCAGGACCTTTCACAAATGGGAGATAAATATTAAAAAATGACTAATTAGATTATGCACCAATCAGTCTTAGAAGAATAAATTGCTTTAGAGATTGTACCAATCAAGTGAATTGATAGTAAACTGAAATAAGAATCTCATAAATATATAGATACATATTATGTTTCACTACACATTGAATACACCCTAATGAAGACATAGACTAAGAGCATCCATAATAATAAAGATATACCTAACTGTGCATGCCAGTTAATTGACACAAATCTATAGTTACGTCTGTTATATCAATCTATCTGAATGTTGCAATGCTTTTGTGCCTGGGACACTAATGAATGTAGTATGCGTATTGATGACAATCGTGCCACTCTCATTAATCCACAACTACGTTTTATAGATTTAGAAATATGTATGTGACAATCGAGATATACTACTTGTGATACTGCAGTAAACAATATACTCTGGCGTAAGCCATATTTCTTTTCAGATCAGTATTTAATAGATAATAAACAAGACATTCAACAACTGACATTTTTACATTAAAAAATTACCTACGGTAATGCTAACCAATTGATATAGACTTAAGTTACAATATTATACATAATAGCACAAAATATCGACTGATTTACTTACATTGCCAGACGTCCTGTTTTAGAGGAAATATGCGTAAGATCTCGATTGATAGCTTCATCAGGGGCAAATCGCTGTGCGGGGACTCCATGTGATTTGCTGCGGTCAAAGTGGATAATTTAGATTTTCTAAAAACGAATTGATATAAACTTTTTATAAGCCGCGGTAACAGGTAGATATATTTCTACTGGTACTAAAAAAGACAAAAAAAAGGAACACAAATAGAACACTTTCAAACTGTATTCAAAAGATCTCGAAAAATATTGTACCTATACAATAAACATATAAATCGGTGTATAGGTAATATATAAATTTATGACCAATTAACTCACTCAGGAAAGATTTAATCAATAAAGGACATGGAGCTGAAAAAAGAACCCAGAAAAACAGAATCGATTTCCGGAATATAAACTTCATATTAGATTTAGACTTTAGATTAGCTCAAGGACAATAAATTGTCAATAACTGTTACTATTGTGACATAGAGGGAAGTTGAATTTCATATTCAAGTATATTCATATTCTTGTTTTAATAGAAAAACAAACTTTCAAAATCTGTTGCTAGAGATTTTATGGAGCAATATAAACTATTTTCAATTACATATCATGGAAGATTTCTTACGATTCTGCTTCGATGGCCGATATTTGGAAGGACGCGAATCTATCGCCCTCAGACTACCTGAGAGAGCCATTCCTGTAATTCATCATCTAGCGTAACGTTACGCATGCACCCCCATTATAAGATCAAGGCACCTATTAAAAAACAGAATTTAGAATTATGTTGTAATTATGTGCTCGAAGATTCTGTAGAGTTTGGAAAACGGTTCTCTCATATGGGTTTTTCATCTTAGCCACAAGAATGAAGTACTTGAACGCAATCAGTTGTTGCAGTGGTTTTTGTGTTTGAAGGTTACATCCCGATGACTGTTGTACTCTCATGGTAATAGAATAATGAACTTTCGAATCAAATAAAATTATATCTCGGATCAACAGACTTCAAGTTTTTCATCCAACAGAAAGAGACAATCTGAAAGGCGTTTTCGTGAATTTAAATCATATTTGAAGAGATATCAAAACAAGTATCAAACAACGAATATTTCACACACTCCCTTAAAAGCATGACTATTTTTTTCCAAAATCGAATACTTGCTAAATGCTAAAGAAGATACTATACCCGGGAACATTTAGATTGGACATTTTTCAAAAAATCTGATGGTTTTCGAGATACAGGGATAGTAAAATCTGATATATGTATGTTATGCTATGCGCTAGATTGCTAGATGAACAATTGTACACTGGAAAATGTGAAATAAATGTTTTTTATTGAAATTAGGACCGACATTATTATTTGGTGCACTGAAAAAAAAAACAAGTTATAATGAAATTCGATACACATCGTTTGCAATATGCGAAATATAACTTCGCATCTTGAAATTAAATAACTGTACAAAATGCAAGACTACGGACTTGCTACTTGTTTTTAGTTTGCAGCAGCGCTAGTCGAGTCTAAAACTTGCTATATATAATTCCATCTCTGTAATATTACTGTTACAAAGATCACTCACTAGATTGTATCTCTTATTGATTTTAACAAATCCATGATAACAACATAAAGCGACATAGTCTGATCACAGCTTTAGGCAAGCTGTGGTCTGATTCTGTACCTATAACAGACCAGAAGAGGAGTGTTCTATGTTTCATGAATGAAAACAATTTTCAGATTCAGTTCTAGATATAGGAGCTTGAGAATCTATTTTGGTTTAACTGTGTGATTGTAAAGGTATCCTGCTGTTACGAGAATGAATAACAAAGTGATTCTTTATAATTTCATTAGAGTGTATGTACCGTTCTTTGTGCCAGGAGAGGTAGTATGAAGGTTCTCAAATGAGAAGATGTATTATTATCGGCCTAGATTATATTTATGTAGATTAACAAGAACATGATCAAACCAATGATCAATAACTGTTGCTTTCACAAGGTGGGTTGTTGAATAGAGAAATTATAAATCAGGTTGATTGAATAGTCCGTTGTACCTTTCAGAGATGTAGGTGTATTCTACGATAGGATATGAAGAAATTTAAATATCTTAAATAATAGTTTATTCTTGGAATAATGTGAATTTTGTTATTTTTAATGGTTCCGATTCTCCAAATCTAGAATTGTTTAATATCTCTACGTTTCAAGCTTCCTTGAATTGAATGACGTTGACTTTAGGAGGATATTTGTATGTGTATAATTAGGTATGTTCGTACATTCGTGGCTATTTTTGCATTGTACGTATCAGAACTTGTTCAAGATCTTTTGAAAATCTGTCAAGCTGATTCTATGGCCATCGGTTATACGTTCAAAAAGTTGAAGTAGTGCAGCGCCATCTCGCCGTCGGTAAGAACAAATCCAATAGCGTTAAAATATTCTCATTGCTCAAACACCTTAGGATTATACCATTTTTATAGTGATCGGTTAAACAGAGTAGATGCTGATGCACTGCAGTGCCATTGTATCGAATAATACACAGTCAAACGGCGTCAGACTAGTTCTATTCGATAAATACGTACCTACTTGCTCAACATTTTTTGGAAATCTGTTAAGCAGTTTTATGGCCATCGGTTATATGGTCTATAAGTGAAATCAGTGCAGTGCTATCTCGCCGATAGTAAGTACAAATTGAATAGCGTTAAAATATGATCATTGTTCAAACACATAAGTATTTTACCAATTTTATTACTATCGGACATTGTAGGAGCTGATGCACTGGAGCGCCATCTAGTGCTGTGTGGAACTTTCGTTTTATTATAAAAATACGTAATCGAATGAAACGATGTCTCGAAATTTCAAGTATATCGACCCATTGCCTTTTTGGCCGACTTCCCAAAGGCAGAAGGAATACAGTTCAACTTTGTGTATTTTTTGTTGGTTTGTACTATTTTGCATAGTAAACGAACTCCGATTTTGATGATTTTTCTTATTTGAAAGAGAAGTGTCTCATATTACAAACAATCTAACTCCAAATTTTTCTTCCTCTCAAAAGCCGCAATTTTCAAATAAAAATCAGGAAAATTAAAGAAGGGCCTTATCCGGAAACATTTAAATTGGACATTTTTCAACAAATTTTACGGTTTCCTGTTAGATCAATATTAAAGGCTGAAATATGTGTTTCCAATATGTTTTGAAATATCCGTCAATGATTTTCATTACTATGAATATGTACACAAAAAAATGTGAAATAGAAATAAAAAAAAAAAAATAGAACCGATTTTATTATTTGGTGTAATGAAAAATTCAAAATAATATCAAGTCTACTGCTGCTGTTAGGTACTTTAGAAGTTGGTGCCAAATGTGTTTACAAAGAACTGCATACCTTCAAAATTACCTACCAGCAACAATAGAATTAATATTATTTTGAATTTTCTGGTGCTCCAACAAATAGAGTCGGTTCAATAACAAAGATACGTAAGTTAGTATCCAATCCAGCGCCTTATAAAAACAGCCGACATGCTGACACCGGACTCCTATCATCAGCATATTTTATATTATAAAAAGATGTAGATCAATTGTAAACGTTTAACCTGATTTAAATTTTTTTTTAACTTTGTCACTTTTAATAAAATATACCTAGTTTCTAAAAACAAAAAGTTCGTTATTCGAAACTTAATTGGCGCAGTCAGTACGATAGTTAAAGAGTTGATCGCGAAACTCGTTGTTTTAAAACTTTCCTTTGCTATCCGCATCTAGATATCCTTCCTTGAAGATGGTGCACACTAAACTCCAAGGATCACCGAAGAAGGAAAACCAAGCAAAAGTTGGGAATGCACTTAGCCATTACAACCATTATTTCAGTTTTATGTCAGACTCCTCTGTTTCTAGTTCTTACACTGATCCTAGAAAACTCCGATCAAGGAGAAAGTTTAGGGTATAATTTAGCAATTAAATTTATTAACACCGACATACCTGTAAATATGGCAAAACCCAATTTCTACATGAAAAATCTATCAGTTGTTTCTAATTTGAATGGAAACTCGAATGAGCTGCACGATTTTTTGAATTCTAAATAATTACTTTGACCCCTATCCGAAAAATTTAGGATGCATACCAAATAGACTATTGTAGAGGATTTCAAAGATGCAATAATATACGGGATGTTCCATATAAAATAACGAAGTTGGTATGCGTTTCCGTTATAACCGGAAGTGGCTTATCTTCTAAATTATTTTTGAAATATGCAATTCAAGAATCTGGACAACTTTTGTATAAGAAAGTTTTTCATATTCTCAAGGGTTACGGAGTTATGTTATGAGGGAAATACGTTCATTTGGACCACCCTGTATACAAGGAATATGTAGAGAGAAACCAAAAATAATAAAAACATCACCAAAACCCGAAAATTAAAACATTGATTCTAATAAAACCCAAATAAATAAAACATTGTGAAAATAAAAATAAAAAGAAATAACAAGCCTCACGAATCCCCTCATGTGAGGGTAGTTATTTCTTTTCATGTTTATTTTTACGGTGTTCTATTTATTTGCGTTTCATTAGAATCAATGTTTGGGTTTTGGTGGTATTTATACTATTTTTTGTTTCTCTCCACATATTTCTTGCATATATCCTGAATGAAGATGAGTCTATATATACTCGAAACATGTCTTAAACCCTAAGATTTCTTTTTTGATAAATTTTGGGTATGATTCAATTAATCAACTCCACTTTGAGAAATGAACATTTTTCTACAACCGAAACCCAAAGTTAATGCACAACAATACAATACAAATAGCCCATAAAGACCCGATTATGTTCATACCAATGTCTGAAAAAACACTAGGTATATTTCTACAACAACGAAATAAAACCGGTCTTCGTTCACTACAATCTAGCCAGTCAAGAAACGGAGCATATATTTCATAATAAAAAACGTATCCATGCACAAATCGGATT
Source organism: Crioceris asparagi (assembly GCA_958507055.1). Taxonomy (NCBI): domain Eukaryota; kingdom Metazoa; phylum Arthropoda; class Insecta; order Coleoptera; family Chrysomelidae; genus Crioceris; species Crioceris asparagi. Next base: position 54,425,767 of record OY293826.1, on the reverse strand, counting down.
CGATGATATGGAAAATGGCGTAATAAAATTTTTTAAGGAATTTATCTCACCCAAAGTAAAGCACGCAATAGAATTTGAGCCAGAGTCTATGTACCAGCCAATTCAAACATTATTCAGAACATTTTCAAAAATACCGCCCATGATTTGGTGTAACGATATTTTAGAGAATGTGAATAGCAAGGAAAGACAACAGCAAGTCATACAAAATTATCATGAGGAAAAACTAATCGTCGAGGTATAAACGAGAAAAAGATGAGAATAAAGAAATAACAAAGGTAATAAATAAGGAATCTCGCTAATAGATTGAAAGAGAGAGTGATTATAAAATGAAATGAAAATAGACAAGAACCAGTAATATACAACACCAAAGCAAAAACCGTGACTGAAAAAACATGTGTCAGAAATAAATATAAAGTGTAAAGATGTCACAGGTGAAGTATCAAACACTACATGCCAAACCGTTTTTTCTAAGGTAAATGAGTTTCATACTCAAGTGTTTCTATGTCTTAGTGTGGATTTATGCAGCCTAAAATAACAGTTAACACGTAACAAATAACAAGTAACACGTATAGAAAAATTTACCATTTATGCAGATCAAATTAACAATTAGCAATAAGAGGTACGCATGCGCATAAGTCAGTTTCGAACCATTATAAATTTAAACAACTTTTAAAATGTTCAGTGAAATGGAAGAGGTTGCGGCATTTTTTTCTCTATTAATTTTGCTGACAGCAAGTTTTTATTATATAATATAAATAAGAATGTGGACTGAAAAGAAAAGTGTTTTTTTGACAACCTCCTAAAATCAACGATTTTACAAGATCATGAGGGATTTTTTTCATAAACTCCATAGCAGTTTGACGTATTGTTATGTCAAACCACCGTTCATAGATTGCTAATTACTCCGAAGTGTATTCACATATTTTGTTTTCAGCAGTTGATTATTTTTTGAATTATCTTTCGGAGGGATGTTCGATGCAAGAAATTGCTCGTAAAAATGTATAACAAGGTCCAGAAGAACAGCATCATCGATTATTAATGTATGGTCTTCAATATCCATTTTGAAATAATACCTATATTTCAACTAAAACCTCTGATAAACAACAAATGCACAAAACGTAACCTAACCACATGAATTTGTTTTGGGTTCTGACAGGAATTATTTTAAATTTCGTCATCGTATGGGCCAATCGGCGGTCATCTGCGTATTAGTTGCGCACAATAAGAAAATCTCGTTCAATTAACGTAGAAAGTTAAAAGTTGATTAACTTCTTATTTGTTATTTGTTAATTGATAATTGTTACGTGGCTGCATAAACACTGTCATTGAAAAATAAGAACTTCAACTCATATTTGTTATTTGTTAATTGATAATTGTTATTTGCTATTTGTTATTTTAGGCTGCATAAATCCACACTTAATATATGTTGAATGTTTTCTTTCTCCACACTTATAGGTGTTAAACTAGTATAAAAATATATAAGTTATAAGAAAATATACTTAAAAATATATATATGACATCAACAACATGCTGGCAACTAGCTCAAGCTACCTTTACTTAGTAGGCTTGAACTTCTATCAAGCTCTCAATTATTAAATCAGTATCGTCCGTCAGAAATCCAAACAATCCATCTGAATCTCAGAATCAGATGAGTATGAATTAATGGTATTGGCAGCATAGTAAAAGCTATCTCAAGAAATCTAGATTAAGAAGACGCCGAACGATACGATCATGCAATCCAAAAACTCAGAAAAAGTCGAGTTAATATTTTTCAGAGATTTAACCAACACATATCTGTCACAAAGTCCCTGATAGAAAATTACAAAAGAACTATATCACCGGTAACCCACAATCAAAGATAGTTTCTGAAGAAATCAATACAATAAAAACAAGAATTGACGAAGCTGCAATTCGAATTCGAAATGTTTGTCTCTCTACAAATCCTATCACAACTTCTCACCAATTTGGACAACGCAATAACTTTCACAAAATCCAACATACTTGACAACATTATTCTACAACCTGAAAGGATAAATTCAATTGTGAAATTATTGATACAACATCACATCAAAGAACAACAGTGACCAGAAAGAGTTTCTAAAGTATTACGATGTATTCGTTGTTGATGCCTACTATTCTAAATCAATGATTGCATTTATTCTGCACTTTTCCCTCCTTTTTCCCTAAAAATTCACATATTATCATTTATATTCTATCCCAACAATCGATTTCAACAAGCTCATTTCCCCAGCCCCTTATCCGACATTAAATACAGATCATCACCAATACTCGGACGAACCATGTATGAAGATCAATCCCGGATTCCTATGTGAAAAACAACGAGAAGAAGCCGCACTGTAATAGTTGGTTGCATTTTACAAATTCTACGTTTTACCGAAGAAGATACTCCCGTTCATCGAGTTCCAGTTTTTAACAACACCAATCTAATAGAAGAAATTTCACCAGCCCACTATATAGGCATCTTTTCAACACCAACGAAATTATCCATCCACTGTTTCTCAACAGATATAACATATAACAGTGTTGAGAGGAATTTTTCTGATATAATTACCACCAGGCTGTGAATTTCGCACAACCCAGGCAAGCTACACAAACTCCAAAGATATAACATATGAGCAACCGTTAATACTTCCCAGGGTCAAAACCAAATCGAACAAAGCTCAATCTAACTGCAACCAACTGAAGAATCTGAAAACGACAAAACCCACTATTGGACAACTCCAATATATATCATAATTTCAGGAGCAATTACCTTCCTAGTGTTTAAGCTAAGAAATCAAATTTATAAACGAAGGATGAGCTCAACATTAGCAGTACCTACCAATGACCATCAGTTTTGTTCAGCGCCTAGTAAAAACAGCCGGCATGCTGACAGCGGACTTCTATCATAAGCAGATTTTATTTTATAAAAAGATGTAAATCAATTGTAGGCGCTTAGTCTGATTTTAATTTCTCTCTGTAACCTTATTGTCATTTTAATAAAATATACTTTTGAAAAACAAATTCGTTATTTGAAACTTAATTCGTAGACTTAATATTCATATAATCGGATTCATAGATTGTTTACAAATGTCATACAAAATTTATTATATATTTATCATTTATTAGACATTTATTACCATCTTTATTATAAAACAGAAATAATTTAATTATAAAAGAGTATAAATAGAGCGTTATCATAAAGTTTGGATTTATTTATTAACTTGATCATGAAAAACGGCTGTTTCTTTAACTTACTTCAGGCTTGTTATTATCCATGTAAATGCAAAGTCACGAAACATAAGCAGGTATCCTTCACGGATAACAGATTGGTACCGATGCTGGCATCAGCATTTTGTATCCCCTCAAAAAAATCTGGTCCAATTATAAAATTAGTTATTCTCATGAAGACCTTCATGAACGATTTTATTTGGATTGTATGTTGACCACATTAAAGTATTGTCACCACTATTTCAAAAATGAGTTTTACTGAGCATAAAATATGAAATAACCATTCTTATTTAATTTTCTTCTGAACCAATATTCTGTAGAGAAAATTCATACCTAACTTACTGGATAATCGACATTCAACCAGCTCTTTCAGTTTATATTGATACTTTCTTAGGTTCTTGTAAAAAATTGTTGGTGGTGTATCCCATCTGCAATCGTTTATTAATTTCTTGCCATCATATTACTATTGATGTTTTGATTTTCCTGAAACATTTATGCAATTTGAACATTTCTAATCTTTCGTCTTTATAATCTCAGTAGATTAAATCAAATTATGATACGATTTGTTTTGATTCCTTCTCTACTATTTGGCGGTATTTGGTGGATCGTGGCTGATCTATTAGAGATAGAACGAAATTGTTTTTATAAAAGTTGTTCGTAGTTAAATCGACTACAATTTAAAAATATTTTCAAAGATGATCGACATTCGGTTATACCAGAAACTCACCGAATTTGAAACGGAACCTGATTTTAATATTCTTGTTTTATGGACGGATGAATCTACATTCCATAATAATGGGGAAATAAATGGCCACAATTTTCATTAATACTCCGACCCGAATCTACCTACACCTTTTCTCAGAGACAAACCGACAAGTTCTTTAAATGTATGCGGAGGTATTATTGGCACCCAAATAATTGGCTTAAATTTCTTCAATGGATCGTTGACAGGCCAAATGTTTCGAAATTTCTTGGACAACAATTTAATTGAATTCTTAGAGGATATCGCCTTACCTACTTATTCGACAAAAACCTGTGGTTGCAACTGGATGGAACACCTACCCATTTCAGCATCATTGTGCGACAATAAAAGAGGAGGACCGATTGCTTGGCCGCCAAGATCCCCTAATTTAAACCCTTAAAACGTTCATTTCGTGAACGGATTTGTTTGCAGAACGCATGTGGCCACTTTATACAGTTAATATAAGCGATATACTTGTTATTTTTTGTATTTTTTAATTTTTACTGTTATTTCAATGTTATGTATCTCCCGTAATAAGAAATTTTCCTAATACTCTTCAAAACATGCTTTTTTGCATATGTCTTCTGTCCAGATTTTTTTCTTAATTGACTCTTGAAACCAATAAAGAATTCCCGCAGCATTCACCGAAAATAAACAAAACATATCTAGAATTGATTTATTTGTTTCAACGCCAACCTACCGAGTCGCAATATTCCGTGAATGGGTAAACACAAAAAAATTAAATATCTCTAAAACTATCAAAATTTAGTATCAATTCATGTTAATAAAATCAAAAGATAATTAAAATCCTCATCAATCATTGATTTTAGTACTTTGTTGTTTGAAAAAATCGAGTTATTTTTCATTAAACTTTTCTAAAATAAAAAATTCAGTTCAGAGCAATCCTGTGCCCTAGAACTTTCAAATCAGTCTTGGATAAGGGATCAATTCCAACTTAATTATTTGCAAAAAGTCGCACTTACAAATATCTCATAGTTTTTATGTTATCGCCATGTTTCTAGGATGCTGCAATTGTCATTTCTTTCAGAAAACTGAAAATATCTTCGAAACCTTCAGACTTATGCACAACAAATGCTTAGCAAACTGACCTTTATTTTTCACAGTGAATTCAAAAATGTAAAAAATATAAGGTTAAATAAAGAAGTGATGGTCAGTTTCCGGAATAAGCAGAAGTTTGCCGTCCTTGAAAGTATTTTAAATTTTATTATATTTAACCACAAGAAACTTTTATCAAAACAATTTTATTCTATCTCTGATAGACCAGCCACGATTCATCAAATAACGTCAGCTGCCCCATTCTGTATATATTATAATGTGCTATTAAACCAATTCGTATTTGATGATCCATGTAATTGAAGTTAAAGTCGTTTACGTTTACGTGTGTTTTATTTTGAAAACAGCTTTCTAGTTTGCGATATTTGTGTCTGACACTCGTTACAGCAGTCCACAAGACAACTCTTTATGGTTTTCCACAGACAGGTAGGTTAAAATAAATTATTGAAGCAATTAGATTCAATTTACTTTTGGCCAAACTAGCTTGATTTCCTAAAATTATACAAGGTGTCCCACTGGGTTTAGAAGACACCATGGTGTCTCTGAATATACCATATCTGTTCGGTTCACAAGCTGTACATCGGTTTTATAGTTTCTTTGTTGGTTCATAACTTAAGATCCACTCAGTATATTTCTTTAATAGTTGGTTCACAAGTTCTTCTACTTGTACCCAAATGACTTGGTTATCAGTCAGGTGAAGAATCCAGGTTTAGATAGACTAAATTCATGCTTTTTCTCTTCTAAATTTGAATTTGAGATTTTATGAATTTAGATAGATAGAAATTAAAAATTTGAATCTATCTACATCGAATACGAAAAAACATGCTAGTGTTTGGACACATACTTCAATATTACTACAAATTTAGTTAACGATATTATATACCTATTTATGGAAATAATTCAACAACTCAGTCGAGATACAGATCAATGTTGAAACCATTTAATTAAATTTAACTTTTGTAAACCTTCCATTTATTCACATGTAATTAAAAACTTGTCAAATTATTGGGTACTCTTAGATCTTCTTGCTGACTGTCCATCTTCATCACAAAAACAATAAATATTATTATTTAATATTAAACGTCTGGAAACTTGTCCTAAATAAATTATTAATTGACTAATAAAGTAGAAACTTCTAAATAGACATTAGCTTGTTCCACGGGCATACAAACACAATTCTAAAGAGTTGGTACCTTGCAAATTTTTAAGAATTCAAAGTGAAAAATTCGAAATATTTCGGTTTGTGACACTTTTATAGATAAAAGATTGAAATCAAATTCAGGAATTTAGTAGTGTAAGAACATGTAGGAATATAAAAACATACATTTCGTTTCAGCTTCATGTGACATTTTTAAATATGCAAGAATATTTTGAAAATTCGAAAATACAGGGGACCACCAAATAAGATTAAATGTTGTAAATCCGGACCTAGATTCTTCACCTGACCTTACCAAGGCGTATGGGTATTAGTAGGAGAATGCGTGAACTAAATATAATAACATATACTGGGTGACTGGTAAGTTAGAAGTTCACAAAGAAATGAGTAGTATTGAGAAAACACACTATATCTCAGCTATGAAACTTGTGGGATTCAAAATCACCTTGGTGTCCTCTATCCACTGTTGGTTTTTTTCCGTTTCCCATTGAGACAACCTGTATAAGATTTTGGAGTATTCCCCTTACCTTATAATGACCACATATAATAAATAACCACTACATATTCATGCCAAATAAATATTGCGAATAGATAAATTCTTCATTCTGTTTGCTCTTTCTACTGAAATGATTTCTTATAATTTATTTCTGCTAATCTAGAGATCATTATGTAATATTAACTAATGGCTCAACTCACATATTTTGCAATAAGGTACATCTTAAATGACTTTCGTCAAAGTGAGCGGTTATATAAGTTTGAAGGAAATACCGTCAGCAGACTAATATGATTGAGATAATTATTGTGGTAACAGGATTAATTCCCTCACATATCTCGCAATGTGTGAACAGCGCTTTAATTTAGTGTTGATCCTGCTATACCGAGGTGAAACTGTATCTATTATATCGTTCGTACGTGGGGTAACACGAGCCAACTTTCATTAGCACGTGTGATTTTATCAAGTCGATAAATCAGTTTATGAATGTGACAATGTATTGCCCTATTAGCTCCCAAAAAGACGAAAGTAAATTATCAATGTTTGCAGGAAATGTTAAACTGTTATTTGTTAAATGGATGTCTGGGAAGAATATGTATAAATAATACTATAATAACTAAATGAATAAATATTTTTCACAAAAAATTGGACCGACTTGATTAGTTGGTGCACTGAAAAATACAAAATAATATTAATTTTATTGGTGTTGGTACTTTTGAAGTTTTACTGTTATAGTTTGTTGTTATAAACACCCACTCTAAAAGTATCAGCACCAATAGAATTAATATTATTTTGAATTTTTCAGTGCACCAACTAATAATGTCGGTCCAATTTTTTGTAAAAAATATTTATTTCACACTTTTTAGTCATCAAAATTGTTGAACGTTCACTAACACCAAAGAAGATAGTACTTATCTTATTACCGTGTATAAGGTTTAGCTTGTAGATACTTGTTATTATTCAGAGATTTCAAAACATAGCGGCGCAAATATATATATTTCAGACGAAAACCGTAATTCTTTTGAAAACATGTTTAATTTAAATGTTGATAATTATAATCCCTTCTTTAATTTGGCCGTCTCGTTTCGAAAAAAAAAAATGCCCCTTCCACATAGCGGAAATACCAGGGAAATACACATATCACATATTTCAGACATTACCATTGCTGTAACTCGAAAACCGTTACTGTTTTGAAAAAATGTTCAGTTTAAACGTTTCTGGATATGGTCTCTTTTCTAATTTTCAAGTCTCCCTTCCACATAGCTGAAACACATATTTCAGACTGCAACGCGGAATCCTGTGATTATTTTAAATAATGTCCAATTTAAACCTCTCCGGATATGGAATTTTCTTTAATTCTGCCTTCCTGGATCTTCGATTTTCGGGAAAATTCCCCCACCACCCTCTTTGGGGGGAGTTCTTGAAGGGAAGGGCTTGTCTAATATTGAGTTTTTTCCAATGGGGTCAATTCTCAATACTCCTCTCTCAAATGAAAAAAAAATCATCAAAATCGGTGTACGTTTAATAAGCAAAAGTCGTGAACAAATATAAAAAAAAACATGCAGGTGTAACCATCGAAATTGACACTATGAACTAATAGCTAAGAACAACAAATCGACACTTAGAATTGGATGGAGATAATCATAGATAAGTATTCTGGACTAATTACAACATAGTGAAAAATTGAGGAAAATTAATAGATTCATAGTTAAATAATAACAAAACAGCTATATAGGTTTTGCATAAAACAATCTTTAATTTCTTATGGCTTTCGATAGCCGCCATTTTGAAAATACTCGATACCCAACAAAACGGAATTTTATTTTTTTATTTGACGAAACCTTTTCATGATGTCCTGTAATATAGATGTTAAAATTCCTCCAGTTTTTTAATTACATGCCTCAGAATTTGATAACTACCTAATCAGCATATGGCTACATTTTACTTCAAATAAAACCATTCTGACGTCGAGGTAAATATAGTTTAAGACATTTGTATCTGACTAAAATGACTTCAAAAAGTAGAAATATGTCAAAACCAATATTTGTTAAAAAATCTGGCCCAATAGATTTTAATTTTAATTAATTTTAATTAATTAATAACTACTTATTCAATCACGTTTTTATATAGAATTCACCTTCAGACGCCTGATATTTCTTATCAAGTGGTTACTATAGCAGAAAATAAGATTCTTAAAATTTGACTATCGACCTATTAAAAGCGGCAATTTTCATTAACAACAAACTGCTCCTTAAGATAGGTAGGTACTCACCGGGAGCATTCGCTAGTTATATGTATAACAATTCAGATTTGCGCGTACCTCAGTGAATACCTTAGATAGATAAGCATTATTACAGTATACCAAACTAGGGCGGTATTGCAATGCTCAAAAGAAATTCACAATATTACATTATCCGCGAATGTTCCTGGTGTGTACCTACAGTAAGATCTTAATCCAAATCTAAACACATAGTTTTAATCGAACGAAACCATTTTGACTTCGTTATTATTTTCGGTTCTCGAGATAATCAGAAAAAACAGCATTGACACATCCAGAAATCCTTCTGAAAATCGGTGCATTTCGGGCAAGCGTGGATTGGGTTCGGTTATTTAAAAAAAAACTCCCAGCAGCTTCAGAAATAAGTAGGGAATTGGTGTAAGTTGTCGTATATTCTACTTAATATCTTCTGAGCTGAATATTCCTTAATTTTGAGAAAAGTTACTCATATCGAGCTTTCAGATTTGATTCCTCACATAATGCATTAGAAACAAACATTGCTCCTCGAATTTTGTTAGCATCACAAAGTAATGAAAATTAATTAATTTTCTACAAAAATTATGTTATAAAGCAGATAAATATAACAAGAGGACGAAAGTTGTCGATCATATGAGCAGGTACTGACAATATATCCGATCTTCGATAATTGTGTCCTAATTTGAAATAGAGCCAATCAGGTGATTTTGTGAAATGATGAGATGTTGATATGTAAATATTAATACAAAATACAATATATTCTACTCGATGTACGAGAGCCAGACAACACGGCTCTGAGGGTCAGTTGTGAAATACAATATCTTCTGACCTACAACTCAAACAGACGAGGTATACAAATCCAATTGTTTCGGTACACTGTACACTTATCAAATGAGAGTATAAACTGAGTTTATAAACAGTGTACCGAAACAATTGATATGTATTTTTAAAATAGATAATAGTGGAAATTTAATATATTGTTTTCAATTATAATACAATTTGATAGCCTGTAAGTTCTTTTTTATAGTTGCTCGCGCCTTTTTATTATTATTTTTTCATTAGAAAGAGGACTATTCAGAGTTGATCCCATTGAAATAAACGACATTCACTATATCCTTCCCCCCAAAAACTTCACCCAGAGGAGGTGAAGGCGGCAATTTTTTTCGAAAATCTGAAATTTGATACGACAAAGTTATATGACTATGTTCGGCAACGTTAAATTGGACATAAGAAAATCATAGGTTTTCGAGTTACAGAACGGCTAACATTAGAGATATGTGTGTTTCCTCGGTGTTTTCAAAATCTCTGAATAATAAGTATAAGCAACGTATTATCTTATTTGGCAAACGTTGAACGATTTTTATGTTCAATGTTACAGTCAAAAGTGTGAAATAAATATTTTTTACAAAGAATTGTTACGATTTTATTAGTTAGTGCACTGAAAAATGCAAACTAATATTTTCCACTGGTGATGATACTCTTGTTGGTGCCAAAAGTATTCTATATAACTACAATTGCACAACTTCAAAATTACCTACCAGTACCAACAGAATTAATATTATATTGAATTTTTCAGTGCATCAATTAATAAAGTCAATACAATAAAAAAACATTTTTTATTTAGTTCAAAGGTATCTGCTTCACAAAGTGGGTGGGAAAGTTCACACGTGAAGGATTTGAGGAAAGGCTTGAAAAGGGATACCTTGTGCAGATCAATATGCTGAAGGTTTAGGGCACTTGAATTTTATTGTTTTACTTACTACTTAATGTCAGTAAAATAAATTTGTCGTCAAACGTTATAACACTTCAGACAAAATGTCTTCCGGCCACACCATAAGAACAGAAATTTCAATACTATTAGAAACACAAAAATTTAAATTATGTACGACAGGAGTATTAACAGCGATATCGCAAAAAGACTACATATTCTAATCATCGGATATGTAAAAGGGGTGATAATTCAAGAAATTTGTGAATTCATTCTGGCGATATCACCAGACCAACTGACGTTTAGGGCTTAAGAGTTGTAATAATCTGAAATTTGTTTTGTCTAGGTCAAGAAGATGACGTGCTCATTTTTAAGACCAGCTTAATCTCCAAGGGGCTATTTTTAGGGAAACGAAATGATTATGGACTTAGCTATTCTTCATTTGAAAGGTACCCAATGGATACGGTAATTTAAATATGGGTATCTGAAAAATAATACACCTAAACAAAAAGAGCTCGAAAACATTCATTAATTACATAATTGGCACATAATTCAGGTACAAAGTAAACGAATTTCGGGTACTTTGCTTTGCGAGCTTTACATAGGTCTACATGTCCATGATTGTGTCACAGTCTTCAGTAGTAAGTTAGATTTCAACTTGTAGATTTGGAGAAATTAGTCTATGACAGACGGACAGCCAAGCAGGTTGGCACTAAATTGATCTTATAAATAAGGTATCCTGCTTTTTTCGGATGTACAGAAAGGGTTCCACCAGGGGGCAACCATTATATTTGACTGTAAGGGACGGACCTTCAAAGATCCATCAAAATTAGAGCTTTCCAATAACATGTGTTAGTTTACTTATTTTAGAACACCGTAATTGGGCTTCAATTGGTTTATCAAGGAACAGTAGTAAAGCAAGAGATTCGAATATATTTCTATTGCCCGTTTTTGCTATGATTTTGTTTTTCAAAATTTCTAAGATGAATACCAACCTTCTTAGGTAGCCGGAGGATCGGCTTATTGGTCCACCGGTACATAAACAGCTGCGAAATTACTTATAAATTCAGGTATAATTATGTACTCCTTACAATGTGCAGATCTCTGTGCCTTTGCTCCTCAATTTTTCAATATTGCTCTGAATTGGACGTTTGTTCAATCAAAAACCTTCTAGAGATCATTGCTATTATAATTATTAGAACCACTATTACTAGGAGAAATGTCAACAGAGAACCCTTCTGAAAGATCTGAGATAAATTAATAATACCTAATAAGAATAACGTTCAGCAAAAATCTAAAAATAACATAAATAATATTTTGTCAATTAACAACGAATAACGTATGTAGGTGGTAATACATATACTTGCCTTATTAATTATTTTATAATTGATTGTTTTAAATTTATATATCAGAGATTAAAAAACACATCAATATACTTATATACTTACATATATACACAAACATACACATACAAAAAATACAAATAAAAATGAAAATAAGAATGAAAATGAAAATATGGTAGGAAAAGCTCTATTACTTTCCAAATAATTCTTATTATAGATTTTATTGAATTAGTTTTTAAGAAAACATCAATCTCAGCTTTGATTTTTTTAATTGTATTTATATCCTTAATATATTTAGGTAAATAGTTATAGGCTTTTGGTCCTAAATATATAAAGTTTATATGACCTATAGTTTTATTCATATATGGTACTGAAATATTTTGTTTTTGTCTAGTATCATAATAATGAGCAACTGCATTTTGTTTTCAAACTGATCTATTACAATAATTTTGAAATACATTTGCCTTGATCAAGGGTGTCTATTTCTTTATATAATAAATCACTTAGAAGTCTATAATCCCTCTTTGATATAATTTACAAACAACACTTTTATATAATTTCAATAGATTTTAAATGTATTTTCAAAATTCCTCCCCAACTTATTAACCCATATTCTAGATGTGGTCTAAACAGACTATTGTAACAACATTTTCTTATATCCAAAATCCAAAATATTTTAAAGCATTCTACTAAGGAAAGAGATATGTCTATCCCATCTAGGATGACTACCTATAATAATACCTAGATATTTTATTTCAGATTTTGAAAAAATAACTGTTTATAAACTTAATTAATACATTTCTTTGAATTACTACAAAAGGGAACGAAAAATTTCTTTTTAATTTGATTGAAAGAACATTTTTACTAAGCCAGAGTAGGTATAATTGTCTTTAGATTATTTTCAATCTCAAGTTTCAATTATTGTTTCCAACAACTATTTTCATAATAAAAAACAGTGTCATCAGCAAAACAAATAATTTTACTTTTAGTTCTAAATGAGATGTCATTTTTGACCGACGAACCCCGAACGGAGGAGGTATACAATTCGACTGTCTGCTTTATTTTTTTTTTGATTCGTGAGTGCCTTTTATATAGTAAACGAGCTCCGATTTTGATAACTTTTGATTCATTTGAAAGAGGAGGCTTGAAAAATGGTCCTATATTCATAAAAATGCCAATACGAAATCTCCTTCCCTCTGAAAACCACACCCGAAAGGGTGGAGGGGGCGAATTTTCTCGAAAATCGAAAATCTGAGTTGGTATAATTAAAGATAGGACAATATCCGGAAACGTTTAAATTGAACATTTTTCAAAAGTTTCCGAGATAGAGGCATGTTAAATATGTATTTTTGCTATGTGGAGAGGGCGATTTCTTTCGAAAATTGAAAATCTTTCGATACTACATGAAAGATATAATTATTTGTAGCAACATTTATAATGAACATTTTTTCCTTAGAGTTACGGTTTTCAAGTTAAATCGGTGTTAAAATGGTTACATTAAATACTTTAACGTATTTCCGCAGCAATGCTTTGAGATCTCAATAATAACAACTACAAGCAAAGGATATACATGGGTAATAGGATAAGTACTATCTTCATTGGTATTAGTGAAAGTTCAAAGATTTTGGTGATTAATGTTAGGTACACTCTAAATTGTGAAATAAATATTTTTTATAAAAAATTGGACCGACGTTATTAGTTGATGCACTGAAAAGTATAAAATAATATTAATGCTATTGGTGATGGTACTTGTGAAGTTGGTGCCAAAAGTTATCAATCTGACTGCAACTGCATAACTTCAAAAGTAACAGCACCAATAGAATTAATATTATTTTATACTTTTCAGTGCATCAACTAATAACTTCGGTCCATTTTTTTTTAAAACTATTTATTATATGTAATGAATAGTAATGTACCCAAAACAGTTCCTTGTGTTACACCACATGATATGATTTTTGTTTCAGTTATCGTTATATTTATTTTAATTTGTTGTTTCCAGGAATAGAAAAGATCATGAGCCAATCCCCTTACTCCAATCTGATCCAATTTTTCAAGTAATAATTTATGATTGACGGTATGAAATGCTTTTACCTAATGCAAAAATATTTCAATTAATGGATTTTTATTGTCGATTGAACTATAAATGAGGCTAGTTAGATCCTTTATTGTATCTTTATTTGATTTTTTCTTTCTAAACACATATTGCCAGAACAAAGTCTCTCTGCGAAATTCTCATTCACGGAATGATAACTAGATTCCTCTACATTTATTCTGCTGATCAGAAATACAAAACCCATACGGAATCTATGATACTTAAAAATTATGGATTGTTATCCGGATATTGCTAGATTTTGCTGATATGAATAAGTAGGTAGGTAGGAATGTGAATATTCGCAAAACATGAAATTATTGCAGTACATGAAGACTCATTAGATAATGGTACTTACTAATTAACCGCTGATTTATACAACACAACTGCAGGCGAAGCCCTAGGCAACTTCTGGCGTGTAATGTAAGAGATTTTTGAATACATTGCCCAACCCCAACATTGGCGATAATATCTTAATTAATCAGAACCATCACGACTATTCGCTGAAGTATTGGAAAACTTTATGCCATCGACAATGCGAATCAAATATCAGCTCAATCAACTTTTAAAATATATGGGAACATGCATCATGGATTTGAATCTTATGTCACGTTTCCATATGTTCAATATATATTATACTATTTGTATTTCCTTGAAAGCAATTTTTAAATTAGATAGGTAAACAACAAGGAATTATTATGTACATTTGAATTCACTTCTATCTATATACAAGGTGGAGTCGAGTAAGATATTATGTTGCCCATGTTATGCTCATGCTATAAGGAAATCCAAACCACGTAACTTTTCAACTGTCAACATGGCGTCTGGTTGGCAAACAAGGTTTTAAATTCCTATTGTTTTGCTTTGTCAGTACCGCGGTCACGTAGTTTTATCTTTTTTGTTTTACCTTTCGACGTTTTTGAAAATAGAATTTAGTGTTTAAATAAATCATGAGTGTCATTGCAGTGATTGAACATGCAGAGATCTTATTTGAAAAATTTATGGCAAGAAAACCCAGACGTTACATGTTAAACTAAGATCATGAGTATTACTATAAAATAGAATTACTTACATATGTTCTAATTTGTATGTTATTGGAGTCGTTATTATAGCCCTTGTATAACAATAACGTGAAATGAAACAATTATTAATTTATGTCATACATTTTATTTATTAGATACATATACTTGAACATTCAATGTCCTATACTATACATGTGAATATTTCCTGTGTTTTTTTAAGACAATAAATAAATATTTACCATTTTTACTTTTACTACGACTACTACTACAAGTATTTTTTATAAATCTAACCAATACAAAAGAGAAAATCTTCAACACAACATAATAGATCATAATATAGGTACTTAAACCAGTTGGTAAAGTACTTTCCTGATAATTCTGATCTGATAGGTCTGTTTGTGATGCACAGCCCGTCTCTTCCAAGCCTTGCTGCAGCCGTCCATCTTCCAAAACACATTCCTCATCACACTATAAATAGGAAATTTAAATATTTTCAAAATACATAACTTCATCTTAATTTACAATAACAACTATACCTACTTAGCAGACAAGTTCAATCAATTAAACAAATTAATATATTATAATGTGTAAGTGGTACAGTTTTGAGTTTACTTAGATGGCTTATTAATTATATCGTAGTCGCTTTATAGAAAGACAAATATTAAAATTTCCAGCTCTTTTGCTGCATCCACCAAAGTTTTTTACTATAGCGTACAATTCACTACAGCTAAGATATGCTATAACTGGTAAATAATAGACACAGAAGAAAAAAATTGCTGGAGAAATGATATTCTACACTTGTAGCAAATTTGGTCTTTTCCTTTGATATTTATTTTTGACTACGCACCTACGTTTTGGTAAATAGAAGTTACCACTTGGTCAATAGTTATGAAATGTGGTAGAGGTATGCTAATATACTGATGATAAGCAATATTACTATTATATAAATATAAATTATCAACACTGCTATGACTAGATAAATGAAATATAGTACCTAGTTCTTGAAAAATATTCCTAGGTACTTACGAGCTCTCTTTGTTCACATTCCTCTGTACTTAATTTACTGCTTTTGTCTGTTCTCAACTTTCGCTCCACATAAGACTTCAGATGCGCTTGTTCAAAGCGCTCGGCTTTCCTACAACATGTTAGATTATAGGATATGTTTATATCAACTACAGAATGTGTTTTAAACTGGCAGAACCCTGTTTGCAGTTTTGTTTACATGTAATGAAATGTCTTACGTACTCTTTGATTTCTTAAAATCGATTCTGTTAAATCTTTCCTCTTGATCGCAGCGATCCATATACCTATCTCTTCTTTTTCACGATAAAATATTAATATGTGGGTAATGCTCCGAGTTCTTAACAGCAGGGATGCGAAAATAATGAAGCGAATGGTCCTGATCCGCCCAGCTTCCAAACCCAACCACCATTCACCATACATGTTACCGGCATTAGTCTTTCGAAATGAAAGCACTGTATTTATTATAAAACAAATCTCAACGAAATAACACCCAAACACTTTAAAAAAAGCTTTCGAATCCAGTAAAGACACTAGTAAACAAATACGACCAACCTGACGCCATATTGATTTTTTTTGACAGGTCGTTGGATTATCTAATTGCGTTTCAACGACAGTAGTTGACCATCACAGAATAAATGTAACAATGCATGACAATACTATTACCCTAAGTAGATATATTTGTCTGCGAATACACAATAAAATTCTAATTGGGTAGAGCTGAATTAGAATCTTTATCACTTTTATTTCTGATATATATGACATCAATGACTGAATGATTTAGTACGCTTCGAATCAAATTTGTGCCAGCGATTTCTTTGTAGAAACTATGGATTTTAAAAACATGGAGATTTATCAAAATCTTCAATCGGAAAGTTAAATATAGATATAACCATAAGAAAATATAAATTTCAAAATTCATGAAACAATACATGTTAAACTAGAAGCTTCTGTACCACATTTTCCTAAAAACCGTGGATTTCGACTCTAGGGACCCTAAAACATGAAGATGTATCAAAATTTTTAATTTGATAAATCTATCGTAGTAGTTTCCAAAACGGAAAGTCATACAAACACATGAATTTGAAAATTCATGAAGTATTATATTGTAATGGGCATATAGAAATCTCTATAGTTTATTTAAATATCACAGATTATTTATAAACACTGTTCTTATACACTTACAATACATTTTCGACTACTATGTACAATTTATATTTATTATTTACACTATCTACAACCGTATTTGAACCGAGTGTTATTTATTTCTGTTGTTGATGGGACCCAAGTATACCACACTGCCGGACTGCACCGAACTACCGGTCCTCACCGTATTGCCGGTCTCCACCTTACTCCGGTCTCAACCGTACTACCGATCTCCACCGAAATTACTCACTCGACTGCACTATCTGACTGATTCCGCAGCAAATCATTTCCAATATATAGACAAGCTCCACCATCTCGAATCTTCCACCGACACCTTCCAACGCCACGAACATTCATTCGACAAATAGCGCGAATTCACTAGATGTTTCCAAATATTATCTTGACCTTGTCTTGTATCGGTGACCAATAGCAGTATGCCTTACACCGGGCCCCACTATGACGGATCGCACTCGCCTACCTCGATAATGGCATCGACACTATATCCCAAGTTCGTTATAAAATTATAAAATAATTATTTTCAGTACCAATCACCTAATTTTAGGAACGAATCCAGTGCTAGGTACATGAATATTGACCAATATTACCTTATTTCTTTTGATGTAGATCTGGGATAGATAAATACCTAAGCATTGCTGAATAACCGATTAACTGGATTAGGTAGATTAGGTAGGTAGAATAAATATGTATATCTTAGAGTTCAGCAACGAAAAAATGTTATAAATTGATATAATGAGACTTTAAAGTACAAATGCTAAGAAATATTATGAATGTATGAATTAAGGCAACTTTATTGAAATTCAAGCTCTTATAAATGAAATAACATCCAAATAATTTTATTTGGAATAATGCGACATATGAAATTGATCATACTTTTCGTTACATTGAAGACGAAAATCATTTTAGATATACTTATTACATAAATTTGAGTAACTTTAATATCAATTTTTAAAAATTCAAAACTCAATGGTCTATGTAGAAGCTATTAAAATTTTAAATCATAGTCATAAGAATTTGTTATGTATATGTCTTAAACACATCGTTACTCAAGGGCAATATTCTAATAAAGGTTAAGTTTTCACGGGTATTTAAATATCATATGTGGCGTATTCATAAACATATCTAAGTTCGATACTTTTTTAGTTTTAGTATCATACTAAGCAAGTGCCGAATCGTTTTTTATGAAAACGGCTGTAAAACGTTAATCAGCGGATTGTAGGTATATATAATACCTTATGTCACATTCATCCTTCAAAATATTTGGCAAGAATAAAAATAATATCACGAACTTGTTTGTTATTGGTTTTGTAATAAGGACTGCGAAGATTTCAGTGATGACTCAGGTAACTCTGTAAATTTTCTTAAATGGAAATAAATTATCAAGCGCATGTTCATAATCAGATTTTATTTTCGATAAAATTTATTATTCACTTTATAAATTTAATTTTGGCACATCTATACATAAATTACTTACTCTTCCTATTTTAAATAACCATAGACCTCTAGAATATAAATCTTCATTAAGCCTTTGTTTATTATTTTTGTTAAGCTACAGGTTTTGTCTAATTACTTAACAGTTATACTGCATTTCAAAAAGAGAGAGAGTAATACTCTTACGTTTTGATAATAAAGGAATCTTTTGTGTGTTTTTTTGAGTTTTTGGACAGTGTTTTCATATATTCTTCGTAGATATACACTTGTATCTATTTATATTTAACAAAACTTATACCTAATAGTGTACGGTCCTCAATATTTTCAGTCGAACCATTTTTTTTTATTTAAACTCAATATACATAGATTTTTAGACACAAAATATCAAGTTCTTTCTAAGAATTCAAAATTTATAAGTTCTCAAGTAATACATTGATACACTTTTTACTGTCTTTCTTTAGGTTCCTCACTTAACAAGTGACGATATGAACACTTCTCGTCTCGTTTCTATTTCGTCCGATCTTCCCCCTTAATCTTCGAAGATAAGAACGTAAAACCTTGGAATGAATGGGGTGGGTTAGTAGTCGTTTGTTGTCTAAGTAGCAGGAAAAATAAAATGATCTCACTTATAAACGTAGTTGGAAAGAGTTTAAATTCAGAAAATATTTTTTTTATGGAATGCTCGCTCATTGAACCATAATAACGATTGCTAATCAACGGGCTTTTTTACTACCTCTTGCCATAGATATACCTGTCAACTCTCAAACTAATTATCTCCAAGGGTCACGGGTTCAATTACTAATATGGATCAACTTTTTTTCAATCTTTACAATAATTCTCTTTATAAAAAATAAAAAGTACAATAGTATGAGAATTGTCTATGATTTACCATAGTATGGAACCTTCGAGGTATGAGATCTACTAGTACTTCACATTTTTTTCTTTTAGAATTTATTATGCTGTCAATTATTTTTTGATTGTCTTTTCAGTTTATAACTAGCAAATGCCCGGGACTTCGCACGCGGAAATCAACGGAATCCCCGATAAATTAAGTCCGAAAATACCTCAATAACAACACCTATGTCGATTATTAGATAGGAATATTTAATGTTCCGTAAAACAAATCTATTCCACATTTCAATTGAATATTGACTGTAGTTAGTTTTTTCATATTTCCATAGGAGCCTATAATTTTTCGGGTTAAAAAATATGCTTTGTTAATCCATGTAATAAACTATAATTATAACTATGTGTGGAAAATTTCAAACAAATCCTTTTAGCCGTTTTTGCTTCATGAATTATATACAGGGTGTCCTGGAATAAATCAATATCCTTTAATTGTCTTTTAGCAGAATACCTATGACCGTTCTAAGGAAAATAGTACGACAAGCTACTGCATATTTTGTTAAGAAAATATTTGAAATAATATTGTTTCGTCGATGCATTATCACGTACTTACGATTATTATTTGCTTTGGCGATAAGGTAGATATTTACTATAGTTGTTGCTTGCATATTTCATTAATTAATTGTAAAATTAGTGGATTTATTCTCAAAATTTCTAGAAGCTATATGTAAAGTACATTTTGTCGCAGTACTGTCAGTTTGACAAGCGTTAAGAACAATAATAGAATAATCTCGAACGATGTCATGTCAAATTCTGCTATATGAAGCCGGGTCGATCACGGATCAAAGTCAGTCTGTGGAATCTATCAGTCAAAGTGATTAGTCGATAGTAGTTCTGTTGGTGAAAGGTGATTGTCAATGCGACAAGTTGGGACAAAAAGTTGAAGGTAAATTGCGAACATTGGAGTGATTTACACAAGTGAACCCCCATACCGTTTTGCTCAGGCCTGGACCTTATAATATTTCAATTCTCTTCTCAGCGGCGCTTTGACTTCTTCGGACACATCCTCGAGTCATATGTGTATCTGATGAGTTCTAATGAGAACGAAATCGGCGATCATACACTTGACTCAAATGTGATCCGTGTGTTCCGAATGAAATTAAAGCATAAAGGTTATAAATTTGCAATATATCGTATTGAATAGCATTCAATCATATTGCACCTATCGACGATTATGTAATCCAATGCGGGATGGAATATTAGCTCGGCGAGTAGTTGTTGTCATCGTTGGTAGGCACGGTAATAGTATTACCTACCTATTCTCTACTGTTGACTTAGAAGTCATTCACATTTTCTTAATTTATTTTTTTAACTCTCTTATTGAAAAAATGTATGGAAACCTATGTGACCAATTGTTATAAAAAATAAGTGTGTCAAGCTGATTTCAAAATGATATAATTTATTGATGTATTTATTTTATTTAATTAGTGAATTACCTATTGCCATTAATGTTCAAAAGTAAAATAAGGTAAAACATAGTACTTAAAAAAATGTGTTTTACATGGGATACATTTTTTTGTATTTTTTTGAGAACGGTTATAGTCTCTGTTACAAGCCATTTCAGGGTTATCCATTAATTACAGAAACCCTGTAGGTATATAGGATTACTCTAGTTGGGTTCTGTTCTGTATGTTATTTTAGTTATGATTTTATGTACCTTTTTCATTCATGGTCAAACATTTGTATAAATAATGTGTTCCTAAATTCAGACGAGCCACTGTGTCACCCCTATTGAGCTGGCCAATTGCGCCTAAAGGAAGCAGATGCCAGAATGATCATTTCATAAATAACAATTATTTTTTAACCAATGAATTAACGGGTTCCATCAAATAGAGAGGGCTCAGCGTTATAATAATATTATAGATACATCTAATTTATAATATTATTATAACGCTTCTTCTTTGCAAAACGCACCGAATATCTCTGATCACACCCTAACAGAACAGAAATAAAAAAATATTATTAGGGTTTTGAAATTGGTTAATTAGGATTAATATAATTTATATAGCTTTCGGCAAATCTACATACTCTCAGCTTTAATTTATATGTGTGGATTTTCTTGTGAGAACGGGTCTAAAACAGTGACCAATGTTTAAGGCTTTAGCGTTTCAATAATATTATAGATTTCAAATTATTCTATGGATAATAATAATTAATCTACGTATACATACGAAATTTCAAGTCTCTGGCCCGTATGAGTCTGAGAAATAAATCGCGGCGAACTCAGCTTTTCCAGTTGTCTGAAAGTAAAAAACTATTTAAGAATTATTATACCCGCAATTATGATTTGGTTAAAGCGTATTTATTACAGACATTGTGAATCACTTGAAAGTTGTCAAGAATTCGATAATTATTGTATGGTTTGTCAAAGCCTATATTTAAAAACAAAATCACTGGCAGATAAAACTTGAATATTCCCGCTACACCCCTTCTTGATTATTGTTTCAAACCAACTCTGATATATAATTTTATATTCAAGAATTATTGTAGAACAATACGCGTTGCGATATAAATCGAAAAATGTATTATTTCAAAATATGGAGGTTAGGTATGTGTTTTTGAATTCGTTGCGATATCCGATATAAGAAAAAAAATCCTACTTCAGAAGAAAGAGGAGGTATAGATTTTTTTTCGTATTTATTTTATTCTAAAATAATTGTTATAAAATAGTCTGATAAAAATAAAGAGATCTTACATGTCATTTTCCACTTTTTTTATTAATTGAAAAAGAGATAATTTTTGGAAATGTTTGATAGAACAAATTTCAAAAACTGTTACATTTCCTTCAAAGGGAGTTCATAAAAAATGTAAACTGTTGTACAGGGTGGCCCGTTTAAGAGGGGCCTACACCTTATCTCGAAACCTACGGGGGTTACAAAAAAAATTAAATACAAAAGTTGTTTCTACTAAAATGATCTTTATTTTTTTAATTTTTCTAATTGTCACTTTGTTATATAATGGGTGGTGCAACAAAGTTACATTTTTTTAAGTGGGACATCCTATATTTTATTACATTTTTATATAGTTCTTTCAAAGAAAAATTCAACGTATATGACTATGGGTCTGTGATGCACCGTTTCGAACTTATTAGCTATCATTATCTATATGTTTAAACCATCATTGTTGGGTTGCTCATTAACTGTTTAAACTTTTATCCACGTATTATTTCTAAGAAAATCAAATCTGAAATATTTTTTCAAAATACGCGTTGTTGCCACGATTCGTAAAATGATACTTTTCTTAATTTTCTTGAATAAGACACCCTGGATTTTCGAATAGCCACTTTAATAGCAATTTAAATTATATAATATAGTGTGGGTCTCTGACTTACCGTTTTGGCTTAATTGGCAGATAAAATAAAAAATTGAGCATATCTAAGAATTAAATTATTAAGACATGAAACTTAGAATTAGCTCCTTATCAACTTGTTCACAACCGTTTTAGGGCGTTGTTAAGAAGTTGTATTATAAACAGAATATCAAGTTTTGCAAAATTTTATTTCTACATCTAAATGTCTGTGTGAAATGACAACAAAAAAATATCACTATATAACACTTACTACTAATGCATATTATACTTACAAGTGAAATTAATTAAACTAGATTTTCAATATGTCCGCCGTTTAAAAGAATACAAGTAGTGTATGCTGTTTCTAAATGGTATATGCTATTTCTAAATGTGTATGGCATTTGAGGCGTAATTCGTTTCATTCAGATAGTTTATTGCCGCGAGAACTCGTTACTACACTTCCAAAACTGTTGACGGTTTATCTTTGTAAACCATATCATTCAATGTACCCCACAAAAAAAGTCCACTGGTGTCAAATCTAGACTCCTCTATCAAGATGCTGAACCCAAAACCAAGCAGCTCTTGGTCCCAGTGCGATTCGAACGATCGGTACACCGACTTATCTAGTGGCTACAGTTCATGCATTGTGTTAGAACGCAAACAAAACAATTTTATGTTGTGTTTTTCTGCGGCTTCAACAATATCATAGTCGATATGACATGCTGCTTCATCAAACACAAGTAAAATAGCGTCTGGGCCTTTGTACCGCGCGAGATGTCGCCCAAACTCGATGAACTAGTCTGTCGTCATACTTCCTTTTGCTGGCATTCTAACGATACTTCAGGTGGTAAGTTGTCGGAGAATTCCGGCTTTAAGAGTTTGCCTTTGAAGATAATCATAGGATGAATCGAGTTTTCGATAGCATTACAGCATTCAACGATAGTGACGCTTTCTGCATTTCTTGGGCGACCAGGTGCCCACGTTTTATGCCTTTCCGAGGCAGGAAACTCTGCTGATGATGTATAGTCGACCTGCATCCTTTTTCATCCATGTTAAACAAGTTTTGTGAATTTGATTTTATGTCCAGTTCATTAATGATTTGTTCCATCTTCTTAAAATAATCATCGACGGTTGTTCTATTTAGTTTTTGCGCTCTGGCAGGATTCATTGCCTGAGCTTCTCGTTTGAAATGTTTGGATTCCATTTAAGTAAACGGTAAAACCAATATTTCCCCGCCACATGTTTCCGCATGTTAAGACTGTGTTTAATATGGTTGAGTTCACAAAATCTGAACACTTGATGACCTACTATTGAAGGGATAAGTGGCATACCAACATTGCAATAGCGAATAATTCTCTATTCAAAATCTGTTTCCTGATCTCGGTACAGCACACCGGTTCGGCCCAAACGTTTTGTTATCTTTCCAGATCGCAAATTGTTCCTTAAAGATTGTCTTGGAATGCCAAACCTTTGTGCTACACTTCGCTGAGATTCATTTTTAGGATTGCTGTTAAAGCCGCTTGCATCTGCTCTTCAGACCATTATGCAGAATATTCTTGAACGCTTTCCAATTTTAAAACCTGCACGAAATAAACGGACTGTAGAAATAACGCAACCATTGCGTCCTTTAATAGGTCCCATGTACGATAATAAGGCCCACAGGCCTTATAATGCTATCGTTGATTGGGCCTTATTACCGATGGAGTACTTTATCCTTAAACATGCATTTTTCAGGAAAATTAACAATGCTTTTAATTTTTATCTTAATGCAAAAGATAGTACCGAAGTTATACTGAATAATGGCGCAAATTTCGTTTTTTAAAGTAAAATGGTTAGAAAAGACGTCTTACCTTACTGCGAACTTATAATCAGCACAACCAGAAACTACACGTATACCCTGCGTTGTTAATGCCGGATTGAACTCGGTGATCTTCCAGTATAGCCTCCCCACTCAAATGACCATGTTGCTAGATTTGAAAAAAATACTAGTTATTAACCGCCGGGCCGTATTTCCCAACACTACCTTACATTTTAGATTAATTAGTGGGTACACTTTTCGGTTCAATTGCTCGTTTTTCACAAAATTCGAACTTATAAATAATAATTCAAAAATACAATAATACTCGTAGGCATATTGTCTTAAGAAGTAAACAAGGCTATAATGAAACTTCTAGAAATATTTGAAATAAGCACTTGGTACCTGGAGGCCAAACTGGAAAAATAACTAACAATGGTCTTTATCGTAACTTGCTGACAAATAGTCTGCATGTGTGGCACGTAAACAACCTTGTCATTTTTGATTATCCTCTTGAAACTGCATGTTGCAGATATGTTATATTATATAGTGAAATATAATATTTATAAAATATGAAATAAAATATGTAATAATAACTTTCAGTTTGATGGAATTATTATTCTATGATTTTAAATAATATTGCAAATATATTCATATAAAAAATATATTTGGAATACCAATAATAAAGTTGAGAAATACAAATTGTGTCGGGGATCTAGATATGCATCTGAATGTCATCCTCGTAACGATGAAAATCTACCTACTGGAGCTCACAAAGCTTTTGAAAATATCGATCGACTTTACATATATTTTGAAATGTTATATGTACCTATTACATTTCTCATTCAAACCCCAATTGTATTAAGTATTTAATAATAATGCTTGACAAGAAAGATTCTGAGGAGAATAATTTGGGAAAGTAAGCACAGTACCTGTTCTGAGGGCAAACAAAGAATATGGAGTATTTAAATGAGCAATGTTATTACGTCATAAGCTAGAGACTTTTTAGTGACTTTTTATTGACCTTTCAACATCAATTGATAATGAGAATTCATGGATAATGCAAAATTAATTATATCGTTACCTCTTAATACCAAACCAATCACAATACAAGTTCGTTTATTTACGTCAAATATTTTGAACGCCGAATGTGACAAGTGATTATCATAACCTGTTCAACTGATCATCAGCTTACTACAATATGTCAATTTCACGATTTAATAACGTTGGACATTTTAGATATGCCTACTTACCTGGAACGTAATTCAACTAATTAATTAAATTTACTATATAGTCTAAGATCCCACTTCTAATTTCTGCAGGTATCTGTTTTTATATGAAACCTGGTTTAAATGAATAATTATTGCCAAAAAAACTATATTACACCCGGGTAGCCTAACAAAAATTAGCCGCAACTACCTTTAATTCGCATTTTAAATTGCACGTTCACAATCAGACCGACAGGCACATTTATATTAAGTCTGACGTTTAATATGACCTAATTCTACATATAACAGATTGCTGTCAATTGGAAAAAGGATCTGTGGGCTAGTTGTAAAGTCACTTCCTGTATATCCGAAGAACATGGGTTCAAATCCTGATCACACATTTTTATTTTTTTATTAAAAGAGGAATTAAAGTTAAAATAAGTTTTCTATATGTTGTCTTGGAAATTCTTTAGATGCATTTGTTCATTCATTTTCATCAGTTCGCATCGTATCTCAGCTGAAATCGATTGAAAAAAAATATAAACATTGGTCATTCAGGGAAATATATTTCATTATAATACTTCAAACATTTAGGTATTACATTTCAATATTCAATAGAGCTTTAAGTAACTTTCAAAGTTCTCAATAATTTTAGCTGTGAAGACTTTCAACAAGGTGGCATAAAGTTAGTTACTTTTTTTAAAAAAACTTTATTTGTTCCTGCTGCTGAATATTTGATATCTGGCGTTATTCACACTAGTAATTTTTTTTAGGCCATATATAAGTGGGGTGAATTATTTTATCATTTGTAAAAAGAATGTAAAATCTATATTATAATATAATAAATATTACCATCTAGTTTGATTTGCAATTCATTTGAACACAAATCAATTTAATATAGTTATTAAGAAGAAATAAGAGTGTAATGCGTTTTGATTGCATCTAAACTTTGAAAGTTAATACTCTATTGAAATGTAATACCTAATTATTTGAAGTATTATAATAATATTAGTTAATTCCTCTTTGAAAAAAAAAATGTGAGACCAGGATTTGAACCCATGCTCTTCGGATATGTAGGAAGCAACTTTATGACTAGCCCCAGAGATCCTTTTTTCCATTATGACAGCAATCTGTCATATGTAGAATTAGGTCATATTAAACGTCAGACTTATATAAATGTGCCTGTCAGTCTGATTGTCATTGTGCAATTTAAAATGCGATTTAAAGTTAGTCGCGGCTAATTTTTGTTAGGCTACCTGGGTGTGATATAGTATTTTGGCAATAATCATTCATTTAAACCAGGTTTCATGTAAAAAACAGATACCTGCAGAAATTAGCAGTGGGATCTTAGACTAATAGTAGTTAATATAAAAAATTATAATAAATTCAATTCAGATGCAGTGGCGTGGAAATCTAGATAGAAGGTCGAAAGGACAAACAGTGAAAAAATAGCATAGAAAGTTTCCATAGATCCAAAAAAAATATTCAATTTAGTGTCTTTGTTTGAGTGAGATTAGTTTTTCTGTCAAAATCATTGGGTGCGTTCGTATGACTAGATAAAGGATCGATACATAATAGATAATTCTACGTTCCACATATGATGAAAGATTGTTTAATTTTCTGTTCCACCCATGTCCATATTGAATTTCATTATGTGATATGTGCATACTCTAATTGCCCTTCAGAGAAGATGTCTGAAATTGTGTGAGATTCAATTCTAAGCTGAATTTATTCATTTTTAAAATGATTTTGTTAATATATTTCAGTGAACATTCGTCTGAAAGGCCAAATAATAGATGACTTACCTACTTTAATTGAAAATTCTAGGAAATGATGACTCAGATACACCAATTTACTAAGAACTCACGTAAGATATAGAATATCTAGACGGCTTTGTTTACATCTGCTGCATTTTATCTTTTCTCATGAGATTTTAGAACAAGAACTTTCAATAAATTTAAATGAGCTAAGAAGGAGAATAATAATTGATGAACAGTCCAAAAAGGTTAGAGATGCATGCAAAGACATTTTGATGCACATATAGGTTAAATTCAAAATATTTGTTTGATCATTACATTATTTCAGATTGATGTATTACTTTCAATGTTGATCAATACAATATTTCTGCTTCATAAGAGATAAGTTATGTTTCAACATTGTTCAATTTCAGATGATTCAAGTAAAGTTATGAGTATGTTCTCATATTAGATGGTTCACTTTGAATGATTTTTTTTAGATTACTCAATAACAGATTTCAAGAAAAAGAAAGGTAAAGCAAGAAAACGATGTCGGAAAGCATATGATTCTGCATAAAAAAATGTTGTCAAACAGAAGCAAAAATTCAAATACATAAAAGTATTTAAGAATAGGTATTACAAAGCCAAGATAACCTGCAAATAGCTAATAATATATAGTTTTTAATCCACTTATGAAATAACATTATTTATAGCATTATTTTTAAATAACATAGAAAATGACAGGACACGTATTTTCTTATATCCAATAATGATTTCTTCTAAGAAAATTATAAATATACTCGGTGGTTCCCGTTAGTCTAGCCCAGTTGGTATAAGGTATTTACAGTAGGATTTTCCGTTCTATATCATTTTTCTAAAACTTTTTATTTATTAGATATTGATTATTTATTTGGTTATTCACCCAAATAGCATCAAGCGTATTTTAAATAATTTCACCCAGAGCTTAATTACTTATATAAGTATATAAAATATAAGCTTATCAATGAGATTTCATATATATAAAATGATAGGGTACAGGGTGTTTCATTGAAAAAACTGCATCTGTAATGAGTTTACGTAAATAACTCTGTATTGTCACTTTCTGTTCTCAGAATATACAATTAAGTCTAAGAGTCAACGTGCTGAAGTATTTTCTCTAACTGGACAAAAATTATTCAATATGATGTTTCCACACTCTAAGTTGTTGAGTTCCACTTTCATGTCTACTACTGAACATGCCTCCTTTTCACTGCCTTGACATTGTGTGTTTAAGGGGGCTTGCTACCCAGTGATATCGTAGCTTCATTATTTCTCTCAAACTAATTATCCTATCAAGGTAAAATTCTGTATGCTTACTGAGAATCGCGGATCACATAGGAAAAATATTAATATTAAAATTTAAGTTGAAAACTTTGTTATTATTTTTTTATGGAAAATAAAAAATATGATCCGCGATTCTACAGTGGATTCCAGGCATATTTGTTCCTTGAAAAAAACTCTCTTTCTAAAACCAAAAGAGTTATAGTGGAACTACATTTTTCAGCTAACTATTGCTGTACCCGTTACTGTTCATTAAAACTACCTGTAATACACTTAATAAGTATTGTCGGGTATTATATCATATGGATCAACCTTCATGAAGTTCGAACCACCATACCATTCTACCAGATCACGAGATTTTTAAGGCATACAACGCTGCCTTAACGTTTTAGTAAAGGGCACATAGCTATATATCCACCACTAGTTTTTAGTCATTTCCTAGTGATCCTTGTACCCCCAGAATTACTTCAGGAAATTTTCATGACAGGTAATAGTTCATGGCCCACAAAAATAGACCTAGATATGGACCTTGGCAATCAGATTTTATTCCTAGAAATATTTTCATATAGGAACATAATCTAGCATTGAATAAAGTTTATCTTTGGAAAAGAAAAATACATATGTATATTGGTATACCTGCCTAATTTTGGTCCCATATAAAAGTAATTTGAAATCCAAATCCAAAAGAAGAGGAGGGTGCAATTTTCGAAATGAGATTTTTTTCCAAAAAAATACGAGTTCCGGGTTGCAGCAATCGTAAATCTGAACTACCTATATGTGTTTCTGGTATGTTTTAAAATCTCTTTATAGAAGTAAACGTTATATAGTTTTGCTAACCATGAATACACTAACAATTGAGAAATATTTTTTTTACAAAAACTAGGGCCAGCTTTGTTAGGTGGTGCACTGAAATAGTAGAGATAAAATTAATTATACGGGTGTTGGTACTTTTGAAGTTGAATCTAAAAGTCTTCTATTTAACTATAACTGAACATCAACATTACCAGCAGCAGTAGGAGTTAATATTATTTTGAATGTTTCAGTGTACCAAATAATAAAGTCGGTCTTAGGTTTTGTTAAAAAATTGTATCACATGTTCTTATTGAGGTTGTTGTCTATTCTGGCTATTAATATTTTTTCTAGCTGATCTTCACTCCTTCATCATTATATTATTTGTCATTTACATTTCATCCAAATGTTTAGTGAAAACGTAGCCAGCGCTGGTAACAAAGGGAATGTTCGATAAAAGTAGATTAATTGGTATTTCATTAACAATTTTCTGGAATTGTAATTATTATTGGGTAAACATTCTATCAGGTTATCACACTTATCGGTCTAATATATCTCAACGAGGCTAAATATAATTTGATTTTAAATATAGTGTGATGGCTCAAAGCGGCAAGCGACATGGAAATACTATTTACGGTTGCATCAGCTTATTATTTATCAAAATTGCTACGTGAGCTGAATTAATTGAACGGGCAAGTAATATTTCATGTTCCAAACTACAGGAAGTTGGGATTTAATACCCCAAAATTGTTTATTCATAATATACCGACTGATCCCAAATTAAAATACATAGCAAACGTAACGAATGTACTAAACTATAAGCAAGGTAGATAATTTTTGAAATACATACATTTGTGCTTATAAGCATGTTGAGAATAATTCCAGTTCATATTGCAAGCTAAACTACTTCAACATTGTAAATCAGATAGTAGCAAATATAACTGAATACTAGGTTTATGAGTTTCTGAATTTGATTCGTGGATATACTTTATAATTGATTATTATTTCAGTAGAAAACTTGAGAAAACCTTCGATGAATGACTAACTCAACTTGTATGTTGTAAGTTATGAGTAAAGTTCTAGTTCCACAAATATCTAAACATAAGAGATTGATTCTAAACATGAAATCATTCTGATGAGATTACCGTTCAATATTCTAATTAGAATAAAGGTAATTACCTTTATGTTCCATTTTGTGTTCAGCTAATAGGATTATATATGCAGATGTATGCTCTGTTTTGGAACCCTTCCATGTTAATCTTCTTTTTTCTTTCTATTTACTGGGTGGCTTGTCATTTACCATGTATATCCTATTCACTGATTTATTATGAGAATTAAAAATACATCGGTCCTTAAATAGAAATCAGAGTCACATAGTAAGTTAATTTTTTTTATAATGATGACGTTACTATACCTCTACAATTTTTTTCATCATTTGCCAACATTGCTGATTTACAAACCTACACGTGCCATGAAATAGGTAATTAGATAAGATGACTTGGTCCGCAAATTGTTTGGGAATAAAAATTTGTCAATATTTCTCTCTTCCTGTATTAGAAATATGTAGCCCGGACAGACAAGGATATCAATTTTGAACCTTGCATTACCTACTTAATTTATAAACGACGGACATAATAGAGAAAAAGTGTTGGGAGGCTTGCGTGGCTCCCTATTTAGAATATAGGTTTTCTTATAAACTGTGAGTGAAGGCCTATTAGGTACTTATATGCTTGATTTTCTTCAAAAGTATATGCTCATTAGCTTCGGACATGAGGGTGGAGGAATAGTGAAGTTTCGTAAATTTTTCTCAATATCTTCTAAACCGTTAATTTTAATTCCAAAATTGTTAGATTGTAAAATTGAAACTGATTAGAATTAGTTGTGTTGACCAAATATCAAATTTCTACACATGAATTAACTATTTGACACCAAAAATTGAATTTTTATAAACAATTTGTATACTAAAATTATGACATAGATGGTATTTACGACATGGATTATAATATTGCGTGAAGCAGCATATTTATACACTAAAACTAAGTGCTTAGTTAGCATATAATATAAAGGTTTTTAAGGTTGGACGTGGATATTATTTTTCCTTTCGTATTTTCAACTTCGGAGTTTACAGAGGAAGTTGAACCTCTTGAAGTGAAATCTGGCTGGGCAGAGCTGGTCCTGGTTCTGAACGCGCTTGCCATCTTAGGATAATCTTCCTTGGTGTTGTATAAAGGCCTGCTATAATGATCATACTGTAGATAACGATTATCTAATCACTCGGGCTGTATGGGATAGGAGATGACGCAATTTTCAAATCGGCATGTTTCATTGTTGTTTTGATATCTTGTAATTCATCTAGGTTAATATCTTCCAAGTTTATGTTGATGGAGCGTGTATGTGTATCTACATTTGTATCTATGTCTGGTACCAATATGGGCTGAGCATAAATTGGACTTTTACTCTTTATTGATTATTATTTAGGAAGCTGTCGATATTTGGCATCCTTTTGGAATGGTTAATAGATTTGTTCCGATTAGTTTGCGGATTGCTTCTTTTTATTTTAGTTGGTTTTTATGTCTAGGTATCAGGAGGGTCCCTTGGTTTGAATATGATAAATGTTTAAACTTTGTGTGTTGTATTACGAATCGAGTTCTACTGTCCGTGAAGGTATTCTTGAGATCCAAGAGCTGTACTTCGCAGGGGTTGGTTTTGGTGATATCCGATTGATCACACATATGCTTTTGTGGTTCTTTCCAGACAGGCCCTGCTTATAAATGTATAGTACAATCTTGTTTTCACAAGGAAGTTATTGGTAGGAATGATTGCCTTAAACTGACCCTTTGAAAATATAGGAACTTTATAAAGATATAATTCAAATTCTAAGGTACATATAGGTAATTTGTATGTGCAATATGTAGGTGATTTTGAATTTATAGGAACTTGATAGTATGTGTAGTCAATAATAATATCACCAAATATAGCAATCAACTCTTTTTATTTTTTCATATAACAAAGTAGGATCAATATCAACTTCAATAGGCAATTTACCTTTTTCCAATAGTCCATGCAAATACTTCAACTCTAAATAATTCTGAAGTTTTGATATAGTTATAGCAGTGTATAGTTCCCAATTTTATAGAAATGTAATTGAGTTTTCGATATCTTGCAAATCTCAATTTATAATTTCGTACATGTTAATAATCTCGATAGATACATATTTGATGAGCATACTATTTTCTCTGTAACAACTTTTGCCTTCTACATTAACTGAAATTTGTTTTACCTTTGTATTTATAATTTTTTTAATTCATTTATGAGCTCTACAGAGTGGGTGATTTGAATTTTCATATTGTTATTCA
This sequence comes from Crioceris asparagi, assembly GCA_958507055.1. Lineage (NCBI taxonomy): Eukaryota > Metazoa > Arthropoda > Insecta > Coleoptera > Chrysomelidae > Crioceris > Crioceris asparagi. The sequence goes on along the minus strand of OY293826.1, from coordinate 54,392,642 downwards.
TTTTCTGCTGATTTTTTGGATTTCTACGAATTTATCATATAAATCAGCATTGCTTTGATCTAATACGCCTGAGATAAATTTAAATATGGATCCTAGATCATTAATTAATCCTCGCTTCGTCCTGTAGAATTTTGAATATTTTTTCTTAGACTTTGTCTTTTAGGAATGTCAATAGTTCCTTATGATTAGATGAATAATCTTGGTAACCTGGATTACGAATAAAATGTTTTATGAGGTCATCTGATATTTTGTTCAGTTTATCTATCTTATTTATAATTACAGTCAAATCGTAGTAATACATAAACTTATGCGAGTATTCTATCATTTTTGCTGATCCTAATTTCAGAGGTAATCACCCTGGGTTGATCGGCAGATCATATACGGTTATTGTTTCCCATAGGAGAATTACCACGAATCTAAATTTGAAATAGCACTTATTTATTGAATGAATACGATCTAAGGAGTGGACGTCGTATATTGTCCATATGAACTATTTGTTTCTCAATTCTGGATCAAAAGCTGATAGTTTGCTAGATTTGTTGAATTCATTTACATTCTTTTTTCGAATGTTTTTCTCAGTAAAAACTTTCTGTTGGGGTTGGAATTTTTCGGTGTTATCACTATTTTGATTGATATTCCGAATAGCTTTCTCCTTATTCTGAATGTGATCTGAATTAATTTTTGAATATACATTTTCTGTGGATGTGGATAATTTCGAACGGTTTATAGGCTGTAGGTGTAATTCATCTTAACAGGTTAACGAATAACGAACGATAATTAACTGCGTAGTTGACTATTGGAATATCCACAACAGGATGTTCTTCTGCATTTAAGTGAATCGTTTGTTCATCTTCTTCTTCATCACGTGACCAATTCCATTGTCGTTGGATTGGTTGTCGCTCACTTGTTCAGGATAGGCTTTTTCGCGAGCTTGTTGGTTTGGCATAGGTGAACAATTTTCGACATCCAGAGGTTGAAACTTTTCATCGATATATACTACTATTCATGCAACGTGTAAATCGTAAATACAAGGATGACGTAGGGTGTTTACCTAATTCGGATATGCCCTGTTCTTGATTATGGTTAGGTATAAAGGATATGGTGTTACCTGGATTCAACGAACTTTCACCAATTGTATCGTACAGAAATATGTTTTTTTAGCATGTAATTATATCCCCATCAGAGCATCATCATTGGTGTTAAGTTTTCCCTTTTTATAAATAATTATAATGTAGTCTTCTAAATTTATTCTCCATCTCATCCATTTCAAATTGACTGTAATAATAACAACTAGCTAATTGACGTTAAACAATCTGGTGCTTACCTATCACCAAGAAGTTTTTTATCACACAAAATAATAGACTACATTTCTTATGAAAAATCAATTCTTCTTAAGGATAACTGTTTATCAAATAAAATGAGGTAATATGCACTTTAAATTGGATATTTTTCAACAAAAATTATCCTATTTCTTTAAAAAAATATTGTATACAGATTTATTCATGCATTGTGGATCTATTGGATTTTTTTAAATTTACATTAAGTAGGAGGAAGTATGTTGATATGATATTATAAATATATTCCAGGTTACTTTATTCGTACGGAACTCAAATTAGTTAACCAAACACGGAAATGATTTAATAAAGCCATATGTACGAAAATAAAATCATTGTTTTGAAATTTTCATAAGAAATAACATTTTAGTTTATGGGAACTATTTGTTGATTGATGACTTTCCATATAATAGAGCATATCATTGGGAGTGGCGATAAATTGAACACCATTATTTCTGGTTTGATTCCTAATTTTACAGAATAGAGACAAAATATGTCCGGATGTTTTATAATTATCTGAAGGTTGAGTCGTTACAACGTTTATTATCCAATGAATTTTCTAACAATTTATCGTCCTTATTAGCTTCCTCGAAGACGAGAACAAATTGTAAATATTTGCAAGAGATATCGATCCAACTAATTTATACGTTCGTCTATAAGGATGAATTTGAATGGATAAACAGAATGGTTAAATTTTAGACAGAACTCATGAGTTTTAGATTTATTATAATGGGATATTATTTTTCTGGAAATTTCTATAGAAATACATGGCAGCAAGAAATACATTTTAGAAAATATATAGACTGTGAGTTTAAGATTTGCTTGTGAGAATCGTTGAAATACCTCTTCTAGATTTTTCAAGTGTTCCTCAAATGTTTCACTGAAAACGATTACATCATCAAGGTATACTAAACATTTCTTTCCAATGAGTCCACGTAGTACTCTTTCCATCAATCTCTCAAAAGTCGCTGGAGCGTTGCACAATCCGAATGGCTCAGGCTCACTTCTCGCACATATTACACTGGATCCACTCTTCTCCAGATTTGGAACGTTCAAATGTGTCACCGCAGACGATACAAAGCACATCTTTTTCGGACGTATCAATCTGTGCTGGAGGAGGTGGACGTAGAAATTTCATGTGTAAATCACTTGCATCTTTCTTTCGCTTCTTTGCAGGCACTTTTTGGCTTCTTATGTTTCCTATATCCCACGTTACGGACTTGAGTTGCGATGTAGGAGCACTATTTTTGAATTGATTCATTGCAGAAGTTTCTTGTTTATTTGCCTTCCTAAATCCTTAAATGGAGTTGATGATAATATTTCTGAATTCTACGATTTTCGATTCCTTACTGGTTTTTGTTTTGGTTGATTGTTTGGTAATTTGCTTATTTCCTCAAGTGATATAAAGGCCATGTTTCCATCGTTCGTACAACCGTTTCGAGCTGACGATTTATGGAGCGTTATGGCCAGATAATATGACTGATTCTTCTAAGTCCCGAAAATTACGAGATAGAGACGTAATGGGTGAATTTGGAGGAGTACGATGGACTGGTTCAATAGAAACTGTGTAATTTGATTCAATCTGGGCCTCCATTTTCTGATGAGTGACTTGAGACGGAGGAAAATCCATGTCAGCGAACACATCGATATCACCATGAGTTCTTCCAGTCTTCTTTAACCCACTTATGAGCTTTTGGTGAGTGGCTGCTTGTAAATACGCTGTTCCAAAAATCTGTCCTAAATCGAATAAAGTTACATATTGAGCCGGATGTTGTTTCTGTCACTTATATATATCCCTTTCGAAATATTTGCTAAGTGGTCGGTACACAGCCAAATCAAGAGGCTGTATTTTGTGGTAATATGGGGTGGAACAGACAGCAATATGACATGATTTTTGGAAACATATTCCAGTACATCTAGAGCTCGATGGAACACGTGATTGTCAAGAACTAATAAGTGTTATTGGTATTCAGTTGGTTAAACAGATTTAACGAGAAATTTCAGCTATTCCAAAAATACTTCACTGTTTACCCATCCATTGTCACTTACGAAATCACCAGTGCCTGGAGTTGTTCCGTTCAGATATTTGGGGTTCTTCTTTTTCCGTGGGAGAATGAGGGCAGGGGGTATTAATTTTCCATAGGCCGAACAACCAAAAAAGCAGTAACTAATTGTCCTCTACCACCTTTGGAGGTCGTTTGTCCAAAGTTTGTATCCCAGTCTCATCGACATTGTACGTGTTATCCAGGTTTATCTTATATTTCTCACAAAAACTTTTCAAGTTATTGAAAAACAGCTAGCGTAGATTCTAGGGCTCGAAGACTCAGTTCCGGGTGTCGTTTCTTAAAGTTATAATACCACTGCGCTCCAGCCTTGCCATTTTGAAGGTTATATTTCAAATTATTTTTGTGTGCGAATTCAACAGCCAATATGCATAAATCAGCTTTAGTGAACCCATCCTCTTGCCCAGAATGCACTACTCTCGAATCTATTTAAACTGCGCCTGAATTCATTCCTTCCTTAACCTAGTGACAAGTAGGGTTAGGTACGGCAATTATAGTTCTCTAACCAGAAGTAAATTTGTCTTTGTAACTTCCGCTGTTACACAATGAATTCGGATTAACTAGATCAAACAAGTATTCAGACAGTCCACTTACAATTTTTATAGAATTAAAAAAGCAAAATCGACTTACCGTAATCTAATATATATATTTTTTTATTCAGGGTCTATATTAAGATCTCCAGAAAATGTAAAATTACATCAAATTTATATTGAGTGTTCATGTTTTACCAATATTTCCTATTTTTTTCTTTATCAATTTTATTTTTTTTTTCTGTGCATTTTATGAAAAATTGCTTCGAACTAAAGTTCTAGGTACTGATTACATCTATAACCCAAAATTAGTTTTGATGATATGTACACTACGGTTCTTTTTTGATAACTTTTTTAAATGTTTGAGCGGTAGCCATATTGAAACTACTTACCCGTTAATGCCCAATAACAAATTCGGCCGAAATGTTTAAGAGATTGATTTTTGTAGCAAATTTGAAGTCGATACCTCCAAAACTGCGACCTCTATCGTATATATATATATATATATATATACAGGGTCTCTCACCGCAGCCGTTCGTTAGGAGTTTTTGGGATTACAAAAAACTTAGAAGCTTGATACTTTGGGATTTAGGGTTATTCAAAATTTTCTTTCATTCTAAAATATTTTCAAAGTCATACGACTTCCGGTTACACCGGAAGTCATCATTACCTTCCGTATTTTAAATAGAACACTCTGTATATTATTTCATTTTTGTATTTCTCAGGAAATTTTATGATGTGTTTCATTAGGTTTCCCTATACCTATTTTCAGCTGTTTCTCAGATATCTTGATTCTTTTGTCAAATTTTACAGATTTACCCCTGTTTTTAACAGTTGGCCTTTTATCCATTTTTGATAGGTGATAAAAGCTTCTTTAGGTAAACTGAAGAATTGATCTATCGCATACAGGGTGTCCAAAATTTTATAACGGATTCGATTATTTTCAAAGTTAAAAAAAGTTCATTTTTTCAAATGAGACACCCTGTATATTTTTGGATAGTAGGATGCAGAATTTCGTTTTGTATCGATTTGCTGTAACTTTCCCTATACCTATCTTCAACGGTTATATTATTATCCCAGATTTTATTATCAGAAGCCGATGTAACTTTAACAGTTTTGCCTAGTAAGCCTTGATTTTGACAGATGAATTAATGTTGTTGGTTTTTTTGTCAATACAATATTATTTCGAAGTCCTATTAATTGTGTACTGCTGAAAATGGAAAATATTGAAGAATATTCAAATAATGATTTGCTCAATTTATTTTACACGCATGGTAAATGTGGACGAATTGTCAGACGAACATGCAGAATGTTTAACGAACGATACCCGAATCTGCCAACAATGACTCCCGGAAAATTTGCAAGATTTGAAGCTCGATTTATCGCAACTGAAAGTATAAAAAAATGCGAAAACACACAAAGCCCATCGTTGATAATGAGGAAAAAGAGGTAAATGTTCTGGGTTATTTTCAAGCTCATCCACAAAGTCCGACTCCAGCAGCAGAGATGGATGGAGCGTCAGTCTACAGAATATTAAGAAAACATCAAATACATCCGTATTCTGAAATAACTGTTCACGGATTACATCCTGGCGATGAAGCAAGAGGAGTCGAATTTTGGGAGTTTATTTTTGTAAAAATAACTGAAGATCCAAGGTTTCTTCATAATGTTGTCTGGACAGACGAATCAAAATTTAGCAGACAAGGAATTATAAATAGGCGAAACCATCATTACTGGGCAAGAGAAAACCCACATGTTGTAAGAGAAAATAATCCCCAGGAGCAATTCAGTTTTAATGTCTTTTGCCTAGTTATGGAAAATAGATTGGCGTATCAAGTATACAATGAAAATTTAAATGGGGATAAGTACCTGGAAATACTTAGCGGGTTCGTGACTGATTTTTTAAATGCTTTACCTCCACGTGCACCAGCAGTTAATGTTTGAAGATCGCTGGATTGGTCCACAAGGACCTTGGAACTGGCCCCCACGGTCACCCGATTTGACGCCCCGTCATTTTTACATCTGGGGGCGTATAAAAGAGCTGGTGTACTCTACTTCTGTACATACGAGGAACGATTTATTAAACCGCGTTAACCATACGTTATTTAATTTATGCCCAAACGAAATCTGGAGTTCTGTTTCGCAAGGAGTGCATGGCAGAGTAATTCAATGTATGAACCAAAACGGCGGTCACATCGAACAGTTATTGTAATTATTTTGTTTAATTCTCCGTTATTATATTAGAGATACACTAGCGTCTATAACGCCATTAATTAACGCGTTAAATGTAATTAGATCCAGGTCTGGCGATGAGTCAACTGCATATTGTGTTAAAAATTAGATGGTAGTGCAGGTCACGTCCTAGAGGTAAGATAACGTGTTAATTAGACATTAACTCATCACAAGACCTAAATTTAATGTCACTTAATACGTTAGTTATTATTCGCGTTCTTCGGCGGCCGTCGACAGCCGCTGCTGACGGCATCACACTGTTTCTGATGTTTGTTTATGTGAAAACATGGCACCGATACTAACATCTACTGAAGACCTGCCTATTGCCTTTCCGACCAGCCCAAACAGAACCATATGATCCGCTGCCGCCGATACCGACAACGGCAGCCGATATCGGTCGCCGAAAAACGGAACCATACCTTTAGACGTTAGTGTGGCCACATATTCTTATACGTTTGTTTTATTATGTTATGTTATATTTTATACGTTTGTTTTATTCCTGTTTTGTTCTTCCGTTCTAATTATATTCAATTTTGTTGCTTTAACATAATTATTTTATTTAAAAAACATAAACGATGTTGCGGTTTCTGTAAACAACACATTAAAATAGATAAATATTTTTACAAAAAATTGGACCGACGTTATTGGTTGGTGCACTGAAAAGTATAAAATAATATTAATTCTATTGGTGCTGTTACTTTTGAAATTGTGCAGTTGCAGGTAGGTTGATAACTTTCGGCACCAACTTCACAAGTACCACCACCAATAGAATTAATATTATTTTATACTTTTCAGTGCACCAACTAATAACGTCGGTCCAATTTTTTGTAAAAAATATTTATTTCACACTTTTGAGTGTAACATTAGTCACGAAAATCGTTGAACGTTCACCAAGGGCCGATTTCATAATCAAATTTAATCTCTTATTAATTTTAATCCTAGATTAAAAATTTCCTAATTTTTTTGGTTGGACATATAATTCAAAGTTACTTTAGAAAAACGAAAGAGATGGTAACTAACGTTGTAGAAGTTATTGAAAAATGCAAAATTTTTATTCCGTTATCGAGATACGACTTAAACAAATTGAAGAATTAACTAATCTCCCATTAAGGATTCGTTATGAAATCGGCCCTAATACCAATCAAGATAGTACTTATCCTATTACCCACGTATATTCCTTGCTTGTAGTTATTATTGAGATCTCTCTAACTCTAAGGGAAAAATGCTCATTATAAATGTTGCTACAAATAATTATGTCTTTCATATACTGCAAACAGATTTTCAATTTTCGACAGAAATCGCCCTCTCCACATAGCGAAAATAGGTATATTTGAGAATTTAAAATGTCTCTATCTCGAAAACCGTTACTCTTTTGAAAAAATGTTCAATTTAAACGTTTCCGGTTACTGCCCTATCTGTAATTATACCAACGAAATTTTCAATTTTCGAGAAAATTTGCCCGCACCACCCCCTTCGGGGCCGGTTTTCGGAGGGAACGAGATGTCGGATTCCCGTTTTTATGAATATGGGACAATTTCTCAAGCCTCCTCTTTCAAATTAATCAAAAATCATCAAAATCGGAGTACGATTACTATATGAAAGGCGCGCACAAACCAAAAAAAAAGCACACAGTCGAATTGTATACCTCCTCCGTTTGGGGTTCGTCGGTCAAAAATACGGATTAACAAGAAAACCGTTGAAGATAGGTATGGGGAAAGTTATAGCAAATCGATGCAAAATAAAATTCTGCATACTACTATCCAAATTTGAAAAAATGAACTTTTTTAAATTTGAAAATAATCGAATCCGTTATCAAATTTTGGACACCCTGTATGCGAATAATCAATTGTCAATATGGATTTCCAGATTGTTATTCTCCTTCTTCAGTTTACCTACAGAAGCATTTATCACCTATCAAAAATGGATAAAAGGCCAACTGTTAAAAACAGGGGTAAATCTGTAAAATTTGTCAAAAGAATCAAGATATCTGAGAAACAGCTGAAAATAGGCATAGGGAAACCTAATGAAACACATCATAAAATTTCCTGAGAAATCCAAAAATGAAATAATATACAAGGTGTTCTATTTAAAATAAGGAAGTTAATGATGACTTCCGGTGTAAACGGAAGTCGTGTGACTTTGAAAATATTTTAGAATGAAAGAAAATTTTGAATAACCCTAAATCCCAAAGTATCAAACTTCTAAGTTTTTTGTAACCCCAAAAACTTCTAACGAACGGCTGCGGTGAGAAACCCTGTGGATTGTTTGAACCATTTATCGTATATTCTCAGGTATCTCTTGGGATTTAGGTTCGAGTTTTAAAAACATCAAAACGATAAAAACATATAATTAAATTAAAAAAACATAATTAAAAAGACGTTTCGCCATTGGGGCTCTTAAGCTTCATCAGTTTTACATTACTAAAATAAGTGAAATTAAGGTTAGGATTCTAATAAAATCTTTAGATTATTTCTCTTACCACAAATACACTTCCGATATTATTTATTTATGATGATGTGGTATATCGTGCTGAGGTTTTTTATGTCTTTTTTATCGTATAGTGCGTTAGGGTTGCCTTTTATATGTATCATTTCAAAAAATTCTCTTTTTTTTTGGGTATCTTTTTCAGTATTTCAGTAGCTAGAATTGTTGTTTTTTTGTAGTTAAATTCATGTTTGGTGGCTTTCTTGTGTTTGCTGAGGGCTGTTGTAGCATTTTTTGTGTATTTGTGCCCCTTTATTCTATTTTCTAGATGTTGTGATGTTTGTCCTATGTATATCTTGTTTTTAATTATTTGTTTTTAATTTAATTGTATGTTTTTATCGTTTTGATGTTTTTAAAACACGAACCTAAATCCCAAAAGATACCTGAGTATATATATATATATATATATATATATATATATATATATATATATTTAGAAATTTAAAAGTGTGACCATCGCAATAGGTACCTACATTTCTATAAGAAATTTACCTAAAAATACACGCATGTTCGGTTGGAAAAATAAGTTGAGAAATAACACCGAATCCTACTCACATAATAATAAGCTGATTAGATTGTGGCCAAAATCTTCAGAACAGTTTTCTATTAATACAAAAAAGGGCAGAATTATAAAGAATATATTTTTTACAAAATTGCATCAATCAATTCATGCGATTTCATCGTACTTTATCTCTGGATTTAATGAATTCATTATATTTCATATATAACATTCAACTTTCTGTTCATCAGATTATACCTATAAACCATTTTTAAGTATTTATTTTGTTACTTCTTTCTACTCTCTTTAATTTGTAAGTTAGTTTTCTGCAATAATGTGATATTTGACCCACCCTATTGTATTGTATCAATGTAGGTATATTGTTCACTTATACTGTTTGATAGGCAGACATTCCCTATAACATAATCATGTAGAGTTCAGTATGAATTTGATTAAATGCTTATCTTCATTTTTATATTCAAAATTTAATAAACTTCATGATTTTTCAGGTCACAATATATGTCTCTCAACTGGAATCCACATTCAATATATTTCTGCGTAATTCATAAAGGAGAATGAGCCAACTAAAGCATAAGTAATTCAGAAATAATTGAATTTTTGGAGTTTTCATACCTTTGGTACTTCATTCAATACTTTATCGCGAATGGATCGGATTATTAGATTGAGAGAGGAGTTTCTTTTCTCACTGAGTTGTTTCTTGTTCGCACTCGCACGTTTTCTATACTTGTCTTTTTCTCGAAATCCATTAGGGACGTTAATTAAGCAAAGAGCGATAAAAAAGATTACCCAGCTAGAAGTTTGTTTGTAAAAGAATGAACTGGTAGTTAATTTTAATTAAGGGAAGTGTTTCAAGAGCGTAAATCATAAAGGTGCATTTAGTTTCTTGGGTTCAGTCATTGAAGTTTATAATACACTCTTACCCGAATCGTTTTTCGTTTATTTCGGTTAGGTACATGGAATTTTTACAAGGATTTCTAGTAAATCTCAATAGATTTACTAGAAATCCTTGTAAAAATTCCATGTACCTAACCGAAACAAACGAAGAACAATTTCTTTTAGATATGATCAACATTTGATGGTCAATACATCATTTTTAAGATATTATGCCGTATCTAAGCAGATTTTTTTCGCGAGGTAGGACATGTTGATTGGAAGCCGATAAAATTATTTAATTATTGCTTAGATAACCATCGTTTAGCATGTGTTACTTAATTTATCCATCTATAGATTTGGTAATAAGTATCAGAATCTACGACCACTGCAATACTATCAGCTATTACTTAATAATATCACTCATAAGTATCAAAATAATTTTAGTTAAAACTAACAGGCTACCATTCATTAAGGATCATTTGTTACCACAACTCTCTAAAAAATAATGAACAAAAGAAATCAGATACAAAAGAAATACTACAAAAGTTATGTGTCTAATGTCACGTGTGTTCTTTTCTTATCGGTTTCTAAAAAGAGCTTCTGCCAGCGGATAAAGCGAGCTTTGATTTCCTGCGGAATAATATAGAATAGCGAGACTCCCTCTCGGTGCATCCGTTGTAATGTAAACGTTTTCAAATACGTATTTTTTATTCACCTACACAAATTTTAACTACCATCTTAGTCAGTATTACTATTTAATAAGTATTTTTCTGAAGTTATCAATAGATTCTTTTCTAGATTGTGATAATCTCATAAAAAAATATTGGCAATAATAATTACGATTGTTCAACAGAATATGCTACAGGATAACTGCAATAAAAGTTCTGGCAAAGTGGGTTGTTGAGTGGTTTTTAAAAGTTCAAAGGGTTTCAGTAATTATAAATGTTTCGAATACCAATAATCTTCTGTCAGTGTTATAAGTTCTTATTCCGTGGCTCACGAAAAAGTTTCTTAATCGTAAATAACGTAAATCCAGAACTTGGAATGAGACGGATCTTACACTTACAGTAGTTCAGAAATTCGATAAGAATACATCAGAATCAAGAATTAGTTTTAGCTGGATGTGTATTACCATTTACTATGGGCCTGAACGATGGTCTTAAGAAAACGGATATAAGAGAAGTTTCTAAAGTTTTAAGGAAACATGGTGGTAGGACTTTTCCCCTTTTCTCGTAAATATAGATAACAATTTTATTACCTCAATTCATTGTGCGCCTTACAAAGTCTCTGGAAACGATCACTTTGTGGCTATCCAATAACGTTTTAAAAGAGAAAATTTATCGAAATATTTAATCTCCAAGTATAAAATTTGAGTTGAGCTCAAGGGCCACATATAAGAGTTTCCATTCATTAATGTAATGTTAAATATTCAGGAGCTTTCTCCGATTATTAGGAATATAAAATAATACCTTATTATTTGACTTCAAATAAAAGAGGTTAGCAAATCGAAACGTATGTATCTAAATTGGTACTACAATATATTCACATATGATAATCTATGGCGGCTTCCAAGTCAATTTATTTTTTATAGGTGTATGTACGTATGTTTGTCCACGCATTTACTTCGACTTAGGGCATAATGCAAGTATAATCAAAACCGGTTCAATAGTTTTCAAAAATGGATTAATACGTGTAAGTGTGACGGCCTGTCTTATGTAGGTATGTACGCTTGTTTTGCATAAAAAACTTTGATGATTATCTTTTCAGTGGTAAAATGAGTGTGGCATCGCGTTTCAAGCGGAATCATAAATCCATCTCGTTTCGGGCGTAATCTTTAAATGCAATAAAACCCATTACTAATATCATTATTTTGTTTATATTGAGCAACTAGACCCAATTCATGTACTTTTCGCCACAGACACTGGTTAATGTGAAAATTGCACCCTTTAATATGTACACCTAAAAACACTTCTTTCACAGCGTTTATTGCCGCGCGTTCAGAATCAATGTGAATCTTTTTAGGTGCAAATTTGGTGCGTTCTTGTAACAATTTGAAGAGCCTTATATACGAGACATAAGACTTCCCGTAATACTTAATCCGCCCGAAACGAGACTGTTTCAGGTAATTCTCCTTTTCCGCCCGAAACGAGAATTGACCGTTGAGGGATGTTCCACTTTTGGTCATTATCCAATAATCCTTCCCCCCAAAACTACCTCCAAAGGGGGTGGAGTGCTCAATTTTGTTCGAAAACGTACAATTAAAATCACAAGTTTCCAGGTTACAGCACTAGGAAAGTGCAATATTGCAATTGAAATCACAAAAAATTAGTGAACCTTCATGAAGTGTATGTAATAATTGCAAATAAATAATAATTTTTGTCGATTTAAGTCAATAAAAAAATATTTTCTACAAAAAACAGAACTGACTTTATCAGTTGGTGCACTGAAAGATATAAAATAATGTAAGCTAGATTACCCGTGTGAATATTCTCACGAAGGAGATCATGCAATGACCTATTAATAGAGATAGACGGAACTGTAAACAATATATTGTGTTGACATCATCCCTTGTTCGGCCACGCCTCATCGCATATCAGTTTCTCCTCCCCCATTATTTAAATACTTTGTGTTTTGGTTGTTTTTGAATATTCTATTATAGTCATTGGTTTCAAAACTTGAAAAAAAGAGTAGACGTTGCAAACTGTGCAATAAAATAGAATCCACGAACCCAGAAGTATATTTTCATCGAAGTAGACCGTCTAAATTAAAATTTGGTAACATACATATTTGAATTTTGAAAGAAAATTATTGACATATAAAAGTCGGTCATGGGCGTAGTAAAGAAATTATTATTATTATATATTATTTCATTAAAGAGATTTTTATATTGTTTGCGCTTTTCAAATCCTAGACTTTAAAAAAGAATTATACACACCTATTTAATAATATTGCTGAAACATGTAACTTTCGAACATTGACTTTTTTTACCAAGCTTAAGATTTATTTTGTGGTATTAATTATTTCGACGTATAGCAAATGAAACCTAAAAGAACGAGACGCCACTGGTGTCATATTTTCTATGCGAAAATGACGAGTACAGTGAGCCGGGGTTTAGTTAAAACCGTTCTATCCCCCCTTCTGGCCGCTTCCACAGCTCACCCCTCTTGGCCCTCAAAGATGTTGTCAACAAACAAAACGTATTTTATCAATGAAGTGTTCTGTCTATCTCTGTTAATAGTTCATTGAGATCATGCCTGTCTATCCATCCCTGCTAATGACAATATATAATGTGAGTCTGAACTGAAGGGTTCAGGTACTACTACAGATGTTCTATTGAGTAGGGGAGGAGGGCCTTCGGATGAGAGTTGTATGTTGGATAGATCAGGCATGCTCTTTGAGAAGTTGTTGAAGACTAAACTTGAGGTCACTACCCTAGTACCCTCTCAACTAGAATCGTTTGGAATCGGCTATAGTATAGTAAGAGTATGACACTTCAAGAAAATGAAAATAAGATGGAAGTGAGAAAATTTCGGTAAGGCTTTTTTGAATATGATTATAATCAAATTCTGAAAATTTTAATATGGGACCCATCTCTCAGCCATCAACAATGGGAGCAATTTACTAATGCCCATACCTATAGTCAGATCTTCTCTCGTTCTCGGACTTAAGCACATCTCAAAATCTCAAGTATGCATTTTTAACTACAATTAGTCGATGCTTCATGGCGAAGTCGTATATCGCTCGTGCTTATGCTCAAGTCTGGTCGACAACAACCTTGAAGCGTGCTCCGCTAATAAATATGACAGAAGTGAAGCATTCATGGTATATTATCTATTAATATAGGGGAGGATGGGCACAATGGAACACAAAATTTGGTTTTACCCTTAGCTCCCCACCTGTTTTTTTTCACACATTTTAATTTTTTCTTGTGATCTAAGGATTTAAGCTAAGAGATAAATGCATCATCAGTTATTATAGAAGGCACACGTGACCATGAGCGACCATTTTCCAAAAAAAATAATTATGAGTCATTAAGATGGTTCAATTCTTCGAAATGATCGGGCTCAATAGCAAAAATATTCTCATCTATGTCCATGTCGTCGTCCGTGTCTGCATATGCAAGGTCTTCAAAGTCTTCTTCGTCATCCGTGTCCGGATATGCAACGTCTTCATGGTCTTCTTCGTCGTCCTCTAATGATGACTGAACTGAAGCTTGTTCATTAATTTTTTTCTTTTTCGGTTGATTCACGAACACCTTCCTTTTGACTAACATTATTTTGAAAGTTTGAATCAGATTCTTCTTATCTGTAATGGCTTTCATTTTGGAAGTGCTAGTGGCTATTATACTCTTCCCTTTTTTCCCCTGCTTTCGATCAGTTTTCCGTTCTCCTGCTATTAGATAACCACGAAACTCTTCGGGGACACCGATGACTGTATGGGTTTCAGCTGATCCTTCTTCACTTGGCACCGTTCAACCATATGTCTTAGGTGGTTAATCATCTACAACGGTAGAAGGAAGTCAATCAGTCACATAATTGCTTAAGAAGTCTGCTTCGGTAAAAACATCTCGATCAAATGGATGTATCCCACTTTTTCTGAATCCTGCTATTATGTTGGAAGGTATCATGCTTTTCTGATGAGCTGTGTTCACGAAGGATGCTATGTTATAAATTAAAGTAGTTTTGCCAAGGTTTTGCATCATTTAGGTATCAAGTGCTGCATTATAATAAGTTTTAAACGGCCCGAAAAACACAACATCCAGTGGTTGCATTTTTTTGAATGAATGGTCAAAGTCAAAACTGAGACGCCATTCCCTTGCACAGCATAAGAGCTTTCAGGGACAAGTGACTTTCTACATTGTCATCTATGAGAATCCAACTCTCTTAATCTATTAAGAGAGTTGGATTCTCTTCATAACTTCAAGTGTGACGAATGAAATGCTTAATAACTTCCACAAAATATTCTGATGTCATCCAACCGCTAGCTGTGGCTAAGCCCAGTGTGCCTGGAGGTGCTCCTTGCGTCATGTGGTCCTTGACGTGAACACGTGGGAAAATTATGACTGGCGAAATAGAGCTGCTAGACGCAGAAATTATGGACACTGTGGTAACCTAAGTGCCTTTTCCTCCACTTATGGTGTTGCACACTTGCTTGACGCGTTTTTGAGCCGGAATTCGTTGGGGTTTTTTGTACTGTTGATGTGGCCGTTTCATCCAAATTGAACACCCTTGTCCCATCAGCAAACTCTGGGTGCTGTTGATTATGTTTAAGTATTCTTTGGAAAATTTGGTTTTAAACACACCTTCAACTGACTCCCAATCATCTCCAAAATCTAACTTTAATTATAATATTTGTAATAAACAAGCCAACATCACAAATATGAATCACTTCAAAGCAGAATATCTAAATTGTTTACCAGATTTTGATGGAAATCCTAGCGGTCCAAACAGATCTTTGTCCATAAGCGAATCCATTTTAAGTCACTTTTACGATCCTACTAATACTGAATGTTTCCATAATGTTTACCTGCTGAATTCAATAATTTCAAAAATTGAAAGGTAGTGCAAAAACTTTAGTTAATATTCAAGGTGTTAAGAGTTGGAACGATTTGAAACTTAAACTGACAAGAAATTTCTCAGATCAAAGAGATGAGACTTGTCTCAATAGGGTTCTTGTTGTGATGAGACAATCTCATAACGAAAATGATTACTCTTTTTTATATATGTTTAAATGTGTTCAATTGGTTATGCAGTCATGCAGATGAAAAGACTGAAAATGCAAAAGCCCTCAAGCGTTATCTATATCAGAATTCAGCCCTAACAACTTTTCTTTCTAGTTTACGCGAGCCATTAAGTACAACACGAGTATACGTTGTAGGTAACTCACTTTGCAACATAGACCACTGAATAATTCCCAAACCCCTATTAATAACCAAAACACATTTTTTTACGTAAATACTCCAAACGATTTCTTCAGAAGACAAAACTATTTTCAAAAACAATCAATGAATAATTCACAATGATTGAAATCTCAAAACCAGCAAAGTTTTTTCACAAATAAACCAGTTTTTGGGTAACCAAACACAAATATCTTCCCGAAACAGACCCCAACAATTCCAATCTAGACCTACTCTAATGAGTACTTCAACAAAGATCACGAATCCAAATAATAAAATAAACCCAATGGGTATTTTCACGAGAAATACCACTTTTCCTAATCAATCCACGTCCTTCTACAGTTGAAATCAACCCAGAAACGTTATTGATGAAGAATTATTTAATATAGAGCGAGTTCAAATAGACCAGATCAATCGATTATTATGATACTGATCACAATATCAATAATCAAGATGATTATAATGAAGTTGATGAACCTACCGTGCATGATGAAGATTTGAATGAAAACACAAACCAACATTTTCAGTAAGGGCTTCGAAACAGCACCCTTCTGAATTACAAATAATTTCTTTTAATTCTTCCAATTCTAGCGAACTATTATATATTATGCACCCTGAATATAACATCAAATCACTTATCGAATCTGGTTCCACTAAATCATTTAGAGATCCTGATAATGAATTCAAATATTATCCAAGATTAATAAGAAATTATCCTTTTATAATCTCTACAAATCAGCTCATAAAATAGTGCTGAAATACTATATTCGAAAATCCTCGAGCTACCTAATCCTATTAAATTGAAATTCTTTTTATTCCAATGCCAATGTTTTCAATGGATTAATTGATCTTGATTGATAACTTAAAACTGCTTCAAGCAGTTATCAATTATGATAAAGGTTATCTTATAACCTCTTACACTAAAATCATACTTATTTATCACAAAACAAGCAACGAATTAAACTTAACAACTATATCCCCTAGACCTGAACAAGTCATTAAAATCATCAATTTCTAATGGAGAAAGAATCATACCTTATTGCAAGATTCATAATTGTGAATAATAATAATAGTAATAATAATACGTTTATTCTCTACAGGTTATACCCAATTACAGAGAAAAAGAGAAAAAAAAAACACTTTAATAGATTCTATTTAAAAAGTAAGATAAATAAAATGAAAAACAATCAAAAATATCGGATGAGAATGAGGAATATAGCTATAAATTGAGATTGAATGCCTTATTTGTTTATATAATTTAATAATCCCTGATAGTCTTATAATAGCTGAAGAAGGATATGCCTTAATTACTGTCCGAAAAAATACTGTGAATCCCGTTACTTTAGACTTTTCCAAACCTTACTTAGTAGAGAAATTCGATAGAGAACATATTCAGAAACGAACCTTTTTATATTAACCTTGAACAAATTTTGCTTAAAGTTTCTGAACATAAAGAACATTCAAAGTTACTTTATTCAAAAATTAACGAGAATATAGTATCAAATCAAGAAAAATTAATATCACCCAGAAACGAAACCAGAGATTCACCAGCAATATTCTCACAGAAACAGAACAAAAAAACGTTTGTGAAATCATTTGTAAGGCAAAAACATGCAAACAGATTATCTGAACCTCCTGTAATAGATAAAGATAAGAAAGTCATATCAACTGCAAAACCACGTCAAACGCCCTCATAGACGTGTTTATTCCATGGACAATAAGTAAAACACGTGTTTATCATTTCTGAGTAATCTCTGTCGTCATTGCTCAAAATTTGGTAAAATTTAGAAATCTTGAGAACAGTCCTGGTTAAATACCCGGAAAAGTAGGACAATAGATACTCCTACTCATTAATTATTTTTTACAATTTAAGTCCGAGAATTGCAGAAATTAATAGATTAAAAATTAAGAGTTACAATGTACAAAATACAATAAATAAAATATACAGATTATTTCAACGAAACTGGTAACTACGTAAAAGTAATGAAATTTGCAGAAGAAAGATCAGATACTATGTTGAATGAGAAAATAACCCATCCTAATAGAAGTAAGAGATGTTTGATCAATGGCCTGGGATCAACATTTAAAGCTATCAGTGGAAATCTAAAGTTTTGTGATGAAGAACTTTATGAATAATTAATTCAACAACTACAACGAAATCAAAAGAAATTGTCATTAACTATATACAACCAAAATTCATTGTCAGTCACATTAATACTTCAATTCAACAGAACTATTCAGCAAGTAAGTCACAATGAGACATTATTAGAAGAGAAAATAAAAAAATTCAGATATCTCATGGAAGAATATGGATATCAGGAACAAGCTGAGATCTTTATAGATATAATATCTAAACTAACCAACACGATTCAAATGATTAATTCAATTCTTTAACATATCAAGAACTCAATTTCTTTCGCTAAGATTGGTAATATTCATCCTAGTATAATAAAGACAAATGATTTTTTAATTGATTAATTGAACTGAATCAATTCAAAAATAAACCGAATAGGTAATAATCAGTTACCATTAGAAATCAATTTAGAAAACATTTTCTTACTCGAAAAAATTATAACATTTGATTGATACATTTGGAATAACAAAATTAAATATATCTTAAAATTACTTATCACTTATTCTTTCAGATTCAATCTCCAACTCCAAAAATTATAAGTGACATGTAGTACGTATTTATGAGCAATAATTAACCCTGAGTACTATGTCTGTAATTGAGATGAACTTCAAGAAGTAAAGAATACCAACATCTGCGAGATACAACTCTTTGATATGGAAGAACCATGCAGCCGTCAACAAATTAAAGCTGAAATTACCAAAACTTTGCTCAAACAAATAGAAGAATCCAACCAATGGATTGGTGTATTTCCAGCTGAAGCAAAAATTCAGCTCGAATGCGTATAGTGCTCGTATATATATTTGGAATCCCAAAAAACTGTTAGATGCAAAACAACAAGAAGTAATTTTCAACCTCTAGCAGTCGTCCTCATTGAGTCAACCAATCCTATTTCCCGAATTGGAACTTCAAAGACCCAAAAGAAATAATCCAAACATCACTCTACATTTGGAATGATTGGACCTTAATGAACTCAACAAAATAAAGACAAGAATTATGAAAAACCAGTCACTTCTCGAGATTGATCCAATTTCGATTACTCCCATTGATGGATCGTAACACTCTATGGACTCGTGATCAATATCATATACAAGTAGGTCCAACAACCTGCGTCCAGGACCGCTTCGGCCAATAACCCTCCGATAGACCTCCAAACCATTCAACTTCCTCAGTGTATCTCCAAAGAAATTTCTGCGAAGGGGGGGACTATGACACCATCTTCCCGGACACCCTGTAGAAGAAGAAGTGCCGATTTTGCATTTATATTTTATTATAAATAGTCGCCTTCAACATTAAATAGTTAGTTAGTTGTTACCATTTAAGCTATACACACATATTTTGTCGATGTAGTAACTTTACAGTAATGAACATTTTTTTAAAAATTTGATGGCCTGTAGTCAGCGGAAAGGTAAATTTTTCAAAATTCATTGAATTGAAATTTTAACAACCTTTTCATTGGTATACCTACATGTTATTAAATAAAATTGTCATAGCCTTGCGGTTAGAGTTTTTGTTTTGGCTGTTGAATATAAAGCAGACAGGGTTCGAGTTCCACTTCAAGGCAGAATTTTTTTTCGTCTATTTCTTTTCAATAAATATACTATATATTTTTTTAATCAGGGTCTATATTAAGATCTCCAGAAAATGTACAATTACATCAAATTTATATTGAGTGTTCATGTTTTATCAATATTTGTTATTTTTCTTTATTAATTTTTATTTTTTTACCTGTGTATTTTATGAAAAATTGCTTTGAACAAAAGTTGTAGGTACTATTATATCTACAACCTAAAATTATTTTTGATGATATTTAGACTACGGCTCTTTTCTGATATTTTTTTTAAATGTTTGAATAGTCGCCATTTTGAAACTACTTATCCGATATTGCCCAATAACGAACTCGACCGAGATATTTGAGAGATTGATTTTTGTAGTAAATTTGAACTTGATACCCTCAAAACTGCGACCTCTATCGTGTTAACAAATTTCGTAATATCCCATATATATATATATATATATATATATATATATATATATATATATATATATATATATATATATATATATATATATATATATATATATATATATAAACTTTTGAACCAAATGTTTTTTTGGACTAACTTATAGACATATAACAACATGCCGTTGACATTTTTTCGAAATTCAAAAGTGTGAACGATCGCAATAGGTACATTTCTATAAGAAATTTACCTAAAACATACAGTTGAATTGTATACGCACTTTTGGTTAATCAGAAATGAAAATTACCACTGAAATTATATCAAAAATGGATGCCGAGAATATACATACCATTTCTTTTTTTTTCATATTACATATAATTAATATTAATAATAACACAAGAATTCTAGTATAGTTGATTACGATTTTTATGGCGATTTTAACCTTCCTTATCGTGCTTCGTGCGTAGAGCGGTTAGAAACCCTGTGGCTATACGTAGGTGCATAAAATGTATATGTCTCAAATTCCATCTGTTCTATGAACTTCATATTTTAAGACTAGATAGGTATTTATTCACGAAACTATTGATTTATTTTCAGCTTTCTATTCAAAACCAATACCCCAATAATTTTGACTAATATATTACTCACGGTTTACTATTTATTTCTGAGGTAGAAGCTTCCACTTTATGACTCAACTCCACAGAGAAAGTCCTTCTCAAGTAGATCCCGCTAGCGTTTTTTTGGCATTTATTAAGTGGGAGAAAAGTTTTGAAGGGAACATTATTACCAGAGCTCTCCTCAAATCTTCGAATAAGATTTTTTTTAAACTGCGGCATTTAGTATTCACACAATATTTTCATTCTTTTTATATAAATGAAAACTTCTTTCAAAATAATTTGTGATAAGATAGTTATTTATAAATAAAATAAGAAATTTATGTTTATCTGAAAGAAACAATGATCTAAATGTTCGATTACTGTATGAGATTCCATTAGAAATAGTCGCATGAACCGAGAAGTGTATCTATATACCAGTAAAGCAAAATAGCAGTTATCATTATGAAAATAGAATGGCTACACATAGATAATCAATTCCTGTAATATATCTATGCCAATGAAAATATTGCATGGATATGGATGATAATGATTTCCATAGCTCTACTATAATGCTATTCGAAACATAGCAAATAAGTGATTCGTAACACTACATGGGATAGTTTCAATATGAGGTAATATTGTTTTTGGGTAGGTTTCGTATAGGATCAGCAAAGAATGTTTGTATAGAATAAAATGTGGTAAAATTGTGAAATAAATGAAGATAATGTTAATATTGCATTCATAACGATATCTTTATATATTGTAAACTTAGTCAATTATTTGATAAAATCTTCGAATATTATTTGTAGAATTAATGAATAATATTTTTTTAACGATACTTGAAAATATTAAGTTAGATTTAGTGCAAAGTACATATAAAAAGAAAGCTATCAAACAGGTATCTTGTAGATATTTTATTCAAGCTCTACATTTCATTCCGTGCATTTGTTTGAATTCTAATTAATCGTAAAGAAGAAACCACCAACAATTTTAATAATTGTTGTGCTCTTTTTAACGAAAGCCCTCCCAAATAGCTTGAAGCACGCAATACTCAACTTAGACACCGCTACAAATTACACGCTTATTATTTCAAGTGCAACTTCTAATTCACTCATGTTGTTCTTGTCTTTTTGGGAGGTATCATACCTATTCAGGATCACGTTACATTTAGTAAAGTAGATATTGCAAGACTCTATTGATATTCGAATACCAAGTTCACAATCAAATTTAGATAGACATTTTCGTTTCACAAAATTATTATAAAGATAAATGTAATTTCTGATCAATTTCTACTATATAATTTGACTAAATTAGCTATGTAAAAAAGTACATATTGTATTCTAGTTAAATTTTTGGTATCCAGTTTTCGACAGATCATTTTCAGACATCAGTTCATGATTGTCGGCTAGCCTGTCAGTACTAAGGTTATGTAGCGAACAGACGGACCGATTTTTATGGAGTTTGTGACATAGAATGAGCATACTGCTCCATGCTACGACAAATAGAAGATATAACCACAAGCATCTCCAATGGTCAGTCAGTGACAAAACCTCAGGGACAACCATAAAACGCGTATTTCAAACGAGTGATATTTTGTGCTGGCTTGATTGTTGGGTTGAGGCAACTTAGGTTTTTCTCTACCTAATACATAATTCATTTATAATATTTGTGGCATCTGCATTATAATGACATTATTTATTATTATTATTATTTGACGCAGGGGTGCCAAAGCGGGTACTTAGGCCAATTCGGCCTATTGTACATCTCCCCCTTGCTCCTCAGACCTACGGTTCCCCGAGTATCCCGACAACCTGGTCCAGATATCTCAGGATTGCCGCAGGCGAGGTGCCTCTGATGTTGGTCAAATCCGGCCACTTCAGTCCTAGGATGGCCTTACGAACGTCGGATAGAGCGGGGCATTCTGTGAAGAGATGTTCCACTGTTTCTTCCTTCTCCATGCTTGCCCGACATGTCGGGTCGTCGATGACACCCATTGTATGTAGGTGTTTTCTTAGCGCAGCATGCCCGGTCTAGATGCTTACAAGTGAGCGTAGTTTGGCCCGGGGCAAAGCTAGGCAGTCTTCGGCCCGTTTCCGGCATGGCTCCGTGATGAAGTTCTTGCTCTATCGACGGCCCAGAATTGAGTTCCACCTCTGACAGTGTCTGAGGTGTGTATTCTCTTTAATGAGGTTAGCCATGATGTGCGGTGTGATGAGTACTGCCGGTTCGGGCCCATACATTGTTCCCGACGAGGCATCACCCGCCAGCTTATTCGCCTTGTCATTACCGTCATTCCCATCGTGTGCTGGCACCCAAGCTAGTTCCACCACATTTTCAAGCGCTTTTAAGGCGTCTTTACTGTCTGTGAAGAAGCGTATTACTCGTCCTCGCACCTTGCTCATGCGGACCTCATTAGCCCCTCGAGCTAGTGCTGTTACTTCCGTTTGTAATACGGTGGTGTACTTCCCGAGTGGTTGTTGTAGGGATAGTTGCAGGTCTTGGCTGAAGATTCCTATGCCTGTACTGTCCCTCTTTTTAGACCCATCAGTATTGTAACGTGGATACGTATTCATGTACTTACGGTTAATATTCGTTTATTAGTTATTTATGCTACTACGTTGCATACAGTAGTTATTGCATGTATATTTCCTTATGTAGTTCTAAAATTATAGAAAATTTATTCGGGATCCTTCCAGAAACTATATGTGAGGTACAATTTGTCATACTATTGTCAGTTTGACAAGGATCTAGAACATTAATTATATGCATCTAGATAATCATAGAACATTCTCGATTAATGTCATGTCATGATTCAGGTATATAAAGCCGTGTCGATCACGGGACAGAGTCAGTCAGTCAGTCAGTCTTATGAAGTCATTGAGTCTTATAAAGTCAGTTGATAACAGTCAGTCTGTGGAAACAGAGGTTAATAGTAGTTCTGTCGGTGAAGACAGTGACAGTATAGTTTGTCAAGGTGACAAGTAGTGACAGTTGTACCATAACAGAAGCTCGTGTACAGTGTGTTTGAAAATAAAGTCTTAGAGGCTTACGCAAGTGAACTCACACCACAACGTTTAGCACAGGGTTAAACGTTACAATTAGTGTCAGAAAAAGGGATCGTCGCATTTTGCTGAAAATATATAGTGAATATCAGATCGAAAGATTTGGTGAGATGGCAACTATTGCAGATGTTATCGAGTTTCTTATGAAGTGGAGATTGGAAGACGCAAGAAAAATACAACAAGAAAAAGAAGAATTTGCAAGAAAAAGACAACAAGAGAAAAAAAGATGGGCAAGAAGAAGACAACAAGAAAATGAGTAATATGCAAGAAAAAGACAACAAGAAAAAGAAGAATGGGCAAGAATTAGACTAGAACGTAAGGAAAAACATGCAAGAATTATGCTACAATATAAAGAAGAACGGGCCAAAATTAGACAAGATAAAGACGAACAGGAAAGAATTAGACAAGAATATGCAGATGAACAAGAAAGAATTAGACAAGAATATGAAGAAGAACAGACAAGAGTTACACAAGAATATAAAGACGAACATGCAAGAATTAGACAAGAATATAAAGAAGACCTGGCAAGAATTAAACGAGAATATAAAGAAGAACAGGCTAGAATTAGACAACAAAATGAGATAGTAAACAGCGACCAACAAAAACTTCAAAATTGCTCGAACAAGGATAGCTCAAATAACGAGCCTGATGCTAAGTGGGAAGATCCCGGAACTAGATCGAAGCAGCGCAATATCTACGTTGAGAGTTCAAACAGTAGAAGAAAAAGTCATTTTAAAAGGCGCAGTACATCCAGATCTCGAAGAAGTATCAGGCAATGTGTAGACAACAGCGGTCATAAGAAAAACATTTTACCCTGCGGTAGTCTACTCAGAGGTCCAAGAGGTAGAAGGTGCTACTGCCGCAATAAAAGAAGCCGAATGAGTCTACGGATCGACCGAGGCACGAAGCGCAGTAGTCTACGACGAAGGAGCAGATGCATTCGCCGCAGACGAATCTGCAGACATAGTCGCAGCCGTCGACGCAATCATGGATGCGACAAAATATTCTGTCATAAATTGACGTCTCCTTGCCACATACCTAGATTGCGTGACCGTAATTCAAGATCACGTAGTGGTGAAGGTTGTATGGCCACCAAGGATCGTGTCAGCTTGTGTAGTTGCAGACCACCTGTTCGAAGATTTTCACCTACAGGAGGAAGTAGTCGTACTCCGGTGAGACATTTTGATGACCGAAGAAGAGGATCAAAACTACCACCGAGTAACCTGTCTTCCTCGGGTGGCGAGAGCTAGCATTGGGACCAGAGGATGCAAGGAGCTCCCCCAGATGAGATCGAAGAATGTATTGGAATGATGTTTGATCGGGTCGATCAAATCTAAGAAGGGGGCAGTGTAACGTGGATACGATTCATGTACTTACGGTTAATATTCGTTTATTAGTTATTTATGCTACTACGTCGCATACAGTAGTTATTGCATGTATATTTCCTTATGTAGTTCTAGAATTATAGAAAATTTATTCTGGATCCTTCCAGAAACTATATGTACAATTTGTCATACTATTGTCAGTTTGACAAGGATCTAGAACATTAATTATATGCATCTAGATAATCATAGAACATTCTCGATGAATGTCATGTCATGATTCAGGTATATAAAGCCGTGTCGATCACGGGACAGAGTCAGTCAGTCAGTCAGTCTTATGAAGTCATTGAGTCTTATAAAGTCAGTTGATAACAGTTAGTCTGTGGAAACAGAAGTTAATAGTAGTTCTGTCGGTGAAGACAGTGACAGTATAGTTTGTCAAGGTGACAAGTAGTGACAGTTGTACCGTAACAGAAGCTCGTGTACAGTGTGTTTGAAAATAAACCATTGGAAGCAATCTGCGAATTTTGAGTCTTACGCAAGTGAACTCATCCCACAACGTTTAGCACTGGGTTAAACGTTACAGTATATACGTCTATTGTCGGCACAGTGTGTGGGTCTATTTCATCCCAACAAACGTGGTATTTGCATTTGCTAAATAGGGGTGCAATGTGGTCTGAGCTGACATCGAGGAGTGGTATTCTGGCGAGGCCCCCCTCCAAGATGGCTGTATGACTCTTCGCACTCTTGTGCACCCTTAATGTTCCATCATCTTTCAAACGAAGGGCGGTCAGTAGTGCAGCTCCCTCCAGATATAGATCTAGGGGTGGCAAGCACATCAACGCCTCTAGTGCAGCGGATGGTGTGGTCCTCTTGGCACCAGAGACTGCGATGCAGACAGATATCTGTAGTCTCGCAAGTCTGTCATCAGTTTTTAATTTGGTGCGTCTCCACCAAACTATTGAACCGCAGCATATCATGGGCATTATCACTGCTGTGTACAACCATAGGGTGACCTTTGGCGATAGGCCCCAGCTTTTACCTACAACTCTTCGACATTGCCATAGAGCTGCACTGGCTTTGTCCAGCTTACTGTCCAGATGTTTTCCCCAGGTCAGTTTTCTGTCTATAACCACCCCTAGGTATTTAACCTCATTGGATAGCTTGAGCTGGATTTCATTTAGTGTAGGCATTTTTATGTCGCCCACCTTTCGTTTTCCGGTAAAGAGCATAGCCTCTACATTGTGGGAATTCACAGAAAGAGACGTTGCCCAGCACCACTTTTCTAGGATGAGTAGTGCCCTTTGCATCAATTCGCATAGCACTCCAATGTGCTTCCCTGTCAGCAGTATGACTCTATCATCCACATATCCTACGGTGTACAGGATCTCGTCATTCAGGGTCGTTAGGAGGTCGTCCACTACTATGTTCCATAACAGGGGAGAGAGTACCCCTCCCTGAGGACAGTCTGCTCTCGAGTACATTCCCTATCCACCTGCGCAAGACTGGCGGTACGGTTCTGTTCCGAAGAGCTTTGTTGACTGCTACGAAGGTAGTTCGATCAAACGCACCTTCGATGTCTATGAAGACTCCTAGGGAGTGTTCGCCATTGTCCAGGGCTCTCTCTATCCTGCCCACCAGAACGTGGAGAGCGGATTCCGTTGATTGCCCTGTATAGGCGAATTGGTTGGGGTGTAACGGTCTTTGGGTTAAGTCGTTACCCCTGATCCAGCCGTCCTAAGCCTCTCCAATGTTTTCAGTAAAAACGAGGTAAGGCAAATTGGACGGTATGATTTGGCAGATGAGTAGTCACTCCTGCCTGGTTTTGGTAGGAAGATTAAACTGGCTATTCTCCATTTCTCGGGTACTTGTGCAAATGCAAGGCACGCCCTGAGTATAACCACCAGTTCGTCCAATACAGTTCCCAGTCCCCACTGGGAGGAGACCCGGGAAAATCGCATCCGTGCCTGATGACTTATATGGGGAGAATGCCTTAACCGCCTGTATTGTTCCGGTTCGATTTACGTCTTCTCCTCTCGCCAATTGCCAATCACGAGTTGTGAGGAAGTTCCGTAACGTTCTCTAGTGATATCGACCCTGGGAAGTGTTTTGACAGAAGTGTTTTTTCTGTGTCTATAGCAGTGTCAGTATAGGTACCGTCCTCCCTTCTGACACAGCCCATTTGTCTAGGATCTTTGGAGATCACCTTAAGCAGTCGGGATTCTGCAGGTGTACTTTCTGTCTCTTTACAGAAGAGTCTACATGATTCCCGTTGCTTTGAGCGAATTTCCTTCTTATACGACCTTTGGTATAGTTTGTAGATCTCCCAGTCGGACGGATTTCGGAATGACTTGGCTCTGTGAAAGAGTCTCGGCAGGTGAGTTCTTTTGATCCCCAGACTCATGCCCCACCATGTGGTGGCGGAGCCAGGTCTGAGCTGTCTCCTTCTCAAGGGCGATGACGAGGCACTGATAATCCGCCCAGTGAGTGCGTTGACTCGCTTGTC
Organism: Crioceris asparagi; assembly: GCA_958507055.1. Classification (NCBI taxonomy): domain Eukaryota; kingdom Metazoa; phylum Arthropoda; class Insecta; order Coleoptera; family Chrysomelidae; genus Crioceris; species Crioceris asparagi. Next base: position 54,365,129 of record OY293826.1, on the reverse strand, counting down.
CTTTACAGACGTTATCTGCCGCCCCATCATTGCCCATGGACGACTCCAGGTGCGTTAGGTACGCTTCCCTGTCTGTCTTCCTGGGATTCCGGTACGGCTCTTTTGATGTCTTGACTGCTAAGAGTCTCATTATTATCCATTTGTGGTCAGAGAGGGTGGCTTCGGAGCTGACCCTCCATTCCACGATTGATTTGGATATCCCTTGTGTTGCGACTGAGATGTAAATCACCGTCTGACACCGCGAGGTTACGAACGTGGGTTCGTTCCCTCGGTTGAGGATTTCCAAATTTGTCCCTAACAGGTATTCTAGTAATGCCCTACCTCTGCTGTTGCAGTCTTCGCTGGTGGGCATTTGCGTCACACCTTACTATGAGGAGTTTTCTCCCCTGCTCGCAGAAGTCGACCAGATTTGCCAGCTCCCTGCTGGGGGGTAGCTCTGTGGCGTCTATTGGCAGGTAAGATGAGGCTACAATAAACTCTTCTTTGCCCTTTCCGAAGTCCAGGGGCACTTGGACAGCTGGATGGACTCTATATGACCTGAAAGGGAAACACATGTCCTCGGTCTATCATTAATTGCTCCATCAAAGATTTTCCTTTGGGAAGAGTTGTCGCTCCATCCACATACCCGGTTGCCTGTGCTTCAGATTTCTTGTGTAAGAGCTATTGCGGTCTGTTCAGCCTCCAGGTGACAACGCAGGAGAACAGTTGCCCCCCGGGAGCAGTGCTGGTTTGCCTGAACTATGGCCAAACCGGTGGTTTTGGTCATTAGGCTTGTACTGGTGGGTCGACAATCCCATCTGACTCCGGTGCATCCATTTGCATGGGCGCTCCCTGAGCCGAGGCAGTCTCACCTCCTTCTCTCAACTTGGTCACCTTGCAGGTGACCTGACCAAGCAGGTAAAATAATTTTACCTGCTTTTTAAGCTAAGGCGTCTCTCTCCTTTCTCATGAGTCCGAAAACAAGGAGTTTGCCATGAGGTTCTTCCTTGATGGCCTCGTATGCCTGCCCATGGGTTTTGAGCAGCCAGGCGACCCCTCAGGACCCCAGTCTCGACAGGAGGGCCGGGGATCCGGAGAGTTGCCTTGGTTAGCTCAGGCAGCTCATCTTCTGGCAGTACGGTGAGCCTTGCTCCCTCCCCTCTTGGTTTCGACTGCCTTCACCAGAAAGTCGCATGCAACTTCTTTGGTGCAGGTAATTCTCAGTGCTCCCGCAGCGAAGCCACAACGCATGAAAGTGGGAGCTCCCTACGCCGTGTCCAGCGCGTTAGCCACAATGTGGCCGAGCTCCTCCTTGATAAAGGTTGCCTTTTGCTCGGTGAGGGGCAGCTTTGGTCCGACCGGTCTACCCCTGAAGGACCGTGCCGCCGAGACAACCTTTGTCTGCCTGGCGCGCATTTGCTCCCCGGCCTTCACCCTCTTTCCAGGACGAGTCCCAGGTGAGGGCGTATTACAGGGCGAGCGTTGGCGCTAGCCGGTCGCCGCATCGCTTGGTGCCGGCAGGGTTTTACCCCCGCTCATGCCCTCAGTGGCCGCGCCCGACTTAGGCTTCGTTTTGATTGGGGGGCTTCTCCGTCCCTCTTCCTTCTGCTGCAGCGCCTTTCGCTTCTGTAGCTGCCTCCTTTTTGCCCCTGACAGCTTCTTCTTCTTCGGAGGGTCTCTCGGTACAGCTGGTCTGGCCAGATCTCCCGCTGCTCTAAAGTTTTATTAGTGTCCATGGATCTTATTTTGTGTTCATCCCTCGGGCTCCCCAAACTCCGCGGAGCCCGCACTGGGGACGCTGTATCAGCGCCAGGGCTACCCAAGAGATATAGCCCCCGGTACCAGTCCCGCACGGACAGTAGAAGTGGTCGCTTGTAGTACTGGCGCCCCACTTCCCCGCCGCACGATTTATGCTCCCTAGGGACTCACCCAGCCGGCCCTTTGACGGAACAGCACAGCCGATTGATCAAGGTGGGTTAGTCTTGACCGTCCGTCTAGTGGAACTCAGGGCCAAAGAGGGGTGTTGCCGGACTTACGGCCTCGCGATTACCGGAGCCGACTCAGCCACCAGTATCCCGTTATCCCACGACACGGATCGCTCTGCATGGCACAAATAAAGGGGTGCCGCTAAGTACCCGGTACCCTTGCCGCAGCACAGACAAGGACGGGGGGTTGTTCTTGGTCGCTCCTGAGAACTACTTGCCTGTTCATCCTCCCCGGCGAACGCATTCGCCGAAGAGTTCCAACGCGTCTTCCTTTCAGTTTATCGAGGATACCCCTTACTAGGAAGTCTAGGGCCCTGTATTCCCAGGGGCTTAAACCTCTCCACCAGCGTCAAGGTAATATAATGACATACAGCATGAGTTAACAATGAACCAAGATGTAGTTAAATATAAATTGAATTTGCCAGCCACTTTGTCACGAACTGACGAAGCGCGCAGCGGTCTTAAGCGCATTTACCAACTGAGGCATAAAATGTGTTTTGCTCGAGAGTTAGAGGTTCTACGACTTTTACAAAACGTATCTGAATCATTCATCTTCAAGCCCAATAGAACCATCTCAAGGCACATTTCTGAGAAAATACGCCTTGAAAAAAAATTAACTGTAATTTTTTCAGTTGTTTAGTAATATTCTGGCAAAATGGCTTTTCATATTTCCGAATTGAATAAAAACGTAATTGTCTGTCGCGGAAAACTAAAATAAGTAGATGTCTGCACGACTAGATAAAGCAGTTTTATATTTGATGGAATTTGTTTGACAGCGGTAAGAAAGTCGTGTGAGGGAACCATGGATGTATAAGATGACACATCATTTTCTTTATTTGTTGGTCTAATGGTTAGGTTAGGATAGGTTACCCTTGTGCAATGAGCAAAACGCGATTCCCTCAATTATAACGTATGAAAAATTATATTTATGGATTTTCAAAGCTGATTCTCAAGATAATATCTGTTTTTATGGTAATAAAATAATCTGTGCTAGATATGAAACGTGATTTATTTCTCTGTTGTAGTAAACAAAATAGCAGAAAATTAATAGCTCGATTAAAATTTGCATGGGAGCGATAAGAAATGTGTGATTTGATCCACCAAATATAGGAGCCGTTTTTGTTCAATTTTCTTTAATAATATAACTTCACCGTTCCTAGATGAGTGCTTGGCATCTAGAAAAGGACTTTTTGTTTACGGTTTCAAATTGCCTTCAGTTCCTCCAATGTATCTCGGATAGTTCAACAACTGGGTGGTTCCTGATCTCCCTTTCCACAATAGGATCTAAGTTTCAGTTATTTAACTTTTTATACAGCCTAAGGGTTTTGTTAAAAAAATCAAAGCTTATCAGATTACGAACCGAGGAACTTATTAGCCGGGAGCTTAATAACCAATGAAATAATTATGTCCCTTGATGATATCGGGCACATAGCCGTTATTATATATAATCTGAACGAGACGTATAATAAGAATATTAATTGTTAAAAAAGATTTTCTATGTGAGTGTGGATCCAACCAATCGATTCAATCCACTCTAAAATCTATACATATCATTTTTCATATGTTTGCAATGAAAATATTTAACAGTTCACTCTGCATTTACCAGTGGCATTCGGGTATGGATATTTTGGCTTGTTTTTTTTTCTACTTTCCGGTGAATAACCCTGGATATAATCCCATTATTAGGTAAGATTCTGAAATTGAATATACAACCTATACGAGGAACAACAAGCCCTCAAGTCTACCATTGTGAGGTAAAACCAAAGTTTACAGGTAGTATTCTGCAAACTTTGGTAAAACTCACTTGAAGATGGAACATCCGGTCCGTAAATTAGTAATTTGCATATATTTGCTTAAGGTCTGCAAATTTATTATGTATAGTTCCATTTTTCTCTCAGGAAAAAAGCCTGGCAGTTATATTGAGAAAAGGTCAGGCAAAGTTGACCTCATTTGCCGTTAGATTTTATGGTTATGACCTCTTTGTACCAAGTCTCCATGTTGCTCGTGATTCAGGTACAATGCTGAACACAAGGTTTGAAATTGGGCGATAAGAACCGATGAATTAATTCCTCATGTACCCTACGCAACGATGTGATAGCGATCCAAACCTACATTGTATCGACGTTATTCGTAATGAATGACAAATCTCGTTATTTTCCTTCATAGTGTAAGAAGTTTAGAATGGGTCCGAATTTCCAAAATTGTGATATGGGCAATTCTCTATGTACCTAGAGTCATTTAAAATAGTTTTTAGGAAAATGTCTGTGTCTCCTCTTTTTTGTACGTACTATGTAAGGGTATATGTAATATTTTTTTTACATTATCTCGAAAACGAAAAGTGATAGTGACAATTTTCATATTCCATGGGATTTGTTTCAGTGCGGTAGGAAAGTCGTATGAGTGGACACAGCAGATTTTCCTAACGGCAACACTATGTTCTTTGACATTATTCAGCAAATCTCAAACACCTTATAAAAAATAATTGCTTAATAGCTATTCTCGAACAATTGGTCAAAATATTTTGGAATAATCAGCAGTCAACTGCTATAAAAACACAAAATCATTTTATGGATTGTTCCAAAATGTTTTGACCGCTTGCTCGAAATGGCTAAGCGAGAGAAAAATTCATAGTCGACTCAAACATGGTGATTATAAAAAAATGTTTCTGAGTTTATTAAATTGAATCTGGTAACATTGGAATAAGTTAATCAAGTAGCATTGAGATAAGTACTATTAGTTAGGAAATGAATGGTTTATTTAAATTTTCTTCATATTTTTTATTCTTTCCCTCAATATGTCGAAAGAAAAATTGTAAGCAGATACTCAGACTAAGTTTTCCAAAACCTCCTTGTATAATTGCTAAAATGTCGAGCTAAATTATTCCTAAGACGAGAAAACTGATGGGGATGAAGGCCACTGTAGACTTAGAAAGAACATGTGTAATATAAACCTGGCAGATGAGAGCCTCTGTAGTTTGTTAGGAAAAAGAGGAAACCACATTCCACATACTTTATGAGTGCGAAGACCTGGTTTGTAAGATTTCACCTATACAGGGAAGGGAAGGGAAAATCATAGACGAAGATCTAAGTGAAGGAGTATGTATGTATCTAGGCTCACAACTGATAAAAAGGATAAATCTAGATGCTGAACTCGAATTAAATGGAGAAAGTTCGCTATAGGATAAGACAAAAAAGTTAAATTCCGTTGCATATCATTTGAAAATTACGTCTCTGCGCAGGTCAACACGTGCAACAAAACACTATCGCTAAATTTAGACGTCAGATTATTGTCAACAGGAAACCCCCGGATATGCAGCTTCTATGATGTCAATTCATTACGTAGGAAAACATAGCACTTCACTCTTCTGACATTGTAGTCTTCTTGGTACATGTTTTTTAAAGAGGGGAAATTTGCGATAATATGTAAAGAGAATATAGAAAGCTGCCAACCAGTCATTAAAAAATATCAGTAGAACGGGTAGGTATCTAAATTTGTCTTCCTAGGAACCTTAGTAAACCATTAGAGGAACCACTCCCAAGATAGGGGTAGGATAGGTAGGATAGAAGAAGCAAAAGGTACCATCATTAAAATGTCTAAACTCTTCAAAACGCACAACCTCAAACTAGATAGCAACTAGATATAACATTAAGACGCCTACATTGCTATGTGTTCTTCAAATTATACTATGGAAAGGAATCTTTGACTTTGACGGAAGCAACAGATAATAAACTCGAGGCGTTTGAGATGTGGGTCTAGAAAAGGATCCTTAGAGTACCACGGCTAGTTAGAGGGATCAATGAAAAAGTACTGAAGAGAATGCGGAAGGAAAACGTGGTGATGAACACGATTAAAATAAGTTGTTTTGGAAAGAAAGGGCCTGGAAGAAGATCAAGAACCTAAGGACCTGATATTAAAAAAACAACAACAGACATTTTTAGAGCAGCAGTCAACAAGGTCATCATGGCTAAGATGGTCGCCTAAATTCGAAATGAATAGGCATCTGAAGAAGAAGAAGACATGTAGACCTTGAATGAAAAATCATGAAGAATACTAGAATACGGAATAGAATAGTTACTCAAAACAAGTGAAATCTTAATCGCTTCAACTTCAACCATTCTCTTTCCGTAACGATATGTCTCAATTCTTGTCCACCTGGATTTCCTCCAATAATAACTGAAAAGGCGAAATTCATTTAAGTTTGTTAAACGCAATGATCCCATAGTTGATGCTGTTATGAATATAATGATTAACATTGAACACAAATAAAGTCTTCTCATTTCGACAAGATGATTAATATAAACGTAGACTGCAAAAATATTAAGAACTCAAAACGCATTTCATTTGTGCTCTCCGTCCAGAATGGTTAGTAACCAGAAAAAGTTATTGATCCGCAGCGAAATAAATTAACAGTTTGTTAAAATATTAATAAATTGAGCTGTGTATGAAGTATGAACAGTCAAATATTCAGAATGTCAAAATTATAATATGCAAATAATAGAGCATATATTTTTGTAGTGGCAACCTTCATCTCGGCTTAGCTAATATGAATAGAAAAAGGTTGAATAAGAAATAGTTCCCTAAAACGTTCAAAAGATAAGTAGAAACTTGGCTCGATAGGCCAAGGCCTAGGAACGTAGAGATATGTCTAAGTTTGATTTTTGACAAGAGTAAAAAATTTCATAATGGCTTTCTATAAGAATGTCAGTTTTTTTATTAATACTAAAATCGATTTCTCCGGATCCGATTTTTTATATTTCTTTTTAATTTCAAAGTCATATGAAATGATAAAATGAAAATTGAATTTTTCATGTTTTTGATTGATAAATCTTGAAAAAACAGTATCATTATTTTATTTATGTTACGCTCTAAGACAGAATTCGACCACTGATTTTTGAGAAAATTTGCGGTTTTCGGAGGGAAGGAGATTTCGGATTTCCGTTTTTATAAATATGGGACCATTTCTCAAACCTCCTCTTTCAAATAAATCAAAAATCATCAAGGAATGTATTTATGGTAATTAATGTAAGCGTTAAATTACTTACAGGATAGTATATTGCACTCGTAAATATAACAGAAATGTATTGATATAATGAGTAATCCATGATTATTTTCTTACACTGCATGTTATGCAAATTAAAAGTATTCTTCAATCTGTCCCTGCCTGCCTAACTTAACATTACCTATTTATTTTTATTACTCTATGATGCCTGCCAATGAAACATCAAAATGGCCGCCCATGTCAAAATAAACGCACTTAGATAGTTATATTAGAAATATACATAATAAGATAATAATAGATAATATAAATATTTTTTACAAAAAATTGGACAGACTTTATCAGTTGTTGCACTGAAAAATACAAAATAATATTAATTCTATTGGTGCTGGTTCTTTTGGAGTTGGTGCCTACAACAACAAATAACAACGGCACAACTTCAAAATTACCAGCACCAATAGAATTAATATTATTTTGTATTTTTCAGTGCAACAACTAATAAAGTCGGTCCAATTTTTTGTAAAAAAATTTTATTTCTCATTTTTTAGTGTAACGTTAGTCATGAAAATTGTTGAACGTTCACTAATACCCAAAAAGTTATAGGTAGGTTTAGCTTGTACATAGCGGAAATACGCATGTCACATATTTCAGACTTTACCATTGCGAAACTCGGAAACCGTGACTCTTTTGAAAAAATTTTCAATTTAAAAGTTTCCAGATATGGTCCCCTTTTTAATTTTCAAATCTCGAATTTTCGATTTTCAGAAAAATTTGCCTCTTCCACATAGCTGAAACACATATTTTAGACTGTAGCGCGGAAACGTATGATTATTTTTAAAAATGTCCAATTCAAACATTTCCGGATATGGATTTTCATTAATTCTGTCGTCTCGGATTTTCAATTTTCGAGAAAATTTGCCCCCTCCACCCCCTTTGGGGGCGTTTTTTGGAGGGAAGGAGATGCTGGATTTGATTTTTCTCAATATGGGACCATTTCCCCACTCTCCTCTTTCAAATGAAACAAAAATCGTCTAAATCGGAGTACGTTAACTATGCAAAACGCGCGAACAGCCATAAAAAAAGCAATCTTACAACCGAATTGTATACCTTCTCCTTTTTTTGAAGTCGGTCAAAAATATGTCTACGACACGTCCGAGAACCCGTGGAGTACGTGTGCAAAATTTGGTGACAATACGTTGAACGGTGTGGATTTGTGCGTGACAAAAAATCTGGACTTGGTTTTATAGTATAGAAGATAATTCTATAACTAATATTAATCAGTCAAAGAGACTAGACCAATTTGTTTAATCTTCATTTGATAATTCAAGCTTACTTCAATCCAATAAATCAAACATTTAAGGATAACCTGATCAAAATTGACGGTTTTTGAGATTTTTCAAGTTACATACTTCTATACGGAGCAGATGAAAAAATCAGTTATTAGAATTAAACGAATTCAGTCACAAATAATTTCTTAGATAAATAAAATAGATAAATATCTACATTTTGTAAAAATATATAATTACGGAATATAATGATTCGTTTATAATCGTTAGATATATAACAGAGTTGGACAATAGCATAATGAATACAAAACAGTTATTGGGAAATATGGAGAAATTACTAGAAATAAGAATGACAAGAGGTTTCATAAATAAACAAACTCGAAACAGAGAGAATTATTGGAATATCTTTAAATGTATACTACTCCAAGCAGATAAGGAGAGAAGGGGAAAACAATAATAGTAAGACAATGGCAGGATGGACGGACGAAATTAAAAATGCAGTAAAGTCAAAAAGGAAGCATGAAAAATAGGAAAGCGAATTATAATATGTATCAAAAGGCAAGACAAACTACTATCGACAATAAAGGCCTAAAAACGAAGCTCAAAATAACCTAACAATATCAATTCTGCATAATGAATATAGAAATGATTATACGCGTGGAGATTCAAAACTGGTGATGTTACACAAAACACTTGTATGGGTATATTGTTCTTCGACAAATTTTTGTGTTAGCTGTGTAACGTGGATGGTTTCTCATGTACTTACGGTTGTTATTTGCTATAGTTGTTTGATGTGTAGCTCATTAATTAGTTCTAAAAATGGTCGATTTATTCTCGAACCTTCCAGAAACTAAATGTGAGGTTCACTTTGTCACAGTATTGTTAGTTTGACAAGCGTCTAGAATAATCATAAAACATTATCGATGGATTTCATGTCAAAATTCAGCCTTATAAAGCCCTCTCGGTCGATGGAGTCAGTTTATAGAAGTCTTAGAAAGTCAGTCTATGAAATAAGTTCAGTCAGTACAGAGGGTGAAGTCTTGGAAGTGTAGATTGTCAAAGTGACAAGACAAGTTGTGACAGTTGTACTACTATGGAAGGTGATGTAAAAGGTGTTAAAAATAAAACTCTTAGAAGTAATCTGCGAACTTTGGAGTATTACGCAAGTGAACTCACCTCACAACGTTTAGCACAGGCTTAAAGGTTACCAATTTGTAACTTCTTCAATTGCTTTATCTATATTTGAAGCAAATACTATATCTAAATATGAAACACATTTTCTTGATTCGAAATGGAGTGAATATCTCGAGAAGGTAACATCAACTATTGCTCCTAATTTAGTTAGTTTGATTAGTTAGTTTGTTTCTAAACTGAATTTCTCACCAAGAAAGATAAGCAGTGACAAGAACTCGTTTATTGCAAAATTCACGTTAAAGTCATTATCGAGAATCAATGGCATTTTGTCATCACCCTCACTAAGACCAGCATCACCTCTATGTGTCCCCACATATTCGAAATAAAATATTCGCAGAATGGGTTTAATGTTGATTAAGAAAGAGAAGTAATTAGGTTAGTCGACCAGTAACATCATTTCGCTTCCTCTTCTTTCTAATGTCATATTCAACAGGCGCCACGCACTTTCGAAAGACCAGGGTCAGTTTTCCGTTTGCAAATACTGACTACTGCATGTGCTTCTAACTTACATCGTTGGTAACCTAAGCGCTATTAGCTATCATCTACCTACAGCTTCGTCAACATTAAGTTATTTCGACAATTTCCTTTTTGAACATTTGCATATCGACAATAATTTTACTACAAATATCTGGATGAATTAAGAGAGAAAATTATCCATGTATGTGACAAAATTCTACTAAATCTACTTTCAATTTCAATTATTAATTTGAACATATCTTAGTTGTCATCTATTTCAAAGTAAAACAAAAGCGATGAAGATTAAGATAGTATCTATACCTCTGCGCTAAAGTACATGTCAGATTTGAGTTCTCATGAATATTTCTCAAGTCTCTACTTATGAATTAAAAATCAACTTCGGAGTACGTTTACTGTAGGTATACAGAGCGCGCACAAACCAAAAGAAGCAGACAGTCGAATTGTATTCCTCCTCCGTTTGGGTTCGTCGGTCAAAAATGTCAGGTGATGTAAGATGATATCCCTGAGTTCATATGTAGTCATTATGAGTTGCTATATAACATATTATATATATAGCATATTACAAATATATAGAATGCAGTAGGGCAAATGTGAACAGATACAGACGACGTGCATATGCAAAAATTCAAACAAACAATATAAACGTTTACAAAACTGGAATGCTAAAGATAGTAGGAGAATAGTATCTTAGCTTCTACCACATAAGCAACTACAATATATTTCCAATTCTGAAGGTCAGCATGCAAGCAAGACAAAAGAATCAATCGAGAACACCAGAGAACAATGAACATCTCATCTGGCAACGCTTCGTACATACTACATTGCTAATTCCATTTCATTCCATCTCACCCTGTTACATCCTCTACCTCTCTGGTATCGCAAAAGATTCAGCAAACGTGTTGTGATGCGACCTTGAAAAATCATTTTGAGCTCCAATATCGAAAATCTTTTTTTTTCTACTAAACCATCCTGATTGAGTCATCACACTGAATAAGTGCCAAAACATTTTTTATACTGTAACTTTGGTGAAAATAAGCAGTGATATTCGGAAACACAGGCACGGGAGTGGTCCTAATGGGTTCCCTATTTCCAACGGATGATTTTAAGTGCATTATTGCGGTAAACTGCATTGTGTATCTATATTCATTAGAAAACATCGATCTATTCCGAGAGCATGCGAAATAAATTATAAATATGATTGTGAATGGGTGTATACCTACCAGGTGATATGTTGCAACAACATAATTTATACAGAATGTCAGATGGCAACGCATATGTTATCTTTGGTGTCAAATATTACCTTTTGTCGTTGACAATAGTAAACAATGGCCCGAGTACTCCACTTTCTGTCTCCGCTTTTGGCTATCAATCACAAACGAAATCTGGTCAGCCGAGGCGCAGATTGAAATGCAATAAACGGAATCTAATAGCGTGTTTTCATGATTTATTAATACTTCCACAACACATTCGTCTGACGGATTGAAAAGATTGACCACAAGTAGATAGGACTTTCGTTTTATTTAGTATATATGTATTTCGCCAAACCTCTATATTTGTGAAAAACATTGCTCTTTTCTCTTAAACAACTACCCAGTTGAATTTCGCTTATGTTTATGAAAAGATATTATGAATATTCACTCTGACAATTTGAAAACATACAATGGGATATATATCTATATATATATATGCTCAGATGCATTTGTAGGATATAGAGGGAGAACTGAGATGACATAAAAGAGAACTCACAACAACCCCCTAGTCTCCTCCTACCCCAAGTAAAAAGGTAAATAGCAAACCCCTTCATGTGAAACATCGTAGAAAAGCATATAAAAAGGCTATCCCTCGTTATCAATAATTTGATTTGATTTGATACCTTTATTGATGCCAATACATTTTTTATATAAGTCATAATTGAACCGGATGAATCTATATTTGTGAAAGCTTACCTTAAAAGGAATTTTTAATAGAGTTTTTGTTGAACTACAAATTTGTTAAAAAAAGTGAATGAAGTAAATGTTAAAACTGGCGAATGTTATTCTGCTAGTAGCGTCACATGATTTGATATTTTTTCCCGCAACTCCCCGAGTGCAGCAGGTTGAGTCTTATAAGCAGCTCTCTTGAAGTAACCTCATAGAAAAACAATCAGGTGGCGTTAAGTCTGGTGACCTCGGTCGCCACTCAGTAGGACCTCTCCTTCTAATTCATTTGTTCGGATAATTAGTTCCTACCAGTGCCTAACTGCAGATGCATAATGAAAAGGTGCTCCATCTTCTTGGAAGTGCAGCAAATTTTCGTCCAGAGCTTGATTGCCTTGGTCGTCCCTTTGATTCTCTAATTCAAGAGTTCAATAGTGTTCTCCAGCATATCCAGATAAAGTCCGATATTTAAATTGCCTGGTATATAGAAGGAGCCAATTAAAACATCGCCTAATACCCCTGCCCAAACATTCAGTTTTTCTGGACAGTACCGAAGCTTTTGTTTATTTACATTACTATTCAGCATAAAAGTACATTCGTCATTAAAACAAATATGATTTAAAAGTCTAGGTTCAGCGCGAATTCTTTCAGTCATTAGTTCACTGAACTGAATTCCTCGATCTGGATCCTCATCGCCTAGTTCTTGAAAACTTTTAATTTTGTATCTACGGGTGAAATTTTAACACCTTCCTTACCGACTCACGTGATATTCCTATTATTGCAGATACTTAACGCAATCTATTGCAAATGTTCCAAGGATGTCAATTTGGCTTTCTCCATTCGGTAATCGTTGGACATCTCTTTTTTATTTTGCACTGATTCCATTTCTCTGTACTTTTCAACTAAATCGAGGATTTACACGTGACTTACTTGTTTGTCCAGATGCCTCTCATAATATATTTGAGCTTTTCGTACATAACACTGGTCTTCGTAATATATCTATGCAAGGTCGCAGTTTTGCCCAGTCATAAGAAACGAGATTATTTCAAATATAATACACGGATGAATGAGCACATAACATATACAGTGTATCCAGGATGCATCTAAATAATCCACTATAGGTTTCGGCACTCGTCTCTATACTGATTGACTGATTTCAATTATATCTTAGTAGGGTGCTAAATTACAATTTTCACGAAATGAGGTGCCCAATTACATAGTGAAATGATTAAGCGGTGCTGAAAAGAAGAGCGGAATGTTATCAGCTGAGAGGCTGCTAGTTGGTTGGTGGCGTTGCGTATACGAGTTTTAGTTTATGGCTAAATGTTTACATTGAGGTGTATCTGTTTATTTATAATTGAACAATGGACTAACTTATGCATATAAGCAACTATATTTATTGCGCTAAATTTGAAAAAGAAGAACAATGAAAAGCAGTATTTGACTTTTGTACAAGTAAGATAACAATATAGTACACGCAATGTCCGGTAGAATTAATTATAACCATAAAGAAAATCACAAAGGAGTAAGGAGACACGGAAGAAAGTATATTTATTTTTTTTTATTTATTGCCAATTACCTTTTACACACAATAAAAGACCTATAGGAGGCATACATGCCCGTACTTAGGATGGTCCAGAAAAAAATAATTAAAGAAATAAAGTTAAATTAATTATCTTAAGAGTTACTACATCCTCCAAAAATAAATAATACTAATAATAATGTACAATAACAAATTTCCCTTAAAGTAATAATTTTTAATAATATTTAGGTATATCAACTAAATTAATAAAATAGAGAGAGAAAAAAAAAAACAAAAAATAATTCTATGATTTTCCAATTTTAACTAATCAATGATAATATCGTTAATTTTCTCTTTTATCTTTCTTTTGAGCACATTTCTATTTACACTTAAACTTTTCAAGTCATTTGGTAGATCATTAAAATACCTTTTAGCATAATATTCGAAACTTCTCTGCCCAATGGTTAAAGAATGTAGTGGTAGTGCGAGACTTCTAAATCTGGTGTTAACTGGTTTATTTATAAATTCACTTTTTAAATAATTGTATTGATGAATAATAGGTTTAACAACAAAAACTTGCCTAATATTTAGTTATACCAATAATTTTGAATTGAATTTTTGTATCGAAAGAACTTGATGCAGAAAGTTGATTGTGACTCCTGATTTGCCTTTGGAACCATCCACAACAAGTCAGTAACTTCTTCGGGATTCAGATACTTTGGTGTAACTAATATCTGGAAACCACGGATGTATTGGTGTTAACTAGCATCCACGACGAGTAGCAGCCAGCCTAGACGTATATCTTCCAGGAAGAGCCACTACCCGATAGCAGAAGCAAGACAGGGAAGAAGATTAATTGACTCAGTGAGTTTTAAAATCTCTCCTATTGTTGTAATTCTGTTTAGTTAAGATTGAAGAAATATTTAATACTGAGATACTACTATATCATTTATATCATTTATTCGAAAAGCATTTGAAGAAAATATTTATTAATTATCTATTGAAAGATAAAATCAATTATTAAAATTTATATTCTATTATATTTATCTATTTTTATCATTTTTATATATATACAATTGTTTATGTGAGTTTTTATGAAAAAATTCAGAAATAGAGTTTTAGATATAACTTATCCGAAAGTTAGAAAGATAGTTTATTCGTCAACAACAGTGGAAAATCCTAATTTATTAGAAACAATTTTGGAAGAAAAAGATAATATTAATATCATGGCCGACGCCTTAAGATCCACTGTTTCCTTATTAAAAACATTTAATGGTACTCCTAGTCGTTTAGAATCATTTATAAAACAAATCGATACTTTCCACACTAGATATTTTAATAACGATGTTTCTCAGCAGGAATACGTTATTTTAGCCATTAAAGCTAAATTAATAGATGATGCTGAAGAATTTTTATTAACCAGACCCGATCTTAATACTTGGGATCAAATTAAATTAGCTTTACGTCAAAAATTTAGTGATCCAATTACAAGGAGTAACCTACAACAACAACTAATATTTTTAACTAGAAATAAAGGAGAATCAGTACAAGATTATATCCTAAAACTTAAGGCCTTAGTCACCCAAATTAATAACAAAATCTGTATTGAAATTCAAAATTTAGAAGCTAGAACAATATTAATAACCCAGAACGAATTAACAGCAACTCAAAATTTATTATCAAACATATCTAACGAATCGAAAACTCTTCTAATTGTAAGAAATCCTCAAAATTTAGACGCAGCTATTGATATCATTTCAAATTACGAAATATTGACAAGTCAAAATGATTTCAAGAATAACTTTATTCAGAATATGCCTGTAAAGCATAAACCAATCAACCATACATTTTTGAATCCTCCTAAACCAATGAATATACCTCAATTTCCAAAATTCCCCGTTAATAATCAACAACCTATTAAACATCATTTTCCGTCCGCACAACAAGTATTTGGCACTAAACCAAAATTCACTCCTAAACCTAATTTAAATCAGAACTTCTTTAAATATCCGCAAAAGACATATCCTCAACCTATGTCAGGTGTAATTGTTCAACCAAGACAACCAGTTCAAAAGACATATCCTCAACCAATGTCAGGTGTAAGCGTTCAACCCCGACGCCCATTAAATTACCAATTCCCGAATCAATTCAATAGAAATCAATCTCGACCTAAGTACATTTTTGAAGAACTTACTCATGTAGAGAATGAAACTCTAGAACAGGAATTAGAACAATCAGGTTTGAATTATCAATCGATAGAAAACCCCTCGTCAAGTTATTATGAAAATTTTGAATCCATTGATTACCAAGAAAATCCTGAAAATATTATTGATGAAAATATTGAATTCTCTGACGAACTGTTAGAAAATTTTCGGTCACCAGCTTCGGAAAACCCTGCCTCCAACTAAACAGTTTTCAATTTAACCAACTTCCTTATATAAAAAATCCCAAATTTAATATCCGATTACTAATTGACACAGGTTCACATGCTTCTTTATTAAGACCCTCTTTTGTTGAAAAATATTACCCCGAATTGATTAAGCCTCACATAACTAAATTACAAACTTGTGCAGGTACAAAAAAAGCAAATAGTAAAGCGAATGTTCCTCTCTTTTTATGTTTTGGCATTTCTCAACCAATTGAATTTATCCTTTATCCTTTCCATGATTATTTTGATGGCATATTAGGTATTAAAGATCTTATAAAATTTAATTTAAACATTGATCTAGATAATAACTTACTAAGAAATGATTTTATACAAATTCCATTTTATTTTAGAGAAAGTTTTGATCAATTTACTTTGGAAATTCCACCTCATTCTTTACAAAATGTCAAAATTTACACAAGATTACCGAATAATTCCTCTTGGCTTATACCACACATTAAGACAAAAGACATAGAAATTCGACCAACAATTATTACTGTTAGAAATGACTACTATACTATAGGTATTTCTAATATAACTGACAAGACTTTCACTTTCACATACAATATCGACGAAAATATATTCCCAATGAAATCATTTGATGAAGATCAATTTGAAATTTTTCATGTTGAGTTACCTCAAGTAACAACAAAAAAACAAAATAATATTTATGATTTAAAATCACTTATCAGGCACGAACATCTAAATTCAGAAGAAAAATATAAATTATTTAAAGTCATTCAGAAATGTAATAAAGTACTTCATAAACCTGGTGATCCTTTAACTTTCACTAATCAGGTAAAACATGTCATTAAAACAACAGATGAGATACCAGTTCATACCAAAAGTTATCGGTATCCACATGTTCATAAAGATGAAGTAAATAAACAAATTGATCAGATGTTAAATGATAACATTATCCAACCTTCCAATTCTCCTTGGAACTCTCCTGTTTGGATAGTACCCAAAAAACTAGACGCCTCTGGACAAAAGAAATGGAGACTTGTAATTGACTATAGGAAATTAAACGAAAAGACAATTGGAGACCGTTACCCCCTTCCTAATATCACGGACATTCTAGATAAACTTGGAAGATCACAGTATTTTACGACCCTCGATTTAGCTAGTGGGTTTCATCAAATTGAAATGGACCCAAATTCGATCCAAAAAACAGCTTTTAGTGTCGAACACGGACATTACGAATACAAACGTATGCCCTTTGGACTCAAAAACGCACCGTCCACTTTTCAAAGAACTATGGACAATGTATTGCGTGGACTTCAAGGTAAAATTTGCCTGGTCTATATGGACGACATTATCATTTACTCGATTTCCTCACAAGAACATCTTGATTCTATTCAAAAAGTTCTCGAAAGACTTATCTCCTTTAATATGAAAATACAACTTGACAAATCTGAATTTTTGAAAAAACTGTAGAATTTTTAGGACATGTTATAACGCCAAACGGAATTAAGCCTAATCCTGATAAGATATCAGCAATTAAAAATTTCAAAATTCCAAATACTCCAAAAGAAATAAAATCCTTTCTCGATTTAATTGGATATTATAGAAAATTTCTTAAAAATTTTGCAAAGATAACAAAACCGCTTACTAATTGTTTAAAGAAAAATGTCAAGGTTATTCACGACAAAGCATTTGTCGAAGCATTCAACACATGTAAAAATATACTTATGAATGATCCCATTCTTCAACATCCTGACTTTACAAAACCTTTCCTACTAACAACAGACGCATCAAATTTTGCAATCGGCGCTGTTTTATCTCAAGTCACTTATGGAAATGATCTACCTATCGCATATGCAAGTAGAACACTCAATTCAGCAGAATGTAACTATTCCACAATTGAAAAAGAATTACTTGCTATAGTCTGGGCAACAACGTATTTCAGACCATATTTATTTGGTAGAAAATTTACAATCATTACAGATCATAAGCCTTTGCAATGGCCTTTCTCAATAAAAGAACCAAATTCAAAACTCTAAGATGGCGACTTAAATTGGAAGAATTCGATTATTCAATTTGTTATAAAAAAGGTAAACAAAATTCCAATGCAGACGCACTTTCTCGACCCCCTATTGATATCCATGCAATAGAAAAAGACGATCTCCTAACACATATGTCAGCAATATGTGGGAAATCGAAAATCAATGATGATGATCAATATTTATGGCATGACAGAATTAAACATTTTTTCGAAACGCAAGATCCACTTCCGACCTTTGAACCAATAATAGATCATAATAAAGAATTTAATAAATTTGATGAAAATTGGAAACCTGTCAATAATTCAAATGTAATCAAAGAAATTAACGGAAATTTATTTGAACAATCTAACGAATATGCTTTAGCTCATTGTGTATCAGCTGACCTTCATATGAAAAAAGGTATTGCTGTTGTTTTTAAACACAAGTTCAAAAACATTCAAAATTTAATTGATCAGAAAGCAAAGGTAGGCGAAATTGCAACTTTATTTGATAATAAATCTAATCGATTTATTTACTATTTAATTACTAAACAAGATTTTCTTCAAAAACCAACATATTTTACATTATGGAAATCATTATATAAAATGAAAAATCATGCTTTGAAAAACAATGTTAAGAAAATTGCTATTCCTAAATTAGGATGTGGATATGATCAGCTTAACTGGGAAAAAGTAAAAGCCATGCTTCATCATATTTTTGAAGATCAAAACATTGAAATTCTCGTCTGTCATTTATCAGAAAAACCCAAGATCAATATTATCTCAGACATCCAGATTAAACCTCCAACGGAACAACAATCCAATATCATTCCCCAATCAATTTCAACAAATTGTTCTAGAAATTTATTAATTGAAGAACAAGATAACAATCGTGATACTTCGGAGACAGAAACAGTTCATTCCTCTCACGAAAATCCTAAGTGCAGCATATATAAACAAAACCGTAAATACCTTTAAAAACCAAGTTATCTTCAAATGGACTCATAAAGAACAACCTTATGTAACTTGTGAGAAACTGTTTGAAACAAAGAAACGATTCATCGTATTTATTAATGATAATCCTGTTACACAGAAAATTCAAGAGATCCTAAGGGATAGTTTACCACCAGATACTTACTGTTTACATTTTCCACAGAAAGAACTAGAACCGTTGATCCTTAGAATTTTCCAAGAAACCTTTAAGCATAACTCTTACAAACTTGTTATCTCTAATTCACTTCTTGAAGATATCACTAATATAGATAAACAAAAAGAAATCATTGAAAGATATCACACAGTGAAAACATCACATAGAGGTATTACAGAGAATATCAAAAATATTAAACAGTTTTACTATTGGCCTAGTTTAGAAAAGGACGTTATAAATTATATAAATACCTGTGAGATCTGTCAAAAATCAAAATACGACAGACACCCTTACAAAGTAATTTTCAAACCAACACCTATTGGACAGAAACCTTTCGAACATATTTATATTGACATTTATTCCCTAAATTCACAGAAATATTTGACAATCATAGATAATTTTTCAAAATTTGCAGCAGCTTATCCACTTAATGAAAATTCTATTGAAATTTGTCAGAATTTAATGAAGTTCTTTTCACAACATGGAACCCCCAATATTATCACAACAGATAACGCACAAAATTTTAAAAGTAATCTGATACAAGACCTTTGCAGACTATACCAAATTTAGTTGCACTTTACAACACCCTATAATCCTAACTCTAACTCTCCTGTTGAAAGATTCCATTCAACCTTGAAAGAAAGTTTAGTAGCATTGAAACAAAATTATCATTCGAAAACAAATCAAGAACTTGTTGATATTGCCATTCTAAATTACAATAATAGTATTCATTCTTCACATGATTACACACCTTTCCAAATTATAAAAGGAAATCTCAATTATCAACTTAATTTCGAAAAGAATTTGAATCAAATACAAACCGATTACATTCATGAACTAGCCCAAACTTTGAAAGAGTTAAACGAAAATATTAATTTGAAATTAAATGCCCGGAAGGCTAATGTTTTGGCAAAATTAAATGATAATAGAGAGAATGATCCAGAAATCCCTGAAGGAACTGATCAATTTATGACTACCCCTCAACAATTGAATACAAATAAGTTAAAGCCAAAATTTATGAAGAAATTATTTAAAAATCAGAGACATCCAAAAGATATTAAAAGACGACAATAATTCTCTTTCAGGACAATGAATACCGTTTTCTTAGTTATACTTCTATTTCCTCTTGCCACTTACCAATACGAGATAGAAGAACTGACAAATCCCCTACTACCATACAAGTTAGGTACGGCATACATTGTTAATAATTACCACCACGTATATTATCATGTAAATTTAACAAATATAAGAAATTGTGTCAGAACTACTAAATTGACCTTACTAAACATCACATCTAAAATAACAAATCGTACAACACCTTTATTTGACCTATTAAAAGTGAGAACTACTAATATGCTTGATTATGTTAGAAAAATAGAAGAATTTGTTAATCATTATTCTACAAAAAGAAGTAAACGAGGATTATTGAATATGATTGGAAAAATAGATAAATATTTGTTCGGTACTCTTGATGCCGATGATGGAGAAAGATATGATAACTATATAAAAATGTTACAAGAGAATCAAGATGTGTTGCAACAAGATATTTCATCCACTCAAACTATTCTTAAAAAAGTAACAAAAACAATTGATACACAATTAACAAATATCAATCATAATCAAAAGAAGTTACGTAAAAGATTAAATGAATTAACTCAATTTACCCAATCAACTATGGAATTCATCATACTAATTGATAATATTGAAAACAATATTAGAATTTTAAAAGAAATTTGTTCAAATATTCAAAAAGCTATCAATTTTGCAGGAATAAACATAATGCATTACAGTATCCTTAAATATAACGAATTAGAAAGTGTTATTTCCAAAATTAAGCCAGAAGAAAAGATACCTTTTGATAACATTATTAAGTTTTATGAAGTTGCACATGTCGATGTTACAATCAAAAATAATCTAATCATATTTTATATAGTAATTCCATTAGTAATTAATAAGCCATATCTGATGTATCAATTATATCCAATCCCTTTAGCCAATAACATAATGATCCTTAAAAATCCTTTTATCTTGATATCCTCAGATGATTATTTTAATGTAAACAGAGAATGTCAAAAAGTAGAAGAAATAAACTTGTGTTTAGACAGTCAATTGAGTAAAAATGAACCGTGTGTTGCTAAGACAATAAATTTAACAAGTCATTGTCCCCTAACTCCAATAAAACACAAAGATTTATCCATCACTCAACTACAGGATAATTCCATTATAATAGTGCCATCGCTAAATGAAAAGATAAATTTCCAATGTCTCAATGAACAATCTATTGAAACAATCAATAAACCTTCCCTGATAATTCCACAAGAATGTATGGTGTCAATAAATAATAAGCATTTTGACTCTCAAGAAGTTAACACACTTAATTTGAGATTAAAGTTACCACCTATTGAAATCAATGAGGAGTTAATTCAGAAAATTGAGCCAATACAATTGGAAGAACTCAATTTGGAGTCAATACATAATGATTTAAAACATATTGAAACTCTGAGTATACACCCACTCCACCATTTCGATGTAAATACAGGAGTTTCAGTATTTAGTATTATATTGTCTCTGTTAATTGTTCTTATAATTATAATTATGTTATATTATTATTGTTGTTATAAAAATAGAAATAAAACTAAAATGAGCATAGAACTCAAAACTCTCGAAAAGGCATCCTCCTTTTCTCAATCTTAAGGAGGGAGGAGTTATATGGTCATTATAGATGATGTAGCTTAAAATAATGTAATGAATAGGTATAGTGCTGAGTAGGCATATTTATGTATATAAATAGGGAATAGATAGAACGTATAATTTAGTCTACAACTAGCTTTGTTCCTGTACACATTAAAAAATTGTTAAATAATAAAGTTTTCTCTTTTTAAAAATCCAACCTTAAGAGAAACTTATTTAACTATATCACGAGTGATTCTAATTCTAATTTGTGGATTGTTTTTAACACATGTTTCAGCTGTGAATATATTATTATTTTCACTGTTTATCACATTAAGGATATTTTCAGAATCTTGTTTGTTTAAATATATAGAGTCATTTTTTGCTTTGTCTATTTTTAATACTTTTGCACTAGTTTTGGTTCAATTTGCTTTTTAATAATATTATCCTTGAAATTTCCTTAGGCTTTATAGCAACTCGAGCAAATTCTGGTTTTTTTAGGAAGATTCATTACAGCACCAACATACGAGTTTTTGACTTCAGTTAAATTTTTTTCAGCATTAAAAGAAAATGATCTTAAGAAACTGTTGTGTTCTCTCAATTTATTATTTTGCTTAGATAACTCAGAATTCATTTTTTTCAAAACTTAATTCCTTTATAAATTCTTGACAGTGTTCACTTTCATGATCTATAGCCAGCTTGCGTTTTTTACTCACGTCACTAGCCACTGATGCTGAATCATCATCATCATTTTTATCTTCCATTTCGATAGGTTCGGAGTTTATTTCTTGCGTAGCATCCAGTCCACTATTAATATTTTCAAAGTGTTTTTGAATTAATAAAAATTTTTTTAGGACACTTGTATTGACTACATCAGCCGAATCATTAGTTTGCGTCATTTCAAAATATAGATTAGGAGCAGGACACACTATTAAATGTCTTGAAATGAAATAACCTTTTCCTTCATGCACTTTTCTTGCAAAATCAGATTTGCAATAACCAATATCACAGATTATACAGGTTACGGGCCCAAATTTTCTAGTTGGATGGCAAACCAGATACATATAGTCCGGAGGAATATCGCGCTCGTCTTTACTCGACCACCCGGGTCCGGATGTTGTCAATCAGCATCTGGGAGGAGCGAAGTGCCAACCCGGCGCGTCTCCAGGTGGCGGATAGGAGGGGGCCTCTGACGATGACTTTTATATGAGAAGGGGGCCTGCGGGGAAATAAGGCTCATTGAGACTAAAAACTCAATTGGCAGCCACGAATACCCTGCCGCGGACCAACTTCACCTGTCCCAGCTGTAGTGTCGTGGCTAAGGGAATTGCACTCAGGTACAACGATGCCAGGTGTGCGTTCGAGCTAACCTCGAAACCACCCTGTCAAACCAACGCATCCTGGTCGTCTGTGGTCATGTCTCGCGGGCTAGTGATGCGGGGGGGGTCTTGGCTTAACCGCCCGGACCAAGAGGAAATAACCTCATCAAAAATTCTAAATCCAAGGCGGGAAACCAGGCCGTGGGATGCATGGTCAGATAGAGGACTGGTCTCTACTGGTTTCGACCTTGGAGCACAAGGGGGAACTCCACTGTATTAACCCCTTACTCCTGCATGCGGGGCTCTGCAGGAGTGGACCGATTTGTCCCCAGCTACTCGTGGGAACTTTATGGAAATACACATAAAACCCAACTCACCGGAGGAGAGATGGAGAAAGCCTCCACCTCTTCATCCGGGCTCCCTGTAAAAAAGGGAAATGCCAAACGGCAAAGAAATCGTTTGCCGTTCGACCTGCCGAAACTCGGACAGCCGGGCGGCAGAGACGATCCACTGAGAAAGGGGCTCAGTGGAGCAGGAGTGCGGAAGTACCTGCGCCTCCTCCATCAGGGACTTGCACCTGAGGAGGCCAGAACACAGGCTCTTCAGCACTCCACACCACCTACTGTCCCGACCCCGAAGGTAACACCGACGGGAAAAGGGACGGGAAAGAGAGGCGCGGAGCATATCACTCCTCCGGAACGGCCTCAGCCTAAAAAGCCGAAAACAGCTGCAGCAAAAACCGGGCATGCCACTGGATACGCTGCCGCTGCCAAGGCCGTAAAGGCTATTCGTGTGGGTATCATACCCAAGGATTACCCTAGAGTAATCCTGGAACCACAGCGGCTCTCAACACTGGAGGATACTCTAGTGGAAGAGATGTGCAGTGGAGAGGTGAAGGGAATGCACTTCACCGGTATACATTTCCGCTCTGGAATGATGCTGGTGGACTGCGGTTCTCAGGATTCGGCGGACTGGCTCATTGGAGTAGTGCCGGCCTTGAGGTCTTGGGAAGGACCCGAGTTAGTGGCGGTGGAGGAGAAAAACATCCCCAAGCCCGTCACTGTAACGGTGTACTTCCCAAGAAGCTTCGAAATGGAGACGGAGAAGATCCTCCGACTCGTCGAAGTACAGAACACCTGGCTCAGTACCGGAGCCTGGAAAGTTCTCAACTCCAAAAAGGAGGGAACCGGTACTGTCCTCACGATTGGGATCGATCACCAATCAGGAGAGGCCCTGAAGGCAGAAGGATGCGTCTTAAACTTTAGGTTTGGACGTGTGTCTGTCTCGGGGCTAGGACGGAAAAATAATCCTGCGGGAGGTCTAAAAGATGCGGAGATGCCCTCCACATCTACGGACTCCGGTGTGCAGGATAAAACTGCCAGCTCAGGTCTGGTCCAGGCCGCTGCTGGCTCTGCCAGAGAAGCCTGGGCGGCAGAGAAATCATCTGCAGTCCTGGGGGAAGGGCGAACGAATGCGGGGGTCGAGGCCATAATCCGAGACCCAGATACCCGCTCGAGCTCCAAGGAGACTACCCTCCCGATGGATCTTGATGAGGGACAGGAGGAAAGAGAGGAGGGGGGAATTAGAGGCTGGACTACCCAGCCCCTACACCCCAGACTACAGCACCTTCATCGCTTTCTCCAAGGTGGCGCAAGTGAACTTGCATCACGCGAAGGGAGCTTCAGCAGTGATTGCAAGGCTGTTTGCGAAATCCCAACTGGATTTTGTACTGATCCAGGAACCCTGGACAGGCAAAGCAGGCCAAATTAAAGGTTTGGCATCTAAAGATTCAAAATTGATCTATGACCAGAGGCAGGAGTCCCCTCGTGCCTGTGTGATCATAAGAAACAACATGAATTACACATGTGTTTCAGAATTCATGACTCGGGATCTAGTTCCAATTCTAGTAAACCTCAACACTGGGGGCATCAACCGAGACATAGTTATTGCATCTGCCTATTTCGCTGGAGACAATACTGCAATACCTCCAGTAGAAGCTCAAGAGCTAGTGCAATACTGCAATAGCAGACAACTGCCAGTCATCATAGGCTGTAATGCCAATGCGCACAATGTTATTTGGGGAAGCACGAACAACAACCCTAGAGGTGAGTGCTTACTTGAATATCTCTTAGCTACTAATCTAGAAACCCTTAATGTGGGAACAACCCCCACTTTTGTCACGAGAGCAAGAGAAGAGGTCCTGGACGTAACAATTGCCAGCTTTACTGCCAGGAATAACGTATTTGATTGGAGAGTGATGGAGGAACCCTCTCTCTCCGATCATAGGATTATAGAGTTTAGGATTGCGGGGGAAGTAACCTCACTGTCTCCAACTCGTAACCCTAGAAATACAGATTGGTCTAAATATAAGACCCTTCTGAAGCAAAACTTGAAACAGATCGAAAGTAATGGGGTCAAACACCCACACTGCGATCTGGATCAAGAGGTCGAACTGGTCAGTGTGGCGATAACGGAGGCATTCCAATCAAGTTTCCCACTCTCAAAAGCTCGACCAAGCAAGGAAGCACCTTGGTGGAACAAAAACCTGTCAAACCTCAGATTAGAGGTCCGTCGGCTCTTCAACAGGGCCAAAAGAGACCATAATTGGCAGGGCTACACCGAGAAGCTCACACAATACAATAAGAAGATCAGGAAGGCCAAGAGGCTTCACTTTAAAGCTTTTTGTGAAAAGATCACTTCGACTCCTACTGCAGCCAGATTGCAAAAAGTCATGGCAAATGTCGCTCAAGAAGCCAGACGGGACATACACTGAGGGAGAAGAGGAGCGATCTGCTCTACTTCTCAAAACACTCTTCCCTGGAAGTGAACCCCTCAGTAGTACTGACGTAGCAATCCAAACCAAGAATCCTCGCAAGGAAGATTGGAGTATTGCTAAAAAGATATTTACAAGACAAAGGTTGGAATGGGCAGTCAACACCTTTCAACCTTATAAATCGCCGGGAGTAGATGGCATATTCCCAATACTCCTACAAAAAGAAATGGAGGAGATCCTTCCCCATCTCCTGAAGATTACAAGAAGCTGCCTAGCACGGGGCTTTATACCTAGCATATGGCAAAGAGCCAAAGTAATCTTCATACCGAAAATAGGGAAGAAAAATGGGACTGATCCCCGATCTTTCCGACCTATCTGTTTACCATCGTTTTTACTGAAAACGATGGAGAAAGTATTGGATAACTACATAAGAACAGAGATTCTGAAGGACAAACCACTTCATAAATGTCAGCATGCATACAGGGCGGGGCGTTCAACAGAAACCGCGCTGTATCAGCTAACCGAGGTCATTCAGAGCTCTCTGAACAATAAAGAAATCGCAATGTGTGCCTTCCTGGACATATCTGGGGCTTTTGACAACACCACACATGTGTCAATCAGGGAGGCACTCATACGGCGAGGAGTGAACAAGACCATTATCAAATGGATGTATGAGATGTTGAAGACGAGAATAGCTGAGGCCCAAGTAGGTGATCACACCACCTCTGTTAAAGCTACTCGTGGAACACCTCAAGGAGGAGTAATATCTCCCCTCCTATGGAGCTTAGTAGTAGACGAGTTACTCCACAAACTCACGGAGCTTGGCTTCACATGCATAGGCTATGCCGACGACATAGTCCTAATAGTCCGAGGAAAATTCGCGAACACCCTATGCGAATTATTGCAGGAGGGCCTCAGAACTATTGAGCAATGGTGCTTGTCAGTGGGGCTTAGCATAAACCCATCCAAGACCACAATTATTCCATTTACTAGGAAAAGGAAGCTTCCAGCTATGAAACCTCTCACTTTAAGTGGAGACATAATAAGCTGGAAGGCTGAAGTCAAATATCTGGGATTAACACTAGATAGCAAGCTTCTGTGGAACAAACATATTGAGGCTACTGCTAGCAAAGCAATAAAGGCCTTAATGGCGTGCAGAAATCTGACTGGTAAGACTTGGGGATGTAACCCAAAAATACTGCGATGGATGTACGTCATGATTGTAAGACCGATAATATCATATGGGTCAATAGCCTGGCATGGCAAGGCAAGTCAGAGCAATACGAGGAAAACCCTCGATAGAATACAAAGACTAGCCTGTGTCTGTATCACTGGAGCCATGAGAACTTGCCCGACCAGGGCACTAGAGATCATCACAGATCTCACACCTCTCCATCTAGTGATAGACAGATTGGCCCATGAGGCCATTCTAAGACTACCTAGGGAAGGTTCAGAAATGGTGGGAATTCGGAATCAGAGGGCTTGGTCCTCTTTGTCCAAACACATCCCATCAGCAAACCTTCCCAGTGATGTAATGACAAAGAAAATTAGCATCGAGAGAACTTTCACCACGGTGCTAAGTAGCAGAGAAGATTGGGACAGGGGGCTCACAACCCAAGCTCTCAAAACGAATACCATCAAATGGTACACTGATGGTTCTAAGACCACGACGGGGACAGGCGCTGGAGTGTTTGGGAATCGCACCAAATGCTCATTTGCGCTAGGCCGCTGCCCAAGCGTCTTTCAAGCAGAATTGCTTGCAATTGAGAGATGCGTGGAGGTGAACCTTGAAAGAAACTATCAGAAATGTGACATTGCAATACATTCTGATAGTCAAGCTGCAATTAAAGCACTGAACTCTCATACCATTGACTCTAAAATGGTATGGGAGTGCCGAAGGAAGCTCAATGAGCTAGGCAAGAACAACAGGGTCTACTTAGTCTGGGTTCCCGGCCACTCGGGATTCAAAGGCAACGAGGAGGCCAACACACTTGCCAGGAAAGGAGCAAAAACTCCATTTACTGGCCCAGAACCCTTCTGTGGCACAGATAAAAGCACCTACAAGAAGGTGTTTCTGGAGAAGGAAAAAACCGTAAGAGAAACACTCTTGCGGGATACCCCTGGATTGGGTCATTCCAAAAAGTTTCTAAAAAACTTTGATACTGCAAGATCCAAAAGGTATTTGGATCTCAGCAAGAACAAGCTACACCTACTCACTGGATTTCTTACAGGACACTGTTGCCTCAAGAAGCATCTAAGGAGATTAGGTCTAGCAGAGGATGACGAGTGCAGATTCTGCGGGGAAGAGGAGGAAACTCCGGATCACCTGGTGACGGAATGCCTCGCCATTGCTAGCCAACGCAAACAGTGCCTTGGACTAGCAACCTGCAGTAGTGAGGAAGTATCCTCCTTGAAGCCAACCCAGATACTGGAGTTCATTAGAACTCTGGAAATGGAAGGCGAGTTGTAGACCGCGTATAGGCGAGTGCAACTCAGGTGGGGGGCACAATAGACCTTATGGTCGCAGTGCAATGTAACCCCCTCTTAAATCTAAATCTAAATCTAAATCTACTCGACCACGCCATGCTTGCTTATATATGAAAATATGGCAAGAAAGTATTAAAATGAGTGTTCAGGTGCGACGCAAGATTTCAAGAAAGTTCAAGCAGACAACGTCGTGCTAGTAAGATATAATACCAGGAGTGTTTGTTCTGGACAATGATCGATTTTTGTATACGGTCAATATTTATTCATTTCGAATGGTAATATACCATATTATGCAATCTGATTGAATTATCAATGACATACTTCCCAAAACCATGGCTAAGGATTTGATGCGAGACCAAGACCAATACCAAAGGTGCAAGACCAAAACCAAGACCATATCGATCTTGATGTTGCTTTGCGTATCACTAATTTGGACGTATTACATCAACTATGGTGGCAATAGCACGCTGCACCACCTCATAATGGGAGACGGTTTACCAATTTATTAAATGAATTGTTCCCTAATAAATGGACTGGAAACCAAGGACCCGTACGTTGGCTAGCTAGAAGCACCGATCTAAACCCTCTAGATTACTTTCTTTGGGATTTTTCCAAAACCGTCTTTATCGAAACACGCCAAAAAACCTTGAAGTTTTACTTCAAGACCTAATAAGGGAGATCAGGGCTATCTCCGCAAGGAATATTGAGCGTGCCATCAATAAAACTCACAGACTGTCAAGAAAATGTATCCAAGCAGGCAATTTGCAATTTGAATATTCGATCTAACATTCATTATTCAATTTTATAAAGTTTTCGTTCCAATTTTTTGGGATAATTAAAACAACATGCCTATTGTTGAAAATTACACATCGAATAGTTTCCAAAACATTTGTTAGGTATATGATGAAAAGTTATAAAAAAATTATACTAACTAAACCAAGTAAACAATTGTCTGGATTAGATTTGGAGCAAATAATAAATTTCACATTCTCATTGTTTTTTTTCTGATCTACCTGGTCGTGTTGTCAGATTTTCCATCTAACTGTTAGTCTTCTAAGCAACCATCATTAACGTTTTTTTTTAATATGACCATGATTGTTTTTATATCAGTATATAAGAGCTTTTAAGGTCCATAAACCGTTGATATATGAAGCTTTTTATGAAAAAATACATTTTAATGATTTTTTCTTGGTAGGATCTTACCAAAAATGTATTCTTAGTCTCTCTATTACTTGAGGTTTTATGGAAAATGCTATTGATATAAATTTTTCTAATAAGTGCTCCATACATACATCGTTGATTTTGGGACATTAGAAGCTCTTGTGATCCGTAACAAAAAAATCCAGGGTCGTATTTAAAAAAAAAGTTGAAGATGGCAGCTCAAAGACGAAACATCGATTTTAAAATCTGATAGCACCATCTTGTAAAGCAGAAAAAGTAGCAATGAGAATGTGATATTTATTTTGCTACATTAATTTATTCAAATAATAATAAAGAAATAAAAATTGAATCGCGAATAATCGTTTTTTTTTTCAAAAATCTTTGGAATTCTTCCAATTTCAAAGCGGCGTTTTAATTAGTTCCAAATTGCACAGCTTTGCCTTCATTTACCCGACGTCGCATCTCTTCTAGTTTCCGATATGCCAATGATGAGGCTTGAATTTGGGACACCCTGTATACATTGGGGGTCTTATTATAGTAGCTACAATTTCAAGAGAATGCTGCTTGGAGTCTTATGGAGCACATTGTTGCCGGACTCGAATTACAATCAGGTCCGGTCTCGAGCAAATTTCGTTGCATGGGTTTAAATTTTATATCAAGAGACTTATGTTCAATAATTGATAATAGATAATTAATTTCAAAATTGCAAATAATATTATTACAGGTAAACATGAAGAGCGACAACACTGTGTACCGTTTTTTCATTTAAAATACATCACCTCCCCATTTCCGGCCAGACTGCATTCTAAGTGTGAAACGTAGTAAAGATATTATAAATAATAACCATTGATTGATTGAAAATAGACTCAAAATAATTTATATTAATAATTCCATCAAGGGATACGGTAGACTCTAATGAAACCTTACCTGAATAATAAAACATAAAATGTAATGATGGCGCTATATCTAATTATATTAAACGAGGAATGCTTGTATATATATATATATATATATATATATATATATATATATATATATATATATATAAAATGAATTGTAAATTCTTGACTGTCTAATTAATGATGAATTTTTAATGATTGGGGTTGCAGTCAAAATGCCAATAAAATTAAAACTCTTTAATCAATGTCGAGCTTTCGGTAACGCTTGTTACCTTCATCGGGACAAACTAAAATAACGAACAAATTAATTATAACAAAAGATATTAATAATATGAACTACTTACAATCGTGAGATTAATGAAATTTACCAGCTACAAACATTTGTTATTATGCATTTAACTTTATGATTGAACTTTTATGTTTCATAATTAAAAGTTACTATGGAATTACGCATACTAAGATCAATCTATGTATGTAGCTAATAAAAATGGAACTTCTGAAGTGTGTTCCATTTTTATTAGCTACATACATAGATTGATCTTAGTATGCGTAATTCCATAGTAACTTTTAATTATGAAACATAAAAGTTCAATCATAAAGTTAAATGCATAATAACAAATGTTTGTAGCTGGTAAATTTCATTAATCTCACGATTGTAAGTAGTTCATATTATTAATATCTTTTGTTATAATTAATTTGTTCGTTATTTTAGTTTGTCCCGATGAAGGTAACAAGCGTTACCGAAAGCTCGACATTGATTAAAGAGTTTTAATTTTATTGGCATTTTGACTGCAACCCCAATCATTAAAAATTCATTATATATATATATATATATATATATATATATATATATATATATATAATAATAATTGAGATGCTCTACACCTTTGTGCTTTTATTTAGTCGGGCACAACCACCCCCTAGAAGCGGATCACGTGATTTCAAGCGTGTTAGCTTTCATCAGCGCCACATAAGTGGAAGCTGTATCCGACGAAACAAAAGCAACTGGAAGATAGTCAAACTTTTCTGATCTGATCTACCAGTGGGACACACTTCGCGCAACCTAGGTATCGAGAGCCTAATTACGTTTAACGTAAGTATATATCTTCCAGTTGCTGTTCTACTTTTGAACATTATGTAAGTGGCTTTCCTAACAAAACGCGAGGGTGTCACCTTCGGGGTCCATAAACTTTTTCTTGAATGATTCGCAGATTTGGATAAAAATTTGCAAAAGGGGTTTTAAGAGCCTAGAAATTGATTGGCGTTACTTGCATTTTTAATTAAAATTCCTTATAGACTCACTCTAAATTCTGTATTACCCGAGCAAAGCTCGGTCGTCCAGATATTATAACAAATATCCGCAAAATTACGATTGTCGAGTATTTTGTTAAATTCTTATGGTTTTAACTGCTCACTCAATGTCAATTGACTTAGATGTAAATCGCACATGTACTCTAATACTGAGTGCTTAAAACATAGAGTATACAGAGAATAAACCTTGAAAGCTCTTTATTTAGTTAATGTATGTTAGATTGTTTTGAAAGTTGATTTTAAATAAAAAATATTTATGTAAAAACTTTTGCAGTAAAATTATTAAACACAATGAACTATGCCATACATCTATATATCTGCCTACATTTTGTAAAATATTGTGTAATTGTGTAGTATGAGTCAAATTTGACCTGAGCGAAGCCGGGTTTTCATCTAGTGTTATTATAAAGTAGGCAAGTCCTAGTCAGGATAGCCCTTGGTTGATAGCTACAGCCATCAACCTAAAATTATTTGAAGTATTTTTCACAAACAACAAGCAGCTTCTTCATATTCAGATTATAATTATCAATTTATTATTAGTTTTTCGTAATAATGAATGGCATATCAGTATAATATTGAATTTATTCTGCTTAGATAGCTCTGCTTTCGGCTAATTGAAAACAAATTATAATTGTATATTAATTTCGCTGAAATTGTCATTAAAATATTAATAACTCAATAATAAATAATAATAAATTTACATGTACCTACATAGTAGACGAGAACAAAAATGATTGCAGTACCCAGGTTTTACTCGATCTTTTACCGATGTGCACTTCCCAATTAATAAGAAGGTAAACTAATTACCTGCATTCAATTCTATTTAGTAGTTTTTGCATGATGCTTGTTCAAACATAACGGACAAATTTAAAAACTGTTGTTTCGGCTTCTGTTGCTCTAATAAAGATATTATTTTTTATTAAATATCTATAACGTAGAGACATAGGTCTGTTATAATTTTATTATATATGTATGATGTATGATGTATGATGTTTAATGTATTATGTATGATGTATAGATGTATAGATGAGTGCAACTTCCAGGTCCGTAACTGCTATTTCGGAAATGGCTCAGCATATTTTGATTTGCAGTAAGGACTTATTGGGGTGGATAAATCGATTGGCGACAAATATTTTATTGTCCGACTTTTAAGGTTCACACTAGATATTTCCAGAAAATTACCTACATCAACAGAATTATTATTATTTCATATTTTTCAGTGCACCAACTACCAATAAAGTTAATCCTATTTTTGTTATTATTATTATTATTATTATAAACGGGTTAACCCTAAATAGTTATGAAAATACATAGAAGTAGCGATTTTTAACAAATTACACAAATATCACAAGCCAGATATATTTATTTAGTATACGTAACGAATCAATTAAGAGCTTTGCTATCGCTATCATTTCCGATAGAATTTAGAAAGAAACTAAAAATAGACTATACTCATGAAATAGACGCTTTGGTAAACGACACTACTCAATTCCAACACAATGTTGCACGAAATAATTAAATTTAATAAAAATAAATCAAAATAGGTATATGAGAATTCACTTTAACAATTGAGTATAAAACGTTTAAAACATACGTGACATAAAATGAATCAGTTTATTTTTTTAAATCCAAGTCCCTCGATAGATTTCAATAAAATAAACTACTAGTGATATTGTAAAATTAACTATAAGTAATATGTATTTAAAAACTGAGAGCAAGTGATCCTCACTTTTCTTAAATATTTGAGTTTAATTTTTTATAATCCTACTGTAATGTGGATAGTTCATCATGTACCTACTTATGGTTATTATTCGTTTTAGTATGTATTTGTTCAAATATCTGAGTTGCTATAGTTCATGTGTAGTTTATTAATTAATATCTGGGGACCGAGCTTTGCTCGGGTAAAACAGGATTTAAGATGGGACTATAAGAGGTAATAAGGATATTTAAACTTATTAAAAAATCTGCATATTTCTGGTTAAAATGTATTGCGATCGGTAAATACTGTTTTTATTGTTCAAATATTCGTAAGTTATAGATTTCGAAATAAATATGAATGTGTAAAATGATTGAGAAATATACCAGAACTCAGCTGTATCACCAATCGACTTCCCCCCAAACACTATACATACTGAAACTTTTATCTGCGGAACCATTCTTGAAATAGCTAGTGTGGATCTCGAGGGTCACTCCGAATAAATATGAAAGTATCGTCAATCCATTTCTCCATTCCGAAAATCCCTTTCTGCTAATTTTTACCAAAATCTGCTAACTCTTCCTTGAAATGTCAAATGTGTACCTTAAGGCCTTAAGGGTCGCAATATATTAGATATGTACAAATTTTCATTGAACATTTCCGATTAAATTATTAGAAACCATCTTTTATTTAGAAAAAATGGATTTTGTTAAAAAAAACTTAAAGCTGATTAGAATGCGAACCGAGGAGCTCTAGGTTAATAAGCGGAAACTTGACCATAGAACTATTTTTGCCCTCATGGTTCCTCGGGTTCATACTGGTATCTCACATATAATATGTAGAACTCGTAAAATGAGAATATTAATTGCTGAAAATGATTTTTCTTGTGATTGATACAATTAATCCATTCAATACACTCTAGGTCCCATACATATGAATTTTATCCAAATCGATCGACCAGATCCCGATATAAAATTTGCATATATATATATATATATATATATATATATATATATATATATATATATATATATATATATATATATATATTGATTTTGTATTCTTGACTGGTTTTATAACAAATAAAATTATAAAAAATATATTTGTCAAATGTAAATAATGACTTCTGTAATTGATGGCTATGAAATCTTTCCTGTTTTTGGTTAATTTATTCTAAATTCACGATTTTTGCCCTGAAGAAGAGAATAAACATTCTCGAAAGCTCGGCTTCAATCAAATAATTTTATTTAATATATGACTGCATCCCCAAGAACATCTTTTTATATATATATATATATATATATATATATCAGGGTGATTCACGGTCGATGGTACCTTAGACGTTTAAGGAAAACTATTCGTAGGATTGTTCTGAAAATTGGATTTGTATTATGTAGATTATACCTAGAGATCTATCGACTGAAAATATTTTCAGCCTTGCGACGTTGCCACTTATATCAAAAAGTATTAACAACTTTGAGTTTTCAAATTTATTAGATTCTCTATCGTCTTTAGGTAATTTTTTCATAAGATACCCATACCTATCTCTAACAGTTTCCAGTGAATTAATTAATTTTCTTTTGTTTTGTTCAGAACACAGTTCCATTCAATAGCCCATTACTCTGAATTTTAGAATGGTGAAACCATGAAATTCCAGTAAAAGCTTTAGAAAGACTTCTTTCTTAGTTTTTATTGAAGATTATTTCTTTATGTTACACAGGGTCGCTCAAAATTATTGATCTTTCCATAGGATCTATAAAGACCCAAAAATGCGTTTTTTTCAAATAGAACCTTTGAAATGATTTATCATGTTCCTATACCTAAATGGTCAGGTTTTCAAAATATAAGCAACTACCTATTATGGTGAATTATTTCTAGCATTTTTATGGTAGGTATTTGCTGGTTACAAACTTTTGGGACACCCATGGGCGCAAGCCTATCTGGGATTCTGGCGGCATATGTGATGGATGATATACTTGACATAGTCATTTCAGTCTTACCATTTAGATCAGAATTCATCAAAAAATTTGTGGATGACATAATTATCGCCCTTCCAATGAGTGGTTTAACAGAAATATTATAGATCTTTAATGACTATGACCCGCACATACCATTCACAATCGAAACTGAATGAAGAAAACTCTGAACCATTTCTGGACATGAAATTTATTAGAAAATCAACAAATAATGTAGTCATAGACTGGTATAGAAAACCATGCAGTTCAGGACGATACATGCATTACGAATCCTATCACAAAATATCGATGAAAATAAACTTGTTAAAACAAATGAAAAACAGAGTTCTAAATATTTCTGACCCAATTTTTCACCAAAAGAACTTAAAAATATTGTAAAATCTTTTCAAATACAATGGATATCCAGTTGCGCTACTAAGAAAGACTTTATTTAATACGCAATCAACCGACACAATAGGAGTAGATCATACAAAGACAAACCCACAGATTCAAAATAATAACAATTCATCACACAATGTTAACAATATGGAGCAACCAGTCATTTACACCTCCAATCTAATGTAGTATATTCTATACCTTGCGGAAGTTGCAATAAAAATATTTTGGGGAAACCTCAAGAACATTAACAGGGAGAATTACTTCTCACAAAAGTGATTCTAGATTGTATCCTGATCGATGTGCGCTAGCGAGCTATATAAGTCAACTTAAACATAGTATGAATTATGATAATATTAGTATTTTATACACTGAACGCAAACTCCATAAGAGACGTTTTGTTGAAATGGCCTTTATAAATCAGAAGGAAGATTGTATGAACAAAAGGGTTGACATCAATCAGCTAAGCGAGGTATACTCTTATTTGTTAGCCATAGACACAATTTTTTTCAACAAGATTGATAATCAAATGAATCATCCTCCAACTTGATCGATTATCATTCATAGTAGAACGAATAGCATAGTGGGTGGCATAAATCTCCAATTGGTTTCAAACATTCTAAAATAATTCGCATATAAATAATACCACTCGAAATCCGAGTAAGGCAAAGTAGATTTGTTCCTCTATCTACCTAGTCATAATAATTATAGTTTTAAAGTTTTAATATGTTTTGAATGTAATGCTTATTTTATAATATATATTGTATGTTTCTATTTATAACTGAGTCATGTGTAAATCGTACTATTTTCCAACAACTATACAGAACAAAGTCACCAAAGTGTAAGATTTAAATTAATTTATCGAAAGAATGTGTAACTATTTATGTACGGTTTTAGATTCCCTGAAGATGGAAATGATTAAAGATTTCCGAAAGCTTGGAAAAAAATTATAGAGTTTTCTTTACCTTAAATGCTGCATCCCCATTAAACCCATTGGTTCTATTATATATATAGAGAGCTTTCGGTTTATTTGTTCAAACCTTCATCAGTCTTACTAGACCTGAGTATTAATTATTATTAGTTCTCATCATTATAGAAAGTATTTCATTTCAAAACAAACACGTATGAATAAGCACCTAACTAATAATAATTAATACTCAGGTCTAGTAAGACTGATGAAGGTTTGAACAAATGAACCGAAAGCTCTCTAAACTAGAAAAAGAATATCTTTTCCTTCCCTTTGATTTTGTCTGCATACCCTATTAGATTAATATTTTCTCTGGTTATTACCATTTACTCTTTATATATATATATATATATATATATATATATATATATATATATATATATGTGTGTGTAAGGGTTGTTTTGGAGATGTCAAAATTTTGTACATTTTGGTGCATACATTAGTCATATATCTTGTTACGAATTGATGTACATAATTTTTGTTTAATTCTTTGTATTATTAACAAATGTATACTTTTTATATGTGTAATAGATGTTTTGAGGACATGTATTTTTTGGCTTATATTCTCAATTATACGGGATGATTCTCTCATAAAATGAAAGCCGGGCTATATAACAGCTATGCCAAGTTAAGTGGTTATTACAAAGGAAACTCTGCATAACAAATAATAGTTGAAGAAACTAAAACAACACGCTTTTATATTATAGAATTATAAGAATAAATAAAATTGGGCCTATATGTAATAGGTAGCATAGACCTCTCACGAGGTTTCTGAAATACCTAACCTTCCATTTTCCTGGTGAGTTTCTAAATATATCCCGAATGTAACCTGAACCAGAAATTCTTACTGCGAGTTCCTAAATTTAGCGCGAATGTAATAAGAACAATATATTTTGAATTCTGAGAAATCCTAAAGTTATGCCGAAAGTAAACTGGACAAGGAATTTTTATTGCGAGTTCCTAAAGATATCCTAAAAGTAACTTAAACATGAGAGCATGAATTATCACTGCACAATACTTCTAAATACTTGTTTAGTTCGTTCATCGATCAGATAGCTTCTATAAGTCATTATAAGGATACGACCCAAATTATCCAACTTAAAATTCTCTAATCTGTCAACCAAATAAGCCATAATTGAAACTAAGTTGACAACTGCTTTTCTATAACCAGTGCGCCCCTGGAGAGTGGCTCCACCCTATAATTTTTTTCGGTTTTAGTTATACCTCTCTACTCATTCATGAAATTCCTCTTCTTATCGAATTATGACTGAAATTCATAACTTGCATCCCCAAAACCCCCACAAACTATTTTGAATAGCATCGAACCGTGATCACAAAAATCTTCATCTTCTAAAGCCACTACCTTTAATTTATCAATTTTCCAAAGGGTGTGGTAGATATGTGACTTGTAGTTTTTATAATATTAAATAAAATGATGGCTGCATCTTTATCTAAAAACATTCGATATTTTTTGTTGCCATGGCTATTTCTTTAACAGAGCTTAAATTATTTTTATAATTGTCAGTCGATAAGCAGCATCATTCCATTTTATATGATAGAACTGAAAATTTTACCCAACTGTTATTGGGATACTTTTTATTATAACTTACAATTTAGCTAGAAATCAGCTGATTCCACACATTTGCCCAACCCTGTATACACACAATTTATAGATATATCACATGTAGGTACTTCTCCAGAAAAAAGGATCCCATTCTGTTTCCGTGTGAGGCATTTAGTAAAAAATATACTGAATACATATAAGTGGAATACTAACAAACAACTATAAAGAATAGCGAGGGACCAGAAGTGGGACTCTATGTCATATAGTATTCTATTAATCGACAAGATTCTATCAACATTACCATTGAATCTTGTCGATTAATAGAATACTATATGACACAGAGTCCCGCTTCAGAGTCGTTAAAGTTTCTGGTCCCATGATTTATGTGTTAAGTGTTAGCAAAGATAATAGAAGTCAGTCTTTGGTGTTGGGTACATACAAGGTAGAAGTAATCTTTGGTAGAAGAGTGAATAATATCATTGTCTATGGGATTCACACATACACATAGTCACCCCTCATGTAAATTCGCGGGTCATCGACCTCTATATTGCGTTTTGCCAGAGGCCAGGGATCATAAAAAACTGAAGTCAGAATTATTACGCACCCATTACAAAATAAATTAAATAAGTATCAAGTATCACATATCTCCAAAAATGTTCAACCAAATATTTATGGTTTCTATTTCAATACTACTCGACAATTATTTATTAAATCCGTGTAGTTTTTCTTACAATTTTACAATGCTCACCCAAATTACTTTCAAATTCAAGATATTTAAAAAATCTAAGAATATTTTTTACTTTCCAGTCGGAAGTTATTGCATTGGAGTCGATTTTCTGAAATTGTAAATTTGAACAATCTCCACGTTTCAAGATACCCAGAGTCATATAAAATGATTTGTAGGAAAATGTTCGTGTGTGCGTTTTTGTGTGTACGTATGTATGGTAAGATTTTTTCTAATATACAAATACTTCGTAGGAGTACTTCTAAAAATAAATAAGCAAACATATATTTCGTGATTTTCTGAAAATAAGGGGACTCGAATTACGAAAATATTATTTATTTTGAAGTCCATTGTAGGGGATTCCGCTGACTTACGCAGGTGAAGTCGCGGGCGTTTGCTAGTTTTCAATAATAAAGAATCAAGAATAAAACACGACGATTCACATTTCAAAATTATGTACCTACATAACTCTAATATACCTATATTAGTCTAATATAAAAAAAAATCGGAAATAAAAATACAAATAAGGTACCTATATATGTTCAATTTTCGAGTATTTTTTACCATAATATCAATGGAATGGAATGGAAAGCAACAGAATTTCAAAATATTTGACGGTTCAAATGATTTGAAAATATAAAATAATTTTCTGAATTTGAATTTTATTACAAGCAAAACAAATCATTTATTTACAACTGCATTTACCTGTGCCATATAGTATATATTTCTGTGGCTATGAATTTCTTTGTGAATAGTTTTCTTTTTTGAAAATTTTGATTATTAATCTGTATTATGTAATTTAATAGCAAAACGGCGTGCCATAGGTTCAGGAGGTGCAAAATGTTTTTTGACAGACTTTGAAAAACGAGGAGGTATACAATTCAATTTTATGTTTGTTTTTTCTTATGTATGCGTGTTTGCGCGTTTGGCATATTAAAGTTACTACGATTTTGATGATTCTACTTTTATTCGAATAAATCTAATTGAAAATTAGTTATAAAAAATTTTGAATCCAGTATGTATTTCCCCCCAAAAATCCCCTCCAAATGTGGGTAAGGGGTCATTTTTTTAGAAAATCGGAAATCTAAGAAATTGAAGAAACCATATTCGGAAACCTTTTATCTGGAATGTTTCCAAAGACTTCAAAGGTTTCCGAGTTAGAGACTTTAGTACGGTTTAGTTATCGAAAAATTTATAGTATCATTCTGTTGACACTCAAAAATGTGAAATAAATATCTTTTTACAAAAAACAAAGACTGACTTTCAGATGAGACATTAAAAAATACAAAATAATATTTATTCTATTGGTACAGGTACTTAGATAGAAGTTGCTGCCAAGAGTATCTACCTGCAACTGATATGTATATACTTCATCTCTTGCACAACTTCAAAATTACCAGTACCAATAGAATGAATGTTATTTTGTATATTTTAGAGCCTCAACTGATTAAAATGTTCCTTGTTTTTGTAAAAAATTATCTTGGTGAAATTTGAAAATGGAGTTCAGTTTGTTGTGATGAAAGAAAAATTTCTATAGAAACGATGTTGAGTTTTCTATGCTCCCTGGTCTGTGGTAAAACTCAACATAATTCTCGATGACCCCCGCTCCTCGTTGAATATTATGAGCGATATAAATCCCATATACCTTTAACAAAATTATATCCTTATTATTTGATAGTACGTACTTTTATTTCAATGCTAGATTTCACAAACAAATTCTGGGTACGCCTATTGGAGCGAAAATATCGCCAATATTAGCGAATTATGTTTTGAATTTTGTTAGATATAGTTATAGCAAGTAGGTACTCTATTTTTAACCACTGTCCATTAAAAAATATGTCGACTATTTGATATTAGCCATACGTCAAGATGGTAATCGAAGAGAAATTATGCATTTTCAATTCTTTTGATCCGTACATTCAATTTGCAATTATTGAGATTGAACATCAAAATCAATATGTAGCATTTCTTGATAGCGGGTTCATAAGAACGGAAAACAAAATAATTCTGATAGAATTGTATAGAAAAACTGGTGCATCAGGATGGTTTTTGAACTATTTTATACCTAAAAACTATTACTGCCATAATTTTCTATCCTACAGAAAGACCGTTCTGTCTAACTTTAATTTCGCATTCGAAATATCCTTACTAGGGTATATATATATTTGTGTTTGGTTCTTTTCGGGACTATGGAAGAAATGGGGTTTGAATAAAGTTTGTTATTTTAGAGTGCAGTTAGTCAGATATCTTGTTGGGCATTGATATATGCAATTATTTTTAATTATACGTGTTAATAACAAATGTATATTTTCTTTTTCTGTATTGAATGTTTTGAGGACATGAATTTTTTCGGTTTATTTTTTCAATTATAGGGGAGATTTTCTCATAAAATGGTTGAGAACTGGGCTGAATAACAGCGTGCGCCAAGTTTGGCTAACTTAACTGGATATTAGTGTATAAGCGGAAATTATGTTCAAAAGATTAGTTTTCATCATTTCAAAGATAGTTTTTTTTCATTTCATTCATCGATCAGATAGCGTTCATTAATCATTATCAGGATATGATTTAATTTATCATCTTATTCATCTTAAATTATCTAGATTGTCAACTAAATAAGCCATAATTGAAATTCAATTGACAAAAACTGCTAACCTATAACTATTGCGTCTCTGGATAGTGGCTCTACCCAAATATCTTTTTTAATTATAAAAAACGAATTCTTATTGTCTTATTTCCTTTCGATTTTCAAATAGCATATAATATATTATTCTGTATATTATTCCATGATTGGTTATGTATTATCATTACAAATTCAACGAGTAACAGAGACAATTATTCTTTCCTATGCATATAATATCATGAAAAAATATATAGAAACGTTGCTTTTGAAATTTTGAACAATACAATAAGTATTATTTTTAAATGTGTTCAGAAAATCAGAAAACAATGGAATTTTTACAGAAAGAAATATTTTCTAAGATTCTCCTCATACTTCTTATCTTATCATTTCGTAATATATTTTGTGAGACAATATTTTATAATCATTGAAATCCAAATGCACAGGAAAATCCGGTAGCTCAAAAAATATTGTTTTTTGACTTTCTAGTGAATATTTTGAATATTCTCTTTTCTTTTCAGATGACAAATAGGCTGTGTTGGTCGATTTGTGCCCAAAGGAGACCTAGACAGAATCTTAAAATCCACTTTTTGAGTTAAATTTCCAGATGCGGTGAAATTATACATGTAACTCGAGTCATCTTGCCATGCGCGGAAATAATAAATATAACTGCGAATCTCTGGGTTATTTTGTTTAAACTTGGTTGGACCTAATACCTAATGGATATAACAATTCTGGATTTTCTTTTCAAATAATTTTATTTGGATATGAATATTCCATGAATAGTTTATTCCTGTATAATATTCAATCCAAATGATAACTGATTCATCCAAAACAGTTATTACATGGCAGGTCAGTTTTCAGTTTTATTGTTTGGTGGTTTGTTAGGTAGCAGAAATTAGGTTCGACTATAATTACTGATTTGCAGGGTATACTTGTATAAATAAACCTATATTAATACATTATAAGATACTATAAACTTAACAGAATTAAAGATACTTGACCGATACTACACAAAATTCGTGTGTGGGGTTTTCGAGATTGGAGAGTATATTTTTCCGTCAAAATTCATAAATTTATGATAGCATCATCAAGATGGAGTTTTGTAGATATGGTCTGATTCTAATGGAGATTAGTATGTGGGGGTTTTGTGGTCGAAAATTATGTTTCTTGCCAAAATTCTACAAAAAAATTAATTTTAGAGGTCAAAGACTTTTGCTAAATTTCACCCGCATAAGACCCAAAATCAAAAAGTAAATATTTCAATTAAAATCATTTTGTAATATAAAACATTTTTGAAACAGTCTAAAATTCACCTACCACCCTACAGACTTATAACCCCATTCAGATTCCTAAAACGAAGAACGTGGCTACCTACCATGCTATATAGACAATATACCTACCTACCTAGCATATGTAGCCCGTAGAGGAGTCAAGAGTTTTCTATCTACGTATCTCTTGTACAAATTCTAAATTACCATTACCAATGGAATAAAAATTATTTTGTAAATTTTACAACTAATAACTCGGTTCCTGTTTTTGTAAGAAATATATATTTTATCAACAGGGTGAGGTATGTAAGAACGTAAGAATAAAGACATTACCTATTGTAAATTCGATTATTTAAATGGGGAACCATAGTAAGGAAGCGATTTATGATATACCATACCTTTACACGATTGTCGTTCTAGGAATCTGTATACGGCTAGAAAAAGTTGTCTTTGAATTCGTTTAAAAACGTGGTAAGTGAAAAAATATTTTTTATTCTTATTAATCTCTTTAATACATTTTTGGATATCACCCAATGTTCAAAATATAATCGAGTTTGTGTCATTAACCTCGAGATCAGGTGCGCCCAATATGTTATAATCATATTATATTACCAATGTAATGAATAATGAACCTCAAAGCTTAGATTCCTTTCTCAGAAAAGGAAGATATCTTCAGACACACAATTTCGAGAGATGTCCTTAATAGTTATTCACATTCTTAAAGAATAAACGTATTCCACAACGCCTACCTAAACTGCGCCAAAGTTATGCCTGGAAGAACAAGTTTTAAATTTTTAGGTCCTCAAATCAACCATTAAACATTTTATATCACTTTATTTCAAAACTTGACTTGATTATGTGCTGCTCGTAACCTGATACTCCTGGATACTTGGTTACTTGTGGTTTCGCATAGAATGTCATATAACAAACATATAAAGCAGAATTTGTGATTGGGGACAGTCCCCAAAAGCACAAGCACCGCTGGATATATAATTGCTTTGAGGACCGTCCTCAAAAGTACCATAAGTCCTCAAAGGCGCCACTTGATTCCACAAAACGTCCTCAAAACGACCCTTATATATATATATATATATATACAAGCATTGCTCGTTTAATATAATTTGATTTCTAGAATTAGGAATTTATTTTCGAACCTTCCAAAAACTTTGTTTGAGGTATGTACACTTTGTCACAGCATTATCAGTTTGACAAGCGTCTAGAACATTATTACAAGCGTCTAGAATAATCATAGAACATTTTCGATGAATGTCATGTCAAGATTCGGATATATAAAGCCGTGTCGATCACGGGTCACAGTCAGTTCTGTGGCAGTTTAGATTGTAAAATTGGCACTGTGTTATATGATATGTCTTCCTTGAGAGGCTGATTGAGGATAGGGATAAGAGGATGCAAGGAGCTCCCCCAGTGAAGATTGAAGAATGAACTTGGGCGATGTTTGATCGGGATGATCAAAGCTAAGAAGGGGACAGTGTAACGAGTATGATTTGTCATGTACTTACGGTTATTGTTCGTTTAAGTATGAATTTGTTCTAATACCTTATTTGCTTAGTTATTTGATGTGTAGCTCATTAAAATAGTAAAATTGGTAGATTTATTCTCGAACCTTCCAGAAAGTATATATATAGTTCACTTTGTTGCAGGATTGTCAGTTTGACAAACGTCTAGAATAATCATAGAACATTCTCGATGGATTTCTTGTCAAGATTCAGCCTTATAAATTATTGTCGATTACGGGTCACAGTTAGTCGATGAAGTCAGTTTATAGAAGTCTTATAAAGTCAGTCTATGAAATTAGTTTAGTCAGTGCAGACGGTGGAGTCTGTAGAAGTTTAGATAGTCAAAGTGACAAGTCAAGTTGTGACAGTTGTACTACTACGGAAGGTGGTGTACAAGGTGTTGAAAATAGACGTTTTGGAATTAATCTGCGAACTTAGTATTACGCAAGTGAACTCACCCCG
Source organism: Crioceris asparagi (assembly GCA_958507055.1). Taxonomy (NCBI): domain Eukaryota; kingdom Metazoa; phylum Arthropoda; class Insecta; order Coleoptera; family Chrysomelidae; genus Crioceris; species Crioceris asparagi. The sequence continues at coordinate 54,320,429 of OY293826.1, read as the reverse complement.
CATCGTTTAGAACAAGGTTAAATGTTAGAATACTCAAAATTTTGTATCAAAAAAAAAATCGCATCGGGCCAAAGTAAAAAGAGCTCTTAGAAATATGTTTTATGTAGTTTTGCTGTTGGTGTAAAAACTAATATATTAGAGAAAAATTTAAAACCACGGTATCATTAACTACTGAATTATTTTTCTCTATCCCTGATAACTACCCTTCCAGTTTAGTTAGACATCTAAAAAACCGAAATGAAAACGGTATTTGATTAAAATTTCCGGCAAAAATAACTAACTAAAAGCACTTTCAATCCAGTCACCTTCCAAAATAGAACTGAATAAAAATTGGTTCATCCACCTGTGAAAAATAAAAATCTAAATGAAAATTGTTTCATCCATTTGAAAGCTAAATTGCCTCAAACAGTAGTAAACATTTAAACAAAACACTAGTAGGCTCATGAAACAAAATTAGACAGATAAACACGTACGTTAAACTCAATCAAAAGGAAACCAGCTAAGAACACTCTCGACCAACTGACCATTCAAACAAAAAAAATCAAACTTGGTTCATTCATTCGTTTGACAGCTACGACGCCACAGACCAATAGCCAGACGTCCCCGATAAACTCAAGTAGCTAGAGAACACTCTTGATCAAGTTACCTTTCAAATAAACAAAAAACTGAATTGAATCCATCCGTTTGGGAGCTACGAGTCATCCTCACAGGTACACAACTCAACACATCCCTCTGTTTGCATCGGGGGATAACAATGCGAACATAAGGAAAATAAATTATTCTCATACTCTCTCTCTCTCTCTCTCTCTCTCTCTCTCTCTCTGTCTCTCTCTCTCTCAAATTTGAATAGAAGAGCTAAAATGAAAAATATTGTCAGAAAGATGGGATCCACAAGTCGATACTGGAGTGACAAAGGTCCCATTGAAGCGTATTGTTAGCACGATATCGATGGATCACTGTCGTTGAAATTATCGACCACAGTAGTAGATCGAATTTTTTTTTATGGAATAAATATATACATTTTCAATTCAAAGTACCCAGTAGCTAAAAATTATGCACAGATACTAAGAATTTTCTCAGGTTTCATATAAGGTAATAGGAATTATAATATAAATAATATTTTTTATCTACTTCCTGGATCACCTTGTATATAGCAAAGCTTTGAAAATTAAAATTATTTTTTTATTAACCTGATTCTTTGTCAAATTTGTTTCATACATCTGACCATCATTGTATAGATGTCATGGAAACCTACCAAATTTACTCACTATCCGAGATTTTAATAGATGAAGTACTATCAAGTCGAAAAAAAATTACATCCTCCAAAAACAACGTATTCACGCATCGTGGATTTGAGAGTGATTTAACATACTCTAATTTGGCAAATGTAATACGAAAATCCATTGAAAAACGTCAATGGATCTAATCAGTGTGTATGCAATATAAATTGGTATGAATGCGGGGATAGGTGTAAAGCTCCCTGACGATAAGCTACAACAAGGCATAATTTATTTGAAATGTCAATTCACATAACATACGTTATATTTCGCGTCAAATAAAACATTCTGTAGTTAATCACAAACAAAAGCAATATTAATTGGATCCCTGTCTTCGCATCAACGGCTATTTATTTGAATGGATATTTCTAGTCAAGTGACAATCTGTAATAATAATTAAATATATTCTATGCTCTACTATTCATTATAAATAATAGATCAGTCTATTTACTCTCTTCCTGATATACCGTATGTCCCGTTACGAGACGCATCAATTTCAATGTTAATATTTTAATTTTTAATTGTATCTCCAATATAGGTTTTTAATGACCAAGGTTTGATTGAAATGATAAACATACATTGAATAAATCATTTGTAACATTTGAATAAGAGTTCTATAATAAAAAAATAAGAATTACCAAATGCAAAAACATTAAATGAATATTTAAAAATAGGTTACTAACATTGCAAATAAATAAGTTGTGATAGCAACAAAAAGTGTTAACTATGTCACTCAGAAGTGTAATTTATGTCTGTCAGACTGACGTTTTTATATTCTGTACCTAAACAAAGTTTCTTTCAAAAAGTTTTTGCCCAAAATGAGTGTTTATACAAAAACAAAGGAAAAAATCAAATTTTAAAATGGAGTTATGGTGGAAATTCTTCTCGAAACATTCCATTTGTTTGCATTAAATTTTGAAAACCGTCCAATATCTAGCAAATCAATCCACTATTTTAAGAATTGTTAGCAAGTTTGAACGAGATGGTTGCATTAATTCAGAACACCAAAACAATTATAAGAACCTAAAATAAGTTTAAGAAAAAAATCATATGAATCTAATATTAGCAAGACAACCGTTCATAGAATACTCAAAAGAAATAAATCTCACCCTTATAAGCCTCAACATCATCAGCAAATATTACTAACTGATATAGAATTAAGAGCGAGGTTTTGTGATGTTCTGATGGAAAAATTTAACCAAAATTAACAGTTTTCTCGCTTTGTGTGTTTCACGGATGAATTGGTTTCCCCATTGTATGTACAAATTAACCGACATTGGAGTATAGAAAACCCGTACATCGTAGTCAGTTCAAGAACCCAGTTTTTAGAAAAAAAATTACGTATGTACTGGAATTTTGAAAAATAAAATTGTAGGTCCTATATTTATTGATGGAAACTTGAAATCAGACAAATATTTAAATTTGTTACAAACAGCTATAGCTAATAAAATAATGCATGTACTTCGACAAAATTAAGAAATTTGGTTCCAACATGACGGCTGCCCTGCCCATAATGGACGGGAAGTCAAAAACTGTTTAAATTTAGTTTTTCCTAATAAATTTATTGGAGGAGGTGGTGAATTATTATGGCCGCCAAGATCAACGGATTTAAATCCATGTGATTTTTTTGTAGCCTACCATTAAAAAAATAATTTGTAATTTTAATATTATTAACTCGTTGGAGGTGTTGAAAGAAATAATAATAAATGTTTGACTAAACATACATTCGCGAACTCTCGCAAAAGTGTCTCGAATTTTTTACGATAGGCTTGGTTTCAGCTTAGCGACTAATGGCAATTTGTTTGTACATTTGATTTAAATAATATAAGATTATCAATTTATTTATTTGTAATGTAATTAACCTATTTTTGAAATATTGGTTTAGTGTTTATTTATTAACTCATTCTGTTTAATGATTAATGTTTGTTTTTTCACACGATGTAACTACAGTTCAAATGTTATAAATGATTTTTTGAATATTTGTTTATCATTTCAATCAAACCTTGGTCATTTAGAACCTATATTGGAGATATCATTAAAAATTAAATTATTTACATGGGAATTCCCTATGATGCGTCTTGTAACGGGACATTCGGTATACATCAATTAATGTAATGATATCGTTGTTATCCATAATGATAAATACTAGTATCAGTTTTCCACAATATTTATTAATAACGACAATTGTTTCGCTAACACAGTAGCTTTTTCAAGTTATATAAAGTATTTCATAGTCTAAAATATTTTACAATGGTACCTATATATATATGTATTAGAGAAAAGTATTATAATCCAATTAGGACATAAATGATTGGAAATTCCCCTTATGCTCTAAACACCCATAAGCAGTGGTGATTTATTTAAATTAGTTTGATCATTTAATATTACTTGTTTTCTATTGTATTTGTTAATTTCTAATGCTTCTAATAAATTGAGTTTGAAGCTTTTATTCTCAACATGTAGAACTTTGAAATCTTCATTGAAATTATCATTTTCTTCTAATAAATGGTTGGCATAAGTAGAATTATGTTTTTTATGTACATAACTTTTCCAGTGTTCTAATATTCTCTGTTGGAAGTTGCGTCCTGTTTGGCCTATATATACTTTTTGGCAATCCATCCAAGTCAACTTATAAACTCCAGATTTTTTAAAAAATATTTTTAAATCATATTTCTTTCTTAGGTACTTAGCTATTCTATCAGAATATTTATTAATATATGTAAGTGATACATAAGTTTTGTTATATTTATCTCTAATTCTTGGATAATCTAATTCTAGTGCTTTTTTATAGTTTTTATTTTTAAGTATGTTATGTTAGGCTTATAGCCATTGTTTATAGAAATCTGTTTTTATAATATTTAGTTCTTTTTAAAAAAATTCTTTATTTAAAGGGATATTAGCTATGAATCATACTATTATATGCTGCCATTTTATGAGATATTGTATGGTTGGATGTCGTGTGTATAGTAGTGTCTGTGTGTGATGTTTTGTGGTATATAAAAAAATCATGTTTATTATTTATTTTACTAATTCTCAAGTCTAAAAAATATATTTCATTATTTACTTCGGTTCGGTAACTGGAGGAGATTGTCAATTTTCTGACCATTCTCTCAAATTCTTGATATACAATGTTTTGTTCTTGAAGATCCTAGAAATAAACGCTTTTTAAATATTTTGTACAATAAGTTACACTTCTACCATGTGATATAAATTTGTGTGTTTCTTTACCTTTTTTATTGTCTTATCACAATGTTGTCTGAGTCAAAATCGGGAAATGACGAGGATACTGGTGGGGTGCTAAGAGGACACAGTACCTAGGTTTAGGAAAACTCATACAAAAGATAAGATATTTGATCGGCGTGTTATGTGATATAAACCAGTGTGCTGGCCAGTGTTAAAATTGCCGTCAAACGTAACATTCATCTGGAAATATCAATAGAATTGACTCATGACATAATTAGCACTGTTGAGCATAGTAATGTAGGACTTATCACCAAGGGAAGAAACCAGGAAAATCTGATGTGGATAGCCTCAAGAATCTCATAAGCTCTCATGAAGCAGCCAAAGGGCATACAATTCTAGAAAGGGCCTCCTGTCCAGGAGCAGTCATACAAAGGAAGAAAGGTTCCTGTATAGGATGTGTTCTTACCAACATGAGTTTGGGAGATGGCCTGCTTAAGTACTAGCTGGTACCGACCTAAGATGGGATTATAAATACAGCTGATACTCTTAGTTCCATTAAGCTAGCACAACAAAAGTGGCACACATCAATAAAATTAGTGTACTGAATTCAAGGATATTTAGTGCTAATTTAATACGCAAAAATTAAATTTATAAATCTTCAATTTCTGAAATTACGGGCAATTCCGCTAGCTTAATATTAAGTGAGCACACTTAAATAGAATATGATGGAATTTGAGAAAATCTGGTATGAATAATTTAGAGCTAATTTAATACACTTGAAAAAAGATTATAGGTAACTGTTCATTTTTGAAATTCATAGACAAGTGTGCTAGCTTAATATTAAGTCAAATGATTTTTGGAAAAAATACGTAACTATCCGTTAGGATTAATTTAGTGCTAATTTAGTACACAAGAATAACAAGTATAACTTTTATTTAAAAAAAATATGAACAATATGAATTTGAGAAAATCTGCTATAAATAATTTAGTGCTATTTTAATACACCTAAAAAATGATAGCTCTTCACTTTTGAAATTTGTAGGCAAATGTGCTAGCTTAATATTAAGTCAGTGCACTAAAATGAAATATGGCGATAATCCAAAACTATCCGCTACGAATATTTTGCAAGAGGTGGGGAACCAGCACGGAATTTAATGTTCAAGGAAGTTTCTTCTGTTTGGTATCATCATTTTCAAACCATGTATAATGTCTCTCAAGACATAACAGAATAGCTAGATGACAAAAAAAACTTGTTCATATTTTTTTTAAATAAAAGTTATACTTGTTATTCTTGTTTACTAAATTAGCACTAAATTAATCCTAATGGATAGTTATGTATTTTTTCCAAAAATCATTTGACTTAATATTAAGCTAGCACACTTGTCTATGAATTTCAAAAATGAACAGCTACCTATAATTTTTTTTCAAGTGTATTAAATTAGCCCTAAATTATTCATACCAGATTTTCTCAAATTCGATCATATTCTGTTTAAGTGTGCTCACTTAATATTAAGCTAGCGGAATTGCCCGTAATTTCAGAAATTGAAGATTTATAAATTTAATTTTTGCGTATTAAATTAGCACTAAATATCCTTGAATTCAGTACAATAATTTTATTGATGTGTGCTACTTTTATTGTTCTAGCTTAATGGACCTGATACTCTTTGGATTTAGAATCCCACTTGCTCCGTTTACTCTTGGAAATAAAAGCATACCAAATAAATTTAAATTGTTCACATTAAGTTTTAAATTTGACTATGCTTGAAATGGTGTTATCTTAATTAAAGCAATAGTAGGACTTAGGTACATTCTTTAAATAAGATGCTGTATTAACAGCTTCAGCCCAATATTTGAATTTCGATACACCACTCTGTTGTGAATGATAACTATTTGTTTTCTGATATTGTATACCATTAAAAACACAGAATTCTTCAAAAGTCTTGTTAACGAATTCTTTACCACTGCAGACCTGGTAAAACGAATTTTCTTACCAGTTTCATTTTACACTTTGGCTATGAATCCTCTGAAGTTTATCAGTGCTTCGTACTTATATCTCAATAAATAAACAAAAGTTTTTATCTTTTTGTCATCTGTAAAAGTGATAACATAATTCCACTAATCGAATCTTCTTTCATAGATCCACATAAATCGATGTAAACTAGTTCTAATATGTCCTTGGTTCGGTTTGCTTTGCCATTAGGAAATGGTTTTTTAACATGTTTTCTAAATACACAACCTGTGCAAACACGATCACTCGGAGTAGTAGGAAAGTTCAGACCAGTTAATATACAGTCTGTCAGACGTTTCATTCCACCTAAACTTAAATGTCCAAGTTGCTTATGCCACAATTGAAATTGCTCTTCGGATGATGTAGAAATTAAATGGATCATCTCATTATATTCTGCACAAACCAGCTTGAACAAAGTATTTGATAACGATACCGCATTAACAATTGTCGTATTCACCGCAGTGACTGATTACCAATCGCTTAGTACCTAATTAGTAATCATACACTTGTAGAAACGCTTAGCTCATTTGGCAAGCTGACGAATGTCAGAAGAATTGAAGAATTATAGAAATTGAAAATGGATGAAGAAACAGTATATTCTGTTCAATATAGGTATATTGAAGAAGATTATGTGGTAAACGATAAGATAGAGGGCCATAATGGAATTGGGAAATAGCAGAAACAAAAAATAGGTTATGTTGCACTATTGTTTACAGACGGCTGTCATATTGAAGACGTCAACTTTTTGATTACTGATTACTAAGAGATTGGTTATCAGACACTGCTGTGGACATGATAACTTCACCCAAATCGCAGTCAACAATTTTACAACTGCGGTCATTTTTGAAAACTCCTCGTCGACCTTTCCGACCAAGCTCTATGCAGGAAATCAAGTTATACCTTAAGCCAGGTTCAAAGTTGACATTTCTAACTGCGTTTTTCTTGACTTTGCAGTCAATGTTAAGAAGTATGTGAGTATCTCCCACTATTTAAATAGGTAATTTTTGACCTGAGGCTTTAGTAACACATAATTTATAATACGTTCTTGTATATTAGTTATCCAGTCCTTCCTACCAGTCACATGGAGAGTTGCACCAGGATCTATATTCTACACACATGATTTCAAAGTTTCAACGGCTAAAATTGAATTCTCAAAGATTAGCCATTTTACGTGGCCTCTTATCTCTCTTTTCTTATACGTTCCATTCCTTTCATTCATTAGCATGACAGTTGTTGTCATAATATCCAAACTTATTACAATTATAACATTTCACATAACATTTCTCAGTCTTGTACCTATGTTTTACGAAGTTTTAAGACTAAAGCACGTTCACTTGACAGTGCATAATTAGATGCTCCTGCCAAAAGTCTCTCTTTAACTAAATCAGATGTGTTTCGCGCCGCAATTTTCAAGCGTCATCATAAGAGGTTTAAATGGTATGGTAGACTAACAAACAAATGCAGCAAGTACTCTGTCGTTAATCTCGTGGTTAATTTACTTCAGTTGCTGAGCTAACTTAGATTTACTATTCACATAGTCAGCCATGTCCTGGCACTCTTAATATTTTTTGTTTACCAATTATTCAATAAAATATGATAAGATTGTAAAACCTTTGGGCTTATAAATTTAATCCATCTTTCTACAAACTTCTTTATTAAACTGCAAGTCTCTAATTTCACAGTAAATATGCGATTTGACACCAGAAACAATTTCCGCCAAAGCTCCTTTACCCAACTTTTCAGTTTCTTGTACATGGTCCGACAAATCACAATTAGGTAACATGATGAATTTCCATTGCAAATATCCAGTCGATTGTGTCGATTATTGTCAATTTAAATAATAAAAATGAACAAGTTCTCTGGATCAAAGATAACGTTCAACAGCAAGAACTAAATTTATAGCTCTTATCCAGAGCTCATAACCTATTAAATATTAGGGGTTGGATACTAGTTAGAGGAACGTTGAACTAAATTTTATTAGTTGGTATCTATAACAACTTAACATTAATTATATAAACATACTTAACATACTTAGATTATATTATATATTTTCAAATACCAGCCACTATATACAACAAAAAAAGAAATGACAAGTGTGGTAAAATGAACCATCTTATAAAAATGTGCAGTTCAACAAATAATTTTTTGTTCAATTTAAAGAAGACAACAATATAAATAATGATTTTCTTTTTGTAGGCAGCATTGACATTACCATAACTGAGATAGCCACAATGTCGATGGAATCATAAGTTGCAAATGTCAATGTTAATGTTCTTGTAGAATTCAAATTGGACACAAGATCAGTGGCCAATGTTCTCCCTGTAAGAAGAAAAGCTAAATTTTGAATATACCTAATTAATTACGAAAAACTAAAGCTAATCTGACCTCATATTCTCAGGATCGTTTGCCTTTTGTTGATGAATGTTTGTTGAATTGTGCATATAAAGGTAAAGAAATTACAATCCTATTCTATGAAGTTAATGTTGATTTTATAAAAAGGTTGAACACAATAGAAAATGTAGAAGGGCTTTATAGTATTGTCTCAATTTTAAAGCTAAATGAGAGTATCTCTAAAAGCACTGGTTGTTTGGATAAACCTTATCAGATAGATCTCAAACCAAGTGCAGTACCAGTAGTACATGCTGCAAGAAAAGTTCCTTTACCGCTCAAAGGAAAGCTCAAATTCACTCTTGATCAGTTAGTAACACAAAACATTATTGAAAGATCTGACTTCTCGAATAATTATGTTTCTGAAATGAGTTGTGTTGGCTATCTGTTGGTATCTATCAAAATTGATTTTGTGGCTTGTTTCTTTTTCATGTTGGTACAGTGCTGATATTCAGTTTATATTCATCAATCCTCTAGGACCACCAATAATAAAGGTACCCATGTTATCCCACTTTGCGTGGGACACACTGTATAGTTTAATAAGAGTATAGTGCGCATTCGCCAAATCTCACAATCACAAACGATTGATAATTATTCCTGAACTCTTAAACATAGTAAATACCTAATTAAATAATTTAGAAAGATAATCCGATTCATTATAGAGAAGGATGGTAGTCAATATGATATCTAAACAAAATCATAAATCATATGTTCAATTCTTATATGATCTAATGGTCTATCTACATATAAACTTTCACCGATCAATATAGGAAGATCATCGATAAATAAACATAGATCACGTAGGTATGATTATTATAAGTTAAATATGTTGTAATAATAAGTTTGGAAAGACTTCATTCGAATGCAAACAGGTAAGTTCATAGATATATATTATTTGAACAAAATAGGAGCAACTGAAAAGTGAATAAATATTTATAAATCCCTCGCCAAAATTGCATCTAAAAATAAGTATGAAATTTGAATTTTTTTTTGGGCAGCGTGTATGGACTCTAATTAAACAATTATTGTTTCTAATGAATGTACGAATATATTTGTTTTACTTTCAAAAATATATCTGACATTTATCAAAAAATCAGAGAACACTAGATTTTTCGGATATCACTTTAGGATTCAAACTATGTTTGAACAACATGTTAGAGTAGGTATGTTTTGCCGTCGAAAACGGTTGTCTACATTGTAGGTTGTTTGTTTTTTTGTCTTCAATTTCAGAGTAACTTAAAATGTGTACTTGGCGCAAAGTTTCACCGACATCCAGAAATGTCTTAAAATCAAATTACTCTAATATTTTGAAATCATTCTCCGGAGATATAAAATTTTCCAGAAATAACAAAACAAGAATCAATATACCTATATCGAACCAATATCGAAACAAGTCTTTTCAACAACACAAAATGATTTAGAAAAGCAGATTGATATCAAAAAACTAAAATTGGGAATTAACTCAATAAGAAAATCAAAAAATGGTAGCATCGAATTAAAATGCTCTGGCGAAACCGTCCAAGAACTGCAGAAAGTGATTAACAATAAATTAAACAATAAATACAAGACATCTTTAAAAAAAATTGATGAAACCAAAAATTAAGATTCCAAATGTTAAGTATGAAGAAATTCTCGATAAAAAGAAATTGAAAGAGCAATAGGAAACCAAAATAATTTGATAAATGAAAATGATGATTTTAAAATACTGTTCGTAAAACACTATCAGGATAAAAAAGTTTGTAAAATTTTTGTAGATATAAATGGAAAATTATATATGAAATTTTTGGACAACAATAATAAAATTTGTATTGGATGGCAAAAACACTTTATGATGATAATGGTATTTCACAATGTGGAAATTGTCAAAGATTTCATCACATAAGCAAATATTGTAAGAACTTAATTGTCTGCTCAAAATGTGGTGGAAATCATAATGTAGAAACATGTATATCTAATAATATACGTTGCAATAATTGAATTTATTCAAATGATAAATTTGGGAAAAAATATGACACTTATCATGAAGCTCACAGTCAGACTTGTCCAATATTCATTTTATATTTGCTTTTTGACTTTTAAGTTTTTAAAAACAATTTATTTAATTATAATATAATATTTTATAAAAATGATTACAAATTTGGACATAGTCTTGTCCTTACTAAATCGAGTTAATAACTGATTCTATAATTACAATTTTACTTATTTATATAAAAAATAGTGCTGATATATGTGGTAAAGTCACGTAGGCCATTTGAGCACATCGGATGATGGTGGTGGCGTGATGTTCCGTCAGCGTTTTCTTGGGAACTTCGGTTCACTGTATTATCCTTGGAAATGGTAGTGGCGTGATGCTTTGTCAGCGTCTAGGAAATATGGCGCCGAAATTGGACCATGGGAACCGTGTTAGGCCTGCTACCAAGTATTATGGAAAAATGGGATGATGTCCTTGAACTTTACATTGTTCATACGGAATGTTATATAACAGCTCCCCTCATTATTGAAAAGTTGGTGCTATGCAGCAACTTTTAAGCAAGACTGATGTGTTCGGTCATGGGAACGTCATTTTCTTCCTCGGGAACTTGTAGATTTGGTCTTCTTCTTGGGAAGAAACTTCCAATTCTCCTCAAAGGGGTTAAGGGCTTCTTTTGAGACTTTGGTTTGAATTTTCTTAGAAGTATAACTGTAACATATGCGCCTGAAAGCACACAAATGATACTAATTGTTAGATATGTGATCCATGATATATTCCTAGATACGAATGGTTCGTTTATCAAATGGTCCAAGTCTCTTGAATACTGTTGGAGCTTATGGTTCGCAACATTGAGTTCTTCCATATTGATTTCATTTAATTTCAGGGCATCTAGTTTTGGAAGTTGGATTTCGCTTGGAAGGCGGTTGCAACACTCGTAGGGGATAATCACTGGATGTGGATTATCGGATAAGTCCGTAAACTTCTGGTTGTCGGCTTGAACTTTTATGATTCCTATGAACCCTTGACATTCGGATTGAAACTTCATAATTGAATTTTGATAAAGTATCAAAGTCTTTGTATTCGAGTTAGGGCAATTTAGTGTTACTTGTAATGGTTCTGATATTATGACAAGCCATACATTGTTTCTTAATTTGTGAACATTGTATCCTCGAGTGTAAATTATCACATTATTACATATTTCTGGTACTTCTTGGCGGTTTTTTCAACAACTGGGCTTCGCATATAGCGTTATTGTCTATTAGGTAGGCATACAAGTTCGAACACAATTTCTTATGTGAGCCCAACTCCTTACAATTTGATGGATCCTTAACGGGAATGTACATTAAATAATCATCATTTCTCGCGATATATTTCTGAGAAATTGGTATTGGATATAAATGATATAAAGTATATAATTGTTGTTCCACAAGGGGAATCTTTAAAATGAATTCAATATTATTTTCCTGGTGATAGGCTTGAAGTTATATTATCTCTAGGTATAAAGCAACTTTTGAAATTTTTACAGGTAATGGCAAATTATTTCTAACAAGGTTTTGAGAGATTTCCTGAAGGGCAAGAAGAAGACTGTTAGGAGTGATTATAGATGAATGGATTATCTTCAATCGTGCAAAAGCTATGGCATTCAGAATATCGTTCAAATTGTCCTCAATTACTAAATAGCTTTCCATAAGTTTTTCACATATCTCGAAGAAACTGAGTTTGGCTTCGACTATAGCTAGCTTATCATTCAGCTGATGGACTGCTCTCTCAATTTTACCTATATTATAGTTGAAAACTTTTCTATTAATAGTTAAGTTTTGAATGGATTCGTTAAATGTTTTGATTAGAGAAGTGGATACTGATATTTGATTCTTTAATAGGTTTTCGATTTGATGTTGGTCGGTTTGTAATTTTTATATGCTGTTGGTATAAAATTCGCCATCAGCTGCATCTAAATTACCTGTTATAGCCTTGAATATACTACCAATTCCGTCTATAATTCCTCGTTTATTGCGTTTAGTGTCAATTATCACTTCATTAAATTTTTCTTTGATTGTTCTCGAAATCTGTGTTAAAAGATTAACATGACTCCTTACATCTGAGTGGAATGAGTTCATAGAATGATAGTCTGGCTTTAGAGTATTGTGTATTATGTCGAGTATTCTGTTGTTGTTCTCAAAGGCAGTTAGTAGTCCCGATATATTTTTGTGTACAAGAAGTGTCCATTTGTCGTTTGAAATGACTATTCGGCTTTCGTCATTATAAAATACTCCAAGGGTATTGTTTATTGGTTCTATTTGGTAATGACAGAAGGCCGTTGTGACCATTACGAAATACCTGAAACCAATTAGATCTCAGAGCATAGTTTCATGCGATCAAAGTTGATTTTAGATTTTTGATTAGTATTAGGATTTAGTAATACTGCTGAATTATTATGGATTTCTAAAATGTCAAAGGGTCCATTGAATTTGTTTGCGAGTTTATTATTTATTTGCGATTCTTTGATATAAACTTTATCACCTACGTTAATTTTTTGAATGTTATCGTGAACAAGTTTATCAAAACGAAGTTTGGCATTCTCCTTTTGTTTTTCTGTTCGGGCTCTCGCTAATTTGTAAAAATGAGAGAGACGATTATTCAAATCTCTTACGTATTTTGTAATTAGCTCTTTCTCATTGTAGTATTTCTCAGGAGGTCTACTGGAACAGTGTCCGAAGACAAGTTCATACGGAGTGAATCCGTGTGTCTTATTCGCGGAGTTATTAAAACAGATAACTGCGTACGGTAGTATATTAAACGGATGTTCGTGAGGGTGTTCTGCTATGTGAACTCGAATCATTTCCATCAGAGTCGAGTGGAATCTTTCAACTGATCCGTTTGATTGAGGGTGTCCTACAATGGAGTATGTAAGTTTAATATCGTACAATGTGCAAAGGTCTTTCAGTAGGGCGTTGTCAAATTCTCTGCCATAGTCACAATGGATCCGCAATGGTGTACCATAGTGTTGGAAGTAGACCATGAGCGTATTACGACTGATTTGGCGGATTTGTTTTCGATTGGATAACCTTGACTAAATTTTGTCAACTCATCTCTAATAGTTAACTCATAGTTTCTTGTTGGAATTTCTAGGATATCGATGTTTACTCGCTCGAAAGGGGTCTTTGGTGTTTCGGTGATAACCAGCAGTCGGTCGAGGTTTTTACGGCATGTTTTGTTTCTTTGACAAATTTCGCAGTTTTTGATAAATTTTTCTAAGTCTCTAGTTAGACCATTCCAGTTGTATTTCTCTTTTATCCTTCTAATTGTTTCGTTGATACCTCTGTGTAGGTTCGTTTTGCCATTGTGATATTGATCAAGAATCAATGGTATTTGATCTTCGGTTGGTGTTTGAGTGATATTTTGGAAAACTTTGAATTTGATTTCTTTTTCAGCGTTGATGAAAGATAAAACTTCTAAAACTGGTAAATCTACGTTCGTATATATGCAGTATTTTTCGTTTGGCGATAGAAGATCTTGGCTTCTATACAGTTCTCCGAATAGATATTCATTAACTGTATCTGGAGAGTATGGTAGGGCAATAAGAAAATATTTCCTATTTTTAACTGTCTTGCTAGATGCGACGTTAATCTTTAGATGTACGAAAACTAGATTGTCTTCAAAAATGTCGTTTATAATTTTTTCGTTAATATCAGTTAATTCGTTTTGCCTGAAGAAACTAATAATATTTTTGTTACTTTTATCTAAAATTTGGCCGTTAGAAAATTCTATTTTCGAGTAGTCTATCAGAGATTTAGTCTTATAGAGGTGAACGAAAGTATCAAATTTTTCGTACATCCTATTGTTATCTTCTAAATTTGTTTCTTCATTTGTCTCGTTATCACATTCAGTTGTAATGAGAGTTCGATAAGGGGTTAATTGTGATTCAGCTTGAAATTTTGAAAAATCTTTCACATGGTTAATTTTGATTCTGGAAAGGGCATCCGCGTTCTTGTTGATTTTTCCCGGTTTATATTGAATTTCGTAGTCGTATTCCTCTAATTTCAATCTCCAGCGAGCTAAACTGCTGCCAGTATCTTTAACTGAAAAGAGCCATGATAGAGGTCGATGGTCTGTAATAAGGGTGAATTTTCGGCCAAAGAGATAAGGTCGGAAATGTTTTACGGCCCAAACAATCGCTAAAAGTTCTCTTTCGATTGTTGAATATTTGGTTTCGGCCTTACAAAGGGTCCTGGAAGCGTACGCAATCGGGAGATCTTTTCCGATTGGTCCTTGGGACAAACAGCTCCAATCGCGAAATTACTAGCGTCGGTGATAAGAACAAATGTTTCCTCGAAATTTGGGTATATAAGAATAGGGGTGGATGTTAGTGCTTCTTACAGATTTTCGAAAGATTTCTTACAGTCCGAATCAAAATCAAAAGGTATATCTTTCTTGAGTAAGTTAGTAAGTGGCTTGGAAATCTTAGCAAAATTTTGTATAAACCTTCGATAGTAACCTGCTAAACCTAAAAATGATTTTATTTCTTTTTGATTTTTCGGTTGCGGAAAATTCAAAATACACTCAAATTTCGATGGGTTGGGTTTGACACCGTCTTTGGTTACTAAGTGGCCAAGGTAAGCTACTTCTTTACGAAGGAAGATTTGATGAAATCCAGAGGCGAGATCAAGTGTAGAAATTCATGGGCATTTTCCCAGCTGGTCCAGAAGATCCGAGATATTTGGTAATGGATACTTATCGTCTATGGTAATTTCATTAAGCTTCCTGTAGTCTACAACTACTCTCCACTTTTGTTTCCCAGATGCCATCCATCTTCTTTGGAACAACCCAGACAGGTGATGAAAATGGTGAGTTTGAAGGTCTAATTATTCCTTGGTCGAGCATTTTATTTATCTGGCTTTTAACTTTATGCACGTGAGGGTATCGGTATGATTTCGTGTATGTAGGTTTGTCTGAAATAGTTTTGATCGTGTGTTTTATTTCGTTCGTAAATGTAAGTCTGTCTCCTTCAAGGTAGTATATGTCGGCATAATCAAGGCAAAGATTGGTAATCATTTCTGATTCTTCTTGATTTAGATGTTCTAAGCGAAGCTGATTTCTAATTTCGGGAATTCTATTGGCTTCAATATTGTGTTCATATTCATTGAGACTGTTAATAGAAACATGCTGAATTGGTTCTAGCACGATTTCTGAGAGGTCGATTGTTTTATTAATTGAGTTCGGATTTAATATGGTAGTGAAAAATTCGCCCTTCTCGTTAACTTTAACGAGAGCATTTGGGAGGCGCACTTTATCTATTTCTTTAGCATATAATATTGCATCAGTATTAGAGAGGGTACACTTGAGTTTGAAAACTTTTTCAGTGCGAGCATCTATAGATATAGTGTTTGAATTCAGATGACTAGTTCTACTTTCCGATTCTACATTTGAATTTTCGTTTACTTTAAATAAGGGTAATTTCTTAAAATTTGTTATCAGTTCTTTATTTTTCAAGTCTACTATACATTCGTAATGATCCAAAAAATCGGTTCCGAGAATTCCATCAAAATCAATATCTAAATTACATATGTAAACTTTATGAGGGCCTTTGAAATTGAAAGGAACTAGGGTAGATTCATTTATATTGATTTTTTGATCTGTTATTCCCTGGATCATAACATTTTCTGAAAATCTTTGAGGAAAATTTCGACTTGCATTAGGTTTAAAGATGGAAAGTCCTGCTCCTGAGTCGATTAGGAATTTAAATGATTTTGAAGTGTCGGTAATGTGATACATATTTTTCGAAAGTAGAGAATTTAGATGAAGTTCTGTTCGGGGAAGTTGAGGTTCGGGTTGAAGTCGTCCAGATTCATGGTTTGAATTTGGGCTTGAATGTATTTTATTTCTGGATTCTCGTCTGGAGGCTCCGACGACGAAGGCGGGCCTTCTTGAAAATCCGAATTTGGTTGGACACTTGGATCATGATAATACGGATCTTGAGATAATTGATCTTCACTGGAAAAATTATAAGAAGTTTCGTTTTCATATGGATCATAACAATCTGAGTTAGGATCTTGTTCGTAATTGAAATGATAGGTTCCGTTTTGTTGGAACTTATTATAATTAGGGTTAGGCTGTACGACTGAGGGTCTTAAATTGCCTATATTAGGGTTTTGTCCAATCACACTAGGGCGATCTCTTCGAAACATTGGATTAGGTTGGAAGTTCGACTGAAGTTGTTGTCTTGGCTATTGAGACTGTTGTGGAAAACTTGGTCTGATTTGTTGTTGTTGGAAATTTGATTGATAGTTTTGACTTTGGGAAAATCGTCTTTGTCTACATTCATTGGAATTGTGTCCCATACGTTTGCAATTAGAACATTGCTTCGATGGAAGAGGCTGATTGGGTTTTTTCTGCGGAATATTGCTATTCTTATTGGGGTTATTAAATTTTTGAGATTCAAAGTAATTCAACTGCAGTTCCCTACGGACTCTATTAGTAGCACTAAGAATATCTGTAGGATCACTAGCACGAACAATTTGACCTATTTTAGGATCAAGACCGGTAAGTAATGTATTCAAGACCATAGATTGGGCTAATCGAATCTGAGCAGTTTTTTATTCTTGACTATATTCTTGTTTGTTTATTGAAGCATACATCTTTGCTTCATGGGTTTGGAGTCGCGTTATAAAAGTGAGAGGCGATTCATTCGATAGCTGTTTCATTCTTTGTAAGTCTTGAATCAATGATGCGAGATCTCTTGCATCACCAAAATGACTTTCTAGCAATCTTTTAATTTCAATCCAAGTTGCAGGATTCCTTGAATTTATTAGCTCTGCAGCTCTTCCACGCAGTTTATTCTTGATAAGTAAAATAAGTAATGGTTTCTGATTTCCTACGGCCATATTGTAAGCCGTAGTACATGATAAAAGGAAAGTGTTTAAGAAGATTTGGTTGCCATCAAATTCCGGCACGACCGAAAATATCTCACTCAACTTATACGGTTCGACTGTTCTATTTTCGTTGTTATCGTTTGCTTGACCGTCGTTAGGCATTGTGATTTTATTATTTCTTAATCTCATAAAATGTTAACAAAAATCAATGTGAATATAAATTTGATAATGTATTAGGCAAAAGAACTGTTCCTAATAAAAATAAACTAATAGTATAGCGAGATGATTCTTTAAAGACTTACAGCGATCTCCACATTTGTAGGTGCAATCCGGCTCCACAAGCTTTGCTCCGGCAGGTTGGTATTCACGTGTTCCCGACGTTGGAGAGACCGTCTACAAAGGGTTGGTTGGCTGGCTGTGTTGGCTTTTCTTCGTTATCTTCTTTAAGGTTTGGGAACCACCACATTCAGTTAGGATTTCCGTTTTCTGAATATGTAGAGGATATCCCACTTCTGACACCAATTTTTATATTTGCTTTTTGACTTTTAAGTTTTTAAAAACAATTTATTTAATTATAATATAATCATTTATAAAAATTATTACAAATTTGGACATAGTCTTGTCCTTACTAAAGTGAGTTAATAACTGATTCTATAATTACAATTTTACTTATTTATATAAAAAATAGTGCTGATATATGTGGTAAAGTCACGTAGGCCATTTGAGCACATCGACTGATGGTGGTGGCGTGATGTTCCGTCAGCGTTTTCTTGGGAACTTCGGTTCACTGTATTATCCTTGGAAATGGTAGTGGCGTGATGCTTTATCAGCGTCTAGGAAATATGGCGCCGAAATTGGACCATGGGAACCGTGTTAGGCCTGCTACCAAGTATTATGGAAAAATGGGATGATGTCATTGAACTTTACATTGTTCATATGGAATGTTATATAACATTCATATATTATAAGAAAAATCATTTGTCCCAGATTGATTTAGAATAGATAAAAAATATTTAAATCTAAGAGTGATAGATATGTATATTAAGTCTATTTTTTATTATAATTATTATGGATAGATATATAAATGATTTTAAAATACCAAAAATAAAAAATGTGGAACTAAAAAATACTCATGAATTGAACATTTTCTATTACTTAATAGAAATACTACTAATTTTAAACTTTTGCATAATAACATTCGTAGTATAAACAAAAATTTAATTTACTATATTCCTTGAAAAAATAGATACCTCAATTGATTGTATAGTATTATCAGAAACTTGGAAAATATTAGAAACCCAGTTTTATAAATTTGATGGTTATATAACAATATATAATGATGGCTAAACAAATCAAAATGATGGAGTAGTAATTTTCATAAAAAAGATTTGTATATTTCACATAAACTTATCAAAATAGCTGAAAGTAATTTAACTCAACTAAAAATAAATTATAATAAAGAAACTATTTATATAAATACTTTCTATAGATCACCAAATATTTCAATTATTGAAACATTTTTGTATGATTTAGAAAATATGTTGGAAAAATAACCAAAAGATTATTTATTTAGCTTATTCTTAGGTGATATAAATATAGATTTACTTAAAGAAAATAAAGATACAAAAAATTATCTAAATATACTTAGCGAATATGAATTTGTTTCATCTATAAAATCTGTAACTAGACCGATATCAAATACTTGCATTGATCATATTTTTGTGTATTCTAAAGATGACGATTATGATGGAATAATATCAGCGACCGTTGAGTCGGATATTACTGACCACTATATAACTTATATACAAATAATTATAAAAAGCAAATTTAATTCCAGTAATATTAAACACACTAGATATTACACTCAAATTAATAACAAGTTAATAAAATTGATTGAAAATGAATCTTGGTCAGATTTTTCGAATATAAATGATGTAAATTTCGCAGATATGAGGCATAATTCAAGATGCTGTCAAAAAGTCAACAAATATAACTATAATAAAAAGTAAAGAGAGAAAGAGAAAACCGCGGATTACAAAATCACTTATAATCTCAGTGAATAAAAAAATGAGCTGTATAGAAAATTAAAACAATGCCCTTATGGTATTACCTTATGAAATCAATATACAGAATATAAGAAGATTTTTTCTAAAATTCTAAAATGATAAATCAAGTCAAAAATGATTATTACAAAAATAAAATAAACAACAGTGACTCAAAAAAAGTGGGTAATGTGATAAACAAATTATCCCTTAATGAAATGAAAGATAATGTCAAAGCAATTAAACATTCTTCAAATGAAATAACTAATGACCCAAATTCCATGTGTACAAAATTCAATAAATTTTTCTGTAATGTTGGAAATAAATTAGTAGAACATATGAAACCATCAAAATCTAACAACTTGAATGAAATCTGGAATATATCAAAATCTACAACAGTCTTATATCCAACTGATAAATATGAAATTTAAGATATTATAAATAAATTAAAAAATAACAAATCACAAAAATGAAAATATAAAATAATAAATATATCAGTGAACCTCTTTCGTATATATTTAATAAATCATTATCTATAGGAATATTTCCAGAAGAATTTAAGAAATCAACATTTATACCAATCTATAAACATGGAAACAAAACAGATATGACAAATTATAGACCGGTTTCTCTAAAATCAAATGTATTAAAAATATTATAAGAAATAATTAAAAATAGAATTTATCATTTTTTATAAAAGAATAAATTACTCTCCAATATGGAATATGGTCTTAGAAATATGAAATCAACCCAAGATGAAATAAAAGATTTAACTTGTCTGATTTATAATTCAATTGATAATAGAAAACCATCAATAGGTATTTTTTGGATTTATCAAAAGCATTTGACAGTCAATCACAAATTATTACTTGAAAAATTAGAACAAATTGGAATACGGGGCCTAGCTCACGTTATTAGTTGTTCCTATTTATCAAATAGGAAACAAAAAGTTAAACTAAATGGTACAATAAGTGAAAAATAAATTATATCATGTGGTGTACCCCAGGGAACTGTTTAGGGTCCATAATTTTTTATTATATATATTAATAACCTTTTTTCAATAGAAACTAGTGAAATTATCTCCTTTGCTGATGATATTGTCATTTATTATGAAAACGAAAATTGAAAACACTTAACACTTAAGATTGAAAATGATTTTATCAATATTATAAACGGGCTGAACAAAAATCTTCTTTCAATTAATTTTAATAAGACATTTTTTCATCCTTTTTGTAGTTCTGGTGAAGGTATTCCTGAATTCAATGAAATCTCAATAAATTTGGAAATAATTATTTACTCAAACCAGGAAATTAAGTATCTTGGTATTATTTTAGATAGCCATCTCAAATGGGAAAGACACATAACATACCTAGGTGCAAAATTAAGACGAATATTATTTAAAATGAAAATTCTATCAAATATATTGGATTATAAATATATGAAAATGGTGTACTTCAGTCTATTCAAACCACATCTTGAATATGGTTTAATAGGTTGGGGGGAAATTTCTAAATCGCATTTTAAACCAATTGAAGTTTTACAAAAACGTTGTTTAAAAATAATATTAAAGAAAAATAGCAGATATACAAGTAATTTATTATATGAAGAAATCTTGTAATAGATCAATTTAAGAATAAAAAAGATCACAAAATTGTTTCTCACTGTCATCTCGCTAGACAGAAGCAAAATATCGTTATACCATTTAAAAATAAAAATATAGGTCAAAAAAATTGTTTGTACTTCGGACCAAAAGCATATAAATATTTACCCAAAATTATAAAAAATATAAGTACAATCAGAAAATTTAAAAATGAGGTTGATAATTTCTTAAGAAGTAGCTCTAGGGAATTCATCAGAAAAGTTATTCAAAGGTGATAGAACTTATATCTATTATATTCCATACTTTTATTTATTTGTAATGCTTTGTTTCTTACAAATTATTGAATATTTTAGCTATTAATTAATTTAAAAATATGTTATTTATTATTACCCTAAAAACTTTGTAGTCTCGTAGGTTTTAATATTGTTGTTTGTTGACAAAAATGTGAATTGTCAAATTGTCAATAAACGTTATTTATTTATTTATTTATACCCCACAGGTCGTATACTTGAGATTGATAGATTAGGAGATGATTAAGATTTTTTTAAATGCACACATACCTGGTCGATACTTACCTAGAATGTCGTGAAAAAAAAAACAAGAATTCTCAATGAATAATTGTTACAGTCAAACGATAAATTAATTAAGCTATTATTAGTTAAAATGGATAGGTAACAGGAAAGTTTACAAGTCAATAAATTCCTTATTTATTTTTTATACAGGCAAAGTGCAACAAAATTTTCAGTAGAACGTGTAGAATGTTTAACGAGAGCTAACCACATTGTTTACCTCCGATGGACAAAATTTAGTAGAATTGAAGCAAATTTGTGCGTTTTGGAAGAATTAATCATGTATTAAATATGTAATATTATGTAAAAATGTGTATTTAAAAACTATAAGCAGGTTATAATACATTTTTGAAACGCTGACCGTTTCGAAAATATAGCATCTCACACAAGTTAACTCTGTCGTGGGGATCTTGAGGATAAAGGTATTGCACTAACGAGAACGTGTAATTGTGAAAGTGATGCTTCTTCAAAATTTCTGCATTGAAGATCTACTGACTCCCAGATCTTCTTCGGCAGCTCAAATTGTGGCATACGGTTTCTCCTCGAAATAGGCCAGGGTATTCGTCATTCGTCATCAATTACACTTATTTGTCTATTTAATATATGATTAATCATTTCAAAACGCACAAAAGTTGCTTCAATTCTTCTAAATTTACCTTTAGCCATCGAAAGTAAATATTGAAAGCTCTCGTTAAACATTCTACACGTTGTACTCAGAATTTTGTCGCATTTTTCATGTATAAGGAATAAATTAAGAATTTCTCGATTTGTATAGACATTATTTTCATTATTGTTATCCATTTTAACTCTCAATAGCTCAATTACTTTGCCGTATGATTTTGTCAATTATTCATTGAGAATTCTTATTTATTTTCCATGGCATACTAGGTAAGTATTGACGAGATATGTGTGCATTTAAGGAAAACTTAATTATCTCCTAGATTATCAATCTCAGGTATAGAACATGTGGGGTATAAGAGATGTAAAATTAAACGCCGATGGCAAGTAAATAATAAAATAAGGTCGGTGTTATTTAAATGAAATTATGGTTTAAAATTTCAAAAAGTTAAAGTGCCACAATATAGACAACCGTGTTTGACCGCAAAACGTACTCCAACATGTTGTTTAGACATGGTTTGAATCTTAAATTGATATTCGAAAACTCTAGTGTTCTCTGATTTTTTTCAATAAATGTTAGCTAGATGATTCCAAATATACCTATAAAAATATACAGGGTGCTCTATTTAAAATAACAAAGTAGATAGAGTAGCCGACTTCCGGTATAACCACCACCAGCACCACAAATCTCAAAATATTTTAGTTGAGGAGACCACAATGGATTATAAAGGTATATTTCTCAATTTTCAAATTTTTATTTTGGCCAGAAGCCAGTAAACTTCTAATGATCTTTTTCGCTGAGACACCCTGAATATACCTATATTATCACTTAAGGAATCATATACACATCAAAATGCTTTCATTATATGTTTCCAAGTTTATTAACAACTTATAGATTTTTTTATGTGCGTTCAGATTATTGATTAACATTTTATGGAAGAGTACAATGCCCCTTTTTCAGTTACAGTGGATCTATGTATTGGATACTGCAGATGTAGATATAATATATCTAATTTGGTGTAGTCCTCTGGTTTTAAACGTTGTAAATAAATACTTATTTCTGAACAAAAGGTAGCAGCCATTTCTGAATGTCTTGTTAATTACCTACCTTAGACTCTGTTTCTTATAGAGTTGCTCAAAATGTTAGCAGGATCTTAGTTTTTTTGAACAGTACCTATTCTATTTGTTTTAGTTTCATTCAATCTTTCATCAAGATAAGAGGAGATATAATTTTTGCAAACACAATAAATAGTCTAGGAATCTCAAAAATAGTTTATAATAACCAAAAACCTCAATAGGAACTTATCATTTTAAGATACAAAGTAATAAAATAACCAAATCTTTGTGTTAAAAATAAATATTTGTGTCTTTACTCAAATAATATAGACCAGAGAATAATACTGTCATTATCTTTTGTTATTAACTCTAAGCTGCATATTCTAATGAAATCGGGTATGAAAACTCTAATCGAGTCTTCAAAAATAATCCCTATCAGGGGAAAATAAAGGCGGGAACAGTTTATGGAAATTATTTAGGATTATACTTGTTACCAGAATCATTCAACTAGAAAATAACATTTCTTCATGCAAAATATGGTCCTTTTAAAAATGATCGACCTCCCAAAGGTGAAAAAAGATATTAAATATTTTGTGGACAAAATTTCTTATTTATACATAATATCTTATACTCATATTATGAAGGGGGAGAGGATTGGTATTTCTGTTAGGTTTTCTTAGCCGTTGAACTGTGTCAGGTGAAATTTGTTACATAAAAATAACTTAAAACTGACATTTAGAAACAAATACGTTATGAATCTATACAGATAATAAGCGATTGTGGGTAACGATGAAATTTGATGTGTGAATATGGAAGAGGTACATTGACTATTTATAGGTACAACAAAATAATTATATACACTATGGTTAAACTACTGGAACAAACGGAATGAAAATAAAAACAAATCCCTCACAGGTTGTGATAAGGCAACAGTTTAAGTCAAAACAAACCATATTACTGTTACTTGTTATATTACGGAAATAAGATATCCTTGGTATTTTCTTTTTGCGTAGTAATAGGTACTGAAGACATGAAACTCAATCATATTATCTGTCGGTGAATAATAAAATAAAAATGGTTGACTGGACTCAAGTAAAGCTGAAAGTATTCGTTTTCCTTTTATAACTAGAATAGATTTAGTTCATTAATATTGTGCTTCTATGTATTCTTTGTTTATGTTATTATATACGTCTACCTAGAGTTTTGAAGCCAAATGTTTTTCAAGTCAGTTCTTACAAGCGTTTGATTTAAAGCGGTTCTAATTTGCGGTGCGTTTGCCGCAGCGCGTCCAGTCATGTCAAAATTGTATTAGAATATGAGCAAAAGGAGATAATAAAAATTGGAAAATATGTTTTTCTTTAGTTTTTTGATTTTATAACATTTCTTCATGTACGGCTATATTTGTTTGGAAATACATGAACATATTTTTCTCATTTCAATGTAAGAATAAACCATGATATATTTGTCTTAGTTTACCATATAAAAGAATTTTTCCTTATTACTCATAATCTAGAATCTTGAGAACTAAATGCGACGTAAATGCCACCTCGCGCCTTGTCAGGTGTTTCCAAAAAGATCGCCCGCCTCAAGATTGCACTATCTGTTACTAGTTGCCTATAAATTTCGCAATAAGTAATAAAAAAACAACAAATGTATTGAATTAATTTTCAAATCTAGTTGAACAGTTGGCAGGCACGCCTGTATCAGTTCCTCTATTATATCTTTCTATCTGACATAATTCATATATTGTATGAGGAATGCTAAGAGAGTCCCATATGAAATACATTTAAAATCAAACATGTACCTAATAAATAATTTATATATGCCAGTATTAAAGAAAAACATTTTTTTGGCATTTAAGCAGAGAAAGTTCAGCAATTTTGAACTCTAAAAATACAACATAAATATTTGTATACAAAAACTAAGACCGTCATAGTCGTGCACCCAAAGTTTAAGTACCTAATACTAGAGACTAAATAATATTTTCCATACAGTAATATAAGAAATCATTATCGAAACATACCTAAATCTATGCAAAAGAATCTATCTATCTACACGATAAAAACCGATGTGTTCATACGTTATATCAAGTCAGTTAATATGTTAAACATTAGTAATACCCTTTGAGTATGTCCTTGAGCATGTTCGATAAGTCTGTGGTTCTCTGTCTAAAGTAAGTGTTACAAAATAAGAACAGTATGAAAAGTTTGATGCACTACAAAAACTATTTTTATATTTTTTCCACTTGTTTGGATTCCTCATATCTTTAATTTTCGTTTTTTGATTGTTTTTCTTGAATTTCAATGCAACTGGCTGTGGCACAGTTGCTATGGCTAGTTGCTAAGCAGTCAAAGTCAAAAGTCAGAGGCTTTAAAGATTACTCAAAAACATGCTGATGGATTGCCGCCATTCTTGTGTGTGGTTTTATACCACAGAACTGCGTCTTTCAGTGCTATTTTGAGTTTAATTCAAAAGTAAGAATTGTTGCACAATAACATCATATGAAATATGTAATCGCTTATAAGCTCAACACCATCAGAGAAATCTAGTCGGGTAAATGAATTAATTGGAGTGAAACAAAAGGTTATTTGAGAAAATTAAATAATTTCCATCTGCTTTTCTTTGGTATTACATAAAAATTCCTGCTTAATATGTAATAAATTTAATTTGAGAGCAATAATTAGATGCATTCATTTAGCTGGCATTTGTACGTGACATTTTTGTATCTATATTCAGAACCCCCTGACGGCTATACAAAACAATTTCGGATATAAATAAATTAGGCTAAATTGATCAATTTTTTGCCCTGGATTTGGCCATCTTTCCACGTCTTTTCCAGACATCATGTATATAATAGTAATAAGGTATAATAATAAATATTATATAAGTAGTATATTCGTTTAACGTAAGTTAAACCAGGTACGCGCGGCTAGTAATATTAATGGAACTTAATGACAATTTGAACATTAATTTCAGCTTGATAAATAAAATTTCTACATTATTCCACTATACACAACGTTAACAACAGTACCAGCCTTCTCGATGTTTCCAAAAATGGCCTCACTCTTTCTATTCCATTTTCTTTATTCGTTTCAAGCTCAATAAAGAACCAGACATGCCAGGCTCTCTCCACATTAAATTTCATCTCCAACGGCTCATTATTGTTTGAGTATTTCTGTTTTTCACACACACACACGCATAAAGGCAAACACCACCAGATATTTATTTATATGGATATTTTTTTCTGACAAGGGACATGTGAATGCTGATATAGTTCAAAAAATTATTTCTAAAAAAAATTCTGCATAGTAGATTGATATAGTTTTTCTAACTCGTAATATATGTAAAAAGGCATAAACGTGGTCAACTAGTATTTGCTCACACTGTATTATAATATGGAGAAATAAAGTATTTGAGGCTTACGGATATCCTGTGCACATTTCCGGATATTTTAGAAATTTGACATTTGAATTTGAGTTATACCTAATAATAAATGGATCGGAAGTAAACTATATTTTCATGCCCACCTTACTTTTACGAACATCTATCTATCAGAAAAATTTAAGGATTTTCTCTTAAAAGTTCGTCCAACCGTGCAGCATGACATGAAAGAATGTATTTGAATCACAACAAATAGCATTTCAATCGATAAGATGGAAACAGCTGTAATAACTACATGCAATAGACTACGTATTTGTTAAGAACAAGATGGAAAATAATTCCAAAATTTGATCTCCCTCATACTATTTTTCATTTCAAAACTAATTATATTATTTGTAGCAGATTTAAGAAGCCTCATTTTTTTAACTAACAAAATAAAAGTTGTGTCTTGAGGCTTCAATATCTTGACAAAATAAAGAAATTTATTCTCAATGATTTCTTGGAAACCTCGATAGTGACATCGATGTCGGATCAATCTCATTGAACAAATAATTAAATAATGAAAACCTGAAAACTTCCTAAAAATCATAGCATCCTTAAAACTTGACATATGTCAAACTTATAATTTTCTGATAATATTGAAACCATTACATTAATTTTCTACAGGGAAGTTCATAAGTCTATAGTGAACAAACACCTTTTATGATTGGCAAATAAATTGAAGTCACAAAAACAAATATTTAGAAACATTTATTCAGGAGCAATTTTATTTTTTAAATTATTAAACCAAATGATAAGTTTCAGTTTAACAGTTTAATATTGACTGCTGTTTCTCTTTCAACAATTTAACTGTTCGAAAAATAAATATTTGACCTTAATCTAAATAAAGTCAATCCATAATCAGCAGTAATAGTTTCATGTTATTTATTGTTATATACGATATGACTTTCGTTTCTCCTGTGGTTTATTAATACACAATAATGATCTATACTATTACATTGCTGCTGATTATTAGGATGAACATGTTGATGGATGTTCAACCTAATCACCAAATTACCAGATATCGGACTAAAGAAAAGTGAGTCTATAAAGGCTCGCGCACATTAGGACGTGCAACAGCGTAACAAGTCTTATTGCCGAAATTCTCCTGTATGACTTTCGTTTCCGTTCATTTTGTATTAATTAAATGCACACTGACTGAATGAGGAAAGCCTGCAACAGAGAGGACTGGCAGAAGATAAGGAAGACGTCACTCGGCGATGGGTGGATTAAGCTGCTGAAGAAGAAGAAGAATAAGAAATGCACACTACAGTCAGACCACAAAGAATTGCCTTTCTTGTACGATAATTAAGGGATTTTTGCGTTGCGGCCTGCCCTTACATGCGAGCCTTAAAAAACTATTATTCCGTCACATTTTTCGACAATATGGCTTGTAATATAAAACTTGAAAAAATATATATTAAACTTCTCACTCTCAGCAAGTTTTAATGGATCCGATATCTAGAATTGAATATTTTCCCATTTATCCAAGTTGTAAGTGATCTTGAGTCGGAATCCAGCGATTTTTAGGAAGATGTGTGTCTTGAATTTTTCGAGAGCAGCAACTTCGTTCATTTTTATTCGAAGCATATTAAACTATTGAAGCGATGATGTAACTTTTTTTTGGCTTGAATATATCGGAAATAGTAGGTACCTAATGACATAGATTCTTATTTTCAAGTGGACCCAAATGCGAAGTTTGTAATGAGGACCTCGAAGTTATACCCAGATGGTTATTTTTATAATCAGATAAATTTAAACTTCTATTTAAAAATAACCTGCTTAAGCATAATTTTGAACCTGTACTTTTAATATAAATAATTTGCTACCTACTTAATAAAAGTTTGTAGTACGGTACCATATATTAAGAGTTTATTTTAAATTTACTTAGTAGTCTTCATAAGACTTTTCTCTAAGGAGATTGCTTTTCATAACCATACAGTTTCAAATAAATAATTAAACTAAGGAGATCCTCAAAGTCAATGATTCTTTTCTTTGTTAAAAAACAATGTGTTGGGAATCACACGGTCCAACGAAGGTGAGATTGACTCTATCTTCCGAAATGGAATCAATGACCCCAAGTACACACATAAGTTACAGGGTATGGCTTTTTCTTAGACTTGAATGTTTTACGAGTGTTTACTCACTAGAATCGAAAAAAGTGTATAAAATAGTAAAGAAGCCTTCAACTCAGCAGCTCGAAGTTAATAAGTTCAATTCCCTGGCTTTACATTAGCACTCGTATCGGGACATAACTCAAATACAAACACCGTGTCCTAAGAGGGAATTTCAATTTATATCCGAGAGATGCTGCGACAAGGAGGAGAAAACGAGGACTCGGGTGCCTCCGATCGCGGATCATAATCCGCGTTTAAGGAGATTCCTGTAACCGCATAAGCCACTAAGAGCTCCTCCAAGTCGAGGGTCGTCTCGACACGAACTTAACCGGATCTGGAAAGCACCATCGACAACGTTTATTAATCTAAATTACATAATTCTTGTTAGTAACGGGGTATTTGCGCTTACACGACTAGGACTTAACGGCTCGATGTTAGGCGAGACGACATGTATACAAGGCTGTTGAGGGCAAGGGTCGAATCCGAAATCATGCTCAAGAACTATCTCATCTGGACGTTTTAAATCGATAACCTTCGCGTTGACTGTCACGTTACTATAAACCAAACTCATATATATATATATATATATATATATATATATATATATGAAGATATCTATATTTCATAAATGAAAGAGTATAATATATATAATAATGATAGATGCTCTACACCTTTGTGCTTTTATTTAGTTGGACACAACCACCACTAGAAGCGGATCACGTGATTTCAAGCTTGTTAGCTTGGATACAGCTTCCACTTATGTGGCGCTGATGAAAGCTAACAAGCTTGAAATCACGTGATCCGCTTCTAGTGGTGGTTGTGTCCAACTAAATAAAAGCACAAAGGTGTAGAGCATCTATCATTATATATATATATATATATATATATATATATATATATATATATATATACATATTGGTGTTTGCAAAATGAAGAACTTATTTTGTCTAATAGATACTTGTAGCTTGAAAAGTGGTCCTGAAAACATGAAATCTTATTAGCGACATTGAAAATCAACAACTATGGTAACGACCAAACCAAACGTGATATTTTTAGTATCAAAGTAAATAAGTACCGAACTAAGAGTTGAACATGAATAGAGTTTTAGTTTTTTTAAATAATAATTTCAGAAGTCCTGGACCGTAATAATGTTTGATTTCAGAGTCACTTATCAATAACAACTAGGCATGACACTTAGCAACTAACATCCGCGAATTCTAGGTTAACTATTCTAAATGGTAGTACATATTTGAAAGTATACAAATACTACCTAGAGGTATAGACAATATATTTTAAATGAGAAAACGGCACAATTATGTTGTTTGTTATTTTTGAATTCATTGTTTATTATTAATAATTATTGAACAAATTTTTTTTATAGAAAACCCAGCGGCGAAATTTGCGTGAGATCGGAACTGATGGTTCGTCGAGGCTGGCATAAAAACTTGCTGGTAACAATTAATTGTTGAGATTATGGAATTACCGATTTGAAATGAAAATGCTGTCTTCCAAATTGTGCTTTAGTGAAAGAAAAGTGACAGCATTTATTTGTTTTCATATTTTGCCAGTTTGTAATACCGTTAATAAACTTGAAGGGAACAATTATACGGCCATATTTTGACTACGTTTATAAATATGTTCTAAATGCCGAAAATTCAATGAGGTAAGGTGAGACAAAAGCTGCCATTTCCATCCCTTGTTATTAAAATAAGCAGTTTCTCCCAGGTTTTTGTATCACATCGTTCTGGAATTTCCGTATTCCAGATGTCTAAACTGGCATTATAACTAGCTACATTTTCTCTGCAGGTGATATAAAAATAAACAAATACGCCTTATGTCAAGAGTTGAATTAATTTAGGAGGGAACGAAACGATTGTTTTTAGCCCTCGGGAGGAAAATGATTAATTTCTTCCTGCTGATGTTGAACTTTGCTGGAAATATGAAATTGTGAAAATAATTTTTTTATGTGAAAATCGGGGCTACTGTGGGAGAAATAATGTAAGAATATTATGAGATTATGATGGAGAAGCAGCAGTAATCAATAATCAAATAAAACACAATTAGCACACGATCTATCCTATGATATGATATGGGAGAATCTAGCGTAATGACATTTCTACAAATTTTGAATCATTATAGCAAATTTGATTGTTCCTAAAAATAAATTCATACGATTATAATATGATTCTTAGGCTCAGACAGAATGAAGAAAATTATTATATTCAAGTATTATATTAGATTTTTCACCATCTACTGAAGATATATAGAGACACTAAAGAACACTCATGGCGTCCACTAAATTTGACAAATAGTCTCAAATAAGATACAACTTTGCATGCCATAAATCAGAGCCCGGGTTTTGTTCAAATAACGACAGCCTCTTGGTGGAAGACAAAATGTTTTTATATTCAAATAGCATTCAAATAGCGCCACCCTTAGCGTTGGGGTTGTTTTGGTGCGGCAAGAAATGGTAGTGAAATTTATGGCTCGGTTATCTCTCATTATTTTTGGTGGGATTAGTTATCAATCTTGAAAAAAAGATATTGATGCTTCTTTTTGTGATTGCTTTGTATGTCTGTGCTCAAAATATCCGAAAATATGAATGTGGTTGGCTCATATTTTCAAAAAGCTGGCCTTTCATTAAACAAACATAGAACTATTAAAATAACCGATCAATTAATTTTATTCAAGTTCATTCGGTTGACACATCTCACATTCAAAATCAGATGCTAATAATTGAAGGCACATCGTCTATTATGAAACAATAATCAGATTTTGTGATGAAGCAACGATCAATCAACCATGTTAGAGTAAGATGTATGATGAGATCGTTATCGCGTTGAAGTACCTAATCAGGCATCTACAAATAATTAACCGCAACATCGACGATATATCAAACACCCTAGTGAAACTTAGAAATTTACTTTAGGCAGAACAATATGATATCTCCAGGGAATAATTATAAATTTAAAGCCAAGACAGGTTCAAAAAGAAGGATAGTCGATTATTTCAACGTGAAACTTTTGTGATAAAAAATTGAATGGAAATTTGAACAGATACATTGACAGAGTTTAAGTAGGCATGTATTTGAAAACATTAGTTTATAGTAGATATATTTTTCCACACTTTTTTTAGATAAACATGATAGTGAATTGTAACTCAGTAACAGTATCAGAAAAAAACATTCATCAATGATTTGCAAACGTAAAATCTTACTATTTTAGTACATGTAATGGGGTACTCGGCTTCGCCCAGGGAGTTGATATGAGATTAGGAAGTAATTGAAATAAAAGGATAAACTTTAAAATATGATGGTAAATCATTTTTATTTAGAACATATTCCAACTATTATATACAATTTTTAGACAATACCCCCGACGTTTGGATCATCTCGAAACGGCTTTGGGATACCTTCGGGATTCCCTTGGCTACTCACCACCTTCTCTCATCTCCCTGTAGTCGCTCTAGTCATATGACTGGTACAAGTTAATTTAGAATTAATCAATTCCACTTGCCAGTTATATATTTTATTTGTACATTACATACATTATCTTCTTACAGCATCCTATTATGTATTTTTATGTAGGTAAGTTAACGTTATGTTTTGAATTATGGAGCGTTAAAAATGGTCTTGCCTCATTGGGCTTGGGTCCCCCGAATCATTAATTAACACAGGGATCGGAATTTTCGTATTTTTCATACATTTATATAATTTTATGTATTTTACGTTAAGTATTATGCAATGGAATTTTGTCTGTAAAATGACTAAATATAAGACAAATATGCTTCCTATTAATTCTGGATAATTTGAACCAATTAACGGAAAGACCGGCACCGGCAAATTAACAACAAATTACAAATTACAAATTACAATCGCGTTGTTGTAAACGAGTTACCGCAGTGCCATTTCTGATACGCAAGCACGACGCTCAAACTTATTTGTTCTTTATAAAGATTGGATAAATAAGTGAAAATAGTAATAATGAATACCTATGATGAAACAGCATTTATTATTCATAAATGCATGGCATCAACTTCGCTAAAAAGTATCAAATTTTTATTCGAAAATGGCACGTTATCCAGAGCTTCAGTTCAGATGATGATTGACTTTTTGGCAACACTGTACCAAATCATCATTTTGACAGTAAAGATTGTAAAATAGTCGCAGTCGTGTTATTGCTGTTAGTTACATAATAAGCAGGCGAGTTTACACAGACCTTCAAATTTTGTATAAACTGATCGAAAAAAGTTAAGGATATTGGGAATTCTCTGATAAAAAATAGTTTTCCAAAAATATTGTACAACGTTCATTTATTCCCATCTCTTTCAGAAATGAAGCACTTTTTTTACCTGAAACAACGTTTTAATAAAAATTTACGGGCAACTTTTCTCTACGAGAATTTCCTTTGTCCAGTTTTCAACAGATTTTTACGTTTCAGAGGTCCCTGAGAACAAGAAATATTTTTTCAGCCATTAGCCTCTCTGTTTGTCTGCTTGTGCCAGGATTATCTCTGAAACAGCTGGGCCGATTTTCTAGCTTTCTGTGTTGATTCATAGGGTATCGATATGGTTCGCCGATGACACAGAATGGGTATTATGCATACTGGTTGCTAGGCAATAGCTGAAAAAGTGTTTTGCTCAAGACTGTGGCGCAAAACCGGTTGAAAACAATTACATCATTTTATTTACTTATACGTACACTTATACGGTGCCCCACTCTGTATATATGTATAAACCTTGGAAATAAAACATTTTGATCTTCTTTATTGACATGCCATTTAATTTTTTTCAAGCTTCCGAAGTACGAGCGATCGCAATAGGTACAGTTTTATAGAAAATGTACCTAAAAATGTCATCCCATCATCCCAACATTAATCTTCTTTTGATAAAGGTATCTATTGACCAAGTGGAATTTTTTGGTATTGAAAGTTCACTAAAAATTAAAAGCCCTATTCATAACTCTATGTTCGATAGTGATGATATTATTTACAAAGACACACTTGTTATACACTAAGATTAAGAAAAAACCATGATATGACACATCTGTACCTACAAGTTTTACTACGAACAGTCCGAATTTTTCGTTGCAGGATGTCATTTCGTGATACAAATTCATGTTTTATGAATATTTAAATGAGGCATTAATTGTAATAATAAATTTAATTAACTTAGTTCTCCACTCATCATAACAGCCTTTGATTTTCGCTGGATTCGAGAAACAAGCTTGTGCCAACCTGTATTTGCAAATTGACCAATTATCGATTAATAAATAACATATCTTTTGTGATTACACCAATATTTAAAATTCACTAGTCCTCCGCTATATTTTTCATCAATCCATTTCATAATTTTGAATGCGTTTCGTCAATTCATTAGCGCAGCTGATGCTTCCAGTGACCCACTTACTTATTTTTATAATTGATAGGAAATGACTGAGTGCAGAGTACTTATCTCTTCATAATTATTATAGTCTCTAAATGTAATTGAATATTTCTCATTATCACTTCTTCCATTACATATTCTAATATTGCTTACGGGTAGATCTCTATATCCACAGCATACTTCAATCAGTCATAATTAATCCAACCTCTACTCATGCAGTGCAACTTTTGAGTGCCGGAGTATTGATGTGTGTCTTCATCATGAATTTTGTGCTAACATAATATGTTGTATTTGAACCTGTATTTGACCTAAAGGGTAAATAGCGCGATTGTGATGTCGAACGAATAAACGCATAAGCTATGAGAAACGATAGAAATGCCAGGTCAGATATCAATAATAAATATTACTTTCTCCGAATAGCAGCGAACAAAGTAGTAAATGTGATAGTTTTTAGCTGATATATTATCCATATTATCCAAAATAACCCGATCTTTGTCTACTTTATATGTTTAGCTCAATAACATCGAAAAGCAATGGTAAAACAACTTTCTGCAATCGATGGTGTAACCAAAACACAAAACAACTACTGGCGATCTATTGATCTAGAGACTCTCTTGGGACTTTTTTGGAAAATAATTCGGGTTTCGTTATGGTGGACTTTAATTTGAAAGAAATAATTAAAAAAATATTTTGTCTATAATTTTAAAACCAATTTATATTTTCTTGCATCAATTTCTGTTGTAAACTGTCTTAATATTTATTTTGTTCTCGAATCAACATATTCTGATCATTTCTAATAGCGTCAGTAGATTTATATATTCAATAAATTAATCATTTGTCCCTTTTGGAGAATTAAAGAATTGATCACCTCATGTTATATCAAGTAGTAGTAAAAAATTTATTGAGGCTCAAGTTGCACATATTGAGAATATTTCTTAATAATTAATTTAGTCAATATATATTTAGGTAGTGATTACATGTTGAACGTGTTCATCGTGTAGGCTGTTAGTAAAATCCGATTCTCAAAAAAACGGTATAAGATATCAGAATGATGAAGTAATTAAACATTGAAATAAAAATGGGAATTTGCGAAGTAATCCAAAATCTATAAATTTAACTGAAAAATCTGGCCTTTATTGGACCGGCAAATTCCAGAGCAGTTTACATTTAGAAATCAATATTTTATTACGTGAAGATAATTCATTGTAACCCATTTTTAGGAATAATACGATCACAGAGGAATATGAGATTGGACATAGTTTAAGCATATATGACGTAGGAATGCACCAAGTTGAAATTAATTAATAATATTAATAATATATAGGATCATGAAAATAAATATTCTGGTGGTATAGTAGTAACGTACTTGCCCTTCGTTCAACTGAACCGGGTTCGATTTTTGGGCATCCCATTTTTATAAATGAAATTTAAAGCATTATATTCCCCAATCATCGAGCCATATTCTTTGACAGAAGAGCCCCAATAGATTTAAAGATTAAATTATTATAAATATATATAAATTACGGCCGAATTTCGACCACTGGACCAGCTCGTAATCAATGCAAACTGTAGTTTGCAGAGGTGAGAGCGGTATCTCTCACTTCTGCCTACAGAAGCATTATTTACAGAAAAATGTTGGATTTTCAAGGTCACGTAATGGTTTTTCCCGATTAATTTAAAAATATGGCTTGAATTTAATGAGATATTGTATATACTACAATCTAACAATGATAAGTAATCATTTGAGACCGTTTTTAACTCATAAAAGGATGTAATATTTATGTACGGATATATACGGATTTCACAATTTATTATTTTCAAGACACTACGGTGTTGCCTGTGCTAAAATTTTACCAGTTTATAAAGACCTAAGTCGTATATAAATTACGGATAGATACTAAAGTGAAATCAATAATAAAATAATGAACGTGATAGTAAAATCATTTTTTACTTTAAAAGCATGAAATCGACTTCGCTTTTATTCGAACATGGTACATTGTTAACGCATTAATAATATTCGTCAAACGTATAACTAACTTATCCCTAACTAAACGGCAACACGGTAGCAGTATTTCTCTCCCAACTAACAAATGTCAGTCACAATAACAATGCAAGTGACGACGGCTGTGTTCATGAAGCCGCTATCTGCGCAATCAATGCAAACCATAGAGATATAATATTTAACATAGAGTAGGCAAGTCCAATGCAGCACTGCTAGTGGATGTGGTCCATAGATAAAAAGAGATAGAGAATATCGTGCCCGTGTCTGTCTTTGTTTCATGACGCATACAGAGGGAAGAGTTTATATTTGCGCATAATTCAAATTGAAATTTATTACAATTCTTATTGTCCTCTAAAAATAGGTCATTTATTGTAGTACGTTCTAATTCTAAATTTTAGGTCATTTAATTTGTCACTGTCATGTTTTAGGTCTATAGGCGAATATCTATGTAGTTTTGTAATAGGTATAAGGTATATGAGCTGCTGTCTGTGATCGTAAAAAGGTTCTTGCTTGAAAATATTATTTGTCATTGGTTAATATTTTTAAGGTTTCACTTACAATTTTGAAAAATATATTTTTCATTAATAAGGAATCTTTATATAAACGCAGTATTCTTTCTGTATGATGACAAATTAGATTGACATCATTTGATGCAAAGTTTAACTTTTCTAACCAATTTGTTAATTCTAATTGATCGGAATTTTCTAAAACCAACAAAGTTAAACATTGCTCACAGTGAATTCTTTTCCTTAATGTATAAACTATAAATTCAGCGATATGTTTTATGATGTCGTCAAGATATTCTGACTGTTCCAGTATGTTAAAACTTCTATGAAGCATGTCATCGAAAAACAAATAATATATGTTTTATTTTGTTATTTTCGGCAGAAGTCGTTACCAGAAGTGTGAGATCCTGAAGTGCGTAATAGACCAATAGCATCAGTGGATTCAATTCTCCACATGCGCGAATTATCGGTCATAGAATACCTCTTTCAAGCTTATCTAGAAGCATTGTTCTCTGGTACATGTCATAGAACATAATAGAAATTGATAGAAGCGCTCACAGAGAACCATTAGCATGGAATTATTTGGACATAGGTATAGTACATTCTGTTCAAAAGAGTGACATTTCAAATGAAAGTGGCCGCTGAAACTGCCAGCCGCGCATGCGAAGAACAATGTTCGCTTAATGCAATCGGTCTATTGGCAGAAGCTGGAACTAAATAAATTCTCATTATTAAGAAGTAACTTTTAAAATGCTGATTGAAACTGAATCGTGGTAGGATTATTATTAGGGAGTTATTGAAAATATATTTTCACGTCATGCACTAATAAGGGGTTGCCTTATTTTAATATGGCAATCTTTAAATTGACAGTTTGTCTGGATAATCAGTAACAGCTAACCTAATACTTTTGTCTGCGTCTTCACTTTGTTGTTTAAAAGTGAATTGCCTAATTTTAACAGCAACAAACCAAATATATGAAGGTTGTAAAATCTTTTTTTTGTGAGGTTAGATTCGTTGAATAAGGGAAATAAGAAAACCTTAAATAACTTACGGTAACTAGTCGTAAATAGAGGAAGGCAGTATTTTATTATGGTTCCCGTATTAATATTGTTTTATTGCGCATGCTTAGAGTTAATTTTAGGGACGACCATAATAAGGCCTTTACCTTATAGCGTTTCCAATAATTCCCTATTAAATCAATGTATTCTTCTAATAAGCGCAAAAAACATTTCAACATAGTTTTGAGATAATTTAGATTATTTTACTATTTTTTGTGTGAGAAGTTTTTCACATGAAGTAGGTATATACATTTATTAAACAAATAATGAAAACTAAAGAGCCCGTTCGAACCGATATTGATTTAAGTACAGGCCTGCAAATAGTTTTATAAAACTGAGGTTCATTTAAATGCTTCACATTGGATTGTTTAAATTTAATAATCTTAACTTTAACTTGGAGGTACCTACAGCAATTTCTAATTGTTGTATGTAACTAATATATACTTTAATTTTTGTTTCCAATTCAGGTAATGATTTTTCAGTTATACTCATCTTTCCAACAACTGTTTTACAAAACAGATTCTTGGTATTTAACAAATAAAAAATGTCTAGGTATATGTACCTTTTCAAGTTCACTATCCTTTATTTCGAATTTAAGTGTTTACTGCAGCTTAAGTAGTTGAACTTAAAACTTGCGCTGAGAGACAAATTTTCTTTTTTTCATTATTAGTCTATTGTTTACCGTTTAATTATATAGGGAGGACAAGTAACACGAGTAGTGGGAGTTGCACAAAAAACATTGGGTTATCGTATGTCATTTCGGTGGGTTGCGCAAAATCACGTTGCGCATCCTTATGTAGTATGGGCGAAGGAAGCTTAAATGCAATATTAGACACTCAGTGAAATACTGCGCAACATACCAAATTGACAACTTATCACGGGACGTTATTTCAGCCACTTCTGTTTATAGAACAGGATACAGAGTTAGTCATCCTCCCTTTATATATCCTTGGTACGCATTTTCGATCGACTTGCCTGCTGTATGTTATATGTTATCTCTATGATAGAATAGAATAGAATTGCATTCACATTCTGTCATTTGCTGTCACAATGAGTTTAATGATTTGATGATAGAACCGGTGCTATTTTCGGTGACGGTTTTCATGCATCGTGCCTTGTCGAAGCACTCGGAACTAGTCGAGTCGCACTCAAACGTTATTTGCACATGATAACATGTTATTTTTAATTGTTGGGACATTTTCTATGTTGTAACAATGATTAGAAATAGAGCTTGA
The DNA here is from genome assembly GCA_958507055.1 of Crioceris asparagi. NCBI lineage: Eukaryota > Metazoa > Arthropoda > Insecta > Coleoptera > Chrysomelidae > Crioceris > Crioceris asparagi. The sequence goes on along the minus strand of OY293826.1, from coordinate 54,281,127 downwards.
TTAAAATGTACTGTCATTTTACGTACATGATGGCCTGCATCGTGTGAAACCAACACAAGCAAGGGAGCCACTTCATCTAAATTGCACCTGAGTTTCCTCATCGCGTGAAAATATGTCAGTTAAATTATTTATTTAACTTATCCCAAATTAGAAACTTATCCCTCCCCGCTTTAGAATACTGTCCGGATCATAAAAGATTATCGTTTTGTTATGTCAGATATACAAAATTCCTGTCATTGTGGCTTGCAAACGCACACTCTCCATACACACCAGCACCCGGCACTGCGCCAGACGATGAACGCTCGTATATTGAAAAACTTTTGATACCAATCGATAATTATGTTATTTAATCAATATTCATTCTAATTCAGTGATTTTAATAATTCGATTAAGAGAATTGGTCCAAATGGACCAAAATATAGCAAGAACCATTAACTTTAAAGAGAAACAGAAACCTTTTCCTTACCCTCACATAGGTAAATCATTTTTTATTTTCGTAGAAGTGTCAATTTATAGCATGGATAATATTTAGGTGGACTAAATTGCAAGATCGCCATTGACTGATGTAAGCTAAAGGATAGTATACAAGCTTTCATGTCGGGATGTTTTGAAGTTAAGGCACATGCAGATTTGCATAACATTTGAGTTTCAAGTAGGTAAAACTTCATCTGGACAAGAAGAGTTCATTAACAGCCGAACTACATAATTCTTACCGCTTAGCTGGCCCAAAAACAAGACTTTAGATAGTGCAAGGATATTAAATATATCAATTTCCAGGAGATCCTAGCTTTTTATATGTAGTGCTGAGTAAGACTAAGTGGGTCTTAGAAATATTTATGAGAAAAATAATAGGAATTGATGAATCGCCCTATGCAGTTATGTTTGGATGTACTGCCAGGTTGGGTTGGCATCAATATAAGTTTACCCCAGAATAACCAGGATGGAGACCGTTTATTTAAGTAAATATTATATTATAGATAAGAACTTGGGCATATTGAATAATTGAAAAAACTAATTTTGAATCTTGAAGACCTATCATACTGAAATCATTCTTTAATTTCCTGAAGTGTTTAAAATACCATTCATGATACAAAGCTTAGGATAATAAACTACGAGTATTTCAATACAATATACATATTATAAGAACGAAACATTAGATATTAAAATATTAATATGTATATAAATAAATTCAATATTTTTATTTGATGGTAGTTACATCACCTTAATATTATACAACAAATGCCTAAAATAAAAGTATAATTCCTTGAATAATTGAAAATAGAAAGTATTCTCCGTTATTGTCCAGTTCAAAAGCAAGCAAGAATAAAATCGACATATACCAGAAACATTGAAGGAAATTTTGAGTGAATAATGTAACATTACCATTAATATATTTTCTTCATATTATAGGTATTTATAGTCTAATTTAATATTGTATTTCACTATTAATAATTTTAACTATTGATAAATATACCATTTTCTCTTTGCTAGTGGTTATAATATCACCTTAATATTAAAAAATATCATACTGAAGTACGAGCGTTTCATATTTATATTGTGAACTATTTCTAAATTAAATATATAAAAATAAAACTTGTTTCTTTGTTGATAATTATTGGATATGCGACTTGTTCGCTGTGTTAAAGGAATTTAGTTCAGGTCGATACATACATTTTCAGTCTTATCATAAATATAACATAAAAATGATCCTATTGAAACAAATGAAAAACAGAAACATTACAGATCCATATTTCCACATCAACAATCTATAATATACCTATTTTATCAGATCTATTTATCAACTATGGTTATCCTCAACGTTAGCCAAACACAATTTATCTAACACAACATTTACCACTTACAACGAATTGCATAACAACTCAGTATCAGATGGAAGCAATGTACTAAGTCAACCTGTTAACTGAAATTCCATCTAACAAACACACAAAAATTAATGATTATATTTATGTAAGTTTGCCCTGCATTACGGAAATCATTCCACAGCTCACAATGATTTTTAGCGCATTCAACAATAAAAAAGTTGCTAACAAAAACGTATTGCATTTGGGTTCGTTATATTCTAGATTCTAAACTGAAAGACACAGGGCTCCATTGTTGTCCCAATCGGGAGTTGTCTATAGCATACCTTGTGCTGATTGTAACAAAATATACATTGGTCAAACTTCAACCATGCTATCCACTCGAATAATAGGGCACAGGAGTGACTCCAGATTGCACCACGAGAGATGTTCACTCTGTCAGTTGTCATATTGTTTTGTTGAGCAGAACGATTCAGACGTTGAGAAAATTTATCTGATAAATAATAACATTAAACAAATATAATGAACATTAATTTGGAAATGTATTCAAAATGCGCATGAAGAGATCACGCTCTCCATCGAGGGAACGAGATCGGGACGATCGGAAGACCAGTAAAAAGCTAAAAGCAATGCATAAATTTAAAACTGTGACATTTCAAGCTTTCTAATTATAATTTTAAAATCATTTGCTCTTTTAAAATTAATTAGACAATTTGAGCAGATACCATGGTCTATATTTCTTCATAACGATATTCATCAAACTTTTACAATGGTAGGTATACCTGTGTCCAATTTTTATGCTCACTCTCAATTATTGATAAGTCCCATTCCTTCGGCAATACTTCTTCAAAATATTTCATCAACTTTTGGCTCCAACAAGGCTCATAAGTAGATCAATTGAGACAAAGTTCTTCAGAATCACAGTCTAAAGTTATTGACAACAGTCATTGTTAAAGCAATATTGTAATTTAGAAATCAGTTAAAATCAACAAGGTTTCTTCCCAAATTAGGCTTCATTACCCATAAGTTTTCTAATCAGACCAACATAACCCAAATCTCATCAAAAATTCTCTCATTTCATTAATATTTTCATGTAAACTACATAACATTATATCAACTACCTATCTTAACGAAAAATTACTCAGTATATGCATATTTCCAGAAATGACATTAAATATCGTTAATTTCGATCTTCAACTGTTATCGACTTCAGACGTAAGTTAGTCGATAGTTGTGTATAGAGTACGCCTCCTGCTGGTCTACAATCGGAACTCATCCGTGGCCCATTCTTGTTACCATGTCTGATATAGGATCAATCTTCTTATTCGCACTGGTGTAAAACTGAGCATCGCTTCTTGGAGTCCAAGTATGTATATTTAAAATATTTACGTGTCAGTAAATATTCATACCATTTTTATAAAGATATCTTAAGCCATAAATCATTTTTTTGTTTTTTTTTGTATTTTGAACTAACTGCAGTAAATAAACCGCCAAGGCAGAAATACAGACAAATAAGGTTATTTTCCATATTTATCGCAGGTACATACGTGTAATCGGTTTCAAAATTAAAAATAAAAGCTTAATAATTTGCAATCCATTACAAACAATCCCAAAAATAGGGATTCTTCATAAAGTTGATCTGATTTCGTTAGGTTCTTCTCTATCCTAGGACTTCATTTTACTATTCTACTGGAGTAATCTATCTTTTTCTTCTATTTGTTTCTTTTTTATTATCACCCCTACTAGTATTTTGATTTTTAATCAATTCACTGTTTCACTATCTATGAACAAAATTGCTATCTTATGAAATCATCATATTCATAATAATAATAATAAACTATTATGGCCATCAATTTCACGTACCTAGTGCAGCAGCTTATTTTCATAAAAACGTTTCTCAAGAAATTGCTCTGTTTTGAATATACTTTTATCAAAGTACATTTTCAACTCAAAATAAATATTCACCGTTTTTTATTCTCTAAAAATACCAAATATTTCCACCGATTTATCGCTATTCCGCAGTGTAATCAACCACAATGGAGCATCGTTGATCGACCTTAGTTGACATTTGACATGAAATGAAGATAAGAGAATACGCTTGTGTTTTTTTTAATGGGAAAGCCAAACTCTGTATACATCTGTCAGACATAGTGATGTATTTCAACGGAATGAGAATACACGCCTTCTATATTAAAGCGGCGGTAAATTTTCCCCTCGGTTTCGTACCATGGAATCGTGATGTTGTCGGAGAGAGATTTTGATTTGAAGATTTACATTATAGCCCCTGCACCGCACCAAGATCAGTTTCGGTCAAGCGTAACGTCAATATTAGAGGTGGCTTTTGCTTTGAACTTTAATAGATATTAGCTTCCGAATAACATGAAGAGTATTTACATAACCTCATCAATTAATATGTTAAATTATTCCAGACCTTCTATTTTATTGATGGCTCTCGAAAGTTACAGTTTGTATCAGAAGAAAGAGATATCAAAATTATCGAGATCTACTGAGAATATCCAGCCGGAATAATTTCGGAATAGATCGCATTGCGTGTTCTAGTTGGAAACGTCTCTTTGCTCGTTGCATCGATAGCTAGGTAAATAGTAAAACTTTTTCTGTTACCATGTACCGTCAAATTTCAATTGCAGTCTTCTAGTTAATACTTTTATTGCTAGGATAATAACGGAACCAACAATGCAGTTATATTGTTCTGGAGACGTTATTGTCAGAAGACTCTGGGGCAATGAGTCAATTTTGAGATTAATTTAAAGTGTGATATTTATCATAGATATAGGAGAGAATGCAATGAGCCTAGACGGTCGAAATAAATGTAAAAAATAGCTATAGGGTTGAGATATTTAACTCTTTTACCGGATAACGTGTACATCTGTTAATGCATTATTGTCTTAAGAAGATCATTCACTTATTTGAATTTGATCAAATATCAAGTTGTAAAGAGATAGTGAATATATAAGCTGTCTATAAAAATTTATATATTAATATGTGAAAATAATTCTTTGGACCCCATTTTAAGATTAATGCGGTCACAGAGGAATATGAGATTTGGCAGAGTTCAGGCTTATATGGCGGAGTGCACAAAACTAAAATTAATTAATAATATGTGTTGGGAATACATTAAATTATATAAGGTAAATTAATTCCAACCAGCCGTTTATATTTATCGATCTTTAGGATCATGAAAATAAATGCTTTGGTAAATTCAAAGAATCATATCCAATAATTATAGTAGAACCTCAATAGTGTTCAAACTTAAATTTAATGAAATACGGTCGAATTTCAACCCCTGGGTAAACATTAATTCAAAGATGGGTTTGTGAGAACGTATGCTACTTTGTCATGACCTCAAATTAAAAGTTATGTAAAATAAGGAGTCACATTCATCTGTGAAAATAAAGTCAGACTCTTCAGAGATCAAGACTTTCTTTTATTATCTGACAGGTGTCAACCTGGCATTGCTGGCCTGGCATTAAGCTTCATTTGTGGACTAGCTTCACTGTTGAGGTGTTTTGGTGAATTTTTTTATTGCAGTCCTCACTATACATTATTGAATGATTATTAACTACATAATATTGTAGAGACCTATTGCATTCTTATTAGATGATGCCGTTATCACTCAAAAATATATAGGTAGGTATATAAACTCAACAGGTAATTTATAAAGCTTAATGAGTACAGATATGATGAACGACTTGATATGCTAGAAAAATAAATCAATCTAAAAAATAAGTCTGAGCTTGATTACTATGTGTACATGTAATTGCTTACAAAGGTGTATATGAAAAAGTTCTCACCAAATCTGTAGATCGTGAAGTAAAGGTATTGCATTTCTGAATTTACATACATTTTTAGATATTATTTATCAAGAACTTCTACAAACGAGTAAGGGATTGTCCGTTATTGTTTCTAAAATCATAAGGCTACATTGTCTTTGTCTTCTACAATGTTCGTTGAAAACAAATTACCCAGTGGTGCCACAAAGTCATAATATTTATATTAAGCTTGGTATCATCTGTGTAAAGTACACATTATTCGACGATATGCAATGAAAAACATTTTAGAAATTAGAAACTAGTTGCAATTATATTCCAATTTGCATTTTATGTCCAGCGGTTTCAATTTTAATATTAGAGTGGCATGCCCTCATATATAACAGTGAAATATTACGTTTCTAGCTTCCTCTTTTTGTCTTTTCATATTCTACTGGAAGCACAGAGAGATAATGGTGTTTAATTAATGAATCAAAACATAGAAATACTTATTTTTGGAGAAAAGCAAACACTCGTCTTTTATATGTTGATTTAATATTGGTCAACTTAATTTTCATTAATATATAGAAACATAAAAATATTATTATTACTGCAAGACAAATTAGATAATACTTACATAACATTGTTTATTCCTGTCTCATTAGCATTAGACAATTCACCTGTAGAAAGACATTTTTAGTTTTCCACCTTAACTTGATTATTCCATGAAATTGGCACATTACCGTAGAATACCTAGATCTGGAATTTCAATAGCTTTACGAGACTATTCATATCTGACCATCCACGTTCCTGATGCTCATTATTTTTATGGCAATGTATATTGACACTTGGTAGATTTGAACTTTTGAACATATCTAATATTGAAATAAAACAGTTACATAATTACTCAGTTATTATCAGTTTACATATTTATTCACTTATGTAATATAGCTTTGATTAACACTTTCAAAGCTCTCGAATCTTCTCTAATGACGAAAAAATATTATAAAACGGGGTTTATGTTATGTTACAGTACAAAATTGCATGGATATCTTAAAATATAAATTATGGAGAAATATAAAAAAATTAGTGCTTACAGAAAATCTCAAATTTATTTATTTTTTATCGAAATGGTTTGGCATGTTCTTCGTCAACTTTTCAGTCGGGTAGGGCGGGGCTAGTTGAGCATAAGATTAAGTTAGGCAATGTAAAAATCTCAGAAACTGTTCACCGCACTCTAAAAAGTAAAAAAGAATAGTGAATAGCAATCTTTCTTCTGTAAAAGTCAAATATTATCGGTTTTTCATTAGGTAAGTGTTAAATATCCATATATTTAGTATGTATATTTTTAATATGTTTGAATGTAAGTATGAACAGTATCTTCATAGCCTCGCGCGGACATTTGGATTTAACTTCCTGTATTTCTTTAAATGATGTTAATCTTCCATGTTTTATATTTTTGGCAAATTCTGTCACTGCCGTTGCAGTTTCAAAAGTTGTCCATCTCCCCCTTTTAACAGAGCCATAAGGAGATGCTATAAAATATATATATATGAAAAATAAGAATCAACGTTAAATTGTATCTTTCTTGATCTCTTGTTTCTTGGTGTCTTCACGGGTTCTTCCTCTTCACTACTACCATCGCTGCTATTTTCTTTATCTTCTTCATCCCTCCCTTGAGCAACTTCGAGTAATCTTGAGACTCGTAAAATATCTCGTGAGGCAACGGGTTGTCTATATTCTTATGAATTTTTTCATCATGTCCCATGAAATTTGCCAGATCTTTCACTTCTTCCTCTTCTAAATTCAACTTTATGCAGGTAGTTGTTATATGTTTGCGTAATTTTGTTCCCCTCAACCTTTCTGGGTGCTCTGCCCCACAGAGAACTGCATGTTTGCGTATAATCTGACAAGCTCTTAACAATCTTGTATTTCTTACCCCAGATACCGCAAATACATATTGATTTTTTTCATCAATGTTTGCTTGGCTCCGGTATTTGAGAAGAAGCTTATGCACTGGACTTGTTTTCTATCCAAAATAACAGGAACGGTTCGATTCAATTTCCCTCTAATTAGAAAACGTACATAACGTTCAGCCATTTCTTGACTTTTTCCTGATAACGATGTATTATTTTTTGCATCAATACTGATCCCTTCATATTTTCTGAAATCTTCGATTAGAATTCTTTCTACCTCGCCTGGTCTTCTTCGGTTGAAGACCTGAATACCAAGAAGAGTGAACTCTGATAGGCTCAGCCATGTGGAAATATCAAAATTTTCATTTAACTTATTGAATGCCATTTCTAAATTTTTCTGCAAATATATATACAACTTCTTTATATCACTTGTCAAATTTAAAGAAATTGTTTTCTGTCTTCTCATATGAACTTGCGATTCAGTAACTGTCCTAGTAACATTAATCTCAATTTTTGGGTAAATAGTAGCAAAAAGTTCTCTCTGCATTTTTCCGCTTTTCGTCATCATGCTTAATAATACACTGGTTAACCAAAATTTTTGATATATTTCAGTAGGGTACCTAACGACGAAGCAACTGTAGGATTTTCAAAGTGACCAGTATCCTCATTTGCTCCAACCAATGTATTGATTACCTTGATTGTATCTTGGCAGTACTAAGGATCAAAAACATCTGTTGAATTCTGAACATTGTTATTGATTTCCTTCGGGGCTTTTAAGAATCTTCCAATCAATCGTAGACGTTGACGGATCATTTCGCAGTACCGTTCATTACGATATTTCTCGCACATCTTGTTAGCATAAAGGATGACTAATTCATCGTACTTTATTGAACGTACAATATCGTCCTCTCTCAGAGGTGGGAAAAGTTTTTCCCTTACCATTTTAGTGGCTGACGAATGTAACCTTCCAGCAATTCTCTTTCCGTTAACTATAACGCAACGGTTTTTAGCACTTGTTATTCCAGTTCAAGCTTTAAAATGAACTCTCAAGCTATTCTTGGAGAAAAATGTCTTACATTTTGCGCAAGGTAAGAAATCTGTTGCATTCCTCATTTTTAAAGCATTCGGTCTTCTTGTAACTATGAGATTTCCGTCATTTACATAAGCTCGGGTATTATAATCGAAATTGCCCTTTTTCCTTAAGTGGCCAATGATGTCAGTACGTTCTTTGCAACCCTTCGGTAAATTTTTAAACTTCTTCACTTCATCTTCATGTTTATGGATAGTTTCCAAATGTCGCGCCAGTTTAGTTTGTTTTTTATGACAAAACACGCAAACATTAACTTTTTCACCACCTCCACTTGCTTTGGATACTGGTACAACAAGGTTTTCATCGTTACAAGTATTAATTGTTGTATCGATTGACTTCTCCAACAAGTTACCATGTACATTGGTTTTTGAATAAGTTGAGGTAGATTCTTCTGTCGAGTAGCTTTTCTCTGAGCTACTCTCTTGTTCCCCATTTGGTTCAAATATAGGGTCATCAATAGAATTATCGGAAAATCTAGTAGGTGATTCTGTAGAAAAAAAGTGTTCGTCATAGTTCAAATTGACTATATATGATAATTATTTTAAGTTCCAGGTTTTCATAATACGATTCTAGTGTTATTCAAAATTTATGAAATAACGGAGATACGAAATAAGTTTTTTAGGACTTCAAATGTTCAAAAGTGAGAATTTCTATTCCCGTTCAATTAATTTTTAATTAAATTCAAGTATTTTAATATTTTTATTTTCGATTCTTAAAATGCTTACCAAACAACTTTTTGTCATATATGCTATCTCTTTCTTCCAATTTTGAAGTGGAGTTTTAGAAGGGTGTTTGAGACAATGAAGAAGAACAAGAATTAACGTTACCACCCATTTCCATAATGACATCTTTAATGGTCGTTTGCAGCTTAGAAGAACACGAATTAATGTTAACATGTGCTGAGCATATGGAAAAATTGCTCAGGTTCATAGAGAAGTTGTTCTTATCATTTTTTTCGATGATTTCAATATGAGTAGAATTTAAATTCTCTGCATATTTTGCCAAGTACTCCCTCCGATTCTAAAAAAATGTGAACTTTAGGGATCCAAATATAGAAAAATTGTATCTCAAATAATGAAATATTGAAAGGTGAAACATGGTTTGGTACAAATAACAGGGTTGCGAAAATTTCATTGGATACATTTATGATTTCCTTTACCAGGGGTGGCAAAAAAGTTTCCATTTTATATAATTTATCGTTTCCAGAATGTGATTGGAACTGTATTTTTTAATTGTATATGTATCTAAATGAGTCTAGCTACCCCAAAGCTAGATGGAATAATTATGCTACCTATATATAAATGAACATTATAGACTCACCGTGCATTAATAAAAAAGTTGCCTCATATTTGCTTCCTTTATGTCTCACAATGCACACCAGTCATTACCCACTGTATTTAGGTATAGCAAAAATTATGCAACAGAATTCGTCTACCAACTATTTTCATGTTGATGATACATTCAAGTTGATTGAATTTGAAGTGCCTCTTTAAAGTTACAAATGTTATCTTAGAACCATTTGATAGTATGAATGAAAATTGGCAATTTGACTTGAACAATAAGCATTTTTTTATTTGTCCTCAAACTAACCATTTTTTCGTTCCATCAAAAGTTTGAGGACACGTCCCCAAACTAACCAATTCCTATAAAAAAAGGACGGACCTCAAAGTTGCCAATTGTCTCCAAACTTACCATTAAGTCTCCAAAAACGTGATATATATATATATATATATATATATATATATATATATATATATATATTATTTTATTCTAGAATGCGAACTTATAAAATGAGAACTTCAAGAATTAAATGATACTGCAAAGGTTGTTTTTGTTTTTGTTTGTTGTTGTTTTTAAGTTGGCGTTGTCTACGTCTTTATTTTGGTCTGTCCATATGGGTTAGGCAATGCCAACGAAAGAGATCATTTGTATGAATTGTGCCTGGAACAACAATTAGTAATTACCGACACATTATTCAAATTACCAGCCCGCAGACTATATACAGGACGTTCACCCAGAGACGAAACATCTAACATTATAAGGAATCAGATAGATTTTATATTGATTAACTAGAAATTTCGGATGCATAGCTATGCATCTGATAAAAATACACTGGTGGAAAAGAAACGATGGAACATGCGTAGGCTGAAAGATCCAGAAATAGATAAGTTAATCAGTACTCATATCAGTGACAGCATTCAAGGACTAAATCAAGATGAGAAGAACGTCGACCAATAGTTACGCACAATACAGAAGATCATAACAAATCACAGAAAGAAAGGGCAAAACATGGATACATAGAAGATTCTTGGTCTTCTTGACGAATACAAGTGAAAAATAGAGACCCAAGGAAACAAAGTGCAATTGACAGTTTAATCAGAGATTTAGAGAAATTAGAGAAACCCAACAACGCAAAATACAAGGAAAATGTCCTGAAATCGAGAAAAAAACGATCACTCTAATCTACCTAAAAAAGTTAAAAAAGCGGTGGGAATATATAAGCAGTATACTTTAGGCCAGCGATGGAATTATAATCGATAGAAAACCAAAAGTCGAAATCTGGAAAGAGTACATCTCTCTACTTTTCAAGGATAGTACACCAGAACAGAGTATAGCCGATATTTCGGAAGAAAACACAGGTCCACTCATACTGAGAGATTAGGTTGAAAAACACATAAAAGAAAATATGAAAGATGAAAAGGCACCTGGCACAGACACTATTCACTGTGAACTTTTAAAGCTTTTCGATGACGAGGGAATAAGGTGGATGACAAATATTTTTGACTAGGTACATTACACTACAGGAAATATACCTACTATGTGGCTGGAATCTACATTGATACCAATTCCTAAGAAGCGCAGCAGATTATCGCCTAAATATATGAGTCATCTCTTTATCTTGAAGATTTTCCTAAGGATTATACACCAGCGTATATACAAGCTCTGTGAAGAGCACATTGGAAAAACACAGTTTCATTATCAAAATGCTTTTGATAGGGTGCAACATGGAAAACTGTTGAATGAATTGCAGAAGATTAAGCTAGATGGAAAAGATCTCCGCATAATTCAAAATCTTTATTGGAACCAAGAGGCAACATTAAGATATACCGACAACATCACAAATGGCTTCCACATCAAAGAGGTATCCGACAGGGCTGCGTTATGTCTCCATTGCTCTTCAACTCTCTCTGAATGCTTATTCAAAGAGGCACTAGACGATGTCGCAATTGATATAAAAATAAACGGTAAATATATTAGAACATTAAAATGCAGACGATAGGTACTGTACTAATTGCAGAAACTATAGAAGATTTGCAAAACATATTAGATAGAGTTAATAATGCAAGTAAGGCAATGGACTGACGATTAATGTTCAAAAAACTAAAGTAATGGCAATAAACAAAACTGATGAAAACTGTCACATATATCTAAATAACAGCCAACTAGAACAAGTCCACAAGCTCAGATACTTAGGAGCAGTACTAATTGATAAATGGGATCCAGATGTAGAAATAGAAACGAGAACAGGCCTGGATCATGTATAACAAATGGAAGCAAATTATCTGTAATCGTAAACTAAGCTTAGACATTCGAATCAGAGTTATTAAATGCTTCATTTGGTCTGTCCTTCCATATGAAGTGGAAGCGTGAACACTAAAATTAAATACCATAAGATGCCTAGAAGCCTTTGAAATGTGGCTCTATCGCAGAATGCTCAGAATATCATGGACACAACACATAACGAATCAAGCAGTATTAAACACCATAAACAGAGAACTAGAACTGATAACAACGATTAAGAAAAGAAAGACCTCGTACCTAGGTCATATAATGAGAAATGACAAATGACAACTTGCTAAAACTAATAATTGAAGGAGAGATTGAAGGCCGGAGAGGAGTAGGCAGAAGAACAATGTCATGGCTCCGTAACATCAGAGGTTGGACAGGCATGAACGTTCAACAATTACTACGAGTGGCGCAGAATAGAGAAGATTTTGATGTTGTGATCGCAAACCTCCAGTAATGGAGTGCACCAGAACAAGAAGAGGATTGGGTACTAGAGAAGCACTTTATTGTGTTCAAATGCTATTTCAGAGTTGTCGTAATTTGAACTGCGATGTGTATGCATGCTTCGTGGATTATCAAAAGGCATTCGATGCGACATCGAAAACTAGTGGAAATTATGAAACAAATTAGATTAGATGACAGGGACTTAAAAGTTATTGTAAAACTCTACTGGGGCCAAACCGCGAACGTACGGATAGAAGGCGAAAACAGCGATAAAATTAAAATTAATTGTGGAGTACGGCAAGGATTTATCCTCTCGCCCTTGTTGTTTAACCTATACTCGGATAATATTCTTAAAGAAGCCCTGGATGATATAAAACTAGGAGTATCAATAAACGGTCAACGATTCAACAATACAAGATACGCAGACGACACCGTCATGTTTGATGACGACGTTAAAAGCTCATAAGAACGTATGACAACAGTTATAGATACAAGTGAGAAATACGGTTTAACGCTGAACATCGATAAGACCAAATTCATGATCGTCCGGAAAGGGACTATCATACTATTAACAACCAACAAATAGAAAGAGTTACTTTATACGCGTACCTGGGCACAACAATACATGATGGATGGTATTATTCTTGTGAAATTAAATGTCGGATGGAATAATCCCGAGCAGTGTTGCTTTATGGAGTAGAATTGTGAACGCTCACTCAATACTCCACAAAAAAGCTTGAGGCATTTGAGATGTGGCTGCACCGACGTATACTTAGAATACAAATGTCAGAGTGCTCGCAAGAATAAATAATGATATAGAGATTATAAAGACAATTAAGACTAGAAAGCTCGAGTACTTAGGCCACATATTGCGGAATGAACAACGCTATGAGCTCCCACAGCTGGTTCTCCAAGGGAAAGTCTTGGGACGGAGGAGACCTGGCAGAAGAAGAATCTCATGTTAAAAAAAATAAGAATTTGGCTTAATACTACAACAACAAGCCTTTTCAGGGCAGCCAGTAAATCCAAATTGCCCTGATGATCTCTAATATCCTATAGCAGATGATCAACTAAAGAAGAAGATATAATAGTGTTACTCATTCACAAAAATTCATCCGTGTATCTTATTTAGAGGATTTTCATACTTAACCAAAATAATTTATACCCAATTGGTAGTTCAATCGGCATTATGAAAAAATGGTAGAAACACTTTGTTGAGGTTCTTGAGTTTGTGGTTATATTTCCTTGGGGGTTTCTTGGGTTTTAGGTTCTGTCATTTATTAATGAATTGTGTTTTGAAATTCGTTTATTCCATCTTAAAAATAAAAATCCATTCCAGTGGTACAGTGGTAATACACCCAAAATCTCAAAACGTAATAAAGATAACAAACAAAAGTACCTTACACTTCCATTTATAAAAAACTTGTCACAAAGCATACAAAAGGTTTTCGAAAAACATAATGTACCGGTTAGTCATAAAGCTTTATAACCTTCTGAAAGAACATATAGTAAACTAAAATCAAATAACGAAAAGAATAAAATTACCCACAGCGTATATGAAATACCATGGAATAACTGCAATAGCGCATATATCGGTCAAACTAGCCAATACCTCATAAATCGAATCAGAGGTCATAAATATGAAAAATAAAACCGCAGTAACAAATCATGCAGAGGAAAAAAAACATACTTTCAATTATGATAAAACCAAAATTTTAACTACAGAACAAAATACATATAAAAGCGTAATTCTGGAAATCATCTGTATAAAGAAGAAACAAAACACAGTAAACTATACAACCGATAAAAATAAACTAAATATCATATATAACAATATTCTATAATAAATAAAACAATATGTTGTCTCCAAAACACCCGTTCCAAGTTAACACAAAACAGTATCTCCACATAATGTCAAAAATCAGTTTTGTCAAAAAAATTCTCCTCACCTAATATAACAGCCTTCCGATAACCATTTTTCTGTCACACCATCCGTTGTTAAAACACGAACAAACAACGCAAAAACAAATTTCAGAACCATGAAAAAGAGGGAAAAATACCAACACGATGATAAAATAAGGTGCCAATACCTATTTTATCTAGAATTAAATCTTTTTTTATTTTTTCGAATTTCAATGTATTAGGTAAGTTATAAAATAAAAAAAATGTATCCTTTTTCCAATAATTATAGAATATAATTATTTTTTCCGTTTCCATTCAATTGAAAAAGACCTATGTCAAAAAGTCGAAACGTTTTGATGTAATCCCCCCCTCTTTGTACCCCTGGAATGGATTTTTATTTTTATGATGGAATAAATGAATTTCAAAATACAATTTATTAATAAAATAACTAGGTAAAAGATATAAACTAAAGTATAAACTGACTTACAATGTATGAGATTGGTGTTGAAACCGATGTTCATCAAATAGAATATCCTTATTTTGTAATCTTGATTAAATAAAGATTTAACACGAAACACTTTATGAACAATGGTTTATATAATGAGCTATATTGTAAATAATAACAATCTAAAATAATCTTCTACGTTCTTCTCTCAGACGCTCATATCAAGTTTCCTATTGTTTTAATGTTTCTCCTTGAAACCTGCAAATTCATCAAAGACGCAATATTTGGTACTTTATTACTAGAGAAACTTCTAGAACCTTTATTTGTAACATCATCAAAAAGGCACCTGCACTTGTTTACCATAAAGGTTCTGAAACGTAATTAGTGACGTCATAACACAGAAGGTATAAATATTGGATCCTTCTCCACTTCAATCACTTTTGAAGTCACCTTTTAAGTCAGATTGTTATTTTCAAAATTAAATATTGTAAAGTCAAACTGAACTACAAGTTGTGAAACAAGTTTAAATAAATTAAGGTTTTAAAAAAGTTTTAATTGTTACAAATCCCGTAACAAAAATTGGCGCAGTCGGTAGGATTCCCAAACGTTGGCAGCAGAATCAACAGTGGTTTCCTAACCTTTATGGGAGAAGCAAGCCCCAAAGAATAAAGAAGAAACAAGAAGTCTCCAACTCAAGAAGACGGTCTCTTCGGCAGTAGGGAGCGAAGATCGATCATCATCTAGCTGTAGTCAACACGTACGAAGTAGGATTTCATCTAGAAAAGACGGTCTCTTCGGCAGCAGGATTGAGAGTCGAGAATTACCCAACTGTAGTCGACACGTACGAAGTAGGATTTCATCTGCTCGAGTCCTGAAGACAACCCACAACTTACCAAACGAAAGAAAAGGAAAACGTAAGCAGAGAATCACACTTTCATTACATTTTTATATTGATTCTATTCTCATTTGAAACAAAGAAAACAAAGTTCTATTGTCTTTCGTTAAATATTATCTACCATTAATATTAATTTACACTAACTAAGAAATACATTCAGAATGACAGAAACAACTGAAGCAAATACAACACAATCTCAGATAGAACCATATAGGCTGTCTGAATTTTTTTCACTAATTCCCGAATATGATGGAAATCAAATTTTTCTAACTACTTTTATAAATTCATGCGATATAGCAACCCGTATGGCAGTAGGTGATCAGAAAATGTTTCTAGTATTACATATAAAAAATAAATTGAAAGGAGTTGCAGCAGAATTAGTTAATTCTCGCAATCCAGAATCATGGAACGAAATTAAAAATCTATTAGAAACACATTTTGGCGACTCCCGTGATCTAAATTCGCTTATACAAGATTTGCAACGAATAAGACAGATGCCGAAAGAATCACCATTGACATTCGTATCAAGATTACAAACCTTGAACTCTAAATTATACGCAGCTATAAATAAACAACGCATGAATCCTGATGAGAAAAATGCACAGACGAGATTAATAGAAAATATGTGTCTTAACACATTGTTGACAGGTCTTGAACCTCGCATTGGTCAGATAATACGTGCCAGTAACCCTAACGATATAGTTTCTGCAATCGGCCGCATTAAACGAGAAATGCAATTACATTATTTTGAGACACAGAAATTCAAACAGAATAATAAAAATACTCCAGTCAAATTATGCAATTTTTGTAAAAAGTCAGGGCATACAGTTAACGAATGTAGGCAAAGGCAACAACAGAACATTCGATACTCACATAATAATGATCCAAGACAACAATTCCAAAACCCTCAAAGATTCAATCCTCAGCAAAGTTTCAATAATTCAAATCAGTTTTATCCAAACAGAAATTTTAGTCAACAAAGTCAACCGAATTCCCAAGTATCGAAACCTTCAAATCCAAATAATTCTAGCAATGCTCCAATCCCCCATCCCAATCTTCAAAAAAAGAAATTTGAAAGTCCAAATCCAATTTTTCGTCCGAATAATCAAAGAGCACATCATTTTAATTGTGACAACTATTATCCAGATGAATATTATTATAACGATAACTCCCAAGCTGATCAATTCGATTACACTTATTCCGAATCACAAGATGTCAATCAATATAATCAATATTCCAATCCCAACGAATATGATTATCAAGATGATCAGTATAACTTCAGTCCACAAAATGAATATCAAAATCAAAATTTTCACGAATCCCAATTTCAAGATGCTCCACCACCTTTAGAAGAAATTTCCCAAAAGACATCATTAAAAAACCAAACCCACCATATAAACACAGTGAAGCAAGAGAAATTAGAACAAACTTTCGTATAGAAACACCTCTGTGTACTATTAGTTCACAGGGACTTTATTATATAGAAGATTTGTCTAATAAATTCAAAATTCTAATAGATTCAGGTGCAGGAATATCAGTTTTCAAAAGAAAAACTTGCGAAAATTACCATAATCGATCTAAAGAAAATATTACTATACAAGGAATAACAGAACATAGAATTCCGATTAATGAATCAGTTATGATACCTTTTGGAAAATCAGACGATCCGCACAAAATTTATATTTATGATCTTAATATTGAATTTGATGGATTATTAGGATTAGATTTCCTAGAACATTATCATTGTGTTATAGACATAACCAACAGAAAATTGATTACAAAATATAGAGTCATACCTTTATATAAAGTAGAAAATTCAATAATAACTGAAGATTTAACTGACAATTCGAAAATTCAAAACCCTCATTCTAATATTATAAATATAGAACCACGTACAGAGCAAGTATTCAAATTAACTTCCAATTTACGAAATACGGATGCTATTTTATTATCCCAAGTGAAAGAAAAAGTTCGTTTACCAAATGCACTTGTGAAGATTAATGAGAAAGGAGAATTCCTTACAACTATAGTAAATACTAATGCAATATCGAAAACAGTAGATTTTTCAGATTTATCATTAGAGTCTATTCAAAATTACGAAATGAATCATATATCTCAAATAAATACTCAAAATTATAATAGAGAAGAAAATATCAGAAATCAACTCAGACTTGAACATTTAAATTTAGAAGAAAAAGAAATGATAACCCAGATATGCTTAGATTTCTCGGATATATTTTACTTAGATGGCGATATTTTATCATTTACTAATGAAGTTAAACATAAAATTAATGTTTCTGATTCAAAGCCAGTTGTCTCCAAATCATACAGATATCCACATATCCATAAAGAAGAGGTCAAATCTCAAATTTCTAAAATGCTTGAACAAGGAATAATTCAAAATTCAATTAGTCCATATTCTTCTCCAGTATGGGTAGTTCCAAAGAAAATAGACGCATCTGGAAAACAGAAATGGCGTATCGTAATCGACTATAGAAAATTAAATGAGGTTACTATTGATGATAAATATCCTTTACCTAATATTTCGGATTTACTTGATCAACTCGGTAAGTGTCAATACTTTTCAACACTCGATTTAGCTTCTGGATTTCATCAAATAGAGATAGAAAAACCTGATATTCAAAAAACCGCATTCACAGTAGAAAATGGTCATTACGAATTTATTCGAATGCCATTTGGTTTGGAAAACGCGCCCGCTACATTTCAAAGAGTTATGGACAACGTCTTATTAGGATTGCAAAATGAAAGATGCCTCGTATATATGGATGATATCATAGTTTATTCCCCAACAATTCATGAACATATTTCTAGACTGAAAGAAGTTTTTACCAGACTTAGAATTGCGAATTTAACATTACAACCAGAGAAGTGTGAATTTCTTCGAAAGGAAGTTGCCTATTTAGGACACGTCATAACTAAAGAAGGAGTTCAACCCAATCCACAGAAAATTGATGCAATTAATAATTTTCCAGAACCTAAAAATGAAAAAGACTTTAAATCATTCTTAGGATTGACCGGATATTATCGACGATTTATTCCAAATTACGCTAAAATTTCAAAACCTTTAACAAAGTTACTTCAGAAAGATATTCCCTTTAATTTCAATCAAGATTGTAGAGATTCTTTTGAAACCTTAAAGAAATTTCTAATAACATCACCAATGTTAATTTATCCCGATTTTGAAAAAACTTTCATTTTAACAACTGATGCAAGTAATTTTGCTATTGGTGCTGTACTATCGCAAGGTCAACTGAATAGCGATCTACCTATCGCGTACGCATCAAGAACGTTGTGTCCAGCAGAAACCCGATATAGTACAATTGAACGTGAACTTCTAGCAATCGTATGGGCAGTAAAATATTTTAGGCCTTATTTATATGGAAGAAAATTCAAATTAATAACAAATCATCGTCCGCTTACATGGTTATTCTCGATTAAAGATCCAGGTAGCAGATTAGCACGTTGGCGTTTAAAATTAGAGGAATATGATTACGAGATATTATACAAACCAGGCAAAATTAACAAAAATGCGGATGCATTATCAAGAATCAAAATTAATTATTTCAAGGAATGCTCTAAGTTAAGTTCAAAAATATTAACATCAAATAAATTTGACAGTTAAACAGATACTGCAGAAGAAGAAGAAATAACAGTAGATGAAATATCAGTAGAGTTCGGAAATTTTTGTAAACTTTACAAGACAACCTCTCTCATAGATTATTTGAAAGTTGAATACTCTAATGAACAACTATTAGATAGATTTAATAAAGACATAATAACAATAATGTGGCAAAATCATACAAATAATTTACATGATGAAATTCTTAAAGATATATACGAAGAAGATTTAGATTTCAATTTCAACAAAATTAATATTGTTCATAGTTGTAAAGTTAAGAGAAGAACTTATTATATTATATGTATACCTTTCAATCCAGATGAAGTAAATGAAAGATTATTCTATTCCATTTATAAATATAAAAGAGAAATCGACCCAAATAAAGTCTATGCAGTTGAAAATAACTTAAATCTTCCAATTCTAGAAATATTATGTTACATCTTTTCTGATGAAACTAATATTAAATTCAAAATTTGTCAAAACGTAGTTCAAACTCCAGAGAAAGAGGAATCATACCTTCAAATATCAAATTCTAAATGGACACTCATTGTTTACCATGATATATTACCAATTAAAAATTCTATTCTTCAGAATAATAGAATTATACAAAGTTTAGAAGATCTTGTAGAAAAACCTACAAATAGGATGAAAACTTTTTATACAACAGTTAAAACGCATATAAGTTTACTGAAACAATCTATGACAGATGTTGAGCAGAAATTCAATGAAGTTACAATTGATACAGAAAATTATAATAACTTTAGATTTAAAAGAGGTTTACTCAACGGTGTAGGCACAGTATGGAAATTTATAACCGGCAACTTAGATGCCAGTGATGGAGAATATTATTCAAATTGTATCAATAAATTAATGCATGATGATCATGAGTTAGAGAATTTGATGAAAAATCAAATATCAGTAACAACATCAGTAATAAAGAATTTTAATAATACAATTCATAAACTTCAAATAGACGAATCAACATTTAATAATGACATTCAAAATATTGAAAAATCAATTTATGATATAACAGATAACTTATCATTTTATAAATCTCAACTAGATATACTTGAGATATGTGAAAAACTTTCTGAAAGTTTATTATTTCTAGAAAACAGTTTGAATGACATTCTGAATGGAATTACTTTTGCAAGATTACAAGTTTTACACTCTTCTATAATAAAACCAAGAGATCTCAAGAATTCATTATTGCAAATCTCTAATTCACTCAAAAATGTTAATTTACCCCTACCAGTGGAACTTAAAAATATTCCCAAGTATTTTGAAATTATAGAACTTCATGCTTTTCAAGATAACTCAAGAATCATGTATATTCTCAAAATTCCCTTAGTTGATCCAGAAATATATAAAGTATATAGAATCTACCCTTTACCAACTAAAGACAATCGAACTGGACTTCATCATGTTATTTCAACAAGTCAAAAATATGTTGCTAAAGATGATGATTCTATGTTTTACGTTACCTTATCTAGTTTAGATAAATGTAAAGATCTTGGCTTCAGATTCAAATTATGCTTTGATATGTTGCCTTTACCGATTGACAGTAATTCTATCTGTGAAGCTCAACTTCTCAAACAACAGACCGAAATTCCAAAAAATTGTGAAGTGTCGCTACTTTTTGCTAAAGATTATAATGTAAAAGAAATATCCACAAATGTATGGATTATCATCGTTTCTGATCCATTATTTATAACTATAACTTGTAATAATCAAGAACCAGTTACTAGAGTAATTAATGGAAACTCTATACTAAAATTGAAACCAAATTGTAATGCATTTATTGGAAGTACTAGAATAAGATCGAAATATATTATCGAATCTTACAAAAATATTACCTATAAAATCAATCCTGTAATAATACCATATGAATGTTGTAAAGATTTACCAGAAAAAAGGTTTTTACCAAAATTAAAACCTTTGAAACTCAACACATTAGATACTGAAGATCTAAACATCGCTCAACAGAAATTGAATGAATATTCCGAAAATTTAGACAAAATTATAAATGAACCTTTTATAACAAAGAACATCTCATGGTTTACTTATATAGTAATAGTATTAATAATTGCATTCATTATGCTCTATATATTTTGTAAATGTAAACGAAGAAGACCTACAGGAATGAGCATCGCAGTAGCACCTCATGATCCACCACAACCACCAGATAAAAACGTTGGTCGATGGAAATCCTTTCTCCCCAGAAGAAGACCCAGTGTTCATTCAGAATATGAAGAATACGAATTAAATTAAAACACTATGTTTAAAATATTGTCCTATTGTAATGCAAATTTATAATATTTTAATCAATTTAATTTTTATATTTTTATCATTTAAAAGTTTTCGCATAGCAAAAACTTTTTTTGTAAAAGGGGAGTTGTTATATGCTAACCACATCTTGTATAATATTGATTATACTTTGATTAATTTGCGTCACATATTAATTTTAATTGTTACTTATCTAAAATAATCTTCTACGTTCTTCTCTCAGACGCTCATATCAAGTTTCCTATTGTTTTAATGTTTCTCCTTGAAACCTGCAAATTCATCAAAGACGCAATATTTGGTACTTTATTACTAGAGAAACTTCTAGAACCTTTATTTGTAAAATCATCAAAAAGGCACCTGCACTTGTTTACCATAAAGGTTCTGAAACGTAATTAGTGACGTCATAACACAGAAGGTATAAATATTGGATCCTTCTCCACTTCAATCACTTTTGAAGTCACCTTTTAAGTCAGATTGTTATTTTCAAAATTAAATATTGTAAAGTCAAACTGAACTACAAGTTGTAACTACAAGTTGTGAAACAAGTTTAAATAAATAAAGTGAACTACAAGTTGTGAAACAAGTTTAAATAAATAAAGTTTTTAAAAAAGTTTTAATTGTTACAAATCCCGTAACATATATTATGGTTACACACGTCATCAATATTTAATAAAGGTGGTTGCCTATTTTGACTACGTATTTTATCTAATTGTAATATATTCGAATAAATAACATTAAGATTCTGAATATCCGATTTTTTATTAAGGGAATCATGTTCACATTGTATATGTGCCATTTCTAAAAATTGTCTTTTAAATAGGTTTTTTTCTACTTCAAGAACTTTAGTGTTGTCAAAGTCATCTTGATGTCCTGTTTCTTTGATATGTTGAGCCAGGGCACAAGCATCTTTTCTCACCTTAATGTCACTCTTATGTGAGTTAATTCTTGATTTTAAATCTCTAGATGTTATCCCTATATATTTCTTATTGCAACTGGTGCAATCTATTCTGTATACAACATTAGTTTTTTGTTTATTATCCGTTTTATCTTTCAGTTTGCTAAATAAGCGATTAACCTTTTTTACTGATTTAGTGGCAATGAAAAGATTTTGTTCTTGTCGGAGTATGTTGCGTATTCTTTGTGTTAATTGTTCAATATAAGGGAGAGAGCGAAAAATCCTATAAGTAGTGTTTTCTGATCTATTTTTTGTTGTCTGCGTAATATTGGTGATATTATCATTGTTTGTTGTAGTATTTGAGGTGGAGAATATCAATTTGTTAACCAGATGTTTTAGGTATGAGTTTGCAATGAATAATTTCGCAATTTTATTCAAGTTAATAATTCTTAGGGATCTGTGGCATATTCTCATAATTCTATTTTTTAACATTAATATCAAGTTGATTTTCATTTTCATAGGATGGTTTGAATAATAATTAATGTATCTTCCTGACTGCATGGCTTTGTGTACCAATTTAAAATGATTTTATTTTGTTCAGAACGAATTAGTTTAGTATCAAGAAACGGAACACTTCTATCAACTTCTTTTTCGATGTTAAATTGAATATTATAATTGTAGCTATTGAACTTTTCCAGTATTTCACAATCTGATCCAACAGGAACAGCGCAAATTATATCATCAACATATTTTTTTATAAAGGGTAAATCAAATGTAAGGAGCGGTATACAATGATCAAGTAAATCATCCATGATATATTGAGCTATGATTGGAGAGATCTTTGAGCCCATTGGAGTACCTAAAACTTGCTTATAATAATTTTTTTCAAATGAAAAATATGTAGTATTGAATATAAACTCAATACTCAATACTCAATTACTTATCTGAGGCCAATGTGAATCAATATTAGATAAAACCAACTCAAGAGGAATGTTTGTAGACAGTGATATAACATCCAAACTTATAATTCTATAATTTTCCGGTAGGTGAAAATCGTTGATAAATATTGAAAATTCAAATGAGTTTGTTATATACTATTGGTTGTCTTTATTATATGCTAATGTTAATACGTATGTAATATATTTCGTAAGATTGATGTTGGGTGCCTCTATTGAGGAAATAATAGGCCTTAATGACAAAACAGGCTTATGTACCTTAGGTAGAGCATAAAACTTTTGGGAAATACCACCATAAAATGTAAGAGTTTTGGCGAGGACTTCTGTGATTTGATTGCTTTTCTTTAATTTGGTAACTAACTTATATTACAATTAGATAAAATACGTAGTCAAAATAGGCAACCACCTTAATTATATATTGATGACGTGTGTAACCATAATATATACTAATATGGAAAATGGAGTTTGTTTATCTTATAACATAATTTCATTAGGCCTCTTTTGTTTATTATTTACAATATAGCTCATTATATAAACCATTGTTCATAAGTGTTTCGTGTTAAATGTTTATTTAATTAAGGTTACATAATAAGGATATGCTATTTGATGAACATCGGTTTCAACACCAATCTCATACATTGTAAGTCAGTTTATACTTTAGTTTATATCTTTTACCTGATGAAGGAATAAAACCGATTCCGAATGCTCTCAAGTAAATGTAAAGAGTCTTCTTTTTATTTCACCCACATTTTGGCTGCAACCCTGCGATTTTAAAGTTACATTATCATATCAGCCACGAATACCCACCAGTTGTTAAATAAAATGGGGTTCTTCCAGTTTATTACCACCGAATATGGTACAAATTGTACATCTCTTCTGAAGACATGGGTAAATATTAACACGAAACTGATGTCATTGAGGAACAGGAAGATTTTTCTTCTGCAATGTCGACTTAATTGTTTGACTCCAAAGCATATAGCTGATCAAACACGAGGCATGATGACACTTATTGATGCAAATGATGGAAAATTACGACAAATGGTGAACAATTTCCACTCTAGATTGAACAGTAAAATCCTAAACCTAGAAATCAAGGTAACCCATCGGAATATCAACAACTTGCAGATTCAACAAGATATTCAAAATCGAATTATAAACCTAATTCCCTTAATTATGTGGAATGAATTTGTTAGAAAACAAAATATTTTTTATAACAAAAAATTTCACACAGTTAAAACAACCAACAAACGAATAATTGAAGCATTAAAAAGTCAACAAATATTTAATATTAAAATTAATGAGAATTGGTTAAAGAATCTGACAACTGTTGATATCCCTGATGAAGTGAAGAAATTATTGTCTCTTGGACCTAAGTTCTGTTTGTGATCTAGTAAAAAAGAAATAGATATCAAACATTTATTAGCTGATGTTGAGTTCACTTTGTGCCACATTAATAACACCAATACACGTAACATCTATAGTGCGCGGATTAGCAATGTGATCACAAATTTTTTACATTGCGCCAGTGAAAATGTTACAATATTAGATCATTGGTATCGAAAAACCAAAGTTTTCATGAGAGATCATCCAGAACTAATTGTCGTTAAATCTGATAAACGTAATGTCACCATAATAATGTACAAAGAACACTACATAAATTTATCTAATGAGTTGCTCAGTGATCCAATATATTACAAGAAACTACCAAGATATCCTACATCCACTATTCAACAAAAAGCAAATAAGTTAGTTACCAAATTAAAGAAAAACAATCAAATCACAGAAGACCTCGCCAAAACTCTTACATTTTATTGTGGTATTTCCCCAAAGTTTTATGCTCTACCTAAGGTACATAAGCCTGTTTTGTCATTAAGGCCTATTATTTCCTCAATAGAAGCACCCAACATCAATCTTACGAAATATATTACAGACGTATTAACATTAGCATATAATAAAGACAACCAATAGTATATAACAAACTCATTTGAATTTTCAATATTTATCAACGATTTTATAAATAAAATTATAGAATTATAAATTTGGATGTTATATCACTGTTTACAAACATTCCTCTTGAGTTGGTTTTATCTAGTATTGATTCACATTGACCTCAGATAAGTAATCATTGTACACTTGACAAAGCAAGTTTCAAAGAAGTTATTGACTTTATATTCAATACCACATATTTTCCATATGAAAAAAATTATTATAAGCAAGTTTTAGGTACTCCAATGGGCTCAAAGATCTCTCCAATCATAGCTCAATATATCATGGATGATTTACTTGATCATTGTATACCGCTCCTTACATTTGATTTACCCTTTATAAAAAAATATGTTGATGATATAATTTGCGCTGTTCCTGTTGGATCAGATTGTGAAATACTGGAAAAGTTCAATAGCTACAATTATAATATTCAATTTAACATCGAAAAAGAAGTTGATAGAAGTGTTCCGTTTCTTGATACTAAACTAATTCGTTCTGAACAAAATAAAATCATTTTAAATTGGTACACAAAGCCATGCAGTCAGGAAGATACATTAATTATTATTCAAACCATCCTATGAAAATGAAAATCAACTTGATATTAATGTTAAAAAATAGAATTATGAGAATATGCCACAGATCCCTAAGAATTATTAACTTGAATAAAATTGCGAAATTATTCATTGCAAACTCATACCCAAAACATCTGGTTAACAAATTGATATTCTCCACCTCAAATACTACAACAAACAATGATAATATCACCAATATTACGCAGACAACAAAAAATAGATCAGAAAACACTACTTATAGGATTTTTCGCTCTCTCCCTTATATTGAACAATTAACACAAAGAATACGCAACATACTCCGACAAGAACAAAATCTTTTCATTGCCACTAAATCAGTAAAAAAGGTTAATCGCTTATTTAGCAAACTGAAAGATAAAACGGATAATAAACAAAAAACTAATGTTGTATACAGAATAGATTGCACCAGTTGCAATAAGAAATATATAGGGATAACATCTAGAGATTTACAATCAAGAATTAACTCACATAAGAGTGACATTAAGGTGAGAAAAGATGCTTGTGCCCTTGCTCAACATATCAAAGAAACAGCACATCAAGATGACTTTGACAACACTAAAGTTCTTGAAGAAGAAAAAAACCTATTTAAAAGACAATTTTTAGAAATGGCACATATACTACAATGTGAATAAAAAATCGGATATTCAGAATCTTAATGTTATTTATTCGAATATATTACAATTAGATAAAATACATAGTCAAAATAGGCAACCACCTTAATTATAGATATTGATGACGTGTGTAACCATAATATATACTAATATTGAAAATGAAGTTTGTTTACCTTATAACATAATTTCATCAGGCCTGTTTTGTTTATTATTTACAATATAGCTCATTTATATAAACCATTGTTCAGAAGTGTTTCGTGTTAAATGTTTATTCAATTAAGATTACATAATAAGGATATGCTATTTGATGAACATCGGTTTCAACACCAATCTCATACATTGTAAGTCAGTTTATACTTTAGTTTATATCTTTTACCTAGTCTTTATATTACACCTTTATAGATTGTGACTGAAGAAGGAATAAAACCGATTCCGAAAGCTCTCAAGTAATGTAAAGAGTCTTCTTTTTATTTCACCGACATTTTGGCTGCAACCCTGCGATTTTAAAGTTACATTATATATATATATATATATATTATTATATATATTATATATATATATATATATATATATATATATATATATATATATATATATATATATACAGGGTGGGGCACCGTATACGACACGGTCTCTCAAGGGGAATCCATACAATATAATGTTTTTATGATAAACGAAATAGATGCAGAATTTTTCTGGCCACAATCTAAAATTATTTTTATACATACAGGGTGATTCAAAAAAAAGATACATATCAAAGTTATGTTTTCTTAAATTGAATGTCCTATATTTTTTATTATTTTCGGATATAAGAGTCAAAATAAAAGTGAGTTTCTTCAGTATTCCCTATACCTATCTCTTTCCATTTTGAAAATATCCAAAGATTTGTTGAAATGTAAGGTATGAACTATTTTTCTATAATTTCCAAAGTTGCTCATTTTGAACTTGAGCTATACCTTCTATCATATTGATGAAGGTCAAGGTTATAGCCTGTATCATATTTTAATGTCAAAAATCATACAGGGTGTTGGAAAAATATGGTTGTAAAATTTCAATATAAGATATTGAAAAACTTCGTTATCTTAAATGGAACACCCTCTATATTATTACATATTTTAATGCAGAATTGAATCCTCTTTCGAATTGTATAAGGGTTCCCTATAACTAAACTCAACGAATTTCTTCAATTTCGCACTTCTCTAATAATTCTGTCTTATATTCCCAATGCCATTATGATTGGGATGACGTTTTAAAATAATCATTATTATAGTTAAATTCCATTATTATTATTACAGTACTAATTGATTCACGATTATTATCCAATCTCCTAGAATTTCAAAACTCATATGAAATAATTAACTGACGGGTAATGATACTATACTATTCTATTGCTGTCGGTTTTACCCTTAAAAGACAACTACTCCATTAATATATTTTTTTTTGGAATATCAGCGTTTTACATTTACATAGATACTGTGAAACGTAAAGAAATACCTATAAGTATTTATTGATAACGTATTATTATGAAAGCCCAAGGAAAAATGTGGTAAGTCCACTCACACTTCTTTTCTACCTCTCTCAAACAAATACTGACGAATATGAGAAACATACAGACAGACAGACCAATAGCAAAACATATGTTTGTTGGACTCAAAAAGCCCTGGAACGTAGAAACAGAGTACCGAAAATTTTACACGAATACAATACTTCCCTTACACAGCTACTAGGCGTAGCGGTATAAAAGTATTAAGAACAAGACATTTATTGAATGATATAAAAATAATAACAGTATAAAAATATAATAAAATAAGAAACACTAGAGTAAATGTTCAAAATGTCGTCCATTTTCTTGAATACATAATTGAACTCTCTCTTCAAAAGATCTTTTAACTTTCCTCAACATCTGTGGTGTCACGGATCGAAAAGCGGCTCTTATTCTCTCTTTCATATTTTCAGCTGTTGTGGGCTGGGTGTCATATACAATGTTTTTAATGTATCCCCATAAAAAAAAGTCCACACATGTTAGATCTGGAGATCTTGGTGGCCAATTTTGCGAGCCGCTTCTTCCTATCCATCTGTTTGGGAAACGCCTATCAAGAAATTCTCTAACATTCCTTTGAAAATGGGCTGGAGCACCATCCAACTGCAGCCACATCTGCTGTCTGATATTCAAATGCACATTTTCTAAAAGTTCGGGTAGTTTATCACGTAAGAATCTTAGAAATTTTTGTCCATTTAAAATGCCATCAAAAAAGTAAGGACCTATTAATTGGGACCCTAGAACACCCCCCCATACATTAACTGACCATCTATGTTGGTAATTAGTATTTCGAAAAATTCGAGGATTCTCATCACTATAATAATGGAAATTATGTCTGTTCACCAGGCTGTTATTATGGAAAGTGGATTCATCAGAAAACAGAATTGAATCTAGAAAGAGTTCATTATCGCCTAATCTGTCTAGAGTCCAAACACAAAATTCAAGTCTGTGATTAAAATCCATTTCATAAAGTTCTTGGTGTATCTGAATATGGTAAGGATGAAACCGATATTTTTTCAATATTCTTGAAATGCTTCTCCTACTAATACCTGTTTCTCTTTCTATTTTGCGTTGACTGGTATGAGGGTGTTCTATAACAGATCCTATGACCACAAACTCATTTTCTTCATCATCTACAATAGGTTTTAGCGTAGTTTTTTGTTTGTAGGATACAGTACCAGAATTCCGAAATTCTCTCAGTAACCGTTCAAACACAGCTCTATTTGGATGTGATACGGTTGGATATCTTTCAGCATATACTCTTGAAGCCAATAGGCAATTTTCATGACACTCACCAATTATTAGAAGCATATTTATTCTCTCTTCGATAGGATAAGTCTTCATTTTGCTTTATTTGAATAGTACACTGATTTAAATTGTATTTATAAATTAAACGCTTCAAAACTGTCAGTTATAAAACATTTCCATGGTAACAGCCTCAAAGCTGTCCAGATTAATTGGGTAATGTTCCTACTGTGATAAAGAAGCAAAATTCAAGAAATGCCTTGAGTTTAGTTATAGGGAACCCTTATACAATTCGAAAGAGGATTCAATTCTGCATTAAAATA
This sequence comes from Crioceris asparagi, assembly GCA_958507055.1. NCBI lineage: Eukaryota > Metazoa > Arthropoda > Insecta > Coleoptera > Chrysomelidae > Crioceris > Crioceris asparagi. The sequence continues at coordinate 54,251,209 of OY293826.1, read as the reverse complement.
TGTAATAATATAGAGGGTGTTCCATTTAAGATAACGAAGTTTTTCAATATCTTATATTGAAATTTTACAACCATATTTTTCCAACACCCTGTATGATTTTTGATATTGAAATATGATACAGGCTATAACCTTGACCTTTATCAATATGATAAAACCTTTAGCTCAAGTTCAAAATGAGCAACTTTGGAAATTATAGAAAAATACTTCATACCTTACATTTCAACAAATCTTTGGATATTTTCAAAATGGAAAGAGATAGGTATAGGGAATACTGAAGAAACTCACTTTTATTTTGACTCTTATATCCGAAAATAATAAAAAATATAGGACATTCAATTTAAAAAAACATAACTTTGATATGTATCTTTTTTTTGAATCACCCTGTATGTATAAAAATAATTTTAGATTGTGGCCAGAAAAATTCTGCATCTATTTCGTTTATCACAAAAACATTATATTGTATGGATTCCCCTTGAGAGACCGTGTCGTATACGGTGCCCCACCCTGTATATATATTAGAGAACTATAATTCAGTATTACTGAGATAGATATAATATCACCTATGACATCTTTCAGTTGCTTTTGTTTCGTCGGATACAGCTTCCACTTAAGTGGCGCTGAAGCAAATAAGCTTGAAATCACGTGATCCGCTTCTAGTGGATGACTGTATCCGATGAAATAAAGGCATATAGATATTATCTACCTAAAGCTTTTGTTCGAAGCAATTTTCGATAAAATGCACATAAAAAAAATAATAAAGAAAAAATAAGAAATAATGATAAAATATGAACACTCAATATAAATTTGATGTAATTGTACATTTTCTGGAGATCTTAATATAGACTATAAGATTTAAAAAATATATAGTATATTTAATGATAAGAAATAATCAAAAAAAATGTTCTGCCTTGAAGTGGAACGTGAACCCTGTCTGCTTTATATTCAACAGCCAAAATAAGAACCTCTAATCGCAAAGCTATGATACATGCGGAATTTATATGTAATGACATGTAGGTATACCAATGAAAAGGTTGTTCAATTCAATGAATTTTGAGAAATTTCAGCCAGGCCATCGGGATTTTTTTTATTTCATACCGGTCCTAACATCGAATCGTCAGTGTTAATTGTAAATCGATGATTATCGTGGAGATCGATTGCCAACCACCAGTATAAATGATCAAAATTAAAAGGGACGGAATTTCTTACGGTGAAAGACCAAGCTACAACTACAAATAAATAAATGATTGATTCCATTGAACAATATATTTTTTATTATTTATTTATTCCTACTTACATTGTTGACTTTTTTATCAAATAATGAATGTATTCAATAAATACAGTTCTATTAACTTCATAGGCAATAATATCTGGTTAACTAAATTAATATTTATAATATCCGATAAATTTTGTTTTTGGTCTGTGATCAAATCACTTTATTTCTTCAGAAAAATGAGCCTGTATATTCATTACTATAATATCTGCAGTGAAATGATTATCTTCCATATAGATAGAAATCACCATTTTTGTCTTATTCCTGCGAAGAAAAAACGGAGATATTGAAACTTCGAACTATAGGAACTTCAGAACCATTATATACAACAATTTTGGGAATAAATGTTCTCTGTTTACTAGTACTACAAGTTGAACAAATTGCAATAGAATGTGTTTAAGATATTTGCAAAAAATAAAAGTAACAAAGCTTTCAGCTCTTAAACAGCAATCTATCACAAATTTTGCAAGCATATTCTGTTTACACTCTTCCTGAAATTCTATATGGGCATTCCTTTGTCTTGTATCAAAATTACAAGCATTTGATGATCAGTCTAGCAGTGAAAGCGGATATAGCTTAGACTTGATTTTTCAGTGGCAGTAAATTTTATTCTTCAAGATAAACACCATTGTTTATTTTCTTGAGTTGCATTATTTCCTTCTCGTAAAGGTGCAGCACAATTATTGTCAGAATTGAACATCTTTCCAGAAAAATCATCCATACCAAGAAGGATGTTCATATTTGTGGGTGTTACAGGAATCTGTGAATTATAAATCGTGATGGCCGGCTAGAACGCCTTCCAGATCATTCTTGAATTTATTTATTCCAACTTGATTTAGGTTCTGGTCCTGATTTGTGTATGCTTCAGGAATTTGTAAATTATGAATCATGATTCTCTGATACTTAGCTATAAATGGCGACTTGTAATTCGATAACCCGAGAATTTGCGTATCATCATATCATGTTCAATATTTTAAAAACAGAAAGTCACTTATTGCGTTCATTTTGCGTGATTAAATTCCTCTGCTGAAATTCTTCAAGTTTTATTATGATATTTTTTCAAGAATGTATTTTTTTATTTTCAGTTTATTTTCGAGCTCGTCATTTTGATCCATCATCGATTTCACTCTGCACTCAAATACAGATGACCCGCGGTAATCCGGCCCCTGTCTAATCCGGCACCCCTTATATTCCGACATGCCTGCAACACTATATATCAAAGCACATTTATTACGGCAAATCCTAGACAATACGTGCTTGATCATGTTGTGACTTGTTCGCGGCACCGTGACTTTTGCTGGGCTTTTACTTATGAGGAGAATGCCAGATAAAGTCTCATTTTCACATTTAATTTTTTTTTGTTTGTCATCATCATTTATTTGATTATCCATTATTATTCGTTTGATTGGCATTATGTTTATTTAATATTTTTTGCAAGTGCTATAAGATTGACATATTTTTTTAATAAACACATTGTAAGTCCCATACCGTATATAATGTAGTATATGAAGATTTGATCTTACCATTTCGATAAGTACCTATATATGTATGTAAAGACACTCATTTTCAAACAAGTTCCGGATTACAGGGGGTCGGTGTCAGTACTGTATATTCCGACACCGCCTTACAAAATGTTTGTTGGATTACCCCGGCTCTACTGAGGTATTTAATTATTCAGATGTACATATGTTAAACGTTAAAGGGATGACCAATAATAATGTTTGATAAACGTATAAAAGTCAAAATATGCAAGTACTATCGATTGAATTAAAATCATGTACTTTTATTATTTTGAAGTTTACCATAAAACTGAACATTTTTTTCTCATAGTTTCGGTATACGACATACATACCTAACTTCTTCATCAGGACATCATTAATGACAATGAACAAAGCGTTTCACTTAGATGACATTTTAATCAAGGGTTTAAAAATCGCAGGAATATTCAAAATCTCGTGTCATTCAAAAATAATAATAATTAGAGAAACTGTCCACCAAAATTGTTGTAATACTTTATAAAGTATTACATCAATTTTTGCGTTCGCTTGGTATTACCTACAGCAATTTTTGAATTCGCTTGTGGGGTTGAATAATTGCATAATTAGAATAATGAAAGTTCTATTATTATAACAAATACAAATTCCAAAAAAAGTTTATCAAATAAAATATCATGTATCATTCGCCCAAAACTACAAATTTATAAAATAAAATAATCTACAAAGAATATAGTTTAACAATAGAAATCCACGGTCATTTATTCGATCCAAACATGCTAAGTTCTGCTGAGGATGCCTTCTCATACATCATTGTGTGCTCTAAATTTTCAAGTTTTCGACGTAAGCCTGTGGATATAAGTATATGATTGTATCATCTTTATTTAAGAGAATATCAAAGATATAAGAAAATATAACTTACTTGTGTGAACATGTATTTATTTCTTTTTCATCTCTGTTGAGTTTGGTGACCTCTTTGGCAAATTCGCCTCGGTTTCGAGCTTTGTGTATTAGACTGTGTCTATGTTTTGTCCAGCCTTCAATATTTCTCAGCTAAGATTTCATCTTTCTGAACATCTCTCATGTTTCACAGCCATAAAGGTGCATTCTGTGTGTTCGAAGCCTTATGAAAATCAATTCTTTGGTTGGCAGAGTTTGTGCATATTATTAAATCATGTTTCGATAGACAGCCCGGCTTTATTAGCTCCCGTCACATAGGTAGTGTAAAATGGTCCACCTCCGTAGTTTTTTTATCTGCATGCTACGCTAGGGCTACATAATGAGGTTTCGCCTGCTTCCTCAAGGTTTTATCTACATATTGGGTCGAATATTTTCTAGAAGCCTGAAACTAACCAAAGAGCCCTTTAATAGCTTATAATTATTTCAAAACATTGTTCGTTATGTTACTTTATACTTTCAAGAATATACATTATTTGGGAAATATAAATGACTCTGAGATGTCCCTTAAAAACAGAATTTTTAAATGCTCACTCGAAATAAATCAATATTTCTCAACTGCAAAACAGCCAATAAAAATATTACCTCCCTAATATAAGCATACTTACATATACGTACGTAACCATGTACATTTGCTGATATGAAAAAAGACCATCAAAGAAATATATTCATATATCTATATACCAACTCGCTAGGTGAACAGAGGCATACATAATTATATGGCTACCATATAAAAGCTGGATAGATATTTTCGCAAAGTACTCATAACGTACGTTTATCGCCTTATAGCAGCGAAAACATTTTTCATTTCAAATTTATACTTGATACAGAACGAATACATATAGAGTTCAAGTTATGTGTGTGTGGGGTTAACAACTTATCGGACATTGATAAATGTAGTTTGGTTAGAGGTTTCCCTCTCTCGGTGACCGTGAAAATGAAGGGGAACATACCAGCTGCTAGTTAGCTTAGAGCTGCCATCAGTCTTTTATACAGTTTTCGTCGCGTCATATATCAATAACACTGAAATATATGTAGAATATAGCTACATTTATTATATAATCGTATCAATGTTTATTCATAATTGGAATAAAATTTATATAATTTTGGAGAAATATGAATATTCTAAAATTTATAACTCAGGCAGGAAATGAAGTATATAATGTAAAATATATATTTGTGTACTATTAGGTGCCAATTTGAAAACAATCATAGATAAACTCGACAAAAACCATATGTATTAGAGAACTATATGTTTTTACAATTTATCTGATAAGCTTGGAGCTTTTAATCTATTATAGTTTTCGTCACGTATTACATAAGTAACTGAGAGGGCTAGTTTCAAAGTGTACAATCTCCAAATATTAACAAAAATGAGATAGATGTTGTGTATTTTTTCGACATTACTTACAATAAATCATCATTTCTTGCGAAAACTATCAATTTCCTATGTATTTTACGCATAGAACATTAAGCTTAGTTTCATAACGGTCAATCTCCAGTGATAACTTAGTTCCAAACCGTACAAACTCCTCATTCGTCAATTAAGACAAAATGTACAATCTCCAATGCAAATTCAATATATTGATGTACAAAATTCGCAAATTTAGCAATATTTTCTCGCATTAAAATCAGCTGTTTCGTTTGTAGTGTTTAGATCTTAATATTTGCATTAAAGTTTTTAATTTCAAAATTCCAAAGGATGGAAGTCATCGTAACAACTGTTAGGGGGTAAAAGGCTCGAAAAGGAAGAAGAAATCCTACAGAATGAAAAAAACTTAAATCAAGGGTAGAATAGATCAAGTTTCTAAACGACACAATTGTATATGTTTTCTCCACATTTCCTTCCGGTATACTCAACCTGTGGCCACAAAACATCTGCATTTTAATGCATCTCGCTCACAATGTCTGAAATCAACAGTAAGTTCTACGAAGTTAAACAAAGAACTTATCAAAATACTATTTGGAATCTGGAACCGTTGGCGTAGATGGAATCAAAAATAATAAACACAGAACTACCACATCAAATACCAACACTTTATTTTGTCAAACCTGACAATACTTTCACCAACAATGTTGGCATCTTCAGGGGTTAAACCTGTAACTGTATGTTCTCAGTCAATAAAAAATCTAATTTCATAATAGCAATAGCTATTCGCTATTCAGGTTTCGACTATTATTGTTTTAATACCCAAGGGAACAGTTTCCATATTTATTTTGTACCTATATATTTTTATAAAACAATATTCTTGCTTACTAAAAATGTATAAGATAGTTTTAGATAATGACTACATATTAAGAAAATATTAAAACTTTACAAAGAATGCATTACATTAATTTGAGATATTTTTTTTATGAATGTGGTAAAAATGGAGATTTTACAAATTGGAACTAACCCCCACATCTTTCAAATTAATATTTCTTATTGCATTTATTATGGTGTATCTATGTTGTTCAATTACCGCGACAAACCTACACTTGGGTAAATGCGGCTATTTGAACAAGGAGCACAAACATATAAAGATCATTCAGTAATATTCATTTTTATCAACAAAATCTAGATACTTTCTTACTTATTGTGTTACCATGACAAATATAAATAATGACATTTGTAATTGATGGCTATGAAATCTTTCCTGTTTTTGGTTAATTTATTCTAAATTCACGATTGTAAGTATTTTTAAAATACTATTAAGTTGTTGTTGAAATAATTTTGTAACGATTTGTAGTTTGCCCTGAAGAAGAGAATAAACATTCTCGAAAGCTCGGCTTCAATCAAATAATTTAATTTAATATATGACTGCATCCCCAAGAACATCTTTTTATTTATTATAAAACCAGTCAAGAATACAAAATCAATATATATATATATATATATATATATATATATATATATATATATATATATATATATATATATATATATATATATATCTATCTATTTGGGATATTACGAAAATCAAATTTTCTACAAAGATCAGTAAATATCTCGGTCAAGTTCGTCAATGGGCATAATCAAACAAATAGATTCAAAATAATTCCCGTTCATAGGTTTAAAAAAACTCTCAAAAATTGTCCGTTGAGTAAATGTCAACAAAACCATCATTGATTTATAGGTATGATCGGTAAGTTCTACCTTTATTTGAATCGTTTTTTTATAATTCTGATGAGAGAAGAAATAGCCATTGGAATTTTTACTTAGATATGCGCGTTTTATCATATAGTGAACGTGCACCGATTTGAAATTGACATTTTTCCAGAAATCACAGATTTCCGAGTTACAGTACTAGGAAAGTACAATATTGTTATAGCCATATTTTACAATGACTGAATATAAGTGAGTATTTAGCAATTACCTGGTCTAATGCGATACTCATGAGATACATATTTTAGACGAAAAATAGGATTCAATATATTAATGGTGCATTGAAAACTACAAAATATTTTTTGTTTTATTGGTGCAGCTGCTTTTAATGTTGCTGGCAAAAGTCTTTTATTTACCTATAAGTGGGCGACTTCAAAATTACCAATAGGTACCAATAAAAAAAAACCCTACGGCCTATAGCCACCGGAAAGTTCAATTTCTCAAAATTCATTGAATTGAAATTTTTCCATTGGTATACCTTGCGGTTAGAGTGTTAGAGGTTTTTGTTTTGGCTGAATATAAAGCAGATAGGTTTGGCGTTCCCCCTCAAGGCTGATTTTTTTTTACCTATTTCTTATCAATAAATATACTAAATATTTTTTTTAATCAGGGTCTATATTAATATCTCCAGAAAATGTACAATTACATCAAATTTATATTGAGTTTTCATTTTTTATCAATATTTCTTATTTTTTCTGTATTAGTTTTTATTTTTTTTCTGTGCATTTTGTGAAAAATTGTTTCGAACAAAAGTTGTAGGTACTGTTTATATCTCTAACTCAAAATTATTTTTGATGATATTTACACTACGACCCTTTTTTAATATTTTTTTTAAATGTTTGAACGGCCGCCATTTTGAAACTACTTACCCGATTATGCTCAATAGCGAAATCGGCCGAGATATTTAGGAAATTGATTTTTGTAGGAAATTTGAAGTTGGAAGAGTTGTTCAAATTTCAATTCAATGAATTTGGAAAAATTTACCTTTCCGCTGACTACAGGCCATCGGGATTTTTTTTATATAGTTGTATCTACGCCAACGGTTCCAAATCTCAAACATTATTTAATACTTATCATTTTTTAAGCAACAAATAAGGTTTTGAATTTTTTTAAAGGAAATATTAATTTTCCTGTAATTTCTTCGTTAGTTGTTCCTAAAACTTGAATGAATGTTTTGGTTTATTAGTTCTCGAGAAAGATAGGTACGTGATGATCTGAATTATAATAAAAAAGGCTAAGGATGTCTTGGGTATATTCCTCCCAATTGCAGATATGCCACGGCAAACATGTACTTATACTCAGGTGAGAGAGCTCCACCTCAGCTTTAAGCATCTGACAGTCCTTTCTTCAATGCCTGAGCCCCATTAAGGTGTCTCTATTTCCTAGGTGCAGCTGACCCCCCATCCAGATATAATTTTGCCCGATTAAATAGAATGGGGTTTTCCCTGATTCCTTACGCTGAGATTTATAAGATGTCTATTCAATTTGAATCTCCGAGACTAACGACCTTAAGCTACATTAGTACTAAATGACTAAATAATAACGTGTTCCACGTTATTTGAGAATACCATGCATTATCTGAGTACATTTTGACGATTGATGTCTTTGACTCATAAGAATTGTGCATTATAACAGAGAAGCCATTACATTGGAACGCCCGCAGCTCATAGCAAAATGAATTGAAATAGGGTTGTTTTACTATCTCCATTTTTCAGATAACGTATTATTAAAGTCCATTTAATAGTTATACCTAATGAAAATTCGGGATAAATTACAAATTATCTGTTAAATTAATTAAATTAAAGTGGAGACGTCGTTGTCATACATACTTATATTAACTTCTATAAAATGTTCACTATCCAATCAACCCGAATACAGCTGTTTCCAAGTTTTAGCATCACAGCAGAATCAATATTACAGGGGTTCCTGAATAGTAACTAATTCAGTTAATCGGATCTTTGGGATACGAACGGAAAGTAGGAGTGGAATAGGCCACCAACAAAAGAGCATTCAGGCTACATTGAATTCCACCCACGTGGTTTATTAGTACATCACGTTGCCAATCATTACAAGGGGTGGAACGATTAAGGGAATCTACGCTTTGGAAACTTACAGGTCAATAGATTGATTGACTAGTTATCTATCTATTGCAATAATAAATCGGAATGGATAAGAAAATTTGATTTTTTTTCAAGAATATTAAAAATTAACTCCATTCATTTCTATAAATTGCAAATATTACAATTTCTGAATTTAAAGAAAGTATAAAACTGACACTCAGCACAACATATTTTAAATACAATGAAGAATTCTATCAACAAATATACGGTTACGCCATGGGTTCGTTCATCTCAAGCTGCATCGCATAACTAGCCCTCGAAGATCTAGAGAAGCAAATTTTATCGAAAACAGGTTTCCTAAGACCATTTTTCATTAGATACGTTGACGATTGCTTAACAACCATTCACAAAGGTAAAGAAAACTTTATATTAGATCTTTTCCATAGATATCACAATAAAATAAGGTTTACGATATAAACTGAACTAAACAATACAAGGATTTCAAGGATATCTTCCTTCAATAGAGTATAATCCTTTTCCTGTTTTACAATTTCGAAAATTATATTCTAGCGTAGTAATTTTCAATCGTCCACATTCAAAGTACCTATATAGTTATTCAGAGTTACTAAATCATTACAAAACTCACCAGTAACATACATAGTTTACATATCTTCATATTATAATTAAGTAGTTATTGAATGATACCGCTAGGCAGAATTTCTGTCGTAGAAAACAGAAATCCGTTGAAATTAAATATTGTAGAATCATTCAATTTCAAATTTCGACGATCTCACTTGTCATTTGTCATAATTATTTCTCGTCTCTACCAGAGGGAAGATACAATACACACAAATTGTATGTTCTATCTGCTCTCTAATCTTTGGAGGTAGTGTTCTCTGATCAAAAACAAAACACAATAGAAAGTGTCCAAATTAGAAATATTTTTTAAAAAAGTTCAGGAAATAAAACTTCTTTTGGTGGTAATTTTATTGTTATAAGATAAAAAAGATAATTTGTACTTCAAATGAAATCTTTTGTATAACTTTAGGGATGATACAAAGCATATGTCTTTGTATATGCTGCAGTTTTCTCAAATTAGAGCATTTTAACTGCTCCCCCCTCATGCCACACTCAATAATTTCTGCACAAATACTACTATCGTTTATCAAGTCTCATGCAGATCATCATATACAAGGCAGTCTGAACCAAAAAGGAGACTTGGCGTAAGTTAACGATCGCAACTATTGTTAAATAATACAAATTGGAAATTAATGCTAATTTCTCAGAAATAGATTAAGAAAATTCAACTCCAAAAAACAATAAACATTAGTCACATATTCTATATAAAATAGTTTTTACAAAAAAATATTAGTTGGTGCACTGAAAAATACAAAATAATAATAATTCAATTGGTGCTGTTAGTTTTGAAGTTTTGCAGTTAGATTGATAACTTTTGGCACTAACTTCACAAGTAGGTACTAGCATCAATAGAATTAATATTATTCTCTATTTTTCAGTGCACCAACTAATAACGTCGGTCCAATTTTTTTAAAAAATATTTATTTCACACTTTTGAGTGTAACATTAGTCACGAAAATCGATGAACGTTCACTAATACCAATGAGGATAGTACTTATCCTATTATCCACGTATATTCTTTGCTTGTAGTTGTTAATATTGAGATCTAAAAAATCGCTGCGGAAATACGCATAAGTATTTTAGATGTTACCATTTTACCACCGCTATATGTAAAAAACCGTAACTATAAGGAAAACATGTTCATTTTCAATGTTGCTAGATATAATTAGGTAGTACTTACAGATTTTGAATTTTCAAAAGAAATCACCCTCTCCACTCAAAAATACACATATCTGAGAATTTAACAGGCCTTTAACTCGAAAACCATAACTCTTTTGAAAAAATGTTCAATTTAAACGTTTCCAGATATTGTCCTATCTTTAATTATACCACCTCAGATTTTCGATTTTCGAGAACCACTTTCGAGGGTAGTTTTCGGAGGGAAGGACATTTCGGATCTGCGTTTTGATGAATATGGGACCATTTCTCAAGCCTTCTCTTTCAAATGAATCAAAAATCAACAAAAAGTACGTTTACTATTTATATACAACGCGCGAACAAACCAAAAAAAAAACAGACTGTCGAACTGTATATCTCTTCCGTTCGGTGTTCGTCGGTCAATAAAGTACAAACAACCTCCATTATCTGCCAAACAATAGCCAGATTTGTGATACAGATATAATCTCATGTCCTTTAATAGATTTGACAGAATTTTGCCGCACTGCTGGACAATTTTCTCCATTACTTCATCGAGATTTATACCTCTCTAGAACATTAATTTTTGCATGCAGTAAAACAGTGTAAATATCTATTGCTAAGTTAGAAGTACATCCCTTGGGTAACAATCTCATACTGACTGCTGAGTTGCAAAAGTGCTAAGTGAGTAAGACGTGGGACTCTATCGCTCCAGGTCAAACGGAAGAAGGCATGAACGATGCTATACTTTTACAGTTGATTACAAACAAACGTTTTAGCAACACTTTTCCAATATTTGAGTCGGATTCGAGGCATTCTGATTTACTGCAATACAACAATATTCGTAGGTTAAGTAAAGTTCAAGTCATTGAACGGTTTTGAAAAGTAAAAATGGAACTTTCCTCTTGGGCTGGATACACAAGAAGCAAGAAATCATTCCTAGTTTCTAGCAACTGAACATAGTCATGGCTTTAGTGAAATACATTCTAAAACAATCAAATAAGCTCAATAACGAACTACAAGGACATGAGAAATTGATGTAAATTGTCTCCCAAATATTACGGGTACGTTTTATTGTGAGTAAATTATCTCCCTGGTTCGACCAACTACTTGTTCGTTTGAGCAGGAGAAAACATTGACAATGCATTTTGCAACGTAATTATTACATAAAGTAATTGACAATTCGTCAAAACATCTAGTTCAAAAATCGAATTACCTGAGAAGGTTAAAAATGCAGACCATCTGTCTCAATTTATAAAAACTTGCAAAATATTAGAAATAGATATTTAGCTCACATTTTATATGATCAATTTTTTATTATTTGGAAATTATTTAGCATCATACTTTATTTAGTTGTAACTGTTTTGAATATAACTAGCCAATATGCTCCTAGAGATTATTATTATTACTAGCTGTTACTCGCGCCGCGTCCGCACTACCTGCTAGTAAAAATCCTGTCGGAATCGGCTTAGTCGTCACGGAGATTAGCCGGAACAAACAGTCAGACAACAGACAAAACTGATAAAGAATGTTGTTTTATTATTAGTGACACATATAGGTACTTTCATATGTATTTAGTTAAAACCATGTTGACAAAGACTTTGATTTTATTTATTTGTATAGATTTCTTTTTAAAATAAAAACAAAGTTAGTCCTTATAACATTAGCTACCTGTCAGTAAAAATCCCGCCGGAATCGGTTCAGCCATTACGGAGATTAGCCAGAAAAACAGACAAATGGACAGACAGACGAAAATTATAGAAACTGTTGTTTTGTTATCAGTGACACAAATACTTCCATATGTAGTTATTTGAAAGCTGTTATTTTGATATTACAGACAGACACTTCGATTTTATTTAATAGTATAGTTATTATAATTGTGTAGTTTATTAAATTAAGTTGCTAATTTCAATTTAGTTAGTGTTATACATATTTAGAACGTTTATATAGAAAAAAAATATGTACATCCTTACCGAGCTATTCATTTAATGAACGGAGCGAGCCGTGAGTCGTGAATGCCAGAAGCGAAATAAGTCTTTGGCCTGGCGATTGAGGAAATAGAAATGTGTATTTTACAGCTTGTCGAGAAGAGATGTATGATTGGTACGCGTCTCCGTATTCCAAAATCTTCGTTCCAATATCTTACAGGTCGATTGGCCCGACAACCTCTCTTTCTAGCTCACTGAAATCCCCTTCACAATACATACATACAAAAGTATCGATCGGATACTTTTCCCGTGTAGCTCCTATCGCTCGATAAAGATCTTCGTTCTAGTAATAAAGTGAATATTGGTAAGATGAGCGGGTACACCACTGGGTAAGTCTTTTCGATGGCATAGATTCCCGATTTGAGGTCAGAAGTCAGTCACACGATATCTGACCGGTCAAGAACGAAACACCTTCGACACGACTAACATCAGCGATCGGTTACAGTAATCACTTCAACCCCCGGAAAGTCCCCTAGCTGCTCAGGAGGTTGAGACTTTGACATATTGAACACTTAAATTCTTTATCACTGCCATCAATCCGATTCTCATTCTTTCAAACTCGACTGGAAACAGTGACCTCTTCATTGAAAGTGAAAAATATGACAGTTATTCATTCTCTGTCACTACTATTGCTTAGATTATTTTATTATACTGTATACATATTTTTTTAATAAAGATATTTTATAACGAGTCCATATTATAGATACACAATATCTTATTGTTTGATCAATTATATTTTTCATAACATTTGAAACCTGTATCTGTTGGCGAAGAAACATATTTCACAACATAGCAAAACGTAAGTTTTTAAATTCGACATGTGTTTTGCCAACAAGGTTTGTTTCTTATTTAACAGGCATATAATAATCATTGTTACCATAGTATTAATTATGTGCCTACGGCTCCATTACTCAAATATAATTTTGTTTTAACAACTTAATTAACATTAAAACTTTATTGATTTTATAATTACCAGTCTGTTTTGATTATTAACTCATTCAAAATTCTAGTTACTACTGTAAGTATTATTTATATAATATGGCAAAACAGAAATAAATAATAACGTCTATCAAATAATAATAAGCGTTATTAATTCATAGAGCATTGTATGAACAGAGGATAAGTTATCTCATTTATATTCAAATCTGTTCTGATTAATTAAGGAATCGATCTTTCTAATAGAAGAGCATCCACTGCCTTTTTTCACGATTTTCTTTACCCAGTCGGTAAATTATTCCCCCTTCATTAGTATTGTTTTAATTCAGATCCTTTTAATTTACTCTCTATTCAAGTATAATTGAACTTATTGATCTAAATGAAAGGATACTAATGAATTTCAGCCTCATTCCAATGAGGAGTGTGATGCTGATCGAAGAACAAATTATTTTTTCTTTTCCATCAAAGATTAGTTGTTTTCTGTAGCGCGAAATGCTTTTTCCCTCTTGTTTATTTTGGTACGGTGAAATACTCTTTCTCGTGCAACGGTATGCAAATCATCCAGAAGCGGAAGCTTCATTTGGTTATTTTTTCAAATGTTAGAACAAGCGACAGCAAAACGAGATTTGAATAGAACATATTACATTCAATGCTTGATTTATTATTCTCTCATTTGTACAAATTTTAACTTAGTGATGAAATAAACAATAACGACTTTTCTTTTATATGGTTAGTAGTACTGGTTTCAAAATCTTAGAAGTTTATCGTCAGGCAGCAGAATTGACTATTACCATAAAGGGATTGATGAATTAATTAACTTAATTATCTAATGTTCTTAGGGAAAGCAATATCATAATCACTTAGAAAATATAAAACGTTTTTGGATTAATTCTCAAAAGAACAACATTTTTTACGTAGGTGCCCAGAAAATGAAGTAGGTAAATGCAAATATTGCGACTTATCTTAATATAAGATAAACTGTTAGAAACAAGGATTATTAGTTAGTTATTGTTACATTCATATTTAAAAGAATCAAATGCTATGAATTTGCGGAAATAGATGGAGTTAGTTCCTTTTTTTGACCGACGAACCCCAAACGGAGGAGGTATACAATTCGACTGTGCTTTTTTTTGGTTTGTGCGCGCCTTTCATATAGTAATTGTAGTCCGATTTTGATGATTTTTGATTCATTGGAAAGAGGAGCCTTGAGAAATGGTCGCATATTCATTTTCTCGAAAATTGAAAATCTGAGATGGAATAATTAAAGATAGGCCAATATCCGGAAACGTAAATTCTCAAGGGCGATTTATATATGTATATATATATGTATATATTAGGTCAAAAATATGTATGGATATTTTATACATTTATAGTTCACTAGGGTGTTTGTTAATATTCAAGGGGTTACCTTTTACTGGCACAGCAGCAACTGAATATTCACCAATTAACTTAAACCAATTACAGTCCTTCCAATAGCAAACAAAAGGGGACGTGTGCGGAAGTCTATTTCCAAGCTATACTACATTTTGTAAAGGGTATTCTCGTGTATTTAGCTTTTGTTTACGAGGGAAAATGCACATATGACCGACGCTCTTCTAAAATAAATTTAATGGTAGGCATAAAATTGTTGGCTTTTTATGGCCACTCTTTAAAGTGAGGGATTTATGAATTCGATGAATTCGTACAATGCTATAAGTTATTATAGTATAAAACGCAGATTTTCCTAGGCTAGTATAGATATATTCTGTGACCTTTAGTTTTTAATAAGATTACTATCACTAGACATACGTATTTTTAATCAATGAAATAGAAAATATAAATCATTTTACAAATTTGCTGATAGCGCGCAATCAATTATTTTTAAGAAGATAGCTATTTGTTATCTTGCTTTCAGAATATCAGGAATAGTAACCAACCCAACTTCCACAAAATATTTCTACAATATAACGTCATGTCTATATTAATAATTCAGTCAAAGGGGCCAGTTGACTCGATTGATATCTTAGCTGAATAATAAAACAAAAAAATAATGATTTCGATATACCTATATATAACATATATCCGCAAAATTCGGATTGTCGAGTATCTATTTTGTTAAATTCTAATGGTTCTAACAGCTCAATCAATGTCAATAGACGATCGCACATGTACTGTCAATCCTCCAATGGTTGGCGATAATTATTGTACATAGAGAACTAGATTTTACACTAAAATATCATAGATCATTGGACCTCAGGTAGCACAGAAAACGCCTGTTAATAATTCACTATATACGCACGGACACATATTCAGATACCATACGTCACATACATACCATAGGCACGCTTAAGTAAGTAGGTACTCACTATATGACATATGGTATTGATTCTATGAAAATGACATATGACAGTTTGATTTAAATAACAAAAATAACTGAATCTTCCATAAAAAAACTAGAGACAAGTGGTTGTGAAAAATTTAACCGTGTTTCCTCGACTGAAGATAGGGGATAGGTCTACTCCTCCCTACTAATATTGGGTGTGCTCGTTAAAATTTTCGAAAGTTGAGCATCACAAACTAATAGCTTGATTTTTACTATTATTAGTATTATTTTCCTTTCCTTTTCCTTTCCTTCTGTTTTCTTTTTTTTATGCTTAAATTTCATATTAGAGTAATAGTAGAAAATAATACAATACTTTGATATCCCTTTTAGTAATGAGCGATACAGGAGGGGACGGACCCTCCTTGAAACCCCTGATTTAGATAAATAAAGATATAATCAACAATGATAGCTTATAAAACCTGCAGTTTTCACTAAACCAATACAGAATGTAGGAAATCCAAATTCAAGGTCAGAAGCGCCACGTGCACAAGATAATGAAACAATTTTTTACTCGAAAAATGACATTGGTCCATTCGTATTATATTTGGAATCGACAGAACAAACTGGCTTTAATATTGACAATTTCAACAAAATTAAAATCGTGAGAGATATTTTCAATTTGAATCTCACAGACGTAAAAAATTAATAACAAAGGATTAAATGGAATATCGGTTGAAATCCTAAATTATCAAGCGGCAAATAGCTTTGTTAAAAATAAGAATCTAATAGACAAAGGTTTAAAATTTTTTATTCCATACAACTTTGTCACGTGTAAGGGCGTCGTAAGACGAATGAAACTTTTATGGGACCATACCAAAGGAATCCCATAGGGCTCTCCATTGAGCACAATATTATTTAACGTCTATGTTCTAGAACTATTCGGCGTTAACATGGATTCGGTAAAAATAATTGGGTATGCAGATGATCTAGTAATGGCAATAAAGGGCCGGTACATAAACGTAATGATTGATAAAATAGATAAAGCTTTAGAGAAAGTAAACAACGTGGTATGGAAGAATGACTTTTCCCTCTCTTTGGAAAAATGTGAATCCATCTGGTTCACCAAAGACAAACGCAAAGTACAACCTCTATCCATATGCATTGGAAACTTGGTAATTAACTATAAACGTCAAGTTAAATATTTAGGATATATACCTCATGAAAATCTAGAATGGAACGCACATTTAGAACATGTGAGCAATAAGGTAAAAAAGACTTTGAATATCCTACGGGCAGCTTGTAGGGTCTGGTGGGGCGCAGACCCAAGCACCCTACTTATCGTATTGGGAGCACTCATTAGATCGCACCTGGACTTCGGCGCCATTTTTATTAAACCAGTTAATCAAAAGTTCCTAAACAAGATGGATGTAATTTTTTATGAAGGTATAAGATTCTGTTTAGGATGCATGAAATCGACACTTAGAGCAACACTTAACCAATAAATTTATCGCAAAAATTAATCATCCCATTATAGAAACCCCACAGAGGATAAGAAGAAAAATGGCTCAATCACCAGCAATATTTAATTCAAATAGAGTCCCCTACCTGGTCATGGCTCTAGAAAACTTTCTCCCTTACATAAATAAGTTAAGTAGGGGTAATAACTATCCGTGCTATGATATCAAATTTAACGTACTAAGTGACCCTATAAAAACCATAGAATTAAAGTTTTGAAAAAGTATGACTTAATGATAAAACACCTCTTTTCCACTGCTACCGAAAAAAATTAAGTACACATACGTTCACTGATGCGTCACGAAACACAAAAGAGCAGGGTATGGAATATACATGCCGACTTTATAAGTATATGCAAAGCTGAAACAATAGCCATACATGTTGCGGTAGAGGTCGCGATTAAAAAGCAGCTCAAAAAGGTGGTAATTTCGACCGATTCCAATAGTGCCGTAGAAAAAATTAACAAATATGGCTGCCCCCTCACCGAGGAAAAGGCAACCTTTATCAAGGAGGAGCTCGGCCACATTTTGGCTAACGCGCTGGACACGGCGCAGGGAGCTCCCACTTCCATGCGTTGTGGCTTCACAGCGGGATCACTGAGAATCACCTGCACCGAAGAAGATGCACGCGACTTTCTGGTGAAGGCGGTCGAAACCATGAAACCTCTGTGGGAGGGAGCAAGGCTCACCGTACTGCCAGAAGATGAGCTGCCTTATCTAACCAAGGCTACTCTCTGGATCCCCGGCCCTCCTGTCGAGACTGGGGTCCTGAGGGGGCGCCTGGCTGCTCAAAACCCATGATCAGGCATACCAAGGTGGATATTCTTCCACGAGGCCGTCAAGGAAGAACCTCAGGGCAAACTCCTTGTTTTCGGACACATGAGAAAGGAGAGAGACGCCATAGCCGAAATAGCAGGTAAATTATTTTATCAAGAACCCTGGAGCACAGGCAGCCGGGTATGTGGATGGAGCGACAACTCCTCCCAAAGTAAAATCTTTGTTGGAGCAACTAATGAAAGACCAAGGACATGTGTTTCCCTTTTAGATCATATAGAAGCCATCCTACTGACAGGACTCTCAAGACGCTGTCCAAGTGCACCTGGACTTCGAAAAGGGCAAAGAAGAGGTTATTGTAGCCTCATCTTACCTGCTAATAGATGCCACAGAACCACCCCCCAGCAGGGAGCTGGCGAAGCTGGTCGATTTCTGCGAGCAAGTGAGGAAAAACTTCATAATAGGTTGTGACGCAAAGGCCCACCACCACGCTTGGGGCAGCAAAGACTGCAACAGCAGAGGTAGGGCATTACTAGAATACCTGTTAGGGACAAATTTGGAAATCCTCAACCGAGGAAACGAACCCACGTTCGTAACCTCGCGCTGTCAGACGGTGATTGACATCTCAGTCGCAACACAAGGGATCTCCAAATCAATCGTGGAATGGAAGGTCAGCTCCGAAGTCACCCTCTCTGACCACAAATGGATAATAATGAGACTCTTAGCAGTCAAGACATCAAAAGAACCGTACCGGAATCCCAGAAAGACAGACAGGGCGTACCTAACGCACCTGGAGTCTTCCATGGGCAATGATGGGGCGGCCTTTCAGATAACGTCTGTAATGGACCTAGACAAGCGAGTCAACGCACTCACTGGGTGGATTATGAGTGCTTATGAGCACGCCTCGCCCTTGAGAAGGAGACAGCTCAGACCTGGCTCCACCACATGATCTTGAGATCAAAAGGACTCACCTGCGGAGACTCTTTAACAGTGCCAAGTCATCCCGAAATACGTCCGACTGGGAGGACTACAAACTATACCAAAGGTCGTATAAGAAGGAAATTCACTCAGAGCAACGGGAATCATGGAGACTCTTCTATAAAGAGACAGAAAGTACACCTGCAGCATCCCGACTGCTTAAAGTGATCTCCAAAGATCCTAGACAAGTGGGCTGTGTCAGAAGGGAGGACGGTACCTATACTGACAATGCTATAGACACAGCAAAAACACTTCTGTCAACACACTTCCAGGGTCGATATCACTCGGGAACGTTACGGAACTTCCTCACAACTCGAGATGTCCCTCTGCGGAGGACTAGCAATTGGCGAGAGAAGTCGTAAATCGAACCGGAACAATACAGGCGGTCAAGGTAATCTCCCCATATAAGTCATCAGGCACGGATGGTATTTTCCCGTGTCTCCTTCAGTGGGGACTGGGAACTGTACTGGACGAACTGGTGATTATCCTCAGGGCGTGCCTTACATTTGCACACGTACCCGAGAAATGGAGAATAGCCAAGGTAGTGAAAACATTGGAGAGGCTTTGCGACGGCTGGATCAGTTGTAACCTTTTAACCCAAAGACCGTTAGACCCCAACCAATTCGCCTATACACCAGGGCAATCTAAGGAATCCGCTCTCCACGTTCTGGTAGAGAGAGCCCAGGACAATGGCAAACACTCCCTAGGAGTCTTCATAGACATCGAAAGTGCGTTTGATCGAACTACCTTCGAAGCAGTCAACAAAGGTCTTCGGGAAAGAACCGTACCGCCAGGTTTGCGCAGGTGGGTAGGGAATGTACTAGAAGCAGAATAGTTGAAATTGGTGTCGCAGGCGCAACTGTCTCAGGGAATGTTACAAAGGGCTGTCCTCAGGGAGGGGTAATCTCCCCCATGCTATGAAACATAGTAGTGGATGACCTCCTAACGACCCACACCATAGGATATGCGGATGATATAGTCATACTGCTGACAGGGAAGTACATTGAAGTGCTATGCGAACTGATGCAAAGGGCACTACTCATCCTAGAAAAGTGGTGCAGGGCAACGTCTCTTTCTGTGAATCCCCACAAAGTAGAGGCTGTGCTCTTTACCAGAAAATGAAAGGTGGGCGACATAAAAAGGCCTACACAAAATGAAATCCAGCTCAAGCTATCCACCTAGGGGTGGTTATCGACAGAAAACTGACCTGGGGAAAACATCTGGACAGTAAGCCTTAAAAGCACTTGAAAATGGCAGGTACGACGCGAGAACCACGCTGAACTGCCACCGCGAACTGTCGGAACTAGCGGATGAAAATGTGGTGGAACTAGCTTGGGTGCCAGCACACGATGGGAATGAGGGTAATGACAAGGCGGATTAGCTGGCGGTTGCTACCTCATCGGGAACAATGTGTGGGCCCGAACCGGCAGTACCCATCACACCGCACATCATGGCTAACCTCATTAAAGGGAACACACACCTCAGACACTGTCAGAGGTGGAACTCAATTCTGGGCTGTCGACACAGCAAGAATTTCATCACGGAGCCATGCCGATAACTGGCCGAAGACTGTCTAGCTTTGCTCAGGGCCAAACTACGCTCACTTGTAAGCATCTGAACTGGGCATGCTGTGCTAAAAAAACACCTACATACAATGGGTGTCATCGACGACCCGAGATGTCGGGCATGCATGGAGGAGGAAGAAACAGTGGATCATCTCTTCACAGAATGGCCCGCTCTATCCGACGTTCGTAAGGCCATCCTAGGACTGAAGTGGCCGGATCTGACCAACATCAGACACACCTCGCCTGCGGCAATCCTGAGATATCTTTACCAAGTTGTCGGAATACTCGTGGAACCGTAGGTCTGAGGAGCAAGGGGGAGAGGCACAATGGGCCGAATTGGCCTAGGTACCCGCTTTGGCACCCCTGCGTCAAATAATAATTATAATAATAACAAATATGGCTTAACAGCCTCGGCGGATTATTGTACATTTAAATAAGAAAACGATCTCATATAGTAACACAAATAAAATTGATATATGGATTGCTTGGATTCCGGGTCACTCAGGTATTCCTGGTAATACGGAGGTAGACCTACTAGCTAAGATAGGGAAAGATCTAAACGTACCCAAAGCTATGCCATTAGATTCTATTAAAGTTCTTATCATAATTAAAGAAAGATTACAGAGGGATTTCAAAAATAACTGGGAAACATTAGTACATGACAAAAAATATAAATACTTTAAGGTATAAAGCTCCTTTCCACTAAATGGTTTTTAAGCTTTCCATTTAAAAGTCGCAGAAACATTACGACAATAATTAGGCTACGAAAGGGCCATTGCTTATGTTCGGAACATCTATACAAAATCAAAATTAAAGACAATCCGTTTTGTGAATGTGGTGCGGTAGAGAGTTTGAACTACCTGTTTTTAGAATGCTCTATCAATTTTATTCCAAATCTCAACCTTTATGAAGAAATCACGTCTATGAATTGTCCGACTCCTATATCAATTTGTTTTGTTTTAGCAAAACCAAACGATCAGTCAATGATGTTGATGATGTCATTCCTTAACTTAAATAGAATACAATTATAACTGATGGTGATGCTCAACTTTTTGTGCTGTCTTCTATATGTTTTATGCCTCCATAATCCCTGTGATGTTTTACCTGATGTACATGTAAATGGATTGGATAATTCTGTAAGACTAATATTAGGTTTTCATACTGATACATTTTAGACCAAACTTTGTGTATACATTATTTAAACGTTGTCAAAGTCATTGTTGTTCAAAGGTCAATTAAAAACTTATTTATAAGTCTCTAGGTGATTCAGAGACGTGTTACTACTTTGAATATATTTTAGAAGAATAAAGAGCAGAATTATCAAAAATCTATTGGACTAAGAATTAGTTTGGGTAATAAAAAGTACAAAACTTCAGTAGCTATCAAATTTCTTTTTTAAATATACATAATTATATTAAGGAAAAAATACGATTCACAAACATTGATTTAAAATATCAGTTGGAAGTATGGAAGTACGCCCAATCATGTAGCTTGTATAATAAACCAATATTGATTGTAAACAGACAAGCCGAAGTTATTGGAAATTATTTTACGCTGCTTCGAATTAGTTTGTATCAGATGAGTTATCAAAAAAACATTGTAAAGGTAAAAAATTTAATCTGAGATACTGGCTGAAATGTAAACGACCACAGCAACAAAATTATCCTACAGCTTAACCGAGGCATTATAAATGACCGAAATAATTTAATAAAAAAATATCTTATTCTCATCAACTTCCTCCATGATTACATCACAACAGAAAATGGTAATGAAGGAGTAAAAACTCGAGAGATTAGCATATTTATGATTTTCTTAAAAATAAGAACTATGTAATTTCTTTTAAAAAATAAGAATTCTGAAGAGTTGCGTCCAGTGACAAATGAGATTATGGATTCATTATACCTCTATATATTATTCGATCTGGCAAAGATTCTCAAAATAGGGTAGAAACTTAATAAAAAGTTAAAGCCGTGGATAATGCCTCTCGATTCTAATTTATAATTTACTTATCTGCTAATGAATAATATCGCTTAAATCAGTAATCACTAAGCATACTCTTGTGCATGGCTTAGCTTATTTTTTACCGATAACCGTCAACTTTCTGATTACTGATTTCTAAGCGATTGGTAATCAGATGGTGCTGTAAGCACGACCAGTTTTCAGTAAGTGGGTACATCACAAATATCAAATTTGAGGAATTGACCAACTTCGAACGGATGAGGTATAGTTTCGACGATGAGTATATTTGCTTTTGATTTTGATGATTTTTTTTATATTCGAGAGGGGACTGCAAAGAAATTAGAAAATTCACATTTATTTCTCTTTGAAATCACTTTCAAAAATTCATGATGACAAAAACCTTTATTGTAAGGATTTTTCAGAATTAGAGCATTTGGAGGGGGAAGTGAAAATATTATGTGATTATTTTGTTATCAGACAGAAATGTGAAATATATTAGAATTCAGAAAAACGAAGACTGACTTTATAATTTGATGGTAGGGAATATTTTTGAAGTAGGTGCCAAGAATATTGATTATACTTATAATTGATATCTTGCACAACTTGTAAATTACCAGCAGGTACCAGTTGAATAAATTCATAGTATTTAATTTAGAGAGTTAATATAATAACAAATAAAATTTTCTAGAATTATTTAGTTTCCATCATATTTAGTTGAATTTCAATTGCGTATAAAAAAAGGTTATTGTGTAATGAAGGCATATCTCGAATAAAATGTATCTTTTATTTTTGAGATGTTTATATAAATGCAACAAACTGACATTCATATATTATAATCAGTGCCATAAATTCAACAAATTTTTGGTAAACAACCCAACTGGGCATTTTCAAAAAAAATAGATACCATGATATATTATTTTTATTTAGATATTCTTACCTTGTTAGGCTAGTATTATTAAAAAAAAGAATATAGGCGCACTGATATAATGATGTAGGAACAGAATCACAGCGTTGCCAAATCTGGACGGCTCAGGTTTGATGGTATATGGATTATACAAACATTGATTTACATATATACATTTGTATATGTGACTGGCTACTACAGAGCCACGGTAGGCTTTTTGCTGAACTGAAAGTTAGATATTTCATACAAACCTGAGACAAATTTCGGAGGAAAGAATTGGCGCGTAAGAATTCAAATTTTTATTTCCATGACAAGAGCATAAATTATTCTCTCTGCAACAATGAGTAAGAAAAATTCCTGGTTGAAAAATAACAATTTAAAAAACAAAGAAATTAAGAACTATTAAATAATCATAAATAAATAACCAATATCAAACAAATATATTGAGCAACTCGACTTAAGTTTTGCTTAAAGTGCCCACCATTATTTTCAATGCACTCGATACAATTTCAGGTGTGATGTCTCTAAAAGTTGAAGTAATTCTTTGACGCAATTCTTCAACACTATTCGCCTCATTGTGATCAACTTTATTATTGAGGAAACCCCAGAAAAAGTTAATCTAATGGATTAAGACGATCTAGTAGCTCATCACTTAGGACCATGAGTTCCGATACATCTATCAGGAAAACTTTTGTTTGAAATATCTTATGCCACTGAAAAATTGTCGCCTTTCTGGAAATTCAATGAAATATTCGGTTTGGGCCAACGTTGCATTTTTGTTGCACCGAATGAAAGTACAAGAAAATCATACTTTTCGCGGACAGAAAATACTTCTACCATTCAGGATCAGTGCAAACACAGTAACTCACTTCGGAAAACGCAGATGACTGATTTGACTGTAAAATGTTTTTAATTTTCCAAAGCATACGATTAAATAAGTAAATGATAATTTTCTTGTAAGTTACTATACTAGTGTGACAATAATACACCCATAATAAAAACTAAACTGTATGTTTCTCTGAAATCATTGGATGAAAAAATTAAAAAGGTACAGTGTTCGAAAGAGTATGAAAAGTTGAAAGAAATTTATTAAAACAGTTTTTTGATAACTCTAAAAAGAAAAACTTTAGAGCATTATTTCCAAATAGACGATTTTCGATTTTTTTCGATAACTTCGGAATTAGTCGGAACTCGTTTGTTTTCATGGTAGCATGTTAATGAGCTCAAAACTCTGCAATAATTTCCCCATTTAACTGACTCTCTATTTCCACAATTAACAAAGATAGCCATGTTGGCCCACGTCCGATGGGACAGCCTGCATACACCTATATATACATATATTTTATATCTTTTTGTTTGAAATTCACTTTTTTAAAACAATTTTATACTTTATTTATTGGAAGTTCTAAGTTACAGAAATTATATTATATTAACTAAGTTACTACGTACTAAGATGATTACTGGTGTGATAATAATTATATTATGAGTCGAGCGCGACAGTTGCACGTACTTTATATTATTAAAAATGTAGAGTTAACAGTTTGTGTGAAGCTGCTGAAATGTCTTATTAATACCGTAGGTGTCTGGAAAGACAGTGTGGGGGGTTGCAGCTTTATTGTGGGTGCTGTATCTTGCAGAACCCAGGGTTGAATATCAAGATTAGCAAGTACCAGACGCATTGTCATCAAATTCCATTTATACAATATAGGTCATGCAACAATGTCTGTTATAGACGTTACGTCATCATATACTCTAATATAACAACTATCCCCATATATAAAAAATTGGTGTTATACAGCAATTTTTGATCAAGTATTGCTTAACATAAATTACAAAAAGCTTAAATCTAAAGTTAAGCTTCTTCTTCGTTTCCTTCATCTTTTCCTTCTTCGTTTTGCAGGGGTAGTCTTCTTCGTAGGATAAAGTTTGGTATTCGTGGAAGTCTTTTGTTGGATTTTTGCTCCTCGTAGGCTGAAGGTTTTTTTCTAGGACATGGGATCCATTTTTTGCATTTGAGGCGAATATAGAAGATTATGAGACATATTATTAATGTTATGGTTAGATATGAAAACCAAGAAATATTTCTTTCTGCAAAAGGCTTATTGATGAGGTCGTCTAGGTCTTCGGAGTACTTTTCCAGTTTGTGTTTAGATACTGCTAAATCATCGAGGTTCAAATCGTTCAATTTTAGAGGTGCTAGATCTTCTAATTTGACGTTATTTGGAATGTTTTCACAACATTTGTAGTCTATCAAGACAGGATGAGGATTTCGTGAAATATCCAGGACTCGCTTCGTTCTTGCTTGGATTTTTGTCATGCCAATGACAATTTTGGTCTAGTTTCAATATCGAATTTTGATTGATTGCAATATTTTCGTTGATGTTAGGACAGTTTATAGTTGCATGTATAGGTTCTGATAAAACTATCAGACATACATTTTCTTCTAGTTTTTGGACATTATATCCCTGGCTATAAATGATAGATGTTTGACAATTATCTGGAACATTATTATAGTTGTTAAGTAATTACATACTGAATTACTGTCTATAGGATAAGCGTAAATATTTGAACACAGTTTCTGTTGTGGGGCTAACTATTTACACGTACTAATGTCCTTAATGCTTATGTGAGTGAGAGAATCATCGTCACGCGCAATATATTTATTTGAAAATGATAACAAATGGTGAAAACCAGTTCTATTATCATAAATTGGGATTGGAAATAAATGAAATAAGGTGTAGCCTTTTTGTTTGAAATGCTTCTAGATCTATGATTCTTAAATATTCAGTAATGCTTGAGTATTTAACGGGAAGCGGTAAGTTGTTTTTTATTAAATTTTGTGATATTTGTTTAAGAGAACCAATCAAACTATCGGATGGTATTATATTCAATCTCCCAAATGTTATAGCATTCAAGATATCATTGAGGTTATCTTCTAGATAGATATAACTTTCCATTAGTTTTTCGCAAATTTCAAAGAATTTCAGTTGGGCATTTATCAGCGCTAACTTATCAGACAACTGGTGAATTGCTCTTTCGATGTTGCTGAGATCTTTATTGAAAATTGATTCGTTCAACTGCAACTTTCTCAGGGTGGAGTTAAAATTATCGATAACGGAACTTGTAACTAAGATTTGAATTTTTACTAGATATTCTATCTGGTTCTGATCTAATTTGAGACTGTCTATGCATTTGGTATAGTACTGTCCGTCTGAGGCGTCTAAATTTCCAGTTAAAGTCTTGAACAGTGTTCCTATTCCATCTATTAAACCTCTTTTAACTCTTTCTGGTTGAGTGTCCATGAATATGTCTTTGAATTTCTCTTCTATCGATTTGGATATTTGATTTAGAAGATTAAGATGTGTTTTAACTATAGTACGAAAGGAATTCATTGATGTATAGTTAGGCGATACTGTTTGTTGGAGTATATGGAGAATGTTTGTGTTGTGTTCAAATGCCTGAAGTAGGAGGGTGATGTTTTTGTGCACTAATAAGGTCCAGTGGTAGTTCGTTATGGTAAGTTTTGTCTCGTCGTGGTAATAAATACCTAATGTGTTTTTGATCGATTCGATGTTGTATTGGCAAAATGCTGATCCGAACAGCAGGATAACCCTGAAAATTAATTAATGCTCTAAATAAGGTTTTATTATGTCGAAGTTAACTTTTGTCTTTTGGTTAGTGTTGGGGTTAATGAGACTATCTGAATTGATGTGAATCTCTTGTATTGTGAAAGGTCCGTTGAATTTGTTTTGTAACTTGTCTTTAATTTGAGATTCCCTAATGTAAACTTTATCTCCGATGTTATATTGGTTAGGATTGTCTCGAACGTGTCTATCGAAACGCTCTTTAGCTTTCTCTTTTTGTGCTTCTGAGCTAGACTGTAGTAATATGAAATCCTACTATTAAGATCTCGGACGTATTTAGTTTAGTTATTAGTTCTTTATTGTATGTATTCTCAGGTGGTCTGCTGGCTGTGTGACCGAAAACAAGCTCATACGGCGAGAAACCGTGGGTTTTGTTAACTGATCGGTTAGATCGGGAGAAGAGTTGCATGGAACCTTTCAATGGAGCCTTTGGATTGTGGGTGTCCAACGCTGGAGTGTGTGAGCTTAATGTCAAATAAACTGCATAAGTTCATAAATAAACTGTTGTCAAATTCTCTACCGTAATCACAGTGAATTCTTATAGGGTTACCAAAGTATTGGAAATAAATTGGCAGTGTATTGATTAAGCTTTTTGCAGATTTGTCTGGTAGTCCGTAAGCTTGCGAAAATTTTGTCAGTTCGTCACGTATCGTTAGTATGTAGGTCCTTGATGGAATTTATAAAATATCGATATTAATTCTTTCAAATGGGGATCTTGGGGTTTCTGTTATGACGAGGGGACTATCTAAATTATTTCTACAAGTTTTGATCTTTTGACAGGTGTCGCAGGTTTTGATAAAATTTTCGACGTCTTTTGTGATTACAGGCCAATAATATTTCTCTCTTATTCTACGAACGGTTTCGCTAATACCTCGGTGGAGATGTGTTTTACCTTTATGATATTGGTCAAGAATAATTGGCTTTTCGTCTACATCGGGGATTCTTACAAGATCTTGACAAATTTTAAAATTTATTTCTTTCTCGGAAAATATAAATGAAAGCATTTCTATAGCTGGGATGTCGGAGTTATTCTCAACGAAATATGTTGTGGACGAGGTGAGCTCTTGTTGACTTTTATACAAGGCTGTAAAAAGATGTTCATTGACAAAATTTGGATCGTAGGGGATTGGTACAATGAAATATTTTCTCTTTTGGATGGTTTTACTAGTAAGTATATTTACTTCATTATCCGTAAACTCTGCATTCTCTTCGAATATGTCATCTATGATTTTATAATGGGTGTCTTTAAGCTTATTCTGTTGAAAAAAGGTGATGATGTTTTTATTTGTTTTGTTCAGAAGTTGGTTATTAGTATATTCTATCTTAGAGTAGTCTATCAGTGAAGTCGTCTTATACAATTCTACAAATGTCTTAAATTCTTCACAAATATGTTCGTTAGAAATGTCTATCGTTTGGTCGACTTCGTCGTCAGTTTCGTTGGTAGGGAGTATAGAGTATTGAGATAGTCTTTATTGAAATTTGAGGCAGCTTTTTATGTGATTGACTTTAATCCTAGATAATGCATCTGCGTTTTTGTTAATACGACCAAACTTGTAGCGAATTTCGTAGTCGTATTCCTCTAATTTAAGTCGCCAACGAGCTAATCGGCTCCCTGGGTCATTTATAGAGAAAAGCCACTTAAGGGGTCTGTGGTCGGTGATAAGAATGAACTTTCTTCCATAAAGGTATGGTTTAAAGTGTTTTAGGCCAAACTAGAAGCTCTCGTTCGATAGTTGAAAAGTTTGTTTCACACTTGCAAAGAGTTCTTGACGCATAAGCAATTGGGAGATCTTTAGAAGGGGGACCTTGGGAAAGTACTGAACCAATCGCGAAGGCACTAGCGTCGGTCGTTAATATAAAAGGTTCTTCGAAGTTTGGGTACGATAAGATGGGGCTTGAAGTAAGGGCTTGTTTTAATTCGTTGAAGGATTCTAAATATTCTGAGTTGAAATTGAAGGTGATGTCTTTTTATTCTGTTATCTGCGATAATATCCAGCTAAGCCAAGAAATGATTTAATCTCTTTTTGATTTCGGGGTTGAGGGAAGTTCTGAATGCATTCGATTTTCTGGGGGTTTGGCATAACGCCTTCTTTCGTAACTAAGTGACCTAAGTACGAAACATCTTTTCTTAAGAACTCGCACTTGTCTGGCTGGATTTTAAGGTTAGCTTTCTTAAGGCAGGTGAATATTTCTTTTAGACGTGCAATGTGCTCATGGATAGTTGGTGAATATATTATTATGTCGTCCATATAGACGAGACATCTTTCGTTTTGGATTCCTAAAATAATATTATCCATGACGCTCTGAAATGCAGAGGGGGCATTCTTAAGACCGAATGGCATTCGGACAAATTCGAAGTGTCCATTCTCGAAATTAAAGGCTGTTTTTGGAATATCCTTAGGGTTAATCTCTGTATTTGCTCGTACTGGTTCGGGAACAGAGTGTTGGTTTAAGGCACTAGACTTGATTTGTTTTTATATTTTTATTAAATAATTTGAAGAGATTAACCTAGACGTCTTTCTCCCTCACTTACTAGATCTCTCTTGCCGCGATGTGCGCGGTTGCCAATTATACATGAATATAGTGAGCCTTAACATACCGGCCTCCTTGAAATATGTAACACATTTTCAACATATATACATGAAATACAAAATAAAAGATAAAAATGGATTGTCTCTTTCAAAATAAATTGTCACAATTCAAATAAAATAAATGTTCTTAATCGTCTTTCTCGAAAGGTAATGGACACAATTTAGTAACTGGTCTTTTCAACAAACTGTTAGTTGTCTTCACAGTCACCACTCTTAGGACATCGTCGTTCCCGGAATGTAGTGAGATCGGAGACCAGCTCAAGATGAACCGCTTTTGTGGACAGGCAAATAAACAAGCAAACATAGAATTTTACTAATCTTGCCCCTCTAGTTGTCCGATCTTTAATATAAAACGGTCCTGCATAGTCTACACCTGTGTTCGTGAATGGTAGATACTGATTTACTCGTTTTGTTGGGAGGTCTCCTATGATATACTCAGCTGATTTCGGATTTACTCAGAAACAACTCACACATCTGCGTATGATACCTCGGACTAGACTACGCCCTGCTATTGGCCAATAAGTTTGTCTAATTGATCCTAAAAGTAAGGTTGGACCACAATGTAGCAGTCTTTCATGTTCATACCGTAATATTAACTTAGTAAGTTCGTGATTCTTGGGAAGAATAATTGGATGTTATGAATCATATTTCACGTTAGAGTTTCTAATTGTACCACCTACTCGAACTAGTCCTACAGAATCCACAAATGGATTTAATGATAATAAATGACTATTTTTGTTTACTTGTTTTTTGTGAAATAGACCTTTATATTCCTCAGCGAAACTTGCCTTCTGACATAATTTTAACAATTTAATCTTAGCATCATTTAGCTCCTTTACTGATAACGTCTTATCGATAGGGGAGCGGCGGGTATTGCCGTACATGCGGGTAATCCCGTACATGACAGATTTTCCATTACGCCATCTATTTTATAAAAGCTTAAATATAAAACGAATGCATCCTTAGATGTTTAGTAGATAGCTGCAAGAATTGGAGATCTACCTATTAACAGAAACTTTCTACAGCAAAACAAAGTTTATAGCATGGCGCCGTATATGACCGCTGTGACTTTTTAATTACTACGAACAGTGATTGAATGGGTTTTACAAAACATTGCTGTCAGTGTATGAACAACTAATAGTCGGCGTTGACTTTACATTGAAAGGTAAGTTGAAATATTACAAATAACATCGTAGAAAGATATTTTAATCTACGTAGCATATTCGGGTATTCCCGTACGCACGTACGCCATTACCCTCCAATGTACGGTATTGTCCTCTTGTGTACGGCACTGTACGACTATATTTTCGTTGGCTATGAACATCTCATAGAGCACTGTTGTTTGTTACAGATGCCAAATAAAAGGAAACGGATTACAGAAAAATGTTCATGGTCAGAAGAATCCATGAAGTCGGCTTTGGAAGCTGTCGAAAATGGAGCAGCACAAAGAGAGACTGCACGTCGTTTCAACGTACCTTTAAACACATTACGAGATAGAATAAAGAAAGGTCATTATTATCCTGCAAGGATGGGAGCTCGAACAGTTTTTACGGAAGAACAAGAAAACGAAATTTGTCAACATTTGCTGCATTTGTCAAAAATGTTTTTTGGTTTAACTCCCATCCAGACTCGACAAGCTGTTTTCGAGTATGCTGCAAGGAACGCCATACCTAACAAATTTAATAAAGATAGGAAGATGGCGGGTAAAGACTGGATGTCTAGTTTTCTTAAAAGGCATCCCAATCTCAGCTGCAGAAAACCTGAGGCTACATCAATTAACCGTATTACAGGTTTCAACAAGGACGAAGTTGACAGATTTTACGAAAATTTAATTTCTTTGATGGAAAAGTACAAATTTGGACCAACTCGCATATTTAACGTAGACGAGACTGGCATCACTACAGTCCACAAGCCTACAAAAATTATTGCTGGCAAAGGAGTTAAGCAAATCGGTATTGTGACAAGCTGGGAAAGGGGAAAGAACGTCACCGTTTGTTGTTGCATGAGTGCAAGTGGCAGTTTTACACCACCTTTATTCATATTTCCCCGCCTCAGAATGGCTCCTTCTCTTGAAAGAAATGGTCCACCAGGGTCTATCTACAAATGTACGAAGAATGGATGGATGACCGAGGAAGTTTTTCACATGTGGCTTCAGCATTTTGTTAGTACAAATAAACCAACCAAAGAAGATCCAGTCCTATTAGTTCTGGACAACCATTGCAGCCACATATCTCTCAGAATTTACAACTTCTGTAGGGAGAATGGTGTCGTGTTATTGTCTTTACCTCCACATTCTTCACACCGTATGCAACCGCTTGACCTAACATTCTTCGGACCACTTAAGAAAGCATATGATATAGAGTGTGATCTATTCATGAAATCAAACGCATATGAAAAAATAACAATGTATGACATCGCGCAATTATTTTCTAAATCTTATATGAGAGTTGCTAACCCTTCTAAGGCAATTAAAGGATTTGAAGTCTCTGGAATATATCCAATCAACCGCAATGTTTTCTCTGAAGAGGATTTTTATACTTCATCTAATGAAAATGCGTCATTTTCTAGATCGCCTCCTCAACGAAGCATCTCAAAAGACCAACCAAATTCTTCATCTGATCAATTAGGTCTCTCAGCACCAACAGAAACGTCTTTTCATGATATAACTCCGCTTCCAAAGAAAGTTTCTTCTATGAATGGCCCCAAACAGAATCGTAAAAAGCAGAGATCTGAAATTCTCACATCAACGCCTTTAAAGGAACAGCTAGAAATTGCCGAGCTCAAAAGAAGAGAAAATGAAAGGAAGAAAATGGAAGCGGCATGCAAGAAAAAAAGGGAAAGTTGGTAAAGGATAACGTGAGAGTCAAGACTGTTAAAAGAAGAATAGTAGAATCATCAAGCAATACTGATGTTAGTGAATCTGAGATTTGCAATGACGATGAACTAGACGAGGCTGAAAATATCGAAGGTGATGAAATCTGTATTATTTGTCGGGAATATGGTAAAGATGAAGAATGGTATCGTTGCGTTTCCTGTGGACACTGGGCCCATAAGTTATGCACCGGATATGATAGTCCTAAACACTATATTTGCGACTACTGCCCAGGTTTACAGCACTGAATATTTAGTATGCACCACATTTTTTTATTCTGTTTTATTTTCAAGCTGAAGGATCTTTATTTTGTTGTATGCTACTGATGTCATTATTTTTATAACAAATATATTGAGTTTCTTGCAATTTTTATAAGTAGTTTATATATGTACGGTAATACCCGCAATGGAGGGTAATGCCGCACATGGAACGTTTTTTGGAATCTTCATTTTTACATTCCTGGGTTAACATCAATTTATTTATTTCCACCGGATATCACTACGGCGAAGCTTAGGCTACGCCCACACCAAATTTTGAAACTATATCTGCCCAGGTTTTTGTGTAATTAATTTTAATGCTTAAGTGTACGCCAATACCCGCCGTTCCCCTAATTCTATCAATTCTCCTTCTCTTATAAGTCACATTATGATAAAACCTTAAAATAAAAGCACTACTCTTTTTAACTTGATAAAACTAGAACATTTTGTAAATATATCTGAATTCTGTAAAACGTTTACAGTATGTAAAGTCATTTTCCATTCCTCCAAATGAACATTATAAAAATATAAATTATCGCTATAAAGCCAAGTCGGACCATGACGCCAATGATCCGATATCTAATTTCTCTGCTCTAATACCCCTTGATCTTAAATCAGCGGGATTATCTTCTGATTCAACATAGTACCAATTGATAATGTCCGTTAAATTTTGAATTTCGCTAACACGGTGTGCTACGAAAATTTTCCACTTGTTTGGCGGGCCTCGAATGTAGTGTAAAATAATCGTTGAATCTGACCACAAAAATACCTGACACTCTAACTTTAGTGATTTAATGACCTTCATGACTCCAATTTCAGTATAGGTAATTTCATTAATGGCGCTACTTTTGATTTTGTACATAGTAACTACGAAAAATGCTCATTATATTTGTTTTTACTGCGAATATCGATACATGCGCCGTATGCCTTCTCGATGACGTCAAAAAAACCGTGAAGTTCTGTTCTAGTATAATTTGAACAAACAACTTGTCTCGAGAATTTCACTTTGTTCAAAGCAGGTAGATCATTACAAAACTCTATCCATTTTTGTGTCAAATTTTCAGGTAACTTAGAGTACCAACCTATTTTTCTTGCCACAGCTGTTGAATCAAAATTTTTTCCATTTATAATTACACACCCTAAAAGTCCTAGAGTGTCAAAAATTTGAGAAACCGTGGACAAAATTGTACGTTTACTGACGATCAATTTATCACATTTAAACTCGGATACCCTGTAAGTAATCAAATCAAATTTCGCGTTCCACTTTATACCTAATGTTTTATTAGCTTCTTGTTCGCCTAGTTGTAAAATACTTGAATCAAGGGATTCATTAACTATGAATTTGTTATATAAGTTTGAATTGTTTGTGTGTCATTTTCTTAAAATAAATCCACCACTGCTTAGAATTTCTTGTAAGTTTTGGTGTATAGTTAATAGTTCCGATTCAGAGTCCGACCCTGTTAAACAATCATCCATATAGGAGTCTTCTTTGATTACTCTACTGACCTCAGGATAATCATTTTCACAATCTATATCTAACTGATGCAAGGATCGTACTGCCAGAAAGGTGCTGAAGTTGTTCCAAAGACGAATCGATTTAACTCGTAACATTTAATTTCTTCGCTAGTATTTGGACGCCAGAATATACGTTGAATTTGACACTGTTCTTTGTTTACTCGCACCATTCTGTACATTTTACTAATATCGGCCGTCATTATGTAGTGATATTTTCTGAGTCTTAGGACAAGAGACAATAGATCGCTTTGGATTACAGGACCGCTGAATTGCGCTTCGTTTAATGAAACACCTGTATCCGATGGCATAGATGAATCATATACCGGCCTCGTGTAGTCATGGATTCTTTTATGACTGCATGGTGTGGTAAATAATATTGTTTTAGTTTGACATCGCTACTCTCGTCATATACATACATGTGCCCTAACTGGATATATTCGTACATTGCCTTTTGATACTCATCATAATGTGATGCATTTTTAACTAAGTGGTTTTCTTGCGAATGGAATCTTTTTAATGCTGCTTCGCGTGATGAACCAATTTGTTTTATCTTGTCATTAAATGGTATAGATACGATAAAGTTACCTTCTTTATCTCTCTTGTAATTATTCTTGAAATAGTCTTCACTGAATTGTTCACTGGAACTCAAAATAGAGTCCGTTTTATTAACTTCTTCGACTGTCCAAAGTTTTGATATTAAAGTTTCTAAGTTTTCGTCGTTGACTTGTTTTTGTAGACAATTAACTTTCTTTCTTCTGCAACGTTAATGAATTAAGTTTAACATGTCCGTCTAGCATTAATTTCCAAACAAAATTTGAACCTAGAAGCAAATCTATGGATTTCGGAATATTAAAATCCTTATCTGCTAATTGACATTCTATACTTTCTGGGATGTTTATTTCTTTTTTACTGAAATATTTTAGTGGTAAATTCTCTGTTATCTTGGTTAATACTAAACATGGTATTTTACATTTGAACTAGTTTGACCGACTCCCATAATTGTGTAATTTACCCTGTCTAAGATCCAACCTTTTACACAGCTCTTCGCCAATGAAGCTGTTTTGGGCACCACAATCTAAAAGCGCGCGGCAAACGTATTTGTTATTTGCTTTTTCTTGTTGAAGCTCGACGAGTGCGGTGGATAGGATAGCTTCTGGACCCACCGATGCTGTGTTGCCGGCTACTAAGACATTCTCCTGGGTTTTAGAAGTATTATTATTATTTTCTGAACTGGAATTTTGTGTTTGTGTTACACAATAATGTATTATGCGATTGGTGACAGTTTCTACATCGCGTTGACTTGCAATCTTCAGTCCTATGATTGTTCCGAAGACAATTTAAACATAATTTTAATTTGATACATTCCTGCTTTCGTTGTATAGGATTCAAACATAATAGACTCGGACATTTATAGATTGAATGTGGTTTTTTACAGCAATAGCAACTAAAATTTTGCGTTACCGCTGCGTTTAAGCTTGATTTACTTTGCTGAGAATATCTTGAATTGTATTGATATCTTAATTTTCTAGAGTTATTTGTTTGATTTCTTGTTTCGTGGTTTTTTATTTTTGCTCTTGGGTGCTCTCTAATATTTGAATGCGTTCTTCTAAAAACGACATTTGTATTCCTCAAATTTCTGTAACTCCAAATGAAAGCACTCTACCTCGGTAAATTCGTTTTTGAATACAGACTCGTAATAATTGATTACTCTTGTTAATTTTGCTTTGGTTCTGCCTCTCTGAACCTTCAACTCACTTAAGTTTGACATTTTACCAGTTCTAGCCAGGATAGCGCCTAACTAAACTAGGGAAATTGATAAGGAAAATTTGGAACAGACTCACTTATTTCTGGCTTGGTTTGCAACGTTGCTGTGTTCTTCTTGTTCTAACTCGGCTCGGCGTGACTGTTGCTTGCGTATTGTGTTTCCAACTTGGGTGTTTTATCGGCAAATGGCGGCGTTCTCCTAACCACTTGTTGATACTTTCTTTACCAAATTTACTCTCTATCTTGGATCGAAGGATCTTATGTATTTGCTCGTACTGATTCGGCTTGATTTAACGCATTAGACTTGATTTGTTTTTATATTTTTATTAAATAATTTGAAGAGATTGACCTAGACGTCTTTCTCCCTCGCTTACGAGATCATTAAGGGTGTTCGAGCAGGATTTCAAACCAAACTCAAACCGTCAGAGGCATGCGCATTTTAATTTTAAGAAAACGGAAATTCATATGCGCATGCTCCACAATTACGGAACACAGTTGGAAACTGGTCCAAACTACTGCTCGAACACCCTTTTAATTCTCTCTCGCCGCGCTGTGCGCGGTTGCCAATCATACATGAATATAGTGAGCCTTAACAATCTCTATTTGGTGGAAACCCGATGCTAGATCGAGCGTAGTAAAATATTGGCATTTGCCAAGTTGGTCTAGGAGATCTGATATGTTCGGGAGGGGGTATTTGTCACCTACTGTCACGTCGTTCAGTTTCCTATAGTCCACTACGACTCTCCATTTCTGTGTTCCGGAGGCGTCCATTTTTTTGGGCACAACCCATACGGGGGAGAAGACCAGGGTGAATTTGATGGTCTTATTCCTTGCTCTAAGATCTTGGAAATTTGGGATTTAACTTCTTGTTTATGTACATGTGGATAGCGGTAGGACTTGATTAAATTTGTTTAGAAATATTTGTCTCTATGTCATGTTAAACTTCGTTAGTAAATGTCAAATTATCGTTTTCTAAATAGAATATTTCTTCAAAATCAAGTCAAAGTTGAGTGATGTTTTCTTTCTCTTCGTCGTTGAGATGTTCTAATCTAAACTGATTCATAATTTCGTATCGTCTATCGGTATGTTTGTAGTCTGTATTGGTGTTAATGTTACATATACTGAAATTATTTTCGTCTTCGTATAAATCGAATTCTAGTTCAGAAAATACGATAGTCTTATCAAAGGCGTTGGTGTTCAAGATTGGCACAAGAAATTCTCCATTCTTATCTATCTTAACTATAGAGTTTGGAATGAGAACTCTTTCGATTTCTTGCCTTAATAAGACTGCCTCTGTGTTAGCTCGCTTATTTGTTGTATGAAGTATGAAGACTTGTTCTGTTCGGGGTGGAATTTTTCTTTTATTAGTGGGAATTGTGTTCTGCGTTTCACTACAATTATTATTATTAACTTAGTAAAGAGGTACGGTTTTAAACTTTGTAATGAGTAGCTTATTTTTTATGTCGAATACACAATTATATTTTTGAAGAAAATCGGAGCCAAGTAAACCGTCAAAGTCGATATCTAAGTTGCATATATAGACTTTATGAGGGTCATTTATGCCAAAAGGTATTAAGTTATAGGAACCTTTTCAGTTGTTATTCCTTGAATTACAAAATTTTATGTTTGTCGCCTTTTATAATTTTTACAAGTGTTTGGCTTAAAGATTGAAATTCCAGCTCCACTATCTATCAAAATTTTAAATGTATCTGTTGCATCTTTCATATAATATAATTTTCTCGAATTTACAGTTAACAGTTGTTTTACGCAAAGTGGTGTTCTAGTAGTGTCTCGTCCGTCAGAGTCAGTTTTCTGGTTTTCGTTGAAATCTCTGATATCGGATCTTGGATAAGATTGTGTCCTGGGGGTTGGTCTTGTGTTTGGGGTGTTTGAAAATCCTGAGATTGTAAAGATTGAGGGATTTCTTCGTAAGAGTATGGTTCGTAAGTGTTAGAATAGTCGGAGTTGTAGTCATTGTCGTAACTATTATAGTCACTGTGTTAATTATGGTCGTATGATTGATACGTTGGGTCGTAATAATCGTTTTGATAATATTCTGGTTGCGTATATTCTTGTGGGTTCAAGTGATGTGCTCTATTTTGGGAATCATTGAAATTGGGATTTGGTTGAATTGCTGAAGGTCTATGAAAGTTAGGCCTAATTATCGATGGTCTGTTCTGGGGAATTTGGTTTTGTTGTGGTCGATTTTGAAACTGGGGTCGATTTTGGAATTGGGGTCTAAAAGGTTGTGTATTAGAATTACTTGGTTGAAATTGCGGTCTTGGTATGCTTGGAAAATTCTGGCTATTATGTTGAATTTGCCTACTAATACACTCATTATAAGTATGACCGTTCCGTTTGTAATATGAACATTGTTTAATTTGTGGATGTAAGTTTGGTTTCTTAATGTTGACTGACAATTGGTTTCTATTTTGATATTTTTGTTGTTCAAAATAAGATAATTGCTGCTCTCGACGGATCTGATTTATTGCTGAAAGTATATCGGTTGGGTCGCTAGCTCGGATTATTTGTACAAGTTTCGGATCTAGGCCGGTTAGCAGGGTGTTAAGTACCATAGAATTAGTTACTTGAATTTGAGCTGTCTTTTCGATGTTAGTTAAATTCTGCTTTCTGATGGAAGCATGAATTTTTGCCTCGTGCGTTTGTAGTCTCGCAACGAAAGTTAAGGGCGATTCACCAGGTAACTGTCTAATTCTTTGAAGATCTTGAATCAAAGCGGTAAGATCCCTTGAGTCGCCAAAGTGAGCATCTAAGAGTGTCTTGATTTCGTCCCATGAATCTGGGTTGCAAGAATTCATTAATTCCGCGGCTCTACCTCTAAGTCTGTTCTCTATATGTAGAACGAGCAGATTTTTCTGATCGCCTACAGCCATTTGAAAAGCGGTATTGCAAGCGTTTAAGAATGTTGTGAGCATGATTTGATTTCTATCGAAATCGGGAATGATTGAGAAAATCTCCGATAATTTGTATGGTTCGGTTATTACATGTTGGATGGGATTTTGATTTTGGTTATTGTCTGAATCACCGGCTTGGCTTCTTGTTTCAACCATGGTGCGTGATATAATTTGGGATTATGACAATAGAAATGGTATACAATATAAAATAACAATTTGGGAAAACCGAAATAATCGATTATCAATTGCAACAATATAGATACAGAAAATTCTTCATTCGTCAGCGGGAGATGAAATCTTTCCTCCGTGAACTGTGTTACACCAGGTGAGCGTCTGCGTGTTCCTTGATGCCGGGCAGACCGTCTTCTCGCTCTGAAGAGTTTCACTGATAGTGGTTTCTTGATTTTTCTTGAGGTTCACTTCTCTTGAAGATTTAGAAATCACCACAAATAGTTAGAATTCTCGTGTTCTATTCGTGTAGAGAGTATCCTACTGACTGCGCCATTTTTATATCTTTTTATTTAAAATTCACTTATTAAAAAACAATTTTATACTTTATTTATTAGATGTTCTAAGTTACAGAAATTATATTATATTAACTAAGTTACTACGTACTAAGATGATTACTGGTGTGATAATAATTATGAGTGGAACGCGACAGTAGCTCGTACTTTATATTATTAAGCTGCTGAAATGTCTTATTACAACCGTAGGTGTCTGGAAAGACAGTGTGGTTGGTTGCAACTTTATTGTGGGTACTGTGTCTTGCAGAACCCAGGGTTGAATATCAAGATTAGCAAGTACCAGA
This sequence comes from Crioceris asparagi, assembly GCA_958507055.1. Lineage (NCBI taxonomy): Eukaryota > Metazoa > Arthropoda > Insecta > Coleoptera > Chrysomelidae > Crioceris > Crioceris asparagi. Next base: position 54,211,225 of record OY293826.1, on the reverse strand, counting down.
CGCATTGTCATCAAATTCCATTTATAAAATATAGGTCATGCAACAATTTCTGTTATAGACGTTACGTCATCATATAATCTAATATAACATATAATAAATTGTAACAGGCCGATGTCTGTACATTAGAGATATTTAAGAAAAACGAATATTAGGGTCATTATTAGAGCAAAAGAAGACAAAGCAACATTTTTTAGATTGTTTGTATCCGTCTTTGTAAGCGCATCACGCAAATAATACTGCAGTGCAGTTTTCACCAATATATTACTAGAAGTCTAACTTAAAATATAGGCTCCATTTTAACACCCTTGTTTGTCTTTCTGTATGTTTGTACACGCATCACGCTAAAAATACTTCATAGAATTGAATGCAATTTTCACCGATGTATTGCTAGACATCTAACTTAAAATATAGGCATCACGCAAAAACTAACGCATGGAATTCAATGCAGTCTTTCACGCGGATGAAGTTGCGGGCAAAAGCTAATCTATTGCATAAAAATGTTTTTAAATGATGTTTTATCGGTTTATAAAATGGTGTCTTGCAAAAACAATTGCTCTAACAGTGTTTGGTACCAAATACAAAATTCAAGTCGACGCTCGGAATCACATCATATAATCATGGTACTTGTGCTTCAAAGTTTTAGCTTTCTTCTCCGAGTATCACTTGAGTGAAAAAATAGGTGATTTTCAGCTTTTTTGAATATTTTAGGAAACTTTGATTTTTTTTCAATTTGCAAACCAAAAAATTTTAGAGGTCTAGATTACGCAACTTTTCTCCAATTTAACCATCCTTCTATCACTTACAGTTTAAGAAATAGCAATACTGTTCTTATGAAATCGTCGGGATCCTGTACCTATATGAAACTTCAGACTTTACCAAATCTTAATTGTATAACTCAGTATTTAACTAATTAAATACTACCCAAGTATCTTCTAGTACTCGCTTATTTTAGCTAAAAGTATCTAGAAATCATAGGAAATCAGACTGAAGGCCTTAATTCTTATCTCTTTAACGATATCACTATGCGTTGTTCTAGTTCCAATGTATTCCATCAACATTAATATGCATACTCAAGTATAATAATTCCCGACATGACTTTGTATAGCTTACAAAAGCTAACATTTCATATTCTTAGTATCAATAAATAATGTAGCCCGATCAAAAAGTTGAATAAAAATTCTGTAATTGATAAGGAAATTTGTATTTTATTAACCACTTTGTTGCGAATATCGCTTAGGAATATGGAAATGAAGCAGAAAAAAGCCTGCGTGCAATTTACATATTTCGGATTTCTTGTAAAACAAGAAACAATGTTATTACGAAGAATAGAAGGACGCATTCCATCTATTTGAGAAATATTTAAATTTAATGTCGTATACAATTATCTGTTATACGGAGAAAATGTACCTGGGAATGCATAATTTTTGCTTTTCCATAGCTACTTTTAGGAGACTAGTAAAGAAAGTATTGTAATCGTGTACAATTTTCGAATCCTTGAATCAAGAAATTATATTATCATTGATCTGTGTCAAGATCATCTCGGGAACAGATAAACTGATTTTGTTGATTCTTTTTTGTTTTGTAGAATATCTATGTGGCTCGCCGGTAACACAGATTGAGCATCATGCTGGAGCGCGAAGACGGCTCTAAGGATTTTGATGAAACTCTCTTAAAATATTCTGTTTAAAGCCCTCCACTACCTGTTATAACGCGTAACTATGAGGATAAACAGGAAAAAAAGTGATGCTCATAGGTAGGTACTTTAAAATTTTCTAACTAGGTAATCCTATTACGGAAAAACGGCTCCTGCTACCTCAAAGTTAATTATAACCATTGTTGATTGTCTTGGCACGCTGAAAACAGGGAATGGTCACACGACCTGATCTGATAATTCTTATATTCTATAGATTTCGTTTGAGAGCAGTAGAAAAGTCGTGTGAATGCACATACCAGATTTTTGATATGAACTATTTTTTTATTTTATATCTAATGAACATTTTTAAAGTGTTATAATTGAAGTATGAATAATTGTAGATCAAATAAAATAATATTTCAAACTCTTTTTATACATGTAATGGTCATACAAAGCAAGCTTAGCAGGTGCCATCTCAACCATATACATCTAGACAAATTCAAAGTGAGCTACAGCGTAAAGGTAAGGAGGCCAGTAACTGTATAGACACATCTAAATTTAAATAAATAAATATTTTGAATTGCTTTTCTGCTTACTCTTTGGCCTCACACTTGCTCGGGATGATCGTTCAAATTGTTCCTAAGTAAACAAGCGAGGGTCTTTATTACCGCTCTCCTGATCTCTATTTTTTTAATTTGCCGCCGCCTCATGCATATTGTCCCTAGATATTCCAAGAATTCCAAATTCAATGAAAATGTTATCAAAAATAACTGATATCTGCTCACTTCTCTAAAAGCTATATGACAACATAATTATAGAAATTTTAAATTAGAATTACAAACAGAAAAAAATATCTCATAAATAGCTTCGACCTTTTTGGAAGTAGCAGTGGACAGGTTCTCAAAAATCTAGTTAATCAGAGACGTGATAATCTACAACTATGAATAAAAATAATCTTCCTAGTTATGAAGTGCAAATTTGGCGGAGGTTTCTTTATGTACCTATACCAAGAACCATGTGGTTAAAGAGTTGTTCTCAGTTAGTTGCGGGTGAACACTTTGGAATCATGAAGACTGTGAAAGACTCAGGGACGTTTCTATTATTGATCTGTAAAAAGACCGTGCAAAATGAGACTGAAAGTGTATATGCATCCATTGCTTCAAATTCCCAAGCCAATTCAGCCTAATGAACACAAAGTTAAGAATTCTATGCTTTCACAAGATAATTCCGATTGATGAATACCTCAGTCTATATCGTTCACTTCACTTTAAATATAGGTTTAAGGATTCAAGGATTGGTGAGGAAATATGCCAGAACACTAATCTTGTTTACCTCATTGTCAGTCTTGAAATTTATTCTAGTTGTTCGAGAAGTTTCAAGAGTTCAATAATTTTTAAATTTATTCTCATTCATTGGTAGACTATTGGGATTTAACACCTTAAACTATCTATTTGTAATTGTAAAGTTAGATGTAAATTTCTGGTATAACTAGAAATCACTGTAAGTCACCTCAAATTTAATGATACACTGAAGTCCAACAGAAGGCGAATATAAGGAAGCAAAAATAAGTCAGATTTGCTATCATGCTTCTAGTAGGGCCACCGTCTGAAAACAGCTACGAAATTTGTCTAGTTATTAGGCAAATGAATGAGTCCAAAAGTAGAAATCAGACACATTTTGTGAGAAAAATTTCGGACACGGGCGCGTCTGATCTAATTATACGGGCTATGATTGCATCGGCTTGGTCCTCAATGTAAAAAGCTTTTCAAAAACGCCCCATATCAGTTCAAATTATCACAAAATATGCAAAATAGAACCCACAGATATTCTAAATCATTATTCCAATAAAAGCTTTAATGAATCAGTAAGATATCAAAGTTGTGAAGTACTTCGACGTTGCAGGCAAAGTCAGTGAATCCTCCGATCCGACGTGTCATCCATAAGTACGAGTATTATCTGATTTCAGATATTGCTTCTCATTTGATTGATACTCGCATTTTCATCGAGGGGAAACATAGATAATAAATGTGGCTGGAAAATTTTTATTTTTCAGCCTGCTACAGCATATCGAACGGTTTGATGTTCCATACCTATGTTTTTGGTACTGTTTTTTTGGTATTGTCTTACAAAAACAACATAATAGATTTCAGAAAAATGATTTTTGAGTATTGCGATTTAGTTTTATTTAACTGTACTCGAGTTGTGAGTTCTATTGTTACAACTTCAACGTGATGTTTTTTATTTATCTAAAATCTTTCGTAAATTTTGGGACACACAATATGAATAATTTATTGATAAATTTGAAAAGATTTGAATGCTCGTCAACATTCTATCCATCGAGCTGTATAATGACATGTTATGGAAATGCTGTAGTTACTAGAATTTATTTTCCAATTTCAATTTGCTTTAACGTTATCCAATAGTGAGAGAAACAAGAACATTGAATGAATTACTCATATCAATGACTTTCAACTAAATTAGACATTACCACGAGCCCCGAGTTTTAGAATAAACCATTTTGCTATGAACTTTTTTGTAGTACAGCTACATTGATAGGCAGATACTAAAGAAAAATTATTCAGCATATTTATCAACATCATCTCTTTCAATTATTTGACTTTTTATCTGATTCCAAGCATTCCAGCTTCAAACCTTTATCTCAACCTCCTTAAAAACGATCGATCTCATATAACTGAGTCCGTGACATTATGTGATGTATTTATTCAAATATTCAATAGAGATAAGGTAATAAGACATCTAAATTCTACAAAATCTGACTGGATCTATAGTTGATCTATTTGCGAATAATACCCCCATATACTTCTCCCAATACTACCACCTACAAACTTTGAAAAGGTGTGTTACCTGTTCAAATATACCAGAGCTGAAATAAATTTATGTGCCTGTTATGTAAATTATCTTAGTCACAAAATCTAAGGGAAAAAATAAATTTGGTAGCATCTCATTTCCTTTTTATGGCTTGCGGAAAATACGTCCAAATAAAAAACACTCGTTTCATTAGAATAAATAAATTCTATATTCATAGTTATATAATAGCTTAATATCTGCATTTAAATATGACAGATATATTGAAAAGCAAGAAGTAGGCTGCGATCCTCAAGGCCCGCCCTAATAAATATTTATTTCAAAATGGATGTTCTAAAAGTACAAAACTTTAACCATAATTACCCCGCCGCTAGACAAATTTACATACCATATTTTATCCCCAACCCTTGTAATAAAAAATATGCGTCTCAGCTCCGACGTGCGAGTGGAGTTTACTCTTTAAGTGCGTTTGTAGAATTGTCAAAATGAATAAATGAACGCATCTCTTATAAAACGGAAAACATATTTATAGTTTTATTTATATTTATTTTATATCGATTCGATATCTCCAGTTTTCACAACACCTGCCTGGAAAGTTCAACTTTCGAGAACTGATTATCGTGGCAAAAGAACTCGATTTGCGCACCCTAAAATTGTATGACTCTAGTGTGAGAAATATTTTTTTCCAGCCAGCCTCATGAATTACTTGGTATCTTAATCCCTTGGTTATTGCTGCATAAAATTACCGCAACTAACATTGTTAAAATTTAGGCATGCTGAAAGTCCTTTACCACCTGACAAAACGTGTAGCTCTGAGAAAAAAAAAGCAGAAAAAAAGTAATGCTCAAATGAACTATCAAATTTAGGTACAAACATTTTATTCATATTCGGTTTTACCTACGTCAAAATTCAATAGGTATTACCATTATTGTTTGTCTTTGTCTTAGCAAACTAAGAAAAAAGGAATCGTCATACAAGCTAATCAGACAGGCTTTATATTTTATGGAATTCGTTTCAAAGCTGTAGGAAAAACCCACATAAAGAGTGTTTCCTAATAACATTCTAATATTTAAAGAGGTTATTCTTGTAGCCATTATGAGAAAAAAACTTCATATGAACAATATGTTTTACAGGTTTTTTTCCTGATAGTTTCGATATGGCATTCAAAATTCTATTTAGATTACTTTCATTTTATAATTTTCGCCTTTACCAATTTTTCCCTTAAATCAGTTTTTATAAAAAATAATGGTCTGTTCACATGCAAACGAATTAATTTTATTTTTTATGTGAAAGCAGTACGTCACAAAAAAATAAGATATCAGATTTACTAAGATAGGAATAAGAATTTCAAAAATTATTTTAACTTTAAGAAAAAGCAGTGGCGTATAACTTTTCTTTTTAAAATGATTCGGTGCAAATACTGCACGGACGCCACTGACAAGAATATTATGAATTATTTTGTACATCACAAAGTACCTTTGATGTATAGAAGACGCGTAGGTACTATGTTTCATAAAAATATATCGTCATACCAAAGTTATCATAAAAAAAGATTTTCTGTTCCGTTAAGGTAAAATAAATATCTTTAGAATATAATATTAGAAAGACTTTATTTAAGTCAACAGTAGACATAAGGTAATACAATTACCGTGCCTACCAACGATGACAACAACTACTCGGTGAGCTAAAGCTCCAGCCCGCATTGCATTACATCATCGTTGATAGGTGCAATATGATTGATTACAAACCGATACATATTGCATACTTCTAACCCTTTTGCTTTAATTTCATTACCGTACACGGTAATTGTATTACCTTATGTCTACTGTTGACTTAAATAAAGTCTTTCTAATATTATATTTCACAGTAGAAATCTTCACATCATTTTTCGATATCGAACAACGTGTATCACGTTTCAACTTCTAACTCTTAGGTGGCGCTAACAGCGGCACCCCGTTGTGTTCATGTTGGCATATGTCGACTTCTCAACGGCGCTTTGACTTCTTCGGACACATCCCAGAGTCATATGTGTATCTGATGAGTTCTAATGAGAACGGAATTGGTGATCATACGCTTGACTCATCTGTGATGTGTTCCGAATGAAATTAAAGAAAAAGGGTTAGAAGTATGCAATATAATATGTATCGGTTTATAATCAATCATATTGCACCTATCAACGATGATGTAATGAAATGCGGGCTGGAGCTTTAGCTCACCGAGTAGTTGTTGTCATCGTTGGTAGGCACGGTAATTGTATTACCTTATGTCTACTGTTGACTTAAATAAAGTCTTTCTAATATTATATTTCACAGTAGAAATCTTCACATCAATTATCGATACCTTTAGAATATATTTTCATATCAAGTTTTTTTCTCAAAATGGACCCAAGAAAAACCTCCTTAAATATTAGCATACTATCAAGAAACGCCCAGTATATTATTTATTTTTTAAATCTTCATGGTGTTTTGCCTCATGTTTCCATACGTTCCTATTGGATTCAGCCTGTAAATATATAATGATAATTTCTATCAAATATGTGCGCTCTACTCAAAAACATGTCCTCAACAATATCTTAGACACCTTTTCTCTGCAGAAAACGTTTATCGTATTAAATCTATTCTGGAATGAACTTGAGAATAGCGAGCTGTTCTGATTTTTATCCCTCTGCTATAATAAAATCTCATTTCCATGGCATCCTACTGGCAACAGAATCAGCTTTTATGGCTTTCTATAACCAACCTTAGGTACCTAGATTCTTTCAGCGGATCTAATTTCCAATCTTACCATCTACCGATAGATGATCCATACACATATACATATTATTTAATCATCTTTTAAGAGAAAATCTATGTGGTATTTTATGTTTTGATAAAAAATCTTTGATGTCATCAATTAGAATCTATTAAATTTAAGAGTATAGTAGGGTTCAACATATACCGTTGATTTTTTGACTGCCTAGAAATTGAACAGCCGAAGTTTTTCAACAACAGTAAAATCTCTCAGTAGCAGCTACCCTCGGGGAATTAAATATTGCGGGTGTAAGAGGGGTGGTCGCAATAGAAAAAAAAAATAAACAACTCTTTTTTTACTCGGTCTATAAAATAAAAATGATTCCGAAGTCATTTGTATTACGTTAGTATATAATGTGTCAAAGTGACAGTAAATGCGGAAAAAGTGTTTTGATACTTTGAAAATAAAAATATGCAACAATAATGTGGATAACGGATTTTACTCTTCAGTTAACAGAATGTTGTTTTTGCGGATTAGATATGTTGGATCGGATTAGGATCGGAAGCTACGATATCCTGTCAAAAAATACCCCTTTTGGTAGAATTGAAAAGTAATCAGTTTTGACATAATTGAAACGCAATAACTATCAGAGGGAATACGGAAGTTCGAAATTTCATTCAAACTGCTGATTTTTAGTTTGATGAATCTAGCAATATCATTTGATACTATAGAACTATGTTCATGATTATAAAAATGAGAATTAATGTCATATATTACTCAAATAAGCTTTTATTTTCAAAGGTTTATTTTTTTATAAAGGACTGCACTTAATATTAGAATGTTCAATTGTTTTTTCGACGCCATGTCAATAGGTATAAAATTTTGCAATAATTGGCCTCCATTAATTACAAAAATACCCATGCTATCCCACACTCCGTGAGACACACATACATAATAAAAATGTATCATTCTATTGATTTTCACATAATTCTAAATTCTAAATATTCTAAAATAAATTATTGCCATTTTATAGTATATTTTAATAGAATTCAGAATCATATTTTAATATAATCTGAGAGATATTTCCAGCCATCTCAAAATTGTTAGTGGTATAATACTTTTTTCTCTAGGACTCTTAAATTAGGACAGGGACTGCCCTGCCCCAATTTAAGATCTGTACTCCTCTTCATGGATTGGTAGGTATGTTTTATCAATATATGCAAACGTTTTTAAGTTCACAATAATTTTTTTACGATTTTCTTCTTCTTTTTTATTGTCACTGGTGACCAATTTGGACAGGCCACAGAAACCTGCCCAATCACATTACAAGTTCGTTTATTAATTTTAAATATTCTAGACGTTAAATGTGACAGAAAACATTATCTAACCTATTAAACCGATAATCGCTGACTTCTTTGCTTATTTTCGTCATACCGACTCACATGTAAGGTAATACAAATGGTTACTTAAATGGACTATTATTTAATTCAGTTGTTTAGCCGTTGCCTTTACATATCTTCTTATAAGGTAGTTTCTGTAGAGGATTTTGAAATTCACTACATTTGGTTGAAAGAATACTTACTCTGAAAAGCTACTTTTGTTTTGAAAATTTTGATCTAAAAGTCTCAGCAAAACTTATAGAAAAACTAAAATGCCACATGTTACCTTGTTTTCGATTTAAACTGACAGTACTATCATTTCGCTGTGCATTTAGAGGAGGTAGGTGCGCAATAGACATATTTTCTTGGCGCATCCACCAACATTCACAGCGTTTTCGAGAATATTGTACATAAATAAGCTGTGACTAATAAGATTTCAAAGTTAAAAATAATGAAATAGAATGTAATAATCAAACGCATCAAAGACAACTATAGTATGAAATAATAATTTGAAATATCAATATACATAGAATGTATTTCGTTAATAAAACTGGGAAGGAGTAATGTTGTTATTATATACCTATAGTAGGTATAGGTAACTATACCGTAATAATATCTAGTAGAAATACTGCTGGAGCGTTTATAATATATTATAGGTTTGCCAAAGCCTTGTTTGAATTGAATCCACTCTAAATGAATATCCACAGAGATAATAAAAACTTACTGAATCAACAAATTAAGAAATGATGATTCCGATTTATAGGATAAAAATGTACCTATGCGAAAATGTCTTGTCCTGATCTTGTCAGCTTTGTTGAAACCACAGTTCATAGTAGGTATTGTCATTTTATTCAGGTTAGCTGTTAGCCCATTTGATTTCGAGAAAAAATGGGGGGATCAAGTTTGGTTGAAAAATAAACAAAAAGCAAGAGATTGTTTAGTGATAAATAGAAATTGAGAAGTACCTAGCTAGGTACTGAAAACTTGTTCATTAATTCAATGTCATCGGAACGTAAACACTGCCTTGTATCACGGTGGAGAAAAATATCAGCATTTATTTTGCCTTATTAAAATGTTGATTCATTCAAATTGATACTATTTCTTCAGAGGGGGATGGAATAAAAGCATCAAGTAAATGTTTTATACAAAATCAGGCATAAAATGAAATCAATTCAATTTCACTGAAAATAAACGTATTGATCATTGTATCGGAAGCAAAATTTTTAAATTGAGCTCGAAAATTGCATATTACTGCCTGTTTTCAAGGCGGACGCGTATGCGCGTAAAGGGTCGTGAACAATTCTTAAACGTGGTAATTTTAGCGACACTCGTGATACTACGAATTCTTCAGCTGTTGTGTAGAGCTAGTAGTGACAGAATTTGAGAAAAGGGGAAACCAAGGTTGGTTCTCAGTTCTCAGCATATTTATGCAACAGATGTAGGTGCCTACTATTTTTTCAATTTGGCAATTATATAAAAACTGGCTGTAGCCTGCAACTTTTTCCGCGTAGTATTTAGTTTCATCTTAATATCTTTGAATAAGGATAACTTTTCCCCGATTTAAATGAAATGAAGCTTTTAAATTAGTTAATAGTAAATTATTAAGTAAAACCATTCCTGAGCACAGCTGAGGTCTACCACGCTATTCAGGTTTTTTTTACTTTGTATTCTCGAAATGGAATAATATTGTAAAAATATAATGAATATGGTAATAATAAATTAATAAATTGAAATTATACTCTGCGCCAAGCCAAGCTCTATGTAGGCACCTGTGAAAACCGTATTAAAATCCGTTTAGTAATTTCGAAAATGGCCGCGAAAAAACAAACAGACATAAAAAATTAAAACTGTTATGTCGTGCTCGTTTACAATTCTCTTATCGCCCATGTCAATTTTCGAGCCATAGGTACCTTCAATGTACATGCAGACCGGGTTCTACAGTTCTATTATATGAATCTAAAGATAATCTTATATCCACAAATTCATAAGAACATCTGAATCAATATTCTTCTGAAGGTAAGAAACTTTACATTCATATCATTTAATTTATATTTAATTCTAATATAGCTCATTTATTGATTCAATAGATACCTACAGATACTCGGTAGACTTAAATATTAGATAATTTGTTCGTACACTCTAAAAGAATCAAGAAGAGTAAATAATACATTCAAGTTAATTCACGATATCCTAATCAAACAAATTTGAAAGAATGTATATCTATATTCATATCCTTTTAATAATGCAAGTTAGTAATTGTCATTCAATAGCGTCTTTGTCAAAGCACTTAAGGAAACATATTATTTTACATGGTGGTTATTATCATAAATCAACCCCGAAGATAGGATCAGTTTCGAAGATCAGATATCTTAACATCAAGCCAAAGTTTAATACCAGTGGTGTATCCAGAATACTTCGACCTTGATATATTTATGTATATACGTGTTTCCGCAAATTCATCACACATAATGGAGTAAAAATATTGATTCCCTTTAAAATAAGATGCGAAAATATTTTTATGACATTCTTTAAATGGTATAATACAACAATATTAGAATTGATAACTTTCGGCTTTTTTTTAGTAGAGCATAACAAACAAATTTAAAGTTCGTATCATTTCCAAATAATTTATGGAATTGTCTTCTTGCACGGTTACCTAGATAATATCGAATAATTGAAGAATTTGCTTCTATGACCAACTTCCCAACGGAGGAGGTAGGTACGTGTACAATTCGACTGGGCTTTTTTTTATGTTCGTACGCCCCCTTCATATAGTGAACGTAGGTACTCCGATGTTAATGATTTTTTTTATTTTGAAAGAAGAGAGTTGAGAAATGGTCGCATTTCCTTTTCCCAATATGCTGCCCCGAAAGGAGCGACGGGGACGTTTTTTTAAGGTCGAAAATTTGAGACGGCAAAATGGAAGAAAAGACCATATACAGCAGCATTTATGTTGGACATTTTTCAAAAAAGATTACGGTTTCTGAGTTATAGCAATGGTGAAGTCTGGAGTACCTATGTGTTTCCGCTCTGTGTAGGGAGCATTTTTTTTTTCGAAAATCGAACATTTGAGATTGCCAATTAAAGAAGAGATCATATCCAACAACATTGAACTCGGATTTTTTAAAAAGAATGTGCAGGCTGTCCAGAATAAGATTCACTACTCCCCTATCTCAGAAACTATGAGAGATACGAAAAATAGTATTGAGATGAAATATTTGTGAATTTCTTTGACTTTTTTATTTTTATTGCTGCCATATTCAGAGGGTGTTTCGTATATCTGGAACACGATCAACTCTCTCATTTTAAATGGAACACCCTATATATTTTTTGATTTTTATATTCTTCGTAGATTTTTAGTTTAACTTTATGTAACAAACCATATACCTAAGTTTTTGAGATTTTATCATTTTTGTGAAAAAAATGACAATTGCAGGTGTATGAATAACGCATCATGAGTATAGTTTGAATACCCATCGAGTGGGCTTTCGTCACGATTCCTGACGTCATCTGTCATTTTACGCATGTCGTAAATAATTTAAATTAAATTTTAATTCCTAACCTCAAAACACTGACACTGACATATTTGTAAGGGGCTAAAGCACTTTCAAAAATGTTTTACATTAAACGTCAAAGAGAACAAGAGCAAACGTCAAAATAATAATCAGCCGATCTGATCCAAGACATATGTTTATGACGTTAAAATTTTATTTCACCTAGTTTACAAACGAAAAAAGGAGATAGACAAGGTATGACGAAACCCCATTCGATGAGTATTCAAACTATAGCAATTCATACCATAAATTGAACAGTCACTATCATAAATTTAACAAGCAGAGGTGAAAATTTATAACCAACCTAGAAACAATCTCTCGCAATATACAGGGTGAATACGAAAGCGATGAAAAATTTGAATTGAATTTTATCAACTATCTTAGATTTTTTAAATACAAACCCCAATTTTTTTCTGTTGCACTGTATTCTACGTCTAAAAATAAGGGTACATTCAGTTTACTTCCCTATACCTAATATCAATCGTTTCTGAGTCAAAATTTAAAATTCTGTAAAACATAATGTTCATATTCGTTAATGAGATTTTGATTGCTTAATTAAATATCAGACTGTCAGTTGGGTGTGCTTTTGAAGAACCTGACCACTCTCTATCATAGTGTTAAAAAATGTATTCTGATCAAGGAAGGTATGATTGGTTTGACCATTTTATTATTAGCAATAGAAATATTATCCTAACAGTTAGAGACTATCGACGATACTTCCATCAAAGAAGAATTCCAGACAAATACATTTTTCAGTGACTTGAACAAGGCCTAAGAAATCACAGTTTTGACAGAAGAAACGCTGCAAAATATAATACTGTATTTTGAAGATACTCCGGAGAATTTTTTAAATAATGCAAGCAGGTATTTGGATATCGCTAGATCCACGATCCACGCATCGTTAAAAATAAACGGATATAAGCCGTATAAATTTGTAAAGCTACAAGAGTTGCAGATTGGTGATAAGGATCGTCGACTGGAATTCGGTTCTACCTTTAGGACCGTTAGTTTCAATACAATGACTTTGCGCGAATCTGTTGGACTGACGAAGCTATCTTTACCTCCGCAGGGTGTTTTAATAGGAAGAATTGTCATTTCTGGTCGCGAGCAAATCCTCAAAAGTATAAAACGATCCAGAAAAAAGGTTGACAAAGTGTTCATGTTTGGTGTAGTATATACAAGGGACATACCTACATAAGGGCCTTTATTGGATCAAAATTTAAATGGGATTCGATATCTCGATTTAATACAAAATCAAATAATTCCCTTATTAGAAAATGAAGTAGAAAATAATATCATAATATTATATATCAGATGGATGGAGCACCGTGTCATAATGCAGAAATAGTCCGAAATTTTCTTTTGAATTCGAGTAATTGTTCTCTATATAATTTGAGAAGTTTTAAGGAACCCAATTTATTAAATTATTGAAGTCATTTGCCGTAACAATCACTCGTTAACGAATTATATTCAATTAGTGCACCTAGTTATACATTTTGCTGCGTTTGTTCTGTCAAAACATTAGGTGATTTGTTTCTCATTTTATATTTTATAACACTGTGATTTCTTAGGCCTTGTTCGATTCACTGAGAAATTGATTTGTTTGGCATTCTTCTTTCAGGGAAGTATCACCGATAATTGTTAGGGCGATATTTCTATTGCTAATAATAAAATTTTCAAACAAATCATATCTTCCTTGATCAGAATACATTTCTTAACACTATGATAGAGTGGTAAGGTTCTACAAAAGCACACCCAACTGACAATTTGACAACTCTTACGTTAACGAATATGAACCTCATGTTTTACAGAATTTTAAATTTTGGCTTATATCTCAGAAACTCTTAATATTAGGTATAGGGAAGTTAACTGAAAGTACCCTTATTTGTAGACTTAGAATACAGTGCAACAGAAAAAAAATGGAGTTTCCATTTAAAAAATCGAAGATAGTTGATAATATTTGAATTCTTCAAAGTTTTCATCGCTTTCGTACTCACCCTGTATAGTTTTTCCAGCTTGTTTATAAATTTTCATCTCTGTTTATTAGATTTATGATAGTGACTCTTTAATTTGTGGTATGAATTACTACTAATGATACATTATTCATACATCTGCAACTGTTATTTTTTTCACAAAAATGATAAAAACTCAAAAACTATAAATATTAGGTATAGGGTTTATTACATAAAGTTAACCTAAAATTTTACGAAGAATCCAAAAATCAAGAAATATATAGGGTATTCCATTTAAAATAAGAGAGCTGATACCTTTATCAGATATATGAAACACCCTATGAATATGGCAACAATAAAATTAAAAACTAGAAGAAACTCACAAATATTTTATCTCAACATTTTTTTTCATATCTCTCATAGTTTCTGAAATAGGGGGTAGTGAATTCTTATTCTGGACAGCCTGTACGGTTTTCGAGTGACAACAGAGGTAAAGTCTGACATATGTCTATTTCTTTGATGTTTTGGTATCGTGGCAAACATCATTTGATCTCGAAAACCGAATACTTAAAGATAATAGTTTTGCACATTGTTATCTACCATTTATAAAAATCGTTATAATGTCTCTGACGTCCCCAAAGACGACATAATCAAAACAATGTCAAAAGAAGAGCAATCAAATTTAAAAATTAAGATATCCGAGCGTTTTAAGGTTAAATATAAAAAATATTAAAAGGCAGCATGTTTCTTCCCAAAAACACTTTTTGAAAAAACCGTTGATTTTTTGTTTTTGATATTGGAAAATCTCATGTGACACATTCTAATCATTATTATAAGAAGAGATCATTTTCAACAGCCCGCAATCCGAAACATCCTCAACGGATTCCGAATTGGAGTTCTTAGAAGCGGGAGAGCAAATCTTCGAGAAATATCTTTATCAACTTACATATGTTGAATATGATTTTGTAACCATACTGCAAACCAATAGGCCTCTTCAAATGATATAATCATGGTCACTCAAAACGTGAAATAACTATCTAACATTAATCAATAGGGTCGACTTAATTAGATTTGGCACTGAAAATAATAAAATAAGAAAAAAAACTATATTTTCAAAAACCACTTAATATTAAAATCATTTGAATTTCAAGTTGGTGACAAGAATCTATATATATTCGCCACGGTCTCTTATGGAAAGTGATGATATAGATGTAATTGTTTTCATTTCGATGATTAAAGAATGTCAGAATGCACAATCTAAACTTATTTTGAACTATAGAGGGTGATCAGAAAAGAAGAGACATATACTAGTTATAATTTGTTAATTGCAACGCCCTAATGTTTTATTATTTTTATATTTTTGAGCTCAAATGAAGGCGACTTTCTTCAATATTCCCTATAGGTACATATCGTCTATCGTTTTCGAAATATCTGAAGATTTGTTGAATTGTATGGTATGAAGAAAATAATTCTACTTGATTTAGTTATTTTAAATTTCTGCAATAGCTTTGATTGTACTGTATTGTAACAATACCTTCAAGGATAAAAAAATATGATGTTGAAAAAATATGGTAGAAAAATTTCAATTTTAAAAGTTAAGTTGAATAACATAGTTGTTCCAAATGACACACCCTGTATTAATATCATCCTGCATAAAATTTTATTCTCCTTCGAAGTGTACCTATTAGGGTTCCCTAAATCTAAATCTGATATTTTTTTAGAAATCGTGTTTTCTATTAGAAACAAGAACATATATTAACATATTCTTTTTCGGATCCATCTAGGCAGCTTTGACTCGGTTGACATGGGATTTTTTTTATGCTTCTGATAATTAGTAACTGTCTTGATAACTGCCTTTTGGCTAAAAAAGTATAGCGTACAAAAATATCCAGCCCATAATTATGCAAATAGGGCTTCATTCTATACGTAAAGAAATACTACTAGCCATTGTAGATAAAGAAAAAATAAGTTTTTTGAGGTAGAATCTATCATAAGTCACCTTTATACCAGTCCATGATTAATAGAAAAACAGGTTTTTATCAGTAGGCCCTGAATTTTAAGAATATTGGAAAAATATAAATTTTGTCCATGCCATATTCGCTTGTACCTGATAGAAGCCTTATGAAAGGGATTTTCATCGCTGAGTTTATTTTTGTTCTTTATGTATTTTGGACAAATTAGGAGGAGCTGAACACTTTTTGACCTAGGTAGTTTTATTTTCTGATGAATCTTCTTTTCATAAGAACGGTCTAGCTAAGAGACATAATTTTGATTCTTATATTGACTAGAATGTTTTGTCCTTCCATCTATCGTTTTTGACCGACTTTCCAAAAGAAAAAGCTATACAATTCAGAAGTATGTTTTTTTTATGTATATAACCTCGGTTCACTTGCATAGTAGACGTGCACCAACTTTGGTGATTCTTTTTTCATTTTAAAGAGGGAGATTGAGAATGGTCCCGTGGTTTCATAAAATTCATCTCTTCGATAAAGCTCTTCGAATGATTTAAACTTTGTTAAATCATTTTATATAATTTCTTAAAGCATTTGTACAGGAAAAATTTTCGACAAATCTAAGGGGTCGTAGTTAGGGACTGAGAGTGTAGAAACAGTATTCCACTTATTTCAAAAATAGCTGCTAATCGTTCAAAATATATTTATAATAAACTAGCTGTCCCAGCAGACGTCGTCGTGCCCGGAAAAGCTTTAAGCGATATGCTGACAGCAGCGCCAACTACCGGGTTGAATTGTGTTTTTAAATTATGCAGGGATCCATTGGAATATAAATAGAAAATTTCATCCCAATCGGTCCAGTCGTTTGACATACTGACAACGGCGCCATCTATCAGGTCCAATTGTGAATCTAAACCATTCTCGAATCCCCTCGAATACACAAAGAAATGTTCATCCCAATCGGTCCAGCCGTTTGACATACCGACAACGGCGCCATCTATCAGATCCAATTGCGAATCTCAACCATTCTCGAATACCCCTGGAATATTCACAAAAAAGTCATTGAAATTGGTTCAGCCGTTTAGGAGGTGCTTAGTCACATACACACGAACAGAAAATTTATATATATATAAAGATTTGTTTATCAATATAAAAACTATAAATCTGAAGTAATTGTTTTCCTGTTGATAATTGAATTTCAGAGGTAAAAGCACTTTTATAGAATGGCTCATAATAAACCTATTGCTTTATACTGAAGTAAATAATTAATTCTTAAAATCTATAGGCGCTGTGGTGTAGAGCATAATAAGTTGTACGAGTTTATGGAGGGTTGTAGGTTCGATCGCAATAAGTCTGTTTCTCTCATATCACTTTTTTCATTTTCTCTGATAATAATGACATTACACAGAAGATATGTTTTCTTATAGAAAACATAATTATTGATTCATTATAATTCTTTATTTGTATTACTGAGATTATTGATGATGAGAGAAGAACGTGAATACTGACTATATCATTTTTCTTAGTATTCATTTGAGTTTTCTTTTGTGATTATTGTCTAATAATAATAAAGTCCATAATTTCAGTAAGTATTGATTAACTGAGCATGCGATAGATAAAGACAAAAAATAAAAAGCGCTCATGAAATCGAGACAAAAAATTAAATTACTGGGCCACCGCCGTACTAATACGCAGTCTAATAGTTTTCTATGTGAATGCTGATAAACCATATCATGGAACCAACCAAAATCTTTATGATTCCTACATTATCTGTTGTTATCTTATACTTTTCCTCTAATGAAGTTAGTTCTAGTTTTTTTTAAGTTAATTTTACCTTATCAACTCCGCCAAATCTTTCCAAAATCCAAACATGTAAAATTGTCTCATTTGTTTGTTTTCCATCATAATATTATTATAGATTTATCGTCCACGTTTCATCAATTGTTGGCGCATTATAGCGTCTTGTGTGTTGTCCTGCAGGCATCTTATCGGCTTTGCTGACAATTTTGTGGTAATCAGATAATATGCGGTCTAATGCAGTCTTGAATAATACAACCAATTCGTTGTTTGATGGAAAAACAGTTGAAGTTACTCCACACTTGGTATTTTCACCGATTTATTGTATGCATAATACTGATTGACTTGTTTTGGTGAATAGCCCATAAAATAAAATTGCAAAAATTTATATTCCCTATCAGGAGTTGGCAATTAGGAACCTGTTAAATGATATATTTGTCCCTGAATATGCAAAGGTAAATAGACAATAAATATATGTTATATAGGATATTGTATAACGAATTGTTTGGACCACCATGTGGCTTTCAAGATACTTTGTCAACAATGCTATTTCCCCACCAACTTTTTACTTCTGGCTGCTTTTGGTTATTCACTAGATATAAACCTACTTTACGCTATTTTAATTGATACACGATCTCAATTGAAAATTACCAACGTATTTTGCATTAGGCACGTGGTGGTAAAAGTTTATTGTTTTGCAATATAGTTACCTTGAAAGTTAGCATAAAATTTTCTTGAATAACTTTTGTTGCGCCGAACGACGTCATTTGAAAACAATTATTGTATTGCTGTATATGAGTAAAAAAATGTATAGAATCTGTCCCAATTCCGGAAACCAAGGAATGCAGAGGCTCTGGTGGTGGTACCAATGGCGTCAACTTGACTTTACCACTCCCGCAACACAATCCAGGGGCCTCATTTTTAAACTTAAATGCTTCACAATATTGACAGACAACGTTCATTGATCCAATAGCAACGATTTACTGTGAACTGTAATCGATTTCCACGTTATAATTAAATGCAGCTCGTTGCAGTTTGTCGTGATCTTGTATGTATTTGACTTACAGCATTGCGAGTTCTGCGACCTATGTTTGTACTTCTTATTGCTGGCATTTTTAAAACCACAAGTTCTACTGAAAATAAAAAAGTATTCTATTGTATTGTTCTTTATACCCAGGCAATCAATATAGTCTATTAAAACCTACAAAAATCTCTATAATAAATTGAATATTCAATATTAGGCGTGATTGCTTTTAACTTTCCGAGATGAATAAACACTTCTCAAAAACTCACTGTTTAATAAATTGAAATGAAACTATTATTTATCAACTAATCCATCTGTGTTGAACGATATTTGCACCGCGCGTTCTATCAATCGCTGACAGTTATTTCATGCAACTGACAGTTATGTCAAACAACTGTATGTAAAATTAATATTGTCGTTAAGTTTCCTTAGATGTTCTTAAATTTTCAAATGTTCCGCTCAAATTACATATTTTTTTCTTTCATAAAAATCTTCTCCTGATAGTAATAAAAACAACAAAAATTATCGAAATTGTTCCATCCGCTCACGCGTGATGCGATGAACAAGGGAAATAGTGAAGATAATCTATTATAACAAGTCAGGTACCTATATAGTTTCGCGACCATCACGAGAGACGTGTGCAATTCGTCTGAGGACGGAGCATGTTGACGAGTTTGGACGTTAGTGGGGCCTAGGTGGCGTGGGTGAAAGATATACTGCAATTGCTCACCGATACACGCCAAGGCCATAATTATATCCCGAAAAGTCTAGTGAGTTCGCGCTATTGTGGTAGAATGTTTGCGACGTTGGAAGATCTTGATCAAAGCTGATCGGGAGGACTTGCCTATACATATATTGGAGAATTTGAAAGGATTTCCTACGGAGTAAGTATGGTGCATGCAGTCCGTCGAGTCGGGACGTATGGGGGCTAGCAGTAGCGGAAATTCATATTGCTTGGGTGAATAAGAAGACTTGTAAATAATGTACATAGTCGATAGCTTAGTATAATAATGATATTTTATAGTGTAAATAAAATTATTAGTGAATATCTCACTGCTGCTTTTGCAAGGAATTCTAGTTTTGGTAGTAACTCAGAATATTCGTTTAAACGTAAATGCTAGAGGGAAGGCTACAAAAACGGTGTAAAGCTCGGTGCCATCGGTGTGCTGTGCTGCTGGTTGGAGACATATGTGTGTAGTGAAACGGATAGTTAGAGAATGCTGTCATAGCAGTTGAGGTTATGATCCGTTATGTAAGCTCTAAATATGCGAGTGAAATTGAGTAGCTTTCCTCCCTGTGCCTGAGTTTCAAAAGTCTAGAAGGGTGAATGCGGTCCATGGAAATATGGTTGCAGAAGATACGTTGTCTAGAGTTCTCAAGGATGGTAGAAAGCACTGCAGTGTGCCAGCTTCCGGAAACCATTTGATGTACCAATGAATTCAAAGGGCGTAAACGTTGTGGATCTTCTGACTGTCATCAAGAGTGAGAGGAATCTGATTGCTGGTACATTCTATTGGTGGAAGGTTCTCGGCAGTTGACAGTCTTGGTCGGGTCTCAAGTATGGAGTCAGCAGAAAAGGAAATACATATCGATCGGCTCAAATATTAGAACATGTGAATATTTTAAATAATAAATATAAATTGTAAATAGAAATGCAGTAGTTTAAATAATAACCAATCTGTGTGGTGTAAATAAATATACCTACTTTAATAGAAACAATACCCCAATCACATTATTATATTCCAGTTACATTGGTGTCATGTGTCACTTGTAATAAGACTCTGGTTCGCCAATTGGGAAGCAAACAATTCGGTGACTTGAATAGATTCTAGGGGAGACTGGGGACAATTGTAACAGTTTTTACATAATCAAGTTTCAAATGGTTTGTGTCTCTAACTTACCTCCGAAATGTTGGTAGGCTTCCAACCCAACATATTACTCTTTGCCTGGGGGAAATAGCAACTAAATTTGCTGTACTAGTTATTAAAAAAAAAAAATCTTTACCCATGTCAGCTGTTAAATTTGTACCACCCCCGGGGACAAATATAACGGGCCACGGGATAATTGTAACATCGTAAATCATATTCGAAAAAAAACTTATTTGGTATGGTTATAAACATAATATATATTGTTTATAATATAATAGTACAAAACAGATAACTATTAATATAAATAAAACTATGTAACTCATAAACATGTAAATTAAGATTGAGTCAAACTTAGTTCAGTAAAGAATCAACAAACATATATTTGTTAAATTATAAAAGAAAAATACAGTTCTGAGAATCAACAAACTATTAACGAATCTATAATTATGACTCACTCCCTGCAGTTAATACAATAGTAAAAAAAGTCGTCATCATCATCCCTGCATACAGAATGTGCCCAACCCTTGCAGTTTTTGCATTGTATCCACTCCTCACCTTGCTTATCGTTGGAATAAGGTCCTAAGCAGTACAAACATACTGCATAATCTTCTTCTGATGAACTCTCTTCAAATTTCTTTTTAAGGATTTTCCTTTTTACCTTCTCGGTCTTCTTTCGCCTAATATCAGCTGGTTCATTCTCATTTGATGAAGTTTTCTTCAGATTATTTCTTAGAAACCCTCATTTTCACCCGTTCCGCATTTTTTTTAGCATTATTTCGGCTGCTTCCTCTTCAAGTGCTGTCTTCTCAGGTGTTTCTGTCAAAATAGCCGTAGATCTCTTCCTCCTTGTCTGCTTCTTGCGGTTCGAAGACACCTTCGGAACGGGCCTAATTGCTTCTAGTAAATCCTTGGAACTGTTTAACTTGTCATCAGATGGTAGATATGTTCCTGTTTCCGTAGGTGTGTTTTTGATGTCACTTTCTTTAGAAGTGGATGAGACAGGATCAATAACGTTGGGGATCTTTGTGCACGTTCTTTCTGCTATGTCATCAGTTTCAAGAGCAAAGGGTACATCCGTAGGTAGAGAAGGTGAAAATTCATGATCTCCAAAAATCTCTCTATTAAATGAAAAAATTACAGACACTTTAAAACCACTAATGATATTAGAAGACAACCGCTTTTGGTAAGGCGTCTGTGATAAGTCCGGGTAAATTATAAATGCCGATAGTTTGGCCAGGATGATTCTTTATACAAGCATCCATAGCACTTTTCAGATATGTTTTCAATGGGCCATAGGAACTTCGTTCTAAGGGCTGTAATTTATGTCACGTTTGTGGTGGGAAAGTCAGTAGAACGATCCCATTGGCTCTGCAGAAGTCAATGATTTCCAGGCCTAAATGTGATCGATGATTATCAAGTAGAAGAATTTTATTGTCCTGTGAAGGTCTTGTGTGTTTAGCAAAATATTTTATATAAGTAGGTGAAGAAAGTCATAGTATCCATCCAGCCGGAACCATTTGCTTCTCTCTCCGATTGAACCAGGTGGAGCTCCAGTCATGAAAAACGGCTTGAATCGCATCCTGGAAAAGATGAACATCGGTGGAACAGCATTTCCTATAACATTCACAGCTACACCAAGAGTAATTAAAGTTCCTCTTTCCCCAGAAGTAACGCCTTCTAGTTGTTTAGTGCCCTTGGACACTTGCACTTTACTTGGTTTTTGCACTGTGGTTACTCCAGTCTCATCTACGTTATAAATGTTGGCAGCCTCAAATTGGTGTTTCTCTATAACATTGGCTAAATTGTCGAAAAATTTTGTGATGACTCTGTTGAAGTTTACAGCCCTATCATGAGTTGTGGCCTCTGACACTCGAATTGATAATGAAGAATTTATCTCCATAAACTTGGAGAACCAATCCCTGGATCCCATTTTCGAATCATGCCACTGCTCTGGCACTATAATTGATTTCCTTATGGCGAATTTGTAGACAAGTGCGCGAATATCGGTTGGAGTCAGTCCATAGAGCTGCGTATCTAGTTGCAAGTACTTTCTCATCTTCCACAGATAATATTTTGTTGTGCGAATTGTAACTAACATTGTGTTTTTCAATAACGCTTTTAATTTTCTTAATGTTTCTGTGTAAAGTAACATGACAGATATCTAATTGCTTTGCGGCCTCTCGGAAACGTTTTATTCTGAAACAAGAGATGCTGCTTTTTTTAGTTGTATGCAAAAAGGCCCTCTCTGTGTTTTTCTCACTCTGGATCGCCGCATAATCTGCAGAAATATAAAGATTTCCTGATAAACCTGACCCTACTTCCAGGGGGACAGTTGTAACACGTTGCAATTGTCCCCCAGCCTGATGTTGCAAATGTCACCGACATGCATCTTTTGCAAAAAATTGAAATATACCAAGAATAAATTTAATTATCTCAACACTTCTATTGCACCATAAAAGAGAATAGGGAATTATTGGAAACGCTATAAAATAAAGGCCTTATTATGGTCGTCCTTAATATGACAGCTAAGCATGCGCACTAAAAAAAATTATTAATTGAACCATAACAAAATAATGCCTTCCTCTATTTACAACTAGTTACCGTAAGTATTTAAGGTTTCCTTATTTCCCTTATTCAACGAATCTAACCTCACAAAAAACATGATTTCATTACATCCTTCAAATATTTGGTTTGTTTGTATTAAAATTAGGCATATCACTTTTAAACAACAAAGCAAAGACGCAGTCAAAAGTATTAGGTTAGCTGTTGCTGCTGCGTATCCAGACAAAGTGTCAATTTAAAAAGTGCGTTCCAATAAGTCTTTATTTTTTCGAGAAATAAGGTCAAGACCTTATTTAAATAAGGCAACACCTTAATAGTGTCTGGCGTAAAAAAATATTTTCAATAACTCCCTAATATACCTAAGTAACGTGTGGGCGAAAGCGCAAAGTAATATGCCCACATTTAATGATCTTTTTCACAAAATGAATATGATATGAATAATCTACTTATGACCCAAAAATATATACTTCTTTCCGTAGCGATCACTGTATCTCAACTGGAACCCGCACACTATACTGACGGAAGTAACATAACGTGATATTGAAATAGATGCAAGGGCGCGAATTTCGAATTATTGTAGACAAAAATATGGGCACTGGTCTCCCCTACTCTCTATTAATTGTGAATAGTGTTGGTACATAGTAATCGATAATTTAGTGTAATAGTGATATAAATAATATATGATATTTTATAGTGTAAATAAATATTCGCAGAGAGAATAAATAGACCTCAGTCATTTTTGACCGACGAATAAAACAAAGGACGTATACAATTCGACTGTTTGCACGTTTTTTTAATGGATATTCCCGTCTTACGATTTTGATAACTAATGTTACACTCAAAAGGGTGAAGTTAATATTTCTTACAAAAAATAGAGCCATTCTATTAGTTGATGCACTGAAAATACAAAATAATATTAATTCTATTGGTTCTGATACTTTTGAAGTTGGTGCCAAAAGTTTCCAATCTAACTACAACTGCACAACTTCAAAATTATCATTACCAATAGAGTTAATGTTATTTCGTATTTTTGGGTTAATTTTTTTTAAATAGGTATTTCTCCTTTGTTTCTATATAGTAGTTTTTATGGATTAATAAATGATAATGAGTTATTTTTGTTGATTGTTTTTTCTTAAGTTTTCTGGTGATAGAAAACTGTCAATATCTATAGTTGAGATTTCGTTTTTTAATAAAAATGTTATTGATGAATGTATATGAAAATATTGGGATATCATATTTCTCAGCACACTTTCACCTTCTTATCTCTGCACGTTGCAAAATCCGTAAGTATTTTTTGAAATCAGTCTCACGTCAGTGTCATTTTTGGTTGGCGAGAGAGATGAAACGAAATTAGATATTCATAACAAACACACGTAGGTACGTTCACACACATAGGGGAAAGGGGAGCAAAATCGGATACCGGGGCATAACTGGATACGGTCACCGTTTGAATACTGTTAGTGCCATCTTCTGGGCAGGAAGGTATATAAGTCGTGTTGGTAAATATCTGTATCAAAAATGAACCAGTGCTGTCATAACGACGATTAAGTGGAAAAAATATCGGCGATTGTGATTTACGGGTAAGTGATCTTATTTTAGGATATTTTCAAACGATCATCAAATGATGCTACCTCGAAATCTTATCCATTTTTTTAACTCCTTCAGATAGCTTGTGATTTAAACTGTATATGCATGCTTCAAGATATCGAAAAAGGTTATGTTGTACTTTGGAAATAGAGATTTCTAATATAAAGAATACTCGGGGCAAAATCGGATGGGGCAAAACCATACATATCTGGTTATGCCCCACTGTTTTTTAGGTTCATTAAGCTAATTATATTATATTGTAGCAGTTTTTCTAAATTTTGACATGCGTACGTACAAGACGAAATCTACTAGACAAAATTGGTGTGAGGAGAATATGCGGAAAGCGACAGAATCAGTACAGGAAAAAAAATGGGTTTCAAGAAAGCTGCGTTAACCCATGGTGTTCCAAAATCGACATTAGAAGATAGAGTGAAGAAATTACGCGGTAGAAGTACGTTAGATGGAGCCGCTTCTAAAGGTAATGTATGTCCAGTAATTTTACAATTGCACTAAGTAGAACTTTTTAGGTATGGGCAGATTTAAAACAACTTTTTCGGATGCTCAAGAAACAGAATTGGTAGAGTATATAAAATTAATGGAGAGTCGATTATTTGGACTAACAACAAAAGATTTGCGACAAATAGCATTCCAATTAGCTGAAAAGAACAAACTAAGGCATAATTTTAAACACAGTATTGCTGGCACAGACTGGTTGAAGGGGTTCCTGAAACGTCATCAGGATTTGTCTTTAAGAAGTCCTGAAGCAACTTCGGCAGCCCGTGCTATAGGATTTAATAAAGTAGCTGTGACCAAATTTTTTGAGAATCTTATTCATTGCTTGGACACGTATAAAATTCCGCCCCATCGAATCTTCAACGTTGATGAAACCGGCATCACATCAGTGCCAAAAAGTCAGTCAAAAATCATAGCCAAGAAAGGACGGCGACAAGTTGGAACGTTGACGTCTGCTGAGAGAGGGCAAATAGTAACAGCTGAATTATGTTTTTCTGCATCTGGAATCTATGTACCACCACTTTTAGTATTACCGAGGTTACGGATGAAAACCGAACTTCTCGAAAGAGCACCATTAGGAACTGTGGCAGTGTGTCACCAGGTTGGATGCAGGCAGATATTTCTCTACAATGGGTAGAACATTTTGCTGCACATGTTAAGCCATCACTAGATGACCCGGTGTTGTTGCTACTTGATGGTCATGTAACTCAGACTAAAAATATAGCTGTGATTGACTATGCTCGCGCAAATGGCATCGTAATGTTGTGTTTTCCGCCTCACTGCACACATCGATTGCAACCTTTAGACATTAGTTTTATGGGACCGTTAAGTACATTTTACAGTCAAGAAGTGAAGACATGGTTACGTAACAATCCAGGCCGAGTTGTAACCCATTTCCAGATTTCTAAATTATTTGGAGCAGCATAAGCAAAAGCCGCTACTATCCAGAATGCAATGTCAGGATTTAGGAAATCTGGAATTTATCCAGTGGATCCAAATGTTTTTGGTGAGGCCGATTTTGCGCCAGCTGAAACGACAGAAAGACAAAACGAGGAAGACCAATAGATATCTGAAAATATTCAGGAAAGAGAACCAGATATTACTGAGAAACAACAAGAAGAAGAAGACAACATTAGGATAGAAGTTAATGGAAACAGGAGAGGAGAAGAGCAATCTCAAAAATTTCTTACCTCACATGCAGGGCCTTCAGGTTTGCAGTCATATTTTTCGGTGTCACCACAAATTCTTGCTCCACTGCCATATGTGTCAAGGCCAGTTAAGAAAGCAGTTAGGATTAAAGGAAAAACTGTAGTCCTTACAGAGTCACCCTATAAAAATGAGCTTATGGAGGCACTGGAAAGTCCATCAAGAAAAAAAATATTACAACCAATTAAGAGGAAATTACTGGTCAAAGAAACGACGAAAACAACGCAGAGGAGGAAGAGAAATGAGAGAGAGAAAAGTGAAAATGAAGAAGCTCTGTGATTATTTTTTAAGGAATCTTACTCTGCAACTACTAAACAGGATGGATGGGTACAATGCTTACATTGTAAAATGTGGGCCCATGAAGGGTGTACCGCTTGTCCGATGAAGAATTAAATGAATTTATGTGCAATACATGTAGTTACGCTGAAAATTAATAAAATTCATTCCCATCCGGTATTGCCCCATCAATAGTCCGATTGTGCACCGTAGGGTGGGGCAGAACCGGATTTTGCATGGTAGCCGAAAAAATGTTACATTTCAAATATTTTTTTTAAATTTAAGTTTGTGTTTATAAATATAACTTCTAAATACATGTAAGAATATGTGGAAATCTTTATTTCAGGAATAAACTGCAAAGCAATATTTTTTTCCTGGCTTTAAAATTAAGTATTCGGTTCTACCCCCCTTCCCCTGTATATATATATCTCCCTACTAAATATAATATTCAATTATTAGAACCTGAAGGCATGTCAAAACTAGAATTTTGTGAGATCGGACGCAATAAATACTATAAACTTTTCCGTGGCTATAAGCCTTTGTTCGTTTTTTCTCAAACGAAGTGTTTAATACAATTAGAACAGCTCAAAACTGGGTCCTGATAAGGTTTTCACGAAATAAAGAACCGAAACCATCAAACTTACTTATTATACTATACCAAAAAAACATGAAATACTCTGTTAGTAGGTGCACTGAAAAAGACGAAATAATATTAATTCTTATGGTACCGATAATTATCAGTTGTGCAGTTATCTTTAAAATTAATATTATTTCTTACTTATCTTCTCAGATAAAATCTTCAACTATCAAAAACTAAGCCTAACTAACGGAATCAATTTCTGCAAATCCTTGTTTTCATAACATGGCAGATAAATGAAAACTTATACCAGTCTGGCACTTTATTTTCGTGCCGTACCTACCCTGTCAAATTAGTGTCTTTGTTCGGATAAATGTACGCTGGTTAAAGCAGCGACCTACCTTTCAGCTATCTGTTATTTTTTATTTGTTTTGAGAATTGGTAATGCTCTGCATTTAATTTTATTACCAGCTGAATCTTTGCAACTCGCCCATCTTAATCCCTCCATATTCAAGATTGTTACATGTCCTATTCCATTTATAACCACTATACTACTTCGTCGTATTGATTAACAAACACTGATCGTTCCATCCGCTAATATCTCTCTCCATCATTAAATATTTATCGTAGTGCTCTGATATTTTGCCCATTTAATAATGATAAATCTTGTCATTGTCCTTTGTTATACATACTTATATTCATTTCTTGACTCCAGACCCTAAATAATTGATCGACTAGTGCAGTTATTACGTCTAGAAATTCCATATGCATTTGTATTGAAAAAACACCTCATAGATGACGGTTCGTAGTAAGGTTAGGTTATTTCAAAGTACCTATACATATAGAGTGAGTTTCACCCAAAACATTATACCTACTGATTCAAGCTATTCTTGGTTATTTGGTTTTGGGAAATCATCAAACTCACAATTGATATAGCAGTTAGAAAGCCAACAATAACGTATTTCTCATAATATGCGCGTGTTGCCTGTAAATCATTGAACAAGAATACTTTGAGCGTTTTATGGAAATAACTCATTATGCTGTTCATATTTCCAGGTACAATAATTTTTTCCTTTTATATTTACCAGTCTCATTATCTTTCATATTAAAGATTTGGTATGAGATTAAAAAATGCTGTCGAGGCTTAATCAATCTCTGGATTGAGAACATCTTCATAGCCGGCCATGGAATTTGGGCAAAAATGTCCCCGGTTCTGCATATTATAACTTCTCAAATATGCGAATAAAGCAAAAAAATACTATGTCGTTTCACGATATCAACAGCAGCAATATGCTCGGAACGTTTCATAAAGCAAATTTAGGCGACTTAATTTGCAAACCAAAATAATTTTATGTGAACCGTCGTACCCCAATATTTAAATATAAATGGATACACAAGGGTAGGGCAATCTACTTCAGGCATGTTTATGCCGGGAATTTATTTTAAAATATACATTAGGATACGCTGTTTTGATGCAGCGGTCTAGGTTCTAGGTGAGTGTTGCTGTCAGAA
This sequence comes from Crioceris asparagi, assembly GCA_958507055.1. Classification (NCBI taxonomy): domain Eukaryota; kingdom Metazoa; phylum Arthropoda; class Insecta; order Coleoptera; family Chrysomelidae; genus Crioceris; species Crioceris asparagi. The sequence goes on along the minus strand of OY293826.1, from coordinate 54,182,277 downwards.
ACAAAATAAAAGAGTTATTCAAAAGATGCAATTATGTTTCTCTCAATCTGATATGAAATATTCCACAGTAGATAATTATTTCGGCAACAACAAATGCCTAATTTTATGTCTGTGGGCTTTCAGAAACGACATCATATATATTTCGATATAAATTATATTCACAATCAATATCTGATAGCCAATTTCTCAGTAAATTTTATTGCGACCTTGCTATATTATTATATTAATAAAGCCATCTCAAGTAATTTAAGGTAATTTGCTAATGCTATACTTAAAAGATATTTAAATCATAATATTCTTTAATTCTCCATTATGGCAGAAGCTAATGCCACAGCGCACCTAACAAGGTAAGCTTTGTTAATGTCATAATACTACCCTTCTGATAAGTTAACGTCTGAAAGATCAGCCCAGACCATTTATTCAGTATGTCATTCACTGTTGTCCGTAAGTAAAATATTGTCTATATCTAAGCCCAAGCCGTGCTAGAAAATTCAATAAAGTTTTTTTCAACTTAAGCAAAGTTTTCGATTAAATGGTGTGTATAGTGTGTTTTATTAATTGTTGAAATACTTCAGCACGCTACTGAGATGATATAGAAAAAAAGTCGTTGGTACCGAAAACTAGACTATACAAGCCGCTCAATAATTGAGCATCAGAAACCACTCAATCACCGTGTCTGATAGAAATATCAATATAAATTAAAGTAATTTGATTTTCTACAGTTCTGGCTTTTATTAGATTCTGTTCTAGATAATAGATAATAGATAATAGATAATAGATAATAGATAATAGATAATAGATAATAGATAATAGATAATAGATAATAGATAATAGATAATAGATAATAGATAATAGATAATAGATAATAGATAATAGATAATAGATAATAGATAATAGATAATAGATAATAGATAATAGATAATAGATAATAGATAATAGATAATAGATAATAGATAATAGATAATAGATAATAGATAATAGATAATAGATAATAGATAATAGATAATAGATAATAGATAATAGATAATAGATAATAGATAATAGATAATAGATAATAGATAATAGATAATAGATAATAGATAATAGATAATAGATAATAGATAATAGATAATAGATAATAGATAATAGATAATAGATAATAGATAATAGATAATAGATAATAGATAATAGATAATAGATAATAGATAATAGATAATAGATAATAGATAATAGATAATAGATAATAGATAATAGATAATAGATAATAGATAATAGATAATAGATAATAGATAATAGATAATAGATAATAGATAATAGATAATAGATAATAGATAATAGATAATAGATAATAGATAATAGATAATAGATAATAGATAATAGATAATAGATAATAGATAATAGATAATAGATAATAGATAATAGATAATAGATAATAGATAATAGATAATAGATAATAGATAATAGATAATAGATAATAGATAATAGATAATAGATAATAGATAATAGATAATAGATAATAGATAATAGATAATAGATAATAGATAATAGATAATAGATAATAGATAATAGATAATAGATAATAGATAATAGATAATAGATAATAGATAATAGATAATAGATAATAGATAATAGATAATAGATAATAGATAATAGATAATAGATAATAGATAATAGATAATAGATAATAGATAATAGATAATAGATAATAGATAATAGATAATAGATAATAGATAATAGATAATAGATAATAGATAATAGATAATAGATAATAGATAATAGATAATAGATAATAGATAATAGATAATAGATAATAGATAATAGATAATAGATAATAGATAATAGATAATAGATAATAGATAATAGATAATAGATAATAGATAATAGATAATAGATAATAGATAATAGATAATAGATAATAGATAATAGATAATAGATAATAGATAATAGATAATAGATAATAGATAATAGATAATAGATAATAGATAATAGATAATAGATAATAGATAATAGATAATAGATAATAGATAATAGATAATAGATAATAGATAATAGATAATAGATAATAGATAATAGATAATAGATAATAGATAATAGATAATAGATAATAGATAATAGATAATAGATAATAGATAATAGATAATAGATAATAGATAATAGATAATAGATAATAGATAATAGATAATAGATAATAGATAATAGATAATAGATAATAGATAATAGATAATAGATAATAGATAATAGATAATAGATAATAGATAATAGATAATAGATAATAGATAATAGATAATAGATAATAGATAATAGATAATAGATAATAGATAATAGATAATAGATAATAGATAATAGATAATAGATAATAGATAATAGATAATAGATAATAGATAATAGATAATAGATAATAGATAATAGATAATAGATAATAGATAATAGATAATAGATAATAGATAATAGATAATAGATAATAGATAATAGATAATAGATAATAGATAATAGATACTAGATAAAAGATAATAGATAATAGATAATAGATAATAGATAATGGATAATAGATATTACATAATATATATAATATATAATAGATAATGATTATAGATTTTAGATTAATTGGTCCCCTCCATTAAAAAGGAATCGATTTCATAAACGTGATTCTTGTGTTTATTATTTCCCTTTGTTGCAAGAAACACAAACAAAAGTGGGTTCAAGTCCTTTCGCATGTACTTACCTTCTTTAGTAGATAATTTCCACGACGAAAATATCCCAAAATAATTTCCTTCATATCTTTCCTCTCATATTATGTATTACTTTTTGATAATTGCTCAAGTAAATTTATTTTCCTCATTAATATAAACACGATTGAAAAGCATTTCATAACGTAAAGAACACCATATTCATAAAAGTATGCATAATTTACATTTGACCGTATGGTTTGAACTTGATATGACAAAATTATTAACTCTCTAGATAATCAAGATTATGTAAGCACCATGTTCAGTCAATTTGAATACCGAAGAGATTACATTTATTTTCTAACTCTAGATAGAAGAAATTTCCTTTAAGCTGAAAATATGAATCGTTCGCCAAAGTTCACAACTGTGTTAAAATGAGAGTATTTCCGTAGGCCAGAGGATTTAATGAGAGTTTGAAAAGCCCATCTACCGCACACTCCGCTGCGTAATTCTGAGAGAACAACTAATAAGTGGAATATAAAGTGCTATCGGGATGTTCCGGCCATTGCTTTTTCGACTCCTTATCACGAGGAAGGGAAACTTCCACAGACTGACGTTCCTTTATATATATAGTGAAAAAAAAACAAAAAATCTTATTTATTTTTGCAGTCTACTGAACGAATCTTCCCTACAACTTTAATCTGATTTTGTTTGGCACTGGAGCAAAAAGGATTACGACTCTTGTACAAGAGATGATGAGAATTTAGTGCTAGGAAATTTTAAGTCGGATTTATTATATTGGGAACTTGTGAAATTTAATTTCCAACACAGAAGAAACTTATCTGTCTTATAAGTAATCCACAAATTAGAACAATACATTTGCTGTAACTAAATTTCTTGTGCGTCTCAAGTATGAAAATAATTGAAATAATTACATGTATATAAAAGCATGTATAATAATTAAAGAGATCTAAGTTCAATTTATGAATGAGATATAACTATAGATCTCTTTAATTATTATACATACTTACGTTAAACATAATTGGGCTCTCAATACCTAGGTGGCGCGAATTGTGTCCCACTGGTAGATAATGTCTCAAAGTTTTTGACTACTTCCAGTTGCTTTGGTTTCGTTGGATACAGCTTCCACTTAAGTGGCGCTGATGAAAGCTAACAAGCTTGAAATCACGTGATCCGCTTCTAGTGGGTGGTTGTGTCCGACTAAACAAAAGCATAAAGGTGTAGAGCTTCATCTTATTTAATATTTTATATCTCATTCATAAATTGAACAAATAGATCTCTTTAATTATATATATATATATATATATATATATATATATATATATATATATAAATAAAAAGATGTTTTTGGGGATGCAGTCATATATTAAATAAAATTCTTTGATTGAAGCCGAGCTTTCGAGAATGTTTATTCTCTTCTTCAGGGCAAACTACAAATCGTTACAAAATTATTTCAACAACAACTTAATAGTATTTTAAAAATACTTACAATCGTGAATTTAGAATAAATTAACCAAAAACTGGAAAGATTTCATAGCCATCAATTACAAATGTCATTATTTATATTTGTCATGGTAACACAATAAGTAAGAAAGTATCTAGATTTTGTTGATAAAAATGAATATTACTGAATGATCTTTATATGTTTGTGGCTATTTGAACAAGGAGCACAATTAAATTAAAATTATTATTAAGGCAGATACAGGTTCAGTTAAAAAAAAATATTAATTTATATTTATTATAAAACCAGTCAAGAATACAAAATCAATATATATATATATATATATATATATATATATATATATGTATACAATTCGACAATTCGACAGTTTGTATGCGTTTTCTATCTACTTATAACAGCACATTTTTTTAAATTAAAAATGGTATAGGTGGTATGCCAATGAAGCTGAATAAGCCTAATTTGTTTATAATAATATGTTATTTCAGTTAAAATTAGTACTAGGCGCTCTTCAATATTCAAATGATTTAAACAATGAGAAGGGTCCAGAAGTTGTGAGATATTGTGAGACATCTCCTAACGACCTAAATGACCTTTTTGCTTGTCAAGAAATTATTTCTTATAAAATGTTTTCTATAGATAAACACAACATGCAATGTTTGTCTCACATCTTGACTTAAGTAGATATTTAAAATAAAGGATTTTTTTCTGATGCATCCGATGACGCAGTTTTTTATCGAATCAGATTAAATCAAATTTAGAAAATATATCGAATATGACTGCGTATTTACTTTGATTAAACAAATAAGCTGGTATTTCGTTATACAAGTATATCAGCATCATCACTATCACCTTTTTTATTCGCCCACTGCTGCGCATAGGTCTTGACGGCATTGCCACTGACAAAGGGACCAACAGGGTGAAATCTGAGCCACCAGAACCAGTGGCAATTGAACATGCTTTGGGAAATACCATTTTTACCAGCTCAACAGAAGAACAAGACTTTGTGCTCTGAAAAGACAGTTGACTGAAAAACTTTTTCTTAAATACTTATATATTCTAGTGCTTTTTTTGTTTGCGCGAGGTGAAGGAAAAGTTTTTGGTTGTTCTCTGAGGCAAGTGTTTGTACTATTTGAGTCCCAGGGAAATGGAATCTGAACAGTTCTTTCACGGTCTCCTCTCTCGTGGATGTGTATTCTCCTCGTTCAGTTTTAAGTGAGTGAATTACATTTTACAATTTTTCTTTAGAGAGTATATTTCTAAGTCTAGCAGTCATTTGAGTGCATTCTACATCTTCGCAGTGTTTCACCATGAGTTTCTCTTTGCTGTTTTCAATGCCTTTTTGTAGCGGTTCAAGATGTCCTGGTAAACTTCCCACCTTCCCGTGTGCTTCTTTGCTCTGCTGAATTATTTTCTTCTTTGCCCCCTAATTTTCACAAGTTCTGTATTCCACCACGGTACATTCTTAATGGAGCACCTTGTGAAATGTGGACAATTATTATTAAAGGCAGAGATGACGATGTCACTTAATTGTTCCACAGCCACCTCCAGCTCACTGTTTGAACGTATCCTTGGTGGAAATCCCAGCAGTTTATGGCCCAGGTCTATTCTGTATCCTTTCCAGATCGTTTTTCTGGGATTTCGATAAGTTGTTGGTTCAGCTTTGTTGTTTATCCTGAATCTTATACATATATCTGTGGTCTGAGCAACTTTCATCATCAGATACATGCCAGTTTACAACAAAATGCTCACAAATGCTGTGGCCAATATCACATCAAGTACCTCCTTCCGTGTACTTGTTACAAAGGTTGGTTTATTCCCTACATTGAGTATGTCGAGGTCGTTCCCCATCACATATTGTAGTAGGTGGTCACCTTTGTTGTTGGTGCTACACCAGCTGGTGTGAGGCGCATTCGCAAGATGCCCGCTACCCACTTTAGTTAAGCATTAAATTTTTCAAATAAAAAAGTACCAAAGATTTATAGTAATATTACGTGGATAACTTATTACATACTGACGGTTATTATTAGTTTCGGCATCTGCCTTATTTGCTACAGTTGTTACATGTACAGTTGATCGTGGATTTATTTTCGAACCTTCCAGAAGCTCTATGTAAAGTACTCTTTCTCACAATAAGGTCAGTTTGAATAGCGCCTAGAATAATCTCGGACGATGTCATGTCAAATTCATCTATATCAGTCAGTCAAAGTCAGATTTTAATAGTAGTTCATTCGGTACAGATGTCGACAGGTGGATTTCAAAGTGACCATTTGCGACAAAAAGTACAACCAGGGCCAAGAAGATTGGAAACAAGGAGATTAAACTCGTCCCAAAAATCGTGTAAAATTTCATACGCATATCTTCTGTAAATGCGTATTTACGCACCATGCCGTGCGCAACAAACGGCTCCCACAAAAAAGACAACAGATCATTTGTAATTTGTAATTTTTGGTAATTTATTTATCATCAGCATAATAATATTACAGAACATTTTATTAAACCTACAAGAATATGCGAGAGATAAATAAACAAGAACTCACAAAAGGATTGATAATCCTTGTGCGTGAGATGCTCGTTTGTCTCCTCTCCTAACATTTAAGACAAAATAATAAATACAGAATTAATTCCTCATGTTTGCGAGAGATGAAGTGAACCCATAAATGGTAAATTATTAAAATATATAGTTACAACTTAAAAATGACATTGAAATTGTGTACATTTTAACATATTCAAATATTTAGATATTGACATACTAGTTACTTATAGTAAATATACAATTGTTATTAATATAAGCAGTTTTTTTGTTACCTTGCTTTTTTTCAGATTATCATGTAAAACTTTTCTTATCTTGTATTCTTCACATGTATAATCCTGTGAAATATAAATCCCACTACCCTTCTCCAGTGTTTTGGCTTTACTTAAAATTTCCTCCTTTAGACTGTAATTGACTACCTGTGCTATGACTAGTCTAATTTTTCGTTCAACTTTTTTCCGATTCTAAAGCTATCCCTGAAATCTCTAATGCTACAAGAAATCTGCAAGTGTTTTGTAACGAATGTTATAAGTTGTATATTAGTTATTTCTTCTGCTCCTTTTAGCCCGTATAAAACTAGATTGAATTTTTTGCTAGTTTTTTTCCAATGCTTCCACTTTCTTTTTCAGAAGCTCATTTTCTGTTGAGAGTTCTTTCAGCTTTGAATTCGTACTATTAAGCTCGGCTTTAATGCCGGTAATATTTTCATCAATTTTCTTAATCTGCGAATGAATCAAATTTGTCTGCTTTTCAATGAGTGTGAAGATGTCTTCGTTGCTAACCGTGGGACTCATTTCTTCCATGTACAGCTCTCGATAGTATCAACTAGCGTACTGAAAACCTCGACCCGTGGTTTAATACTTCTTGGTTCTCAATTCAATTGTGAATTTCCCAAGTAATGCGTGCTTCTGCTATTATAGTTCGCATGCAAAAATAGACTTTATTTACTCACAGTTGGATATGATGAACTAGTAAATGGTGTTTTCTCTCAAACTACTGTCAATATGGTAATATTTGTTTCTAGATCACAATCACAATCTAAGTATGCACAGTACTCATCATGGTCAATTTCATAATCTTCATCGCTCTAATTACACTGTTTTTCACTTGTTATACTGTGACGATAATTAAATATATACCTTATACATAATTCACAGAGGAAGGATCATGATCACAAAGATAAATAAAGAGAACAAATATTTAAGGTAATTGTCAACTTGTTCGTCAACGTTCGTCGTACACGAGGCCACGCTATGATATGCAACTTCTGTAATCTCATGTAGCTACGTAGATAAGCATAGGAAGTTTACTGTCCTTGTTTCCAATCTTGTTGGCGAGAGCTATGGAAGTCTCATTGACTTTACTGTTCCTCATAAAATTAGCGCCATCCCTGAGACCTGCGAGAAACCCAAATCAATTTCAGCTAGGAAACACAGTATAAGATCGTATCATGTAATCGACGAAAGATGGAATAACCATTGAATCAAATACCATTTTGATTGGTCCAAATAAATATTGTATATTATTGTTTATTGTTGTTACTTATGACAGTGATAGTATTTGTATGTGAGATCGAGATCGCCTGCGATATTTCTATGGTGAATAGTGTTTATTTATCTAAAAATTAGTTAATTAGAGAGTTATAAAAGCTATGATATGTAGCTAGTATTATGAATATAAATGCACATTTGTTCTGAGAAAATAAAGGGATATGTTATCTACGGTTGTCGGTCTATTCATGTTTTTGTTTGTTATTATTTTTTTATAGTTTACCCATTTACTATATGGTCCATATAGACATTAGGCATATTCAAGGAGCAATCATACAAATGAACAACAAAATATGTTTTATATTTAATAAATAATATCTGGGCGACCGAGCTTTGCTCGGGTAACACATAATTTAGAGTGGGTCTATAAGTGTTACTCTAAAAGTTGAAAAATAAGCATATTTATACTTAAAATATATTGCGATTGGTAAATATTGCTTTTATCATTCATATCGCTCAGAATTTAAAGATTTCAAAATAAATATGAATGTGAATCATACCCGAACTCACCAATCGACTTCTCAACCCCCAAACACTATACATCCTGAAACTTTTATCAGCGGAGCTATTCTTGAAATAGCTAGTGTAGACCTCGAGGGTCACACCGATTGAATATGAAAGTATCGTCAATCGATTTCTCGACTCCGAAAACCCCTTTTTTGCTCATTTTTACCTTTACCAAAATCTGCTAACCCTTCCTTGAAATAGCTAATGTGTACCTTAAGGGTCGCAATATATTAGATGTACAAATTTTCAGTGGAAATTTCCGATTAAATTATTAGAAACTCATATTAACATCTTTTGTTTAAAAAATGGGTTTAGTTAGAAAAAAAACTTGAAGGTGGTCAAGGTTCTCTGTCATTTTTATATCATGTTTTCAATCAGTTTCTTAATTTAATTTATAAACGTTATTGATGAAATATGGCTTTATAAATACATCTCTGATATTGATCGAAAACATGATGTATGAAAGAATGTATGATTTACATGTCACTAGTACATTATCAATTTACCGCCGGTCGTACCTTGTAAAAATAGTATTCCACAAGACTCATAGATGGCACAGTGTAATCAATTATTTGTGGAACATATTTATAACATAGAGTGGCCTTTCTATAATCTATGAGTACAACGACGCATGGTTGAATACAAACAGCCTGTTCCTAAGTACAAACTATTAGCCTGGCCAGGAGGCGTATTCTGTACATCGAGATCGACAAAGATTCGACTTAAGTCGATAACAATTGAAGATCGAAATGTCATCTCTGAAAATATGCATATACTGAGTGATGTTTTATTATTATAGAAAGTTGATGTAATGTGATTTAGTTTATGTTAAAATAGTAGTGATGATGATTTCGAAATACAAAACAAACCGAATGTTCTGTTGAACGAAACCAATCGAAAATAGCCGAACTTTTAAGCGTACCAATCACATATTAGAAAATTGATATTTGGTTAACACAACGCTTGTTGTGTTTCTATCTCAAAATCATCATGAAATCGAGAAAATTTTGAGAGATTTGAGAGATTTGGAAAAATTAAATATAGGTTAGGTTTGATTAGAAAACTAATGGAAAATGAGGTGGCATTTGGGAACAAACCTTATCAAATTTCAATTATCACTAATGATAATTTCCACAATATTGCTGTAAAATGACTATTGTCAATAAATTAACAGTGGAAAAACTGTGATTTTGAAGAACTATGCCTGAATTTATCTACTTGAGAGACAATAATTACAAATACCTATATTGAAGAAGTGTTACAATGTTGCTATAGGAATGGGAGTAACCAGTAATTCAGTACGAAAATGAAAAATCGACAAGTACGTACCTACCTTATAAACAATCTGATCAAAATCATCCTGAAGAAAAAAAGACCACGGTACGAGGGGTAAACCGCAGAAAAGAATGTGTACACTAATTCCCAAGATCGTTACTATTTCCTATAATTCCTCACTAATTCCCCTTAAATATCATAATTCCCCGTCCACTTTAAAAAATATCTAGTAATTCCCACTAATTCTCTACTAATTCCCCAAATTTTTAATAATTGCCTACTAATTCCCTACTAATTAGTACCAAATCTTAGGAAAACTAAGTGATATAATGGGTAAAAAGTTAGACCAAAAATGTCTTATCGGGGTAAAAAGAGGGGCGCAAAATATTCAATTTGATATTCAGTTTATAAAATTGAACACATACGTGTCTTATAATTATAATAAAAAATATAATTATAATCGTAATTAGCCGAATTAAAATTGCCCCGATGCATTTACTTTAGAATCTACATTAAACCACGACGTAGTTTGTAATTCGCTTATTGAAATTGTATCTAATTTTTATTTCAGTGTCACACATATTTTGATATCAGTTCTTTTCTAAATATTGAATATTTTGCGTGATATTTAGGTCGTTAAGAGGGTTTTGGTTCTATTAGCTGCTTTAAAGGGCTTTTACTTGCAAATGTTTGAAAAAAAATTGTTTTTGATTTTTTTAAGAATATTCAAAATTCTTGCACAATTGGCAATTTTTTCCAATAAACCACGATTGATCATAGAAAACCGCGCAATAGTTGTGTATCTCGAGTTCGGAAGTTAACGATAAATTATCTGCTATACACGGCCACTTCTCATCTGAAAAGTCCTCCACATCATCAGAGTCGTCGAGTTCCATCGCGTCTGTGTAATTAGAGAAGTTACTGCTTGTGCCACTACCTTCATTCATGTGTAGCTTCTGTTTGGTCCTGTTCTTAGTCGGCTGAACATTTTTGGAAAGTGTTTTCAATGTTCCAGTTGTGCTGCCTATAAAACTTTTTAATCAGTCAGTACTCACTCAACTTTTGGACTGATAATAGAAGACTGTTTACCGACAATGAGCTTTAAATACGGTGATTTTTCCGATACACTATGCACGTTTTCAAAAAAGTCCCTTAAATTTATATGACTAGTTTTCGAAGTATAATGTCATTAGAAATCCCGTCCGAATTTAGGTCCATAACTACATCGTCTTCATTACTAATGTTATTTGTTATTGTTACATCTTGGTCAATTTCATTGTCTTCGTCCTCCTGTGTAACTTCAACATTGTATTTCTTTCTATTTAACGGTACCTGCATATATTTCCAATCGCTTTTTTGCATTGATTCCGAAATGTTTCATGTCCTCTCTTATATTTTGTAAAGCTTCTTCAACTGTAGCTTTAATATCTAAACTAAGAATTTCTTCTTCACATGGTAATTTTTTTTTCTTTAGTCTGTTTTCTAATCTTTTTTCTTTCCTAGGAAATGTAAAGGTATCCCTCAGATCGTTTATGGTATCAATTGTTGTCTTAATTCCTTGTATTCGGTTCAACATATCCTTTATACTAAAATTTATTACAGTAGAATACGTAGAATTCATGGATCTTGCAGTCCTAAATACCTAAGGATTCACATGCTTGGCTACCGAAAATTCCGATCCTGATCATCTCTGGCTTTAACTCACCGGTTTTAAGCTTTATTATTAGTTTAATTAAAGCCTGGGCGTTTATCTCGATGCAAAGGTAACAATTACTGGTCAAAAAGTTGTCTGTTGTGTTATACTCTTTTGTAGCTTTAATCCAAGCTCTCCAGATTCTATTAAAAATACAACATACCAGATGTGATATATTTTGGTACGCAACTCAGTACTGGAATTTAGGAACGACGATTCTACGTAGTGCATAATCTTAAGATATGCCACAGTACCTTCACTTTGTGGAATCTCCTTACTTAGTTGATCAATTACTAATAAGCTGCACATTTTTTCTGCGGACGCAAAATTCATCTTGTCTTCACTTTTGAGATCAGAATCTGTCAGAAGATGTTTGTCTTTTGGAACTTTTAAGATCAAGTCCTTAAGATGACCACAGGTGGCAGTGTAGTTTCCAATAGACTGTTTTATTCCAGGTTTTAGGAAACGAGTACGCATTTTTGTTAAAATATGGGTGGTGTCTTGTACATAACATTCTTTATTTTTTGCAATACTACAGTTGTACCACTCCCAATCTGAATCAGGCAAAAGGGTGGAGTAGGCCTGTATCATCAGGAATTTTCTCTTTATATTGAGGTGCTGAACGGTCCATCAAGCCAGTATTTAAACGCATAGCTCTTAAAAGGCGAGGATCCCCGTCTGAGGAAAATCCCACAATTGTAATGCCAAATTTCTTGGCTTCTTCCTTCATCCATTCCCATCTTAAAGTGACCTGATCAGTAGTAAATGAATTATTACTTCCGAGTAAAGACAGGCAGTATGTCGAAGCTCCAATATGTAAAGGTTAAGCCATTATTACATAAGCATATGCTGCTTTTACTCCAGATTGAAGATAAGTTTTGATTGTTTCAGCAGATGTGGCGGGAAACGTATTTTATTGAGGCAGACCATCCCTCAATGGCAAAACAAATCCTATCACATTATTAGATTTGCTGTTATATTCAATTTTGCCTGTCACACGAGTGCCATCCTCGGATACGCAAATTATTTTTGGCAAACCTCTATCCGATAAGTGTTTCAACAGGCCTTTAAAGTCCAATATACCTTCTTCTATAGCCTCATTTTTAATGTCCAAGAATCTGTTTATGGTAGAAATTGAAGGTAAGCAATTCTTTCAATTTTCTTGCAGTGTTTCATAAAGTAACCTGCCCCCAATATAAAATAAGTATACAGCGAATTTCTTTGTAGCATCATCCTATCTATTCCGATTATGAGAGCAATTTTTTTGTGCTAAATCTTGCAATACTTTGAGTAATCGCGGTATATTAGACTCGGATGTATCAGTCTTTTGGACAGTTCCTATTTCACATATGTTTTTTAAAAGTTCCTCACTCAGTTTACTATTCTCACTTGCTACTTTCCTCACTTTTTCAGCAATAAAAAAGTAATTCGTGATTAAACTTGGTCGTCCAGCAACTTTTCTCTAGCTCGCCTCTTTCTCTCAGGTCTTTGATACTTCTTTCTACTACATTTAGATGGTACTTCATTCTCATTTTGGTTGTAGATAATGCATAAGTGGCTCGATGAAGTATTCATACTTTCCGTGGACTTGTCTTCTTCAACGGGACGGGTGTGTCCGCTGCCGCCTGCATCTGCATTATGGCCTAAAGGCTCTCTGGTTTCACGTTTTTTTGGAAGAAGACGGTTCCTCCACTGTCTCCGGAGGATGCTGCCGATATGAGCCAACAACAACGTCTGATAATCCCCAACGGGAACCAACAGGAAAATCAAGGGTCTTAAAACTATCGCAGTACCGTTCATGCCCAAGGGATAGTGATAATATTTTGAAAATTATTCATTATAATGTACAGTTATTTAGAAATAAGTTTTTAGATTATGAAGTACTCGTCAATGGGACATTAGCAGATTGCCTTCGTTTAAACGAGCATTGGCTGAAGCCTGGAGAACTAGACAGTATTCCTATCCAAAACTATACATCCATTTCTGGGTTTTGCAGGTCGGAATACTCTGGCGGTGGCACAGGTATCTATGTTAATAATAATTTGGTATCTAATTCCTTAGGCTTAGAAAATATTTCAGTAGAACAACACTGTGAAGTCTCCGGAATAATGATAAGAAAATTTGATGTACAGGTTGTCACAATATATCGTTCTCCAAATGGTAGCTTTGAAAGGTTCCTAGATATTCTTTCTCAAATTATGGGTATATTGGATATCTCTCAATCTGTCATTATTACAGGTGATTTTAAGGTGCACTTTAATGAAAGGGATGCTAGGGCTCTAAGACTTTGTAACCTGCTCAGAACATTTAACCTTAAGAAGACTGTCAAATTCAATACACGTCTGGACAAATGCCTAGACAATGTTTTCACAAATGTTGATTTTTTTTTACCTTATCAGAACCAATTGATCTGACTCATATCTCAGACCACATGGGCATATTATTCAAATACAAAAAAACGAACAAAAATCCTAAACAGAAAATACATTTCATGCCAATTACTGATCATGGATGTTTTACTCTATACAATAATCTTGAAACCATTGACTTTGACTTTGTTATTAGTAACACTCTTGATATCGAAGAAAAATTCAATATCCTTAATGATATAATTTCAGATGCTATCATAATCTCGTTTCCACAAAAATCTAAGCTCATCAATACATATCAGCAAAAAACACAAAAACACTGTTTCGATAGAAATTTAAATGAAAAGCGTGAAAGGTCAACTATTTTGTGTCCTTGAGTAAAACTTGATCCAAAATTAATGACGAGAAAGAAATTATCCGAGTATAGGAAAGATTGCCATAAAGCAATAAAAGCAGCCAAAATAAACGCGAATGATAATTTTATAGGCAACTCTAAGAATCCACAACGGGCAATGTGGGACTTGATTAAAAACAAACGTAAAAATCAAGCTGTACCAACTACTCAACTTGATGCAAATACATTTAATAATTCTTTTGTTCAGTAGCTGAAGATGTCATTAATAATCTTGAAAATCCACACTCTACTTTTAATGAACACTTAAATAAAGTATCACTTATCAATATCCCACAATTCAATTTTAAAGCGGTGAGCTACAGTGAGGTCAGGGATGTTATTTCATCTCTAAAGAATAGCAATAGCAGGGATTGCTACAATTTTAATACCAAAATAATAAAGACCATACAGAGTCTGATTGTTGTACCACTAACAAAACTGATAAATGAGGCTTTATCCCGTCACGTGTTCCCAACCGTCTTTAAAATAACAAAAGTTGTCCCCCTTTATAAAGGAAAAGGCTCAGTTGATGATTATACCAACTATCGTCCAATATCACTTTTACCGATTCTATCAAAAGTTTTTGAGCGCATTATAAAAAATCAAATGGTTACGCATTTTGAATCCAATAATCTCTTCACTATCAACCAATTTGATTTTCGAAAAAATAAAAAAACCTGCTCTGCAATTATCCATATGACAAATAATGTTCTGGAAGGTTTTGAAAATTCTTTAGATACTTATGCTTCCTTTTTAGATCTTACTAAGGCTTCTAATTGCGTAACACATAAAATTCTTTTAGAAAAACTAGGTTTCTATAATTTCCATAGCAATGCAGTATCATTAATCGAGTCATATCTTTCTAATAGATTGCAGTATGTATCTATTAACCAGGATCGCTCGTCGAGGCTGATCTTGAAACATGGAGTACCACAGGGCTCAGTACTGGGACCCATACTATTCCTTGTATACATTAATGACCTGGCTCACATCCAGGACAAAGCTAGAACAATCTTATTCGCTAATGATACCTCATATTACCACAGCTATCATCATCTGAAATAAATGGTTTGGTTCTCGAAGATACTATGGGCAAAATATCTGAATGGTTCTTATCCAACAAACTATCCCATAATAATTCTAAATCACGGATTATGAACTTTACATTGCGAAACACACCAATTGAGCATCCGCTTCTAGCAAACTGTGATACAGAGGTTAAATTTCTTGGGGCTTATCTCGATCCGGGCCTTACCTGGGAGAAACATGCTGTACGTCTATCTAAGAAGCTATCTCAATATCTCTTCCTGTTCCGAAATCTTACAAAAATCACTTCAAGAAAAACTATTCTGATGGCGTATAATGGATATTTCCATTCAAGTTTGTCATCTTGTCATGGGGGCACTCCTGTCATATGGAAAAGGTCCTTGCACAACAATGTAAATGTATTCGTATTATTTGTGGATTGGGCTACAGAGATGATTGTCGTCAGTCCTTTATATCTCTAAATATTCTCACTTTACCATGTTTATATGTGATGAACTGTCTGTTATACATCAAACAAAACATTCACTTTTACAAAACCCATTTGGACCTGCACAGTTATCCAACCAGAAATAATGGAGATCTGGTTCCATATTTTAGTCGTCTTGAAAGAACCAGAAATGGCACTAAGTATCATGCAATAAAATTTTTCAATGTCTTACCATCAAATGTTAAAAATCTCAGCTTCACCCAATTCAAGATAAGTATTAAAGCCTTTCTATTGAAAAGCGCTTTCTACTCATACGAGGAGTACTTGGCATCAAATTTTAATATGTAAACTTTGTTATGTATAGTGTATATGGTTTCTTTTATCTTAATATTGTATTTCGAACTACTTATATATATGTGCATTCGAACATATGTGCGTACGTATGTGTATATCTGTTTATATGTATGTACATCTATAGAACTGACCTGTAAAAATGTGTTTTATACATATGCTATTATCAATAAATTACAATACAATACAATCTAAAAGGGTGTCAGAAGAGAAGGTAGAAGCCGTGCCGGAAGCAGTGCTTGATGCGAATTGTAACTTTGAGTCTAAATGAATATCACATATTTTCTTTGGTATATAAAATTAGATGCAGGAGATATAATTACGTCACTAATAAAAAAAATAAACATTTGAAGATTCACAATGCTGGACAGGATTATTGGTTACCAAATAGGAAGTAATAGACTGTTGTTGAGGGCTTGGTAAATTTTCTGTCGATACATCGAGTGTCGAGGTGGTTTGTGTTTTAAGATGTTTGGTCATAAAATGTGTATGGAAATTAGAATAAGTCTAACTTTTCTGATTTTTTCCCGTATTTTGGGGAGTTTGTATGTTGCGTTACAGAAGCAAGTTACTTGGGCGAAAATATTGTCATGTTGATCCATTGAAGCTACAATTTTAATATCATCAAATTTATGCTGAAGCGTTGCCCATAAATCAGTATTTGCGTTTGATTTCGTCCACTTCTTCAAATTTTGAAAAATTAGGGCATTTTCGTCTGTAATGTTTACGGCTCGATTCACAGCAGTTCTCTTATTGGTAATCTCCCTAATATTTTCCTCATGATTGTCTAACTCTTGCTGGGATTCTTCACTTAAAAATTCTGATTTTTTATAAGAAGTTTTCGATCTCTTAGGAGCTTTTTTCTGATTAGTAGACGCGGATGTTTGAAATCCTTTTTTGTATAATTTTCGTTTCTTCTTGAAATAGTCGATCATCCAAAGTAGTACTTGTTGATGTGCTGGTAACATTTTGTAAATCTTTGGATTTTTACTATATATACCATAGTATTTTACTCGTTTCTCTTCATCGATGAGTTGAGATAAATCAGTCCTTGCAAACTGTTCGATTTCTGATATGGTTGCTTTTGTCATTCCAGCTATTAAAGATTAATTTTCAGAACCACAGCTCATTAGTAGGTTTTTAAAGTTTCAGGTATTTTTGTATTAAGTGCATTTTCGACCTCTGCCAAAATATCACTATTCCCCGGTACAGCACTCGGTTCACCATTATCACTCATTTATAAAAAACAAATGGTAATGGTATAAAATGTATTTATTATTTTTGCAACATCATAATCACGTGTTTACTTACTGTATAATGAATATACAAATCGCACCACACTATCAGTACTATCTAGTCACTTGTAATAACAATAACTGCCACCTCTACTACCACTGAACAAGCTATTATATTTTCTGCAACATGCATACAGCGAAATTATTAAACTATGCGTTTGGCGAATCAAAGACTGCGCAGGCGCACGGCGACAACGCGTTGCCACATCTACTAATTTCTTTCCATTTAGTTCTAATTCCCCACTAATTCCACTAATTTCTTACTAATTCCCAGAATTTTCCTAATAATTCCTCGAATTTCCCTAGTAATTCCCCACTAATTCCTGAAGGTTGTACACCAAAATTCCCCTTCGAAATAACCCTCGCCACGGCATCTGTTGAAGTCTTATAATTAATTTACAAAAAAAAGGCTATATGACAGTTTCAAGTGAAAAGCATGAAATGTTTGAGGTTTATATTTAAAATGAAATACTACCAATTTTGAATTTATATTGTTGTTAATACATATTTCACACATACACACACAAGTTTCACATCTCATTAACTGAATGTAAGAAATAAAAGAAACCTTTTAATTTGTACCTTTATTTTTTCAAATCAAATAACATCTTGTTGCTTACTATAACCTTACTTTACATTCTTATTCTACACAAACTATGGGGTGGGTGGCTTAGGAGTCCACTGATTCTTGCTTGATGAGGTGATCTGAAAAATAAAAAAATATGTGTTGAACAGCATAGACAGACATGTAAGAATACCTACGAGTATTGAGTGAAAACAACAGGTACCCCATAATCAGAATTGTATCCACTTACATAATTTATTCCTTGCAAGTTATTGTTCTAACTTGAGATTCTGATTAGCAATTCTACAATTTTATCCATCCATCAATACTCTATCACGTAGTCAAACGCAGCACGTATATATGCAAGAGATCCTAACATAGAATGTAATTACTTATCAAAACAACAAGAAGTTAATGGGGTATGTTAACTTCCCCAAATTCAAAAATTTAGGCCTAGATTCCCATAAGAATAGAATCTACTTATTTCTTCCTTCGGATGAAGACACATGAATTTTCGAAGGTTACGCCCGGTTTTAGCAACAAAACCTAAAAAAAATGGAAATGTAAATAAACTTATTCAACACCTAAGGCCATTTTGATAGTTGATTAACCTGTAACATTATATTTACAATGAGATAAAATAATAAATATACTTAGATGTATATTGAACAACTGAATGTAGGTGAGGCCTACCCACACAAAGTTGTAGTGTTCTTTGAAACAAAGCGATTAATAATTCATATATGTAATTAGGTGTTATAGTTATAAATATAATATACTTACTATCTTATAAAGTCTTGAGAACTTCCCGTCGGAATAATTACGAAGAACTACCTACAAATTACAAATAGTATTGATTATCTTAACAGGTGAAATTTTAAAAAAATATACAATACTTACCAATAAAATTATTGGAGATTTCTCGGTCATGGCAACTTACAACAAATCACAACAAAACCACAGATTAAAGAAGACAGATGGACTATTTCTTTGATCTCTTATTAAACGCCGCCGTAACCTCGGACATTTAAATTGATTATGTTCAACGTTGCCAAAATTTTTTTTTTCGTCCTTCGCAATGTTGCAGTTTACCTGTGTTTGAAAATAATATATTTCTTAGGCTTTGTTAAAGCTTTATATCCGAAATAATGCTAATTGCTGAAAACTTTAATGTTTAAGAACCAGACAATCTGATTTAAAATTATAAAAGTTGTCGCCACAAACAAGTTGAAAAATACAAACAAAATGGCTATAATAGAGGTTATGTTGTGTTTCCTTGTCAGGCCGGGCCAAACAGCAATTCGCAGCGATAGATTTTTTCCCGATCATGCGCATTGCATACGGTCCCTTTAAATCAGTTATTCTTGTATCTCTGTTGTATTTGTGGTTTCTTCGTCTGGCTGGAATATCTGTCTTGCTTAATCTGTGACAAAACTATGAAAGTTTATAGTTGAACTTCAACATAAACAATAAATCAACACATACACAAAACCACAATGTCACAAATCACCACAGAAATATTATATTTTTATGTTCTATGATAATCACACACCAAATGTTAATGAAAATGAGGCACTATGATGAAGTGATCCCGTGATATCGACATAGACTGTCAATTGTTATCGACTTAGTTGCCTAACTATGTCGTGCTCTGCATACCCCCCGACTAACTTAGAATAGAACACCAAAACATCACGATATAGAACAATTATTTTTGGTTATGGATTGACACCTACTGACGCATCGCCATGTATTAGTATATCTATATATATAGATGAAGTCGACACTCTAGCTAGGAAGTCGATAAATGTACAGAATACGCCTCTAGGCCTAAATTATGTCATCAGTCAATATCATATGCCTATGATTAGTCGATAGATCTGACAATCTTCGACGGCCACTTTAACTCTGGCCAAGCAAATGGTTTGTATTTCAGACCAGGCTGAAAGGGTTGAAAATAAACGTTCTGGAGGCAAACTGGGAACTTTGAGGTGACTTACTCAACTGAACCCCAACACCTTTTAGCAGTGTTAAACGTAACAGTGATAAATGCGGTTTCTATGATTAATTATCGGTAAGTATTAACAATAACGGCAGCAATTGGCTGGTCTGATAACTACCAACTTAATAGTAATTTTTCTGGTTATTTTTAATAATTCGGTAGAAGTGATAAAACATCATAATTTGTATCACAAGATATTTTTTTACAACAAAAATAACTAGGAGCACAATTAAAATATTTATACTAAATCAAAGAAAGTCTCAAAAAATCTGTCAATCTAATATTAAATCAATATATATAGGGTGTTTCATAATATATGCGCAGAACTTAACGATGTGATAGCTTGTCCAAAAATATGTAAAAAAGTTTATATTAACTTACCATCTAAAATGCACCACGTTCGAGATAATGGGTGCTGAAATTGAAAAAAATATTTTTTATTTTAATATCTCCGTAACCGTTGATCGTACAGAAAACAGCTTTCCACTCATAACCAGCTAAGTTTTCAATCAGAAAAAAAAAGTTAAGTCATAGTTTGTGAAGATTTTGATAGAGTAGTGAGTGTTTTTCTCCCCAATTTCTACGCCAATGGAAAAAATTACGGTTTTGAGACGCCCAAAAAGGCACTGTTGGTCGTGAGCTCTAAAGTCAACCGTTTTCGAGAAAAATCAACTTTTATGTTGAAAAAATCGGTAAATTTTTTGAAATATATTTTTTTATTTTCTAATTAAACAAAATGTATGTAAACTTTAGAACAAGTAACAAGCTAAAATTGACCGTGTTTTTTTCAACATGAAATTATATTTTTCTTGAAAACGGTCGAATTTTATATTTTTGGACGAGCTATCACATCCTCAAGTCCTGCGCATATATTATGAAACACCCTGTACGATCAAGAAAGCTCGGGAAAGTAGTAGCCCCCTGTCCACCACTCAAGATGGGCTGGAAATTTCGAACTTGAAGATTTAAATAAAAATCTATGTATGTTATGTAACTGGGATCTCAATAGTACAGATGTTCATGTTATCTACCAGAATTTCATCAATAACATCACAAAACAGGTTAACTTTATTTCTCTAGTTAAACTGTTTAATATCAAACAAAATAGTTTACACTAGTACGATTTTGAAGTTGCAAACATAGCTAAGAATAGGGAAAGAGTGTAAAGAATTTTCCTAAAAATTGTCACGCATATCAATTAGAACTTATACAAGAATTATAGAAATGATACTGTAAATGTTTTAAAAAAGAGAAAGTTTGTATACTATGAAAACAAGATTGATAACTATTCATATGACACTAAAAAGATGTAGAAAATATTGAATACTGTCATCAAACCAAAAAATAATCCTATTCAATACGAAATTATATTCAAGTTTCAACTAACAAAAATTACTGTCAATTCAAGTAGGGAATAAGAGATCAATGCATGCTGAAGAACACATCTTTCTCCACACATAAATATACTGCAACTTAAACTTTCTAAAGACGAAACAACAACATAATTTGCTCGAAAATTCTCACAAATACGAGAAGCCACATTGAATTCGAAGAATTTTATCCAAACATTATTCACAATTCTACCAATCCGATCCGGAGAGGCTATTATAAAGACAAATTTTGGTAACTAAGCATAATTTTGTCGAAGATATCAACTTTCCAGTGAGGAGAAAATATACAAATCGATCTACACGATGGTAAACGTTGAAAAAAAGAATCAACTTCAATGCGATTACACTGCATTTGTCTGAAAATATATATTTCTACATACTACTCAGAAATCTCAATTCACCAAAACTATGAAATGGCATAAGGATGATCACCAAACAGTTATCGAATTAAATCATCGAAGCCGAACTTTAAAGGACAGAGACCACACAATATTTATCCCCAGAATACTACTGATATTGCCATTCCAATTTGAAAGACTGCAGTCTCCAATCAAATTAGCTTATAGTTTTACAACTAAAAAGGACAAAGTTTAAAACATTGCAGAATCAACCTCAAAGACTCCCGCTTCTCTGACGGGCAACTCGAGTAGGAAATTAGAGAAGTGTGTACATACATACTCCGGATAACAAAATGTTATTAGTAAAAATATTTAAATATTTTCTCAATATTTCATTTACCTCTTATATTTTAAAGTTTATTCTTCTATTCCAACGACTACATAATCTCATATCAACTCTGATCGAAAATCGAAGTGTCTGTTTGTGATATAAAAATAACATGTTTTAACTAATTGCATATGGAAGTATTTGTCGTGTCACTATTAACAAAACAACAATTTTTATAGTGTTTGTCTGTCTGTCTTTCTTTTTGTTCCGGCTAATTTCCGTAACGGCTGAATCGATTCCAACGGGATTTTCACTGGCAGTTAGCTAATGTTACAGGGAATAACTTAAGCTGTTTTTATTTCAAAAAATCTCTACAAATTGGTAAAATCTATGTGTATGTTTGTAATTTCATAATAATAGGTTTTATCTAACTGTATATGGAAGTATATGTGTCGCTAATAACAAAAAAGCAATTATTATAATTTTTGTCTGTCTATTTATTCTGGCGAATCTCCGGAATGGTTAAACTGATTGGACAAAATGGATGAAGAAAAAAATCTAAAATAGTAGACCACATCAAATATCACATAGATAAGCCAAGAAGCTATAGGGATGTTGACTTTATTTGTAATTTTAAATAAATGTATGTTTAATCGATGAATGGTGATATTTGAATAACTAAAATATGTTTTTCGGAGCACATTTACTTATAAATAATTGAATAATACTAATTTAAAGCGCAATAAATAATACACTTTATCACGTGACTTCGAACATCAATCAGAGCGCATTACGTCATGGACCGCTAAACAAACTAATCAGCCAACGTCAACAGTCATTCCATCATTTATCTTCAAGTTGTTATATGCTCTGTGATTCATTGGAAAGATCTCTTACGTTTTTTGTTAATAATAATCAGTGTATTTGCAATAATGGAGGCTGGATTTACCAAAGCAGCTCTAATTTGCCAAGAATAGATTATTTCATTGTGGCAAATTTCTTTGCCAAACACACGGATTATTATTCTGCAGAACTTAGGAACGTGAAACTGTATTTTTGGTTGACAGGCAAATTTTATAGGTACACAATCAGCTTTCATTCTTATTTGTGACACTGTACCCATCGTAGTATTCCACATTATTTTCCATATCTTTTGGAAGCTAAAACTAGAAGTCGGTTATTTTTCTGATGAAATAAACAGTGACTCCTATATAAACATGCATTGTCAACATAACCCAAACTATCTGAATTTGAATTTGACATCAGTTACTAATATAATTTCTTGTAAATTTTTATCAGAATTATTATCAAAGTGATCATCACAAAAATAAATTGTAGATGTTATTGTGGATGTATGTGGATCTCTTCTAGCTAAAGTTAACCACTCTCTTCTTATACGTATTTTTCTTTTTGGGAACGAAAAGAAATAGTTTATCTGTTGTGCTAATCGCTGTGGAGTTACACATGGGAACTGTACAGTATTTATAAAACTTTGTATTCACTTTTCATATGATAATCTCAATTTTCAAGCAAATTAACACTGACAAACTGACAAATACACAGAGTCCACACAGGAATATTAAATATAAATCAAATAACACCTATCCTAAATATGACAGATCGTAAGTGTTGCTGTTGTTAGCGAGCCGTAAGTCCGTGAATGATTTATGTGTTTCAGCGGGAAAATTCGAAATATGATTTTTTTTTTATTTTTCATGTAAAATATTTTTTTGCTTATCTATTAAGGTTCGATCTAAAAAATAGGTACACTTCGAAAAATTGATCAACATCCCTATTGTAATTATATTGCTCCCTCAACGAGATTAGTTACCAAAAGTATCTGAGAATCGGCCTTTGTGAAGTAACACAAACTGATTTCTGCATTCATTTCAGCAAAATGGGTATCAGTTAGTAGATACACCTCTTACTACCTACCTACCAAAATGTCATAAATTCTACTATTTGTTAAAATAGTCATATCATGATGAATATTTCTTTAGTATCTGCAGCGCTTTCCATTGATCCCACTTAATGATACCTGAATTCATCATCGTTCACACTTGTTTTCTGTTGTTATATGTATATAATTAAGTCCAAAAAAACTTTTGGTGCAAAAGATTATATATTGATGTCTTGTGGTCGCGAAGATATGTTAATTATTATAAGGGTATATCGACCAACCTGTTGTTTGAGATTAAAGTATACTCTTTGTTCTTAATCCAAGCTTTCGAAACCTTATTTTTGTTTCATCATCAGGGAAACTATAAAGAAGATTAATATAAAACTTACTGCATAATTAAAATTAAAATTATTTTATGACTTACCGTACGTGAGGTTAATTAAAGTTGACAACATTTAAAAATAGGACGTTATAACACATTATTAAAAAACTAATTGTTGAATAATTCAAATTATAACGATTGATGAATATAAAATAATTTTCTTAGATTAGTTTACAAGGGAGACAGCTGATATATGTATATATATATATATATATATATATATATATATATATATATAAAAAGAGAACTATTTTGATATTATATATATATATATATATATAGATATATTGATTTTGTATTCTTGACTGGTTTTGTATTAAATAAAAAGATGTTCTTGAGGATGCAGTCATGTATTCAAGGAAATTCTTTGATTGAAGCCGAGCTTTCGAGTATGTTTATTCTCTTCTTCAGGGCAAACTACAAATCGTTACAAAATTATTTCAACAACAACTTAATAGTATTATAAAAATACTTACAATCGTGAATTTAGAATAAATTAGCCGAACACGAAAGATTTCATAGCCATCAATTACAAATGTCACTATTTATATTTGTCATGGTAACACATTAAGTTAGAAAGTATCTAGACTTAGTTGATAAAAATGAATATTACTGAATGATCTTTATATTTTTGTAGCTATTTGAATAAGGAGCACAATTAAATTAAAACTATTATTAAGGCAGATACAGGTTCAGTGTAAAAAAATATTATGTAATTTAAGAATATGGCATAAATACATACATATATACCCAAACATAGACTAAATTACTTTTATTCTGGGCTAAAGCTGACAGATAAAAGAAAAATATATATAATATAATTTAATTATTATATAAGTGTAATCATATTCTCCCACAATACGAACACACAGTTGAACATGATTATTCTGGAAAGTGCACTGATACTTATTCACTCAAAAAAGGCCGAAACAGTTCCTAATAACGCACTAAATCCTAATAATATTTCTAATGCAAATAATATCCACCTATCTATAGATCTCTACATTACATCAATGAACTCGTACTTGTTAATATTTTTAAGAGGTATAATGTTATAATTTCAAGAAAGAATGTAAAAACAGTATCTAATTTATTTTCTAAATTAAAGACTCCTTTAAAAGTAACAGAAAAATCTGGAGTAAATCTTTACCTATATTGATCAAACTTACAGAAATATTTCGGAAAGAATTACAACTCATAAAAGTGATATTAGACGAAATAAAAAATCTAGTGCCTTGACTGAACATGCTATCAGTAAAAAACATACTATTGATTTTGATAATACTATTGCTCTGTATTCTGAGAAAAATTATATAATGATAATTATAATAATTTTTCTCAATATGTATATCAAAATTAAAATATGTACCTATAGATATTTATGTATAGTTTTATATGTATATATGTATATATATATATATATAATATATCAAAATGATAAAGCTATTCACCTTTATGCTTTTATTTCATCGGACATAGTCATCCACTAGAAGCGGATCACGTGATTTCAAGCTTATTTGCTTTCGTCAGCGCCACATAAGTGGAAGCTGTATCCGATGAAACAAAAGCAACTGAAAGATGTCATAGGTGCATGACAACAACCTCTCAGTGGGACGCAATTCGCGCCACCTAGGTATTGATAGCCAATTACGATTAACGTAAAGTATATAATAAATATAAAGAGAACTATAATTCAGTTTTACTGAGATGGATATAATATATCAAAATGAATAATATATCAAAATGAATGAATGAAATGAAATAAAAGCATAAAGGTGAATAGCTTTATCATTTGGATATATTATATCCATCTCAGTAAAACTGAATTATAGTTCTCTTTACATTTATTATATACTTTACGTTAATCGTAATTGGCTATCAATACCTAGGTGGCGCGAATTGCGTCCCACTGAGAGGTTGTTGTCATGCACCTATGACATCTTTCAGTTGCTTTTGTTTCATCGGATATAGCTTCCACTTATGTGGCGCTGACGAAAGCAAATAAGCTTGAAATCACGTGATCCGCTTCTAGTGGATGACTGTGTCCGATGAAATAAAAGCATAAAGGTGAATAGCTTTATCATTTTGATATATTATATCCATCTCAGTAAAACTGAATTATAGTTCTCTTTATATTTATTATATACTTTACGTTAATCGTAATTGGCTATCAATACCTAGGTGGCGCGAATTGCGTCCCACTGAGAGGTTGTTGTCATGCACCTATGACATCTTTTTGTTTCATCGGATACAGCTTCCACTTATGTGGCGCTGACGAAAGCAAATAAGCTTGAAATCACGTGATCCGCTTCTAGTGGATGACTGTGTCCAATGAAATAAAAGCATAAAGGTGAATAGCTTTATCATTTTGATATATTATATCCATCTCAGTAAAACTGAATTATAGTTCTCTTTATATATATATATATATATATATATATATATATATATATATATATATAATAAAAAAATAAGATGAAGCTCTACACCTTTATGCTTTTGTTTAGTCGGACGTACAACCACCCACTAGAAGCGGATCACGTGATTTCAAGCTTGTTAGCTTTCATCAGCGCCACATAAGTGGAAGCTGTATCCAACTAAACAAAAGTAACTGGAAGTAGTCAAAAACTTTGAGACATTATCTACCAGTGGGACACAACTCGCGCCACCTAGGTATTGAGAGCAAAATTACTTTGAACGTAAGTATATATAATAATTAAAGAGATCTATTAGTTCATTAATAAATGAAATATATAAAATATAAAAATAAGATGAAGCTCTACACTTTTATGCTTTTGTTTAGTCGGACACAACCACCCACTAGAAGCGGATCACGTGATTTCAAGCTTGTTAGCTTTCATCAGCGCCACATAAGTGGAAGCTGTATCCAAGCTCAAATTCAATCAATCAATCTGGAAGACTACAATCCGAACGCGAACTTCCCCGAACAAAACTCTCTATAAGCCCTCTCCTTGCATTTAAATCGAAAAACCTTTACTACATTACTGACGCGACGAGGACTTTCAAATTTCTAATAGATTCAGGAGCCGGACTTTCTATATTCAAACCGAACGCTTGTCAAAAATTCCCCCAAAGATTTCATGAGAACGTTGTTATCCAAGGAATCACTGATCAAAAAATTAGCATCAATGAATCCACTTTAGTGCCCTTTAATTACAAAGACCCACATAAAGTGTACATTTGCAATCTAGAAATTGACTTCGACGGTCTACTTGGATCAGATTTCTTAGAACATTATTAGTGTATAGTGGACTTGAAGAATAAGCAACTGATCACAAATTTTAAGACAATACCCCTTTACAAGGTGACCGACTATACAACCCCCAACACAGAAACACGGGATCACGAGACATTTCGAAAGAATTCAAATACTATCACGATAGACGCACGGACAGAACAAGTTTTCAAACTTAGATGTTCGCTGTACAACACGGAAGCGATATTATCAGGTAAAGAAATAGGAAAGGTACGTCTCCCTCATGCTCTCGTGAAAGTGAACGAGAACGGCGTCACCAACCGTCTTAAACCCCAATGCAATCCCCAAGACTATCGACTTTTCCGAACTAACATAGAGCCCATACAACACATCTCAGTCAATAATCTTAACGAATTTGATCATACTATACAAAACAATAGGATACCGGAAATTAAAAACCAGCTACGTTTAGAACACCTGAACGAAGAAGAAGCGGAACTTATTACAAAACTTTGTATCGACTATTCCGATATCTTTTACCTAGAAGGCGACAAACTGACCTTTACTAATGAAATAAAACACACAATTAAGACAACGACCGACAAACCGACGGTTACTAAATCCTATAGGTACCCATACGTACACAAAGATGAAGTAAAAGGCCAAATAAACAAAATGTTAGATCAAGGGAAAATAAGACCATCCAACTCTCCTTTCTCATCTCCAGTCTGGGTAGTCCCCAAAAAGATGGACGCTTCGGGAAAGCAGAAGTGGAGAGTCGTCGTAGATTATAGGAAACTCAATGAAATCACAGTTGACGACAAATACCCTCTTCCCAATATATCGGACCTCGTTGATCAGCTTGGCAAATGCCAATACTTCTCCACACTAGATCTCGCGTCGGGATTCCATCAGATAGAGATTGACCAACAGGATGTAAAGAAGACAGCATTTTCAGTCGAAAATGGCCACTACGAATTCGTTCGTATGCCCTTCGGGTTGAAGAATGCTCCTTCGACCTTCCAAAGAGTTATGGACAATATTTTATTAGGAGTCCAGAATGAGAGATGCCTCGTCTACATGTACGACATAATCATTTATTCACCATCCATACATGAACACATTGACCGACTGACGGAAGTATTTAAAAGATTGAGACGCGCGAACATGAAGATACAACCTGATAAATGCGAGTTCCTCCGCAAGGAAGTAGCATACCTCGGACATTTAGTAACAAAGGACGGCGTAAAACCAAATCCGTGTAAGGTTGAATGTATAGTAATTTTCCCGGAACCTAAAAATCAAAAGGAAATTAAATCATTTCTGGGACTTGTTGGATACTATCGTAGGTTCATAGAAAACTTTGCGAAAATTTCCAAGCCCCTTACCCGCCTTCTTCAAAAGAATGTCACATTTGATTTCGATTCAGATTGTAAAGAAGCTTTCGAAAATTTGAAACTAAAATTAATTTCCACACCTGTCCTCATTTATCCAAACTTGGAAGAACCGTTCGTACTCACGACGGACGCCAGTAATTTTGCGATCGGTTCGGTATTATCTCAGGGAACTATAGGAAAAGATCTTCCGATTGCCTATGCTTCAAGAACCCTTTGCAAGGCAGAAGTCAAGTACTCTGTTCCAGAGCGCGAACTGCTCGCCATAGTCTGGTCCGTTAAGCACTTCCGACCATACCTTTTTAGTAGGAAGTTCATTCTTGTAACTGACCATCGCCCTCTTACATGGCTTTTTAGTTGCAAGGATGCCGGTGGACGTTTAGCCCGTTGGAGGCTCAAATTAGAAGAGTACGACTACGAGATAAGATACAAGCCCGGAAAGACAAATAAGAACGCGGACGCACTTTCTAGAATTATAATCAATCACTTTAAAAACCTTTCCAAATTTCAAAAAGAAACGCAACTGACCCCCTTTAGGACTTTCTTAACAACCGAAGATTCCGATGACGAGAATCTTGAAAATATCGAGGACGAGGAGACGAAGTTAGTTCAACGCAATAAGATGTACGAAGAGTTCAGTACATTTGTTGAATTATATAAGACACAATCCGTAATTGACTACTCAAAAATCGAAATTTCCAATGACCAACTATTGGACAAGAAGAACAAGAATATTATAAGTATTTTTAGACAAAATGACCTCACTGAAACTAATAACAAAATTATAGAGGACATCTTCGAAGAAGACGCAGACTTCGAAAACCTTAGAATTAACATACTTTCCAGCAAATCAGTGAAAAATAGAAAATATTTCCTTGTTGCGCTGCCTTACAATCCCGACAGTGTTAATGAATATCTATTCGGATCATTGTATTTGAGTCAAGACTTACTACAAACTGACGAAACATACTGCGTAGAGACAAATGTAGATCTCCCTATTCTAGAAATGCTCTCATTCATAAATAGTGAAAAGGAGATAAAATTTAAAGTATTCCAAAACGTCACCCAGACTCCAACAGACGAACAAATTCCCACCATACTAGACCAATATCATAATGGTAAGACTAACCTACATAGAGGTGTGAACGAAACTATTAGACGCATAAAATAAAAATACTCTTGGAAAGGATTAACAAAGGATGTCGAGAAATTCATTAGACAATGCGAGATTTGCCAGAAAATAAAGCGTGTCGAAAGAATTTAGACAGACCACTCGTAATAACAGAAACGCCAAAAGCCCCTTTCGAGAGGATCAATATCGATATTCTGGAAGTACCCTCGAGAAAATATGCATTGACAATTAGGGACGAATTGACAAAATTTAGTCAAGCCTACCCTATTGAAAATAAAACAGCCAAAGCAGTAGTTAATACGCTTTTAGTCTACTTTCCACACTATGGGACACCTGTCCGAATCCACTGCGATTACGGAAGGAAATTCGATAACGCGCTACTTAAGGACGTATGTAAATTATTCGATATCAAACTGACCTACTCAAGTGTAGGACACCCTCAGTCGAATGGTTCTCTGGAACGGTTCCATTCTACACTCTTGGAAATGATTCGAGTACATTTAGCTGATCATCCCCGAGAACACCCGTTCAATATTCTACCATATGCAATCATCTGTTACAACAATTCTGCAAATAAGACACATGGATTCACACCATATGAGCTCGTGTTCGGTCATAGCTCCAGTAGACCCCCGGAGAAACTTTATAATGAAAAAGAATTAATCACGAAATACGTTAGAGACTTGAACAACCGACTGTCTCACTTTTACAAAGTAGCTAGGGAACGGACTGACAGACAAAAACAAAAAGCAAAACTTCGTTTCGATCAACACTTCCAGAATAATACTCAAGATTTTAAAGTAGGTGATAGAGTATTCATAAAAGAATCCCAATTAAAAAACAAATTATCCAATAAATTCAACGGACCCTTTGAAGTTCTAGAAACTCATCAAAATTCAGCAACCCTTCTTAATACCAATACAAACCAAAAAAGTAAAGTAAATTTCGACCGCAAGAAATTGTGTGCTGAAATATAAATTCGTTTCAGGTACTTCGTCCTGGTCAGAACGGCCCTATGCCAATATTCCATAGAACCTATAAATAATACTCTTGGAGTGTTCTATCACGATGAGAACCGTATTATCATATCCAATGACAGATGGACTTTACTTGTACACAAGAACATTTCAGCATTACTGACTGCATACGAAAACAACAACAAAATTCTCGACGCTATACAGGACATTTTAAAACCCGATTATCACAATATGAATCTCTTCCATTCAGACGTAAGAACGCATGTCAATCTTTTAAGCCAAAAATCCCAACCAATAAAAGATAAATTTAGCGAAGTAATCACAAATACAAAGCGAACAAAACGAGGAGTTATAGACGGCATTGGCAGTTTGTTTAAAGCACTAACAGGCAATTTAGACGCAGATGACGGGAAATTCTACACAGAAAGTATTTATAAATTGAATCAGGATCAACTTCACATAGAAAACCTTTTGAAAAACCAAATTTCGGTATCAACATCTTTAATAAGGACCTTTAACGAATCAATCAGGAATTTGACTATCGACAGAAAAACATTTAACGATGACATGAGAAAAATTGAAAGGAGCATCCATCAATTAAACGACAAATTAGCATTAGTTGAATCTAAACTTGAATTCTTCGAGATATGCGAGAGACTTTTAGAGAGTTATCTGATTATAGAAGATCATCTGAACGATGTTTTAAATGCCATAACTTTTGCACGACTGAAAATTATTCATTCTTCAATCATAAACCCTGAAAATCTTATGTCAGCCCTTCAGGAAATATCCCAAAATATTATTAGAAACAATTTACCACTACCAGTCAAACTATCAAAAATTTCCCAATACCTAGAAATCATAGAACTCCAGTCATATCAACAAGATGATAATATCGTATTTGTACTAAGAATACCTTTAGTGGAACAACAACTTTATACCCTTTATCACCTGTTCCCTATCCCCATATTGGATAAGAGAACTGGTCTTCATCATATCCTGTCAATTAATCCAAAATATATCGCGAGGAATGATGATTCTTTGATGTATATTCCTGTAAAGGAACCCAAAAATTGTAAAGATCTAGGTCCACATAAGAAACTGTGCTCTAATCTGTATGCCTACCCAATCGACGACAATGCAGCATGTGAAGCCCAACTTCTCAAGAACCGTCATGAAGTACCGAAAACATGTGAAAGTGCGGTAGTATATAGTCAAGGATATAACGTGTACAAGCTAAAAGACAATGTATGGCTAGTTGTAATATCAGAACCCTTACAAATGACTGTGAACTGCCCTCAAGCAAACAAAAAAACTGTTACCCCGTCCCAAAACTCTATTGTTAAACTTGAATCAGAGTGCCATGCATTTATTGGCATCACCAAGGTACAAGCCAATAATCAAAGAATCACAGAGGTCGCCGACAATTCTCATCCTGTGGTTATCCCATTTGATTGCTATAAGCACATAGCTGCCAAGAACCAACTCCCAAAACTAGAGCCCCTCAAGTTAAATGATGTAAACGTAGAAGATTTGAATATCGCTAACCACAAACTACAAACGTACTCAAAGGACTTGGAAACTCTTATCAATCAACCCTTTGTAACCAGACACATATCCTGGATGACCTACTTCACAATAGCCGCCATATGCACACTCGGAGGTGGTTACCTAACGGTAAATGTAATAAGAAGATGCAATCGAGAGACAAAGGGTCAACCATCAATTCCACTGACGAGAATTAGAAGCTTTCTCCCAAAGAGAAGAAGACCAAATATCGAAAAAACTGAAGAAGAAATGGACGAAATTAATATTTAATAAAAGTTGTTGCATGGCATCAACTTTTAATTATTAGGGGGAGTTGTTATATGGGACTTTATGATGACCTAGCAGTTCCCGGATACCAAGTACATCGCCTGACAATAACCTTCATTAATTCCAAGAACTTTCCGCAGAACTTGCAGTATCCATGGATATCAACTTGCAGTATAGCATGTGTTCTCAGATAACACACCGTGCAAGAATCGCCATGGGAACATGAACTCATACGTGACTAAAACTGCTAATTGCGCATTAATTTAAGTATAAGTACAAGAGCATTGTTGCCCCAAATTTAGTTAGTAAGAATCTTAGTTGTTAGACAAATCTATGTTAGTTTTCATTTTGAATTTTATAATATTGAATAAATCTTTTTTTTTTAAGTAAATCTTGTAAAAAGTTATATAAAATATATAAATTTATGTAAATTTGTTATAAATGGATTAATGTATATGAGATATATGTACGTTTATATAGATGAGGGACTAGTCTTAACTGATTTTATAGTAATAACTTTTTCAATCTTGGGTTTCCATAAACAATAGAAATATTTTGATCAACTCATTAGTGAGAGAAATTTAGTTGATCAAAGAGAATTTTCTCTTAATATGATTCACGGCATTATATGGTTTATTTGAGATTAAATAGTCTATGAAAGATTTTCATGAAATTTACTGTTTTCGAAAATAGGCATGTTGATTAGTGAGATATATCAGCTTGTTTCTGGAAAAGTGAATGGTTTTCAAAATGTTTCATGCTCATGTAGTATAGTGAGAGAATATGATTTTATAAATTATTTTAAATATTTTGAATGTTTAAAAGAGCATTAAAGAGTATTTTGTTCAAATGGGTGTAAGTTTAGAATTTCAAAAAATCTATTTCACCTAAAAATTTAGAGGTTGATTAGTAAGAGAAGAGGTAAGAGAGATCTTTTTCTTTTAACTGTCAGCTTAAGCCCAGAATAAAAGTAATTTAGTCTATATATGGGTATATATGTGTGTATTTATGCCATATTTTTAAATTACATATTATTTTTTACACTGAACCTTTATCTGTCTCAATAATAATTTTAATTTAATTGTGCTTCTTGCTCAAATAGCTACAAACATACAGTTTGTTTCACGAATCATGGCTATTGTGTGTAAACATTCACTATACGTCTCATCGCATCTCATTATCGTGAAATTCTCTACTACGTTTGTCGATCTAAGCTACGACATCAGTATGTCAAGCTTATGTCCTTTTACACAATGATAGGGCGCTGCATGTATGTCCGAAGGTAAAGCAATCTTTATTTCATAGGCGTCACAAGGTCATTGTGACATTTCAGATAATTCAGGTACATAAATTTATATTTCTTAAGTCAAGCAATAAATCTGTATTTTGTGTGTCTGCATTATTGTTGATAATAAATATCTTTCATATTAAATTTGCTTATTTAATCAATCGATATTTTTTCCTCTAATTATATGAACTTCCTTAAATGCCATATCTTAGCTCGAAATCGTTACGCCACTGATTTACTCCCGTCAGTTGGATTGATCTATTTTTCGTGTTTTCAAGGCAGACGCCAACATTCGTGAAACAAACTGTATAATATTCATTTTTATCAAGTAAATCGAGATACTTTCTAACTTAAAATGTTACCATGACAAATATAAATAATGACATTTGTAATTGATGGCTATTGAAACCTTTCCTGTTTTTTAGCTAATTTATTCTAAATTCACGATTGTAAGTATTTTTATAATACTATTAAGTTGTTGTTGAAATAATTTTGTAACGATTTGTAGTTTGCCCTGAAGAAGAGAATAAACATTCTCGAAAGCTCGGCTTCAATCAAAGAATTTTATTGAATATTTGACTGCATCCCCAAGAACATCTTTTTATTTTATATATATATGGGATATTACGAAATTTGTTAACACGATAGAGGTCGCAGTTTTGGAGGTATCAACTTCAAATTTGCTACAAGGATCAATCCCTTAAATATCTCGGCCAAGTTTGTTATTGGGCATTATCGGGTAAGTAGTTTCAAAATGGCGACCGTTTAAACATTTAAAAAATATCAAAACAAGGCCGTAGTGTAACTATCATCAAAAATAATTTTAAGTTATAGATATAATCAATACCTACAGCTTTTGTTCGAAGCAATTTTTCATAAAATGCACAGAAAAAAAAATTTGAAAAAATATTGGTTAATCATGAATACTCAATATAAATTTGATGTAATTGTACATTTCTGAGTTTCTTGATATACCCTTGATAGACCCTAATTTAAAAATATATATATATATATATAGTATATTTATTGACTAGAAATAGGCGAAAAAAAAAATTCAGCCTTGAAGCTGAACGCGAACCCTGTCTGCTTTATAATGAACACACAAAACAACAACCTCTAACACTGCAACCACATGGCTATGATACATGCGGTTAAAAATGGGCAACTGGCAAGTAATGACATGTAGGTATACCCGTGAAAATGTTCAAACTTTGAATTTCGAGAAATTTACCTTTCCGATGGCTATAGGCCGTCGGGATTATTTTTTGTTATCGTCCTGCTTCAACCACGCAGGGTTATTAGCATTGGACAGTTTCACTATTTGCAATAAGCTATATTTGTCTTATTAGGCCTGTTTTGTGCAGGTAGTTTATCAATTTTACAATGTCATATGATCCATTTAGAATTTCTTTCAGTGTTGAGGTTATGTTATGTTGTTTTCTTTATTGATTGTATATGGGGCACTCCACTAGTAGATGGTGAACTGATATTGTCACATCACACACATTGCACACAGGGGTCGGTTCTTTCTTGAAGAGGTAGTCGTGGATGATCCGGGTGTGTCCAATTCATAGTCTTGTAATTATAACCTGATGTCTTCTCTTGGGGGTAGATTTTTCCATTTCTGTACTAATGGTTTGATGGCTTTGTGCTTGTTATTTGACATGTCCCATTTGCTCTGCCATTTACTAATAGTCTTAGTCATAAATAGAGATTTTAGGTCAGACTGTACTGTAGCTGTTATGGTTGAAGTGTTTGGGTGGTTTGTTGCTTCTTTTGCCCTCATATCTGCATTCTCGTTTCCTTTCACGCCACAGTCGGATGGTACCCATAGGAAAAGGATAGATAGATGGTTTTTTCTGGGATCTGAGGAGTTCAGTTTTTATTGAGAGGAGGATAGGGTGTTTAGGATATAGTTCTCCTAGTGCTGTTAGAGCAACCAAGGAGTCACTAATAATCAATGTTTTTTCCAGTTTTTCATTATAGAAGAATTGTATGGCTTGTAAGATAATGAAGAGTTCTGCAGAGAATATTGAGGTATGGTTAGAGAGTTGGTACGAATATTGCTGGCTCTCAGTTACAAAGGCAGCTCCAAGTACTCTTTCTGCTTTTGATGCATCTGTATATATATATTCGTAATTTCTGTATTGTTCTAACTTCAGTAGGAATTGTATTTTAGAGTAGGATGGATTTGTTTTTTGTTTTTTTCTTATGGCAAGGCTTGTGTCACATCTTGTTCCGTTAATTGTCCAAGGTGAAGGGGTATTTACTTCCTTCTTATAGGTATTCGGCATTGTCATACCAAGGTCACTTAGATATTTCCTAACTAATATAGAAAGGTGGGTCCAGTCTTTTCTTTGAGGTAAAGATGGATTCAAATCTATCAGCGAATTTGTTCCTATAAACTGGAATTGTGGGAACGGAAGATAACTTCGAGGCATGTGTGAGGCTGATATAAAATCTTCTGGATTTTGGTGGTAGCTCCCCAGATTCGCAATATAGGCTCTTGATAGGACTCGTATGGTGTGCTCCCAGAGCTATTCTTATGGCTGAGTTGTGAATAGTGTCTAGCTGTTTTAAAGGGTTAAGAGGGTTACGCTATCGGTGCCCCAGTGTTGATGAGATACCGTTTCATTAGATTGAGTCCGTTTTGGGAGGTTAAGCGAAGATATTGAATATGGTCCTTCCATGTTAGCCCGTGATGAAACGTCATGCCCAAAAATGATATTCTCTCGACATAATCGATCGGAGTGTTATGAAGGTGGAGTGTTGGTGGTAATTCATTCCTCTTACGATTTTTGGAAAATAGGATCTTTGGTTTAAGATGTAGAAAACCTTGGGCCGGTTGAATTTGACCATCTCTTTAAGCCTTGGATAGCATCTTGGATCTATTTATGCATAGCAGATTTGTTTTTTCCTCTGGTAGGAATCGCTAGGTCGTTTGCAAATAATCCAGCTTTAACTAGGTTTTGATTAAATTCAAATATAGAGTTGATGGCTATTAGGAATAAAATCACGCTTATTGTGGATTCCATTTATTTGGATTTTCGAATCAGATAATGTGTTTCCTACACGTACTCTGAAGTTTCTTTGTTTTACAAAATTCACTATGAATTGATACTTATGACCGTGGATTTTCCATTTATCCAGAGAACGTATGATATCCGAGCGTCGTATTGTATTGTAGGCCTTGGCTATATCGAAAAATACAGACAAGCACACCTGATCACAGGCCAATGCTTCATGTATCTCGGATTCTATGTCCACTATGTTATCTGATGTAGAGCGATCTTTTCTGAATCTACTTTGTATTGGTGTAATCAGGTTTTTTTTCTCGAGGAACCACATTAGTCTATTGCTAACAATTTTCTCTAATAGTTTACACATCACGCAGGTCAAAGAAATTGACCTGTAAGATTCAGGATTTGATTAACTTTTGCCTTGTTTCAGTATGGGTACGATGATTGGGTCATACCAGTCTAGTGGAAAAAACTGTTTTGTCCAGATAATATTATAAGTACTTAGAAGACATTCTTTACCTTCTAAAGGGAGGTTCTTGAGGAATTTAACGGGGATGTTATCTGGACCTGGGCTGGCGTTTTCCATAAGACCCAGTGATTCTTCTAGTTCAACCATTGTATTGTTAAGGTTTAGGTAGGAGTTAGTGCCAGTCTCAAGGTTCAGCATAGATGGTCTATCTATTCAAGAACGTTTATAACCGTTTCTCTGTATAACCTAAATTTTCGAAAAAAAGTGTAGTTAACCATTTCTTTGTAGTAATTTTTCGTTCAATTTTGCGTATGGGGAATCCGTCTTCTATGATTTCCATTAGGTATGTCTAAATCGTCGTCGAATATATTGTAATGTTCTTTGTTCTTATATGGATAAAAAATCACATGGACACTAATTATTGAAGTCTATTTATTTAATATAACCAAAATTCACATTTCACACATATGTATTACAATTTATATTCACTACTAACTAACTAGCTATTTACAATTTATATCACAATATTTATTTCACTCGGTTTGCACGTTCAAAACTGACTTCCGCGCTCTCGTTGTTGTATTTAAATCTATCGAGTAAAATGCCGAGATGCTTCTCGAAAGCACCCGACTTTATCGACTGCACTCCATATTCTGGAAGATATTTTTAGGCGTTTCCTGAACAGTGAGTCAGAGAGCTTCGCATCTTGCAGTGCCGTGGGTCTGGGTAACATTACAATATCTTCATACTCCATGTTAATATTCATTTTAATATAAAAAATGCAACACCAACCAACCATCAAAAAGATTCACATTTGTCACATAACAATACGAATACGCTTGCGAATCTCAGCGAGATCTACGAATCCTTCAATTAAACTACGAAAATTGGTGGTTTGAATAAATCTAGGCTTAGAAAATAAAAACTGAGTCCATGCCTGTACCGATACAGCCAACACTGTTTTCGATCAGCACCGGAGAAATTCAAAATTTTCATAGTAAATCGCAACCTTATTCATCTCATTATCAGTTAATGTGAATTAGTGAGTGTGTGATGACATCAGTATACTACTGTGAGTCAGTTAATTTAATTAAATATTACGTATCAATTTGTAAACAAATCCTCGAGTACCCTGAAAAATAAGTCAAGGTCAAACAAAGAATCACGGGGCCTGCGTCCGCGTTGGTGCACCAGGACCGTACTCAGGTCGGAAGAACCTTTCCATGATGAAAGAAACTACTATGGAGACTACTGACTACAGTGGTCTCCAAAAGAATAACACTACTACAAAAACCCCAACGAAATCATATTCATCCGTATTAAACCAATCAACTCCAAATTATCCAAACAAGAAACAAGCCATATTATTCAAATCTGTACCAAACGCGAAAGTCGAGGATTATCTCTCAGCAGTTGCCGAAAAAATCAATCCAAGTCAAATACTAGCAATATCCAGAATCACTAACGAACGAGTTTGTATCTATTTCACAGATGAACAGACTGTCAACAAATTTCTAGCTATAGATAATGGAAAAATTGTAGTCAACCAACAAGTCCTTCAAGCTAGGAAATTAATAACTCCTAATAAAAGACTGATTATTTCTAATGTATGCCCAACCATACCGCACGATATAATCGAAAAGGAACTAAACAACCTTGGTATACAATTGATTTCACCTGTAGATTTCCTCAGGATTGGTACAACAAAAACGGAATTTAAACATATATTAAGCTTCCGAAGACACACATACATTGCCCCATCGAATATCGATAAAGTCCCAAGTTCACTATTGATCAGTCATGACGACACCAGTTACCGAATCTTCCTCTCAATTGAAAAACAAATATGCTACATATGCAAACAGGAAGGGCACATATCATCAAAATATACAAACACAAATACTATACTTCCACAGACTTCAGTCCCTACCGATTTAACCACAGAAATACCAATACAAGACCCACCACAAGCCAACACCGAACATCCAATACCACTCACTCAACCAACCCCAATATCTCAACGAACACAACTTCCTCAGCCAGCACAACTTCCTCAACCAACACAAATTTCTCAACCAACACAACCCCCACAATACACACAATCATCCCAGCATACAAAAACCTCTCAACCAACTCCTAGAAACACAAACAATGAAACACTTCAACCTGCTATCTCATCGGAAAACGTCGAAAACAAAACCCCTACCAGGACATTAACATTAACACATACTGATATACCGCAAAACAACTCCAAAAGAAATGCCTCTGAAATTACTTCACCTCCAACTACATCTACTGATAATAATTTCGTCACCCCCACAGATCGACCCAAAAGAGTGAAAACAACATCGGAAGAAAATCTCAATACATTTGAAGAACTCTCAAAGAGCACAAAAAAGTTCTTCGAGGAGAATACGAATGACGGATGTTTAACAAGCGATGAATTCATAGACTTCTTCGAAAATGCTTGTGGTTCGCCTGATCCCCTCAGCGTAGCGAAAATATATACAGATAATATCGAAGATTTACTCAATACACTAACTAAAATATACCCCTACATGAACCCACGGTATTTGAAAACACGATGCACAAAATTGAGAAACAAAATAACGAAACAACTTAACAGAGACAATCGAAAAGATATCGACAGTGATTCATCAATCGATGCCATCTAAATCATTTATCTTTTCAATTCTATAATACAATGGAATCTAAACAGGTTCTATACCCGTTTGGAAGAACTAAAACTCCTAATAGCTCGACATCAACCTAGTGTTTTAGTTCTACAAGAAACTCACTTCAAAAGAAATAAGTCATATAGCCTCAAAAACTACACACCCTTCTACAATAATAGAAACCATAATGACCATGCAAGTGGAGGAGTTGCTATTTATGTACACGAATCATATGAAGCTGAGGAAATTCCTGTCAGAACTGAGTTAGAAATAATTGCAATCAACATTAAAGGACCAACAAACGTTAATATATGCAATGTCTACATCCCTCCTGGCCTTGAACCAAGTGCTAATGAAATCATAAACACATTTAATCAAATAACTCATCCCCGTATAATTCTAGGAGATTTTAATGCCCATAATTATATTTGGGGAGCGAAAAAGATAACACCTTTAGGACGCACATTAGAACATATAATCACTGATTTCAGCCTGAATATACTGAATGATGGCCGAGAAACAAGATTCAATACTAGTACTGGTGGAGGCTCGGCCATCGACATATCCTTATGCGATCCTGTTCTACAACCGACATTATCCTGGGATATAATGCCGTACTTACATGGCAGCGACCACTACCCGATCATAATAATAAATACAGAGCTACAAATCCTGAACGACTCACCCAAAAACAAGTGGAATCTGAAAAATGCAAACTGGACTCAATTCTCGGATCTTACAGCATGTTCTATAAACCAGCTGTCATCCATCTATGATGAGAATGCGGATATAAACCACATACTGCAAGGTTTTACCAATCTCATCACAGAAGCTGCCCAGGAGTCCATAGGTATATCAAATCTACCAAGAAACAGAATCCCCGTCCCATGGTGGAACAGCGAGTGCGAAAATGATATCAGGCAATCTAAAAAAGCGTTTAATAGATTCAAAAAACATAAAACAGTCGAAAATCAATTAGAATTCAAAAAAATGAGAGCTTATGCCAGATTCATTCTGAAAACAAGTAAAAGACAATCTTGGCAGAAATATGGATCAACTGTGAATAACTCTACTCCTACCCCTGAAATATGGAAAATGATAAATAGAATATCCGGCAAAAATACCAACGTTAACATAAAATACCTTGAAAAGAACAATACCACATATACTACCCCATATGAAATAGCCACTGTTTTAGCTGAAACGTACCAATAAAACTCCAGTCATGAAGCTCTCCCCAGTGAAATATACCAGAGCAGAACTCAAGTAGATCCGCAAGTAAATCTCGAGGCTAATACGAACGCATTCCTCAACTTCAATATAACGATGGACGAACTAGAAGAATCATTAGGCCAAATGAAAAATACCAGCCCAGGCCCTGATAACATTCCTGTTATATTCCTTAAGGCCCTTCCAATAAAAGCTAAGGAATACCTCCTTGGTATTTATAACACCATTTCGACAAGACAAGTATTCCCCTTAGAATGGTATAACTCAATCATTATACCCATATGGAAACAAGGAAAAAGCAAATCCAGTCCAGATTCTTATAGGCCTATCTCCCTAACATGTGCAATGTGTAAGCTATTGGAGAAAATTGTGAGCAATAGACTGACATGGTTCCTGGAGATGAAAAACTTAATCACACCAATTCAAAGTGGTTTCCGGAAAGAACGCTCTACTACAGACAACCTTGTGGACATAGAGTCTGAGATCCACGAATCTTTCGCCATTGGTCAAGTCTGCCTAGCGGTCTTTTTCGATATAACCAAAGCATATGATACGATAAGGCGAAATGGTCAATCCATGGAAATATATTACAATTTATTGTGAACTTCCTAAATCAGAGAAACTTCAGAGTCCGAGTAGGCAAAACGTTCTCTGACTTGAAAACCCAGGAGAATGGAATACCTCAAGGATCTACTTTGAGTGTAGTACTATTTCTCATAGCCATCAACAACATAGTTGGATCAAGACAAAACCTAGTTAAAGCTAGACTATTTGCGGATGACCTCGTTATACTTACTAGAGGCAAAAACAAATCTACCATACATAAGAATATACAAGAAGCTATCCACGGCTTAGAGAAGTGGTAAAGTGCAACTGGCCTAAGGTTCACCACTTCCAAATCTAAAGCGATGCTATTCTCCAAGAATCCCACAAGGAATGAGCTACCACCTACCACATACCTTTATAACTCGCCGATTGACTATGTAGAAAGAATAGAGTTTTTGGGCATGACATTAGATCAAAAACTAACGTGGAAGGATCATATTCATTATCTACGCTTGGCCTCTCAAAACGGACTCAATTTAATGAAGACTGTCTCCCATAAAAACTGGGGTGCCGACTGCACAACACTGTTAGCCCTGTATAAAGTTTTAATCCGTTCAAAACTTGAGTACGGAGCAGAAAGAGATTGATACAATACATAACTCAGCCATAAGAATAGCTCTGGGAGCACATTATACAAGCCCCATAGAAAGTCTCTACAGCGAAGCAGGGGAGCTTCAACACAGAAGAGAATATCTTAACCTTACATATGCCTCGAAAATCTCCTCCAACCCCAATATCCCAGTGCATAGAAATACTTTTGCAGACAGATTTACCTCAATCTTCAATTCAAGAAAAATACTCGATACACCTTTTTACATACGAGTTAACAAATACCTCAGTGATCTTGACATAGCAATGCCCAATATACATATGGAGGACACAAGCCCTCCACCACCATGGACAATTCCAAAGCCCAGGTACGATACAAGCCTTACCTGCCACAAAAAACAGAACACTATTCCAGCATACTTTAAAATAAAATTCCTGCATAAGTTGGAAGAATAAGAGATTACAGGCATATCTATACAGATGCATCCAAAGCAGAAACAGGAGTCGGTGCTGCTTTTGTAACAGAGAACCAGAAATTTTCGTACAAACTCCCTAAAGATACCACCATTTTTTCTGCAGAAGTATATGCTCTTCTTCAAGCAATAAAATTTACCAACAATGAAAAACTAGATAAATCTTTAATCATTAGCGATTCACTGAGTTCCTTAACAGCACTCGACCAATTATATCTCAAACACCCTGCCCTTATCTCTATAAAATCCGAACTCCTCAAACCACACGAGAATCATTCCTCTGTCCAATTCCTATGGGTACCATCTCACTGTGGTGTGAGAGGAAACGAGAACGCAGATGTGACTGCAAAAGAAGCGATAACCAACCCAATTACCTCAAGGATAACAACCATAGTTCTCTCTGATTTGAAATTTTTATTCAGGAACAAAATTATGGGCAAATGGCAAAACAAATGGGATGCTTCAAAGCTGAAATTAATAAAACCATCAGTACAAAAATGGAACAATCTGCCCACTAAGAGAAGAGACCAGGTAGCCATCACAAGATTACGAATAGGACATACCAG
Organism: Crioceris asparagi; assembly: GCA_958507055.1. Taxonomy (NCBI): domain Eukaryota; kingdom Metazoa; phylum Arthropoda; class Insecta; order Coleoptera; family Chrysomelidae; genus Crioceris; species Crioceris asparagi. Next base: position 54,138,394 of record OY293826.1, on the reverse strand, counting down.
AATAACTCACGACTACCACTTCAAGAGAGAACCCGCCCCTGTGTGTAACATGTGTAACGTAACATTAACAGTGCAGCATTTAGTAGTGGAGTGCCCGTTATACAGCCAAGAAAGACAGCAACACAATATCCCCACCACGCTCAAAGAAACTCTAAATGAATCTTGTGATTATGAACAATTAATAAATTTCCTTCGCAAAACACATCTTTTGAAATATATATAATATAATCTACTTATTATTGTAACTGTTCAATGCTAATAACCCTGCGTGGTTGAAGCATACAAATATATATATATAAAAAAAAATAGCATTTAAAAGCCGGTGCAAAGTAAACTCCCTGTTTAATACAAGTTTAGCATTAAAGCGTTAAATAACGTTGTAGCAACTACCCATTAGTTTAATATTACGTCCACATCAGCAACAAACAACAATAACAGTTTAAATTGGCTGTTGTCAATTAATTACTACTTCACCCAGAACAGAAGTAAGTTAATTATTAACAACAGTAATATGTCTTAATTTGGTAGCACTGGCCCATCCTACGAGTAAAGCAAAAAATAAGCTAAGACCTTTAGACCTGACACTCTTACCAGCGACCCAGGTTGTATGAGAAAACCCTCTTGTCAAGCTGCGAGATAATCAGCAGACATATCGACTCCATTAACACAATATGGATGAGAAAACAGAAACGAGATTAATTCTTCCATAACGCACAAAATTTGCTGCAATTCTTCTAAATTTACCTTTGATCATCGGGGATAAATGTGGTTTGCTCTCGTTAAAAATTCTACACGTTCTACTGAGAAATTTGTCGCGATTTCCATATGTATAAAAAATAGGAATTCCTTGATTTGCTTAGACATTGTTTCCCTTATTGTTGTCTATGCATTTAAAATCGTTAATACCTTAATTACTTAGTCTTTTGACTTTGAAAATTATTCATTGAGAATGCTTATTTATTTTCCATGGCATACAAGTTAGGTAAGTACCTATCGACGAGGTATGTGTGCATTTAAAAAAAAACTTAATTATCTCCTAAGCTATCAATCTCAGGTATAGGACATATGTTATATAAAAGATGTAAGATAAACGCCAAAGACAACTAAACAAATATGGGGGTGTCATTTACAAAATCAAATGGTTTTTCAAATTTTCGAAAAGTTAACGTGTCATAGAAAAGTAACTCCACAATGTATACAACCTTTTCCAACCGCAAAACATACTCCAACATGTTGTTTAAACTTTTAAACATAGTTTGAATCCAAAATTGACATCAGAAAAATCTATTGTTCTTTGATTGTTTGAATAAATATCTAGGTACTACCGAATTTAAAAAAATAAATATTAATAACTCCAAAACCGCTGGATATATAAAAATATACAGGGTGTTCTTTTTAAAATAACAAAGTAGACGTCGATATCCGGTATAACCGAAAGCACCAGAAATCTAAAAATATTTTAGTTGGAGAGGACACAACCAATTATACATATCTTTCAAATTTCTATTTTGAATAGAAACCAATAAACTAATGAAAATTCTCGCTGAGACACCCTGTATGTATGTGTTACGAAAACAAATGAAAGCTATCGATTGAAAAACTAAATATAAATTAATCAAATGCAAAATTGAAAAATAACAAATCATCATCCAAAAATCTCTGAAATATTGTAAGAGAGTTTTTTAATAAACCGGTGCAAAAATGGCAGATGCAATCTCACAACGCTTGGAATAGTATATATATTTCATTAGGAGTCCAGAAAATTGGTTTTGCTCGTGTGCGCGTGCTTCGCCTCATACGGGAAGTCATGCAAGCGCCGGAAAAGCATTTATGGGCGTGTAATGAACGATACTTTTCTTTATACCTATTTGAAAACAAAAAATCTGGTGTGTCCATTCACACGACTTTCCTACCGCTCGCAGGCAAATTTCAGTGAATGAAATTTTAATCTATTACAAAACTTTCGTTACATAGCGACGTTACTAGCGGTAGGAAAGTAAAAATCCTCTGGTCAAACTACCACTCATTTTTTCAGCATGTCAAGACAAACAAAAATGGTCATGTAATATTTTTTTCGCAAGATGAAACGCTTATCCAGAATCTGAAGAAACATGTGAAAAATATGGAATTTTATTCAAGCATAACTTTTTTTTGTGCTTTTTCTCAGAGATGGCGCTGTATGTGGGTGGTAAAGGGCTCTCAGGAGAATACTTTAGACAAGTTTAATCAAAATCCTTAGAGTCGTTTACGCGCTACAGTCTTGAGCAGATTACGTTTTTTGGCTATAGCTCAACACTCAGTGTATGAAGGATTCTATTCAGTGCCACCGGCACCTGACACCTGACCCGGGTGGTAACAGCCTGTAAGGGTCCCTTTATCAGGATTACGATAAGTAGCAAGCAATACTGTAGAGTAGTATGTCCTGCGGTGATTTCCAAATGAAATATGTGGGACAAACCAATAGAAGAATCGCAACGAGTGCGGAGGAACACAAATTAAGCATCAAACAAACAAAATACATCAGCACTTTACCTTCATGAAAAAGAGACAGACCACAAATCGATTTCAATAGCTCTAATCAGATCGCCAATATCAAAACATATAAAAATAGAATGATTCGAGAAGTCATAGAAATCGAAAAACAAGGGGATCTGAACAATAAACATGTTTTCCTCAAATTACCGATCACCTGGAAATCCCTTATTAGCAAAATACCACCAATTCCCAGAATCCCTGAAATAATCACCCAAGCAACCACCACAACAACACAAGCAAATCCACTACCACCACCATCACAGGCCGCACCCACAGGATATCAATTGAGACCACGACACAAGGATAAAAGCAGACAACCAAACCGTTCAATCACAGTTTCTATCAGAATCAAAATCAAGATAACAAGCTTATGAAGATTCCCAATGAAATTTGGGCGAAACGTCAGGCAATATTTCCAAAAAGAAACGAACAACGAATGTATTCCCGAAAAAATACACCAACATGTTCTTCCATCCGTGAATCACTTCTTTGTTATGTTTTATGTACTAAATGACTTCGGGACGTGTCCATAGAGTCAGAAAAATGCAGGTTCTACATCGGCAAACGATGCAAAGCCCAAACAGCGACCCACGTATCAATGTGAAAAGATGTAAAGATTTCGCTAATGAAAAATATGTACTATATGACTTTGGTCTTTACAGGTAGATAGATGGCTATAAACTACCAACGATGAAAAAAAACACTCGGTGGACAAAGGCCCCATCCCGCATTGAATTATATCATCAATGGCAGGTGCAAAGGATCGAGATCTTACTCGACACCAATTGCTTCTAATACCTTTTTGTTTCCTTATCTACGGAACACATCACTATTGAACCAAGCAAAGGATCACTGTGACTTCGACCTTATTAGGATCGCATCAGCTGAACACACTGTTTCGGAGATGTCCATAGAGTCAGAAAACTGTTGGTTCTACATCCGCAAACAATGCAAAGTCCAAACAGCGTGCCTAAGAATTATAAATTAAATATGAACGCGATCCACGTATCAATGTGAAAGGATGTAACAACTTCGCTAATAAAATCAAATTTAAACATCACTGAAACGCCGTTTTCGCGCTACTATCTTGAGCATATCATGTTTTTTGGCTATAGCTCAACACCCAGTGTATGAAGGATTCTATTCAGTGCCACCGGCGAGTGATATTGGTACCAAACAAAATAAAAAAGAAAGCAACAAAATACGCCGATCCGTTCCCGAGATAATGCTGTCACAAAGAGACAGACAGACAGATCAATGGCTGAAAATATGTTTATTAGACTTAGAAAACTCTGAAACGTCAACATTTGTAAAAATCTCGATACCGAAAATTTCACACGATTACAATACTTTCCTTATACAGCTACCATAGTAGCGTAGGAAAGTAAAAATAAACGTTTACGGATATTTTCTTATCTTTAATTCTGACAACTCTGATTTTCGATTTTCAAAAAAAAATGCCCCCTCCGTCCCCTTCGCGGCGGTTTTCAGAAGGAAGGAGATTTCGGATTTGATTTTTTATGAATATGGGTCCATTTCTCAATTCTCCTCTTTCAAATGAATCAAAAATCATCAAATAAGTTTACTATATACAGCACGCGCACAAACTCCAAAAAAAGTACACAGTCGAATTGTACACCTCCTCCGTTTGGGTTCATCAGTCAAAAATATTAAAATGCATGTGATGTTGTTTTTAAAACACGATTCTTCTTTTAAAAATATATATTATCAGCCTATGCAAGTTAAGGAAAAAACTCTGCAGTGCAGTTGGAATTAGCTGGACACAAAGCCACTGGATCCTGGATTTCTTCGATAAGACCTAAAGATTTACCCTCGATTCATTCTAGTATAAGCGAGCCCTTTCATTTGCTCCGTTGGCGGCGTTCAAAGTCTGCTTGATTTACCGAGCGAATACGTAAATGTGAACCACATTCTGTTTCGTGAAAAATTACTCCTTGAGATATTGATACTCTTTGAGAAAGCTTATCGATTCTGTGGTGAAATTAGCTTAAGGCCCATTACTTTTCTGGGGAAATTATAGGGGAGTGAAAATAAAAATTCGAACGCTCCTATCCGGTTATCCTACCTCATAAGAAAGAGTGCTTTAGCATTAAACGTCCAAGGAAACTTGTGATGAAAATATGAATTTGGTGCTTTGATTTTTTTCAGTGAAAACTCCTTTAGGTTCGCTTTGTGCTTACATTTTTCATGGGTAGTGAATTGAAATTGTTTTTCCCCGATGTTACGTGATGAATCCAGCCAATTGCAGCAAATTGAAAGGGTTTCTGAGTGAATTTGGAAGTTATCGAGAAAAGAGGCTAATTACCTATATCATTACAAAAAATGTTATTGGATTTTAATTGCTGAGTATCATTGATTTCTATTAATATTTCTCTGTAAAAAATGGTGATTTACTGTTTTATTCCAATCTGTAAAACTGTAAGTAGCGAAGGTGTTACGATGCATACATTTCCCAAAGATGTAGGTATAAGTGAGTACCATTTCTAAAAATAGTTTTTAAGTATATACGTTGAGTATTTTAAAGAATAAATAACATTCCTTTCTTTGACATGAATGTTCAGTCTATTTCTCTAACCGTTATGTAATTTTTGTGTGAAAGTGCCGATGGCAGTTTAGTGATAACTAGTTTCGAAGTTGTATTTGGTTTAGATCTATGAACATTTGATGAGAGTTGTTCTGAATTCTTGAATTTTTATTAGAGAACCACTTGATAGGTATTCGCAAGCCTTTCAGAGTGTGTCACAATAATTTAGAATAGGGGCATTTAAATGAATATAGCAGAAGAGTTTCAGATATAACAAACTATGTGCTGTTGACAGTACCTATATCGTGCTCAATTAATTAATGCCAATCTTTCAAGAGTCAAAAAATGGTGTTTGCAACCCAGATATAATTATGGCTGAATAGATGTTAAGGGGCACATCACCCCGTTGAAATATTTAAATATGCCATAGAGATAGTATTTTTAGGCACACTGGCAGAACGAATTGAATATCGTCCAATCACCCTTCTCACGCCAGACGACTTAAAATCAATAGATACTGTTATTGCTTCAAAGTATAAGTAGGTACTTTTTATAAAATCACAACATTGTTTTTAATAATAAAATATCGTGAAAAGAAACGATAGGGGAGCGAAGGGTAATGACGAATACCTAAGGAAAATAATATTTTTTCAAAACATTTTCAACTTTCTCTCTGAACAATGGTAATGGTAACTTAATAAGGAATTCTCGCTTTTGTAGGGCACAAGAAACTAAATATTTCTTTCAAGATTATAGCAAAACGACAGCAGAAACAATATTCTGTTAATTCGGGATTACCTGACACTTGGGGGCAATAAATAAAGAAGAGAAAGGAAGGAGCATGTGCGCAAGTTGACATCTAAAATGTGTGACCAAGTGGGCCATATTGAGTAACCAAATATGAGTTATGTCGTTGTTATGGTTGTAGTGTTTTGTATGTCTTGATAGTATTTTTTGTGTTTAAAGGTGTTTAACTGCCAATTTGGAACAATATTTACTTGTATAGTTATTTTATTTTGAATATAACGTTGGTTCATGGTGTTTATTTAGATCATGGTGTTAATTTAGTGGCATAAGTATCTATTTTGGACTAGAAGCAAATCAGTTGTGCAGGCTGGGGCTGTTTTAAAACTAAAAAGAAAGTTGGAATAACATTTCACCGAAAAGTACCTTTCCATTATTTTGTTAACTGTTTTTCACTATTTGGTGATAAAAAATTAAAAAAATTATTTCCAATAATATTGTAAACAAACAGTGATATTGACATGGGCGTAGGCATAAAAAATAGCATCAATATTTTTTCACTTGTACACCATATGTTTTATTTCATAAAAATTGCAGTTTCTCTTATAAGCACAACAAAAATCAATAAATATGACATTTTTTAGGTACATGAAAACATAAAGTAGGTATACCAAACTTTTTTTTTCTTAATAACGAATCGGCTTATGATACGCCACTGGTAACCTAAGACGCCATATGCAAGAACCATCACGGTCAACTGTCAAAATGCATTATCCCCCATTTTCTTTATTCATTGCTTGGGGAAATACCGAACTAGTGTCGGGTAATATCAAACATAGTTTAACTATCTTAAAAATTAACAGCAATTGCATCGGAAGAACTGCTGCAAAGTTTGTGTACCCACCTCCCGCAGTTTACAAAACGGAACCAAATTTCTTTTTTTCCAAACTCAACACAGACCCCGCACACTTCACCTTCATTAGTATCATTCTCTAAATTGCAAATGTCAATATCATCCAATTCGTCTTCATCACACCAATTGAAGTCCTCTTCGTCTTCAATTGAAGACGATTCGAACACTTTTGCGTACATATTTTTGCCCTTTTCGAGGAAATTTTGTTGTTACCATACGTAGCTAAGACTCAGAATGCCAATTCATATAATTCTCAAGTGTGCATCATTCTGGGAAGAGTAGTGGAGGACTTTGCCAAAAAGATATATGTAACACAATCAAACAAACAAAGCTGTTAATTGATAAGCAGATATTAGTAAAATAAATCCGACAAAAGAATTATGCCGTAAGAAAAATCAAGCATTCAGCAATCAGTCGGTGACTGATTAATAAAAAAAATGGATAACATAACTGATTTTGTAGTTTCAAAACGGCGGACATCCAAAGTTAAAAAAATTTCCAAAATACGATTGAAAATATTTTTAATAATACATACTAATAATAATAATAATAATAACTTTATTGCCATCAAGTTATAGATACAGAGTTGTACGCTACAAAAAAACAACGTCAAAAGAAAATACCAAGGATATATATGTAATATTTTCTACTGTATTTATTTTTATTGTAAGCTATTTGATTTTTGAAATATCAAGTAAATAAAAACATCACATGTTTGAAAAGACAAGGAATCAATTTAATGTATTAAAAAGACAATGAAATTAACAAAATTAAAGTCATACAGGACATATTAATGCAAATATAGACCAACAAGGTTTTTGAACTTCCTGATGTTATCCTCTCTCCTAATACCTGCAGGAAGGCAGCAAAAAGCTTTAATAGCCATGTATTGTGGTCCTTTTCATAGAAATTTGTTTTGTGTTTTGGTATAACAAGACCATCGCGATATCTCGTTATCATATGCATCTGAGTAGTATAGCAGTTTTTATTTTCAATAAATAAATTTTATTTTTTTTACAAACATTACCAAGTAAAGAAAATACAAAGAGGGACAGTTAAAATGTTCAATTTTTGGAAATGAGGTTTACAAGTTGCTCTTGGGTGCAGACCTAAGATTGCTCTAATTATTCGTTGATGAACCCCAAAAGATAGCTCCATAAGTGATCAAAATTTGGATATTATTTGGATTTGGTATTACTTTAAAACTGTCTACAGTGATAACATCCCTTAGTCTTCTCGTCACTTATATTGTTTAGTTTTGAATATAGGTTTTTTATATGACATTCCCAGTTTAAGTTAGAGTCTATTGTTACTCCCAAGAACTTGACGTTCTTTGTTTTTATTATTGATTTACTATCAAGTCTTACCAAAAGTGATTGATTCTTGCTGAAATTGATTAACATGGTCTTTTTAACATTCAGACTTAAGTTGTTATCCTCGCACCATACGCGTGCACCTCTCTGAGAGAGCAGACAGGGTATGATCTGCTTCCCCACATGTTGTGTCGTCTGCAAATTGAGCCAGCATATCTGATTTTACCCTCTCAGAAAGATCTCCCACATACAGCAAGAAGAGAAGGGATCCTAGTATCGACCCTTGAGGGACGCCTTGACTAATATCTGACCATTCAGAAAAAATCTAATAATATTATTTTGAACAAACACTATTTGCTGTCTATTGGATAAGTAAGACTCGATTAGTTTTATTACTACACCTCTTATACCTAATCAATTTTTGTAACATGAGTCCACTGTGTCGTATGCTTTGGGGAGGTCAAAGTACAATCCGGCTACGAACTTTCCTTTATCAATATTTGATACCATAAACTTTAGAAATTCAAAAATGGCAAGTTCTGTTGACTTCCTTTTTCTATATCCATACTGGTTATCTTTCAATATTTTATGTTTTTCTACAAAATCTGAGTCGGTTGTACAGAGCCCTCTCAAAGATCTTGGACATAGAGGGAAGCAGTGAAATCGGTGTGTAATTTGGTGAATATGTCTTTTCACCTTTTTTTGTAAATGAGCTGTACTTTTGCCTCTTTTAGTTTTGTGGGAAAGACACCACACGTGAAACATCTATTTATTAGGTGAGAAAGTATATCACTAACTTCATTTGCAACTGTTTTTAAAACCGCAAGTGGTATCTCATCCACCCCATATTTATTAGAAAAATCGCTGATTATATTAATAATTTCTACTTGTATTGTTGGCTTTAAGAGTATTGATTTTGGATGATATGGAATGTTTGTATTTAGTTTTTTTTACTAAGAGAGGAAGATCAAACTGTTTCCTAAAAATGTATTCGATTTCTTTTGGGTCTGTTATTTCTATTCCTTCCTGTTTTAGTGTAATGTCTTCTTCAGTTTTCCTACTATTTGTTTCCTCCCTAAATATTTTCCAAATTGTTTTACGTTACCTTGAAATTTGCTATCAAGTTTTCATTTGTTTGTTTTTTCAAGACAGATAAATATCTTTTATACTTTTACTTTTCTGTTTTGTAATTTATACAGCTAGCTTGTGGTGTATTTAAGATTTTATAGTTAACATAGAGATCTTTTATGTAATTATTATATTTTTTTGTTTCCTGTTTTATCCAGAAATCTTTGTTTATTAGTCTGGTGGTTTTTAAACGGAAACATAAAACAAAATGGTGATATAATATTCTATTGAAGCAGCTATATTTTTCATCTGCATCCTGCAATTCGTAAATTTCATCCACCTTTCAGATGTCAATGATTGTTGAAATTTGATTATATTTTTATCAGAGTAAAATCGTTTTTTATGAATTTTGTTTTTCTTGTTGTTTTTTGAATACTTGGTATTTTAAGCAAACAGGGTAGATGATCTGACAGCTTATATTGATAAATTCCAGCTTGTGTTTCTTCAATGTAAAATTGATTTAAATTTGAAAAAATATTATCTAACTGCGATTGAGAGCTAGGCCTTGAGCTGAAGAAAATTTTGTACATTCTCATCCATTTCAGTCTCAAAATGGAAATTAAAATCCCCGCAGACCAGCAGGACAGCATCAGGAGAGTAAAGTTCGGTGAACCTAGAAAAGAAGATGTCTATATTTTCCTTCGGAGACCTGTATGAACTAACACAAATAAAAGACATACTATTTTTTATAACTTTACATACAGAAAATTCACAATCAACTACTACCGTTTTTGTTCCTGTTTCTATCACTTCGGCTTTCTTCTTGAACATATACTGCTGTGCCTCCTCTGTCTATTACTGATCTCGAAAAGTGTGCAATTAATTCATAGTTGTTCAGGTTAGCTGTTGCTAGGTTATCGTGTTTTTGAAAATGTTCGCACAGACACACTATATTTGGGACAATTGTTTCCAGTAAAACAGAAATTTCCAGTATTTTATTGTTAATCCCTTGTACCTCACAGATAGATATTGAAATGCCAGCATTCTGTTGATTATTGTTTATTTTTATATGTTGATCACTTTGATATGTTTTGTTAATGTTAATATTACTATTTGAGTATTTTATTGAAAAAATCAGCCCCATTAGTAAAAAATCTTGATGTTTACGAAAAGGTGCAGTGACGACAAATCGTTTTAATTTGTTTGGCTCTGATGTTAACTCGAGGAGCGCGTAGCTGCGGGTTAACACTGACCGACTTCGATAATCGAAGTTAAGCATCGCAATACGATAGAAACGGCTTGGACGAGTGACCGTTGATGAGGGCGCGCTTTCGAGTCTCTTTTGTATTGCATTCTCCTCCTCTCGCAAGGCAACGGGAAACCAGTGAGAGTATATATTCCCTAGTACAGCTCTCTGGAAGGCTGTGCCCTAAGATTTATCTTGGAACACATCGGTGGTTCGGAATCCACGTTAAACTGTAGGTCCCCTTGTCTGTGGTAACACTTTCAAGGCAGAAAAACCGCCAACGCTCAAATACGAGTACGGCACTCAAAGAAGAAGAAGATGGTAACTCCTTGAATCAAATCTTTACATTGGTAAAGTTTGGCTTTTTCTTTACGATCTCCTGGATAACATTTTCTGTTACACTGGACTTTACTCTGTATATATACAGCCATACCTTACGGTCTCCACCCTGGAAGTGCTCGTCTTCTTCTGCCTCTTGGGTTCCTAGTCGCTTTTTAATATGTCTCCTTTCATACCTAGGCTGCTAAAATTTATCATCTTCAGAGTCAGATTGTTGGGACTCTGCTTCTGTATTTGTGTTTTCTTGAACTGCTGATTTTGACATTTACTATTTAGTGTTATCAGTAGGTGCGTTCGATCGTGAGCTCATGCTGTTTAGCCTTGTTGCCAACTTATGCTTGAAAGTCGTGATAATGTCCTTTAAATCCACCTCTTGTTACGCCTTCCCCTTGAAACCCAGATTGTGGAGACGTCTGGTTTTGTTTATTTTCTTGTTCACTGTTTTTTCTTCTAGCTGTTTCAGTGCCTGCTTTGTTTCTTCCTGTATATCTGCCATTTCCTCTCTGAGTTTTGTTATTTGTTGATCCAGCTTCATGACATCATCCTTCTTCTTGTATTGCTTCTTGATACTTCTTTTCACTTTCTAACCTTTTTCTTCTTTCATTTTTCAGCTGATCATTGAGATTTTGGATTGTTTTTGTATGTTCCTTTGTGCATGTTCTCTCTTCCTTTAAATTTTCTTCAAGTTGTTGTATTTCCTCTTTTAGTTTATTTTTCTGGCTTTGCTGTTCTTGATCTTTTTCTCTGCATTTCTGGTTGTATAGGCACGTTTTTTGGTCAATTTTTACACTTTGTTTGAAGTCTTGTTCAAAACAGCTCATGTGGATTACACCATAGCAAATTTTGCATACTAGACACTTCAATTCCTGTTTTCCATGACATCTGTAATATGTAACTGGTGGAATTAATTCGTCTTGTTTGGTGGGCGATTTGAAGCTACTTTTTGTGAAAGAATTAAAATAATTTACAATCAAAATATATGAATTCAATATATTAATAGTAGTTTACGCTACAAGTGTATAAAGGGACGAATATCTGACAATGGTGATTTTGCAACATGAGCCTAGATATGTGCCATATTCGCTGAAGGACGAGCTAAGTCGAGTCGTGACAACCACATGACTCCGTTGTTCCTTTGATGACTGCTTTGGAATTTTTGACAGAGGAAAAAACGAACTCTTCTCGCGTGCGAAAAGTCATTACTTTACGCATGATGCTTTCGCCACAATAGCCAATTTTCGAAAGTTGAATTTACCAAGCAGATGTTGCGAAAATATTTTTTTGGCTTGCTGGAAAATATAAAGTGCCACAAAACCTGATCAGATTTTTAGTTTCTTACCGCTACCTCAAGTAGCTATCTAAGGAATGTATTGTTATCGTATAAAATTTTCAATGTCCGGTTTTCAATGGATGATTTCGTTTTAAGGTTCCAGATTCCAAAAAGCATATTTTCTGTCATTATTATGTCTTTATTTCTGTTGAAATCTGCAAAGATTTTCTTAGGATCAAATGGAAACATTTTGTTCCTTTCTTTTTTGTCAGTATGATATCGATACCGCTCGCCTATGACACACACATGACAGAATGGGTATCTTGCTCGCACTAGATGCTAGGGCGATTGCCGAAAAACTTGAATTTCTCACGGCAGTTGCGCGACTCTAAATTTCCTATTATAAAAAGTTTTTTTGTTGAAAAATGCAATATAACCATGGTCTGCTTAATTGTATATCTTAAAAAGAATAGTTACATCCGGATGGTTTTCAGTTTTCCGTGAAATTAAAATTAAATTAAAATCAATGTGAGTAACTGATAATGTATTATTAGGTACATTTTATAGTCATTAAAATATATTAACACAAACAATCGTTCTTATTGCGGCACCCTACGAAATGTAGGTTCCATTTACCAGATAAGAATTATTTATTCCAAGCTCTAGAATTTTTTTTTCATAATCAGAGAAAAGTGAGGTTTTTTAAAATTGACAACATTTACAAATAAGAAACTATGCAACAATTAAATTTAAAAATGGGTTATAACGTCCTATTTGTAAATGTTGTCATAACCTCACGTACTTTTCCCTGATGATGAAACAAAAATAAAGTTTCGACAGCTTGGATTAAGAACAAAGAGTATAATTTAAACTCAAACAACGCCTTGGTCGATATACACTAAAAGCAATCAATAGCTTGATTCGATGCATATTTCCGTCGCAATGAGATTATTACACTTTACACTGGGGTTGGAAGAAATTGTTTTATATTTCTTTTATGATTAATTTTTTTCCTAAAATGTAAAAAACAAATAATTATTAGGTGCAGTGCTGGTGGCAAGAAACCCCAGGACGGAAACAAGCTAAAGTATTTCTAAGAAGCTCTTTGGCCAGTCTGGCACGCGAAATACCCATTCATAGTCGAGCTACAATGAGGAAACTGGTGATTGTGCTGACAGGGCACTGCAGGCTTAGGAAGCAGATGTATAATATCGACCTGGAATATGACAACCTCTCTAGATTTTGCTAGGAAGAATAGGGAACCGTAATGTACATCTTTGTGACTGCAAAGGCCTGGCAGGGAGCGGTTTTACCTCCTCGGGAGAAAAAAACGAAGGCTGAGAGCTACGTGCAGTAGTCTGTAGCGAATCTAATAAGAGGATAAATATAGATGTTGAATTCTAATGATATGGAGAACCACAATTGATCTGGAATGGTCACACTCTAAAGTTTATTAAAATATATGTATCCATAGAATGTTTCCCACAGTGCAGAAAATCTACTCTCTACTCGTGTTGAGGTATATTTTAACATATCAATAGGTGTTAATTGTGTTAAAAATAATTTTCCAGTTTTATATATCTTCTCATTTCAAGATCATTTGGTTTTTCCAAGGTATTATCGTTTCGTTGTTGTAGTTTCATGAAACTAAGCACACTCACACTCTCACTTGCCGTATTTCGCGATTTGTGTTATTGATCTGCTGGTAACTTCTTAGTATATACCTCGAAGGGCACATACATTCTGCTCATTCAAATGAGTGATTTCGAAACCAATACAGAAGAGTAAATGATTCAGATTCCTTGATTCAGATGTTCAGAAGTGTTGATTTATAAAGGAGAAGAATTCATTGGTTTGTGGATGTGTTGACAATTTAGAGGATCTATCACTCGTGTTGAATAAAAAATACTGTTTTTCAACAGGACGAATTTGTAGTTCCAAAACATTCATAAATCTTTCATGGTAATGTAGAAATGAGCGACTCCAAGATGTATATCTCCTTAGAGATCGTCAAAATGTATACAGGATTATCCCCTCGTTACGGTTGGAAACTTTCAACGGCTCAAATAATGCGATGCAGAATAACTGAAAAGGCAGTCTGTTTGCTTGATAGCAGTTTGCGTAAAATTCTCTTGAAAGGGACGAAGTATCAGGCAAAACTCTTTTTCGCACTAGAAAGTAACATTCTTTGGCGTCGGGAACCATCGATTTTCAAATAACTAAACTTTTTCTAAGCATTGTTTTTCTTTTCATAAATACGGCTGCTTCAAACAGTTCCGCGGCATGCACTTTAAGAAGTTTTATGAAAGTTTCAACTTATATTCAAAAGAAAATAAACAATAGTGAGACCGGTCTGATATAATTCTACTAAGCAATGTGTTGAAGTGGATTTTTTTCACACTTCCATTTAAATTCAGGTACAAATGTTTTTCTCAATCCAATGAATTTTTTTGCAATGTGCTGAGGGGAAAAATCTAGTGAAATGATTAAAAAAAAAAATATGTTAATATGAACCGCAAACTAGTTTCCATCATCAATATACACATATTTGGCCTTATCAAAAAAAATATATGACATTACGAGACTGTTTGGATCACATTTCGAATCATAAACGAGAATTAATAACAGGTAAATTCAAAAGTTACTTAGGTTCTGTTAATCCAAATGAGATGGAAAACCACAAGGACCCCCACCCTTCAGAAGCGGAAATATAATTAAGATATTAGTATATTTATTTATTTATTATTAGCCATTTGAACAATATTCTGATGTGCAGCTTGGCATGATAAATTACAAACTAATTACAAATAACTTAAGTATAACTAATAACCTAAATCTAGTTACCTATCAAACAGTATCTGATAAATATAATTCTAATTTAATCTTTGTTTGCCTAATTTAATTGACACATAAATTTTATATATTATACTATTTCTACATTTATTTTAAATTACAATTATTCTTATGTATCCAAATTCTTAACTTATTTTTATTTTAAGGTTTTTTCCACCCTGGACTTTTAATTCATAAGGAAGTAGATTAAATATTTTTAATACAATGTTATCATCCGTATACGAAATGATTTTGCCCTCAAGCAACTGATGTAATAAACTATTTATATAAATAATGAAAAGTAGGGGCTCCCGTATGGTTCCCTGGGGCACACCTATATTAAGGTTTTTAGGTTTGCAATTTGTTTTTCCTAACTTTACAGCCTGAAACCTACCAGATAAGTAACTCTCAATTAATTTTAAAGCGACTCCCTTTGTTCTCCAATGTCTCAATTTTACAAGCAGTAAGTTATGGTTAACCGTGTCAAATGCCTTGGCCAAATCTAAGAAAACATTACAGGATTGTTTTTATCAAATCGGTCATAAATCACTCTAGTAATTTTTTCCATTGCTTGTCCGGTATTTTTACCTTTTAAAAAAATATATTACATCTTTGATATCAAGTTATGTTTGTTTATAAAATGTAATAGTCTTTTGTGAATGATTTTTTGAAAACTTTAGCCATGTTAGAAATCAATGATATGGGCCGATAGTTGCTATTTTTCTTGTCACCTGCTTTGTGAATTGGTACTACTTCTGCTGCCTTCAACATTGTAGGCCAAAATGATTTCTCTATAGGTACATTTATTGAAAATCGTTGCCAACGGTTCACTTACAAAATTCACAATATTTTTTAAGGTTTTGACATTAATTTGATCGACTCCGCCAGATTTATTTGCCAGAGCTTCAATAATATTTCAATAAACATAGTAAGTACTAAAGACATTATTTTCTAATGCAGGATTACGCATCTCTACAACTGTATATATAACTATATAAATTTTATTAACAAAATTTGTTCCAATACTACAAAAGAATTTATTTACCTCGTTTGCTTTACTTTCCTTATCATCTAGAGTCCTACTATCATCAGTCCAATACAATCTATACCGTTATTTTCTCCTAATTTATTTTTTTTCCATTCTATAGTTTATATAGTTCCAAATTCCCTTATTGCTGACACTCGCATTATTGAATATTTTTTCCTCAAGCATAACTTTTGCTATCTTGATAACCTTATTTAATTTCTTTTTATAAGTATCATAATCAATTTTTGAAATAATGCTATTTGGATTACTCTTATGAATAAAATAGAGCATGGTTTGACATGACTTCATTATACCTTTTATTATCCAATCTTTTCTTGCTTTACCAATCTTTCTTATTTTGATTTTAACTATGCTCAGAATGCTTTTAATCATTTCAGTTATATTCTCGCTAGCAACATCAATATCATCAACCTCATTTAATATCTCCAATTTAGCTTACTGGCTTTAATATATTGCAACTTAAAAGTAGTTATCTTAATCGAGTCATTTTCTTTATATTTAAATATGTCGTTGTCAATACTTAGTAACATAGGATAAGGATCTGTAATGGTATCAACTATTCTAAAAGCTGATGCTCTCAAATTTTCCATTTTTACAAAAAAATCAATCTAATCATTACATTATATCCATTCTCTCAAAAAATAAATCAAAACTGTTCCCTGATAGCAAATCTATATTAAAGTCTCCCATTTCACAATGATTTTTAGTATTCACTTGCAGTCTTAAGTATTCATTTATCATGTGTGTAAATTTCTATTTACTAATATTTTGACTCCTATACGCCGCAGATATCTCTATGTTTCTAGCTAGGCTAGTTCTGATGACGGAGCTAAAAATTTTAACTTCGCCCACTATTTCAATGTATTTTCTATTTACCTACAGTTTAAATACATAACTACTCAATCAGCTTTATAAGCATGACTCATTATAATATAACTTATAATGTGGTAAACTGAAAAACTCAAAGTGCTCCAGATTCCATGTCTCAAAGTAAACAATTACATCAGGTCTAGATTTAAATTTCTCTGTCAAAAGTTCTAGCTTTTCAAAATTATTATTATTATTTATGCTTCTAATATTTGTAAGCAAGATTTTCAGTTTAACATCACTAACCTCCATATTTTTCACCATGTTTGTATCAATCAAGGCGATATCTTTACTCGCATAATTCTCTAAATAGTTTAGTTGTTGAGTTAGGGAAATTTCTGGCTGACTGAAGGCATCCTTCTCAATCCATTGTTTATATTTTTATATTTATATACAATTCATAGTTTTCTAAAATTTAATGTCTGGCTGGAAAGGGTAGTCAGTTTTGTAAGTTGTGCAGGTCTCAGAATCTCTTGCTTCATGTTGTACTTACATCATAGTTTATTTTTTTTACATACAGTTAGTACATCTCTTTTTGTCACTGTTAGAGCAGTTTGTACTTAAATATTTTGCTGCAAAAATGTACCAGCACGTCTCCTTATTACATTTTTGCATTGTGTCCAAACTTATTACACTTGTAGCAGAGATTCACATTAAGCTCATCACAAACTTGATATCTTTTCCATCCCAAATAAAGCTTTTTCTCATTCATTACATACGTACCAAATCTCGTCCCTAGAAACAAAATGAAGTAATTAGTTAATCTCTTACCTGAAAAAGTATCCCTTAACTCGTCCCCAAGAAGAGTAGGTCCTCAGAAATAGATCCTTGAATTCGTTCCCCGACTTAATCGCAGTATGAATCACCCATATAGCTACTTACTTGCCTTACAGGAGCGATTCGAACATCGCCAACATATTTCTCTTTTTAAAAATTTGTGTTTGGTAAATTTTTCAAACTCTACAATATGATTTCCTCGTTCACTCAAACTGGCAAACCTTTCCGTGTTTTCTCACACCTACATAATCAGTTCTAAGCCAGGAATAGTATTTCTGAATGAAATTACATTCTAATATGAATGAAAAGAAATTTACGCTTTTGGGAGAATTTGTATTTCATAGGCAATTACTATTTATATTTCCAAGAAAGTATAAATCTCTTAATCTCCTGCCTGGTGACCAATTCTGGTAGGACATTAAACGACCGTAATTAGTATGGGGACGAATTATGGTAGTAGAAATTAGGTACTACCTGGTCGGGGACGAATATAACAGACCATAAATTAGATTTCTTTTTAAGGTATTTATGAACAATCTCCATTTCCTAATTTTCTGGTACACTGTTTCTGCATTTAATTTCTTTTATAATTTCAGCAGCTTCAAATTTACTCAAATCACCAACTAACTAAATTTTATTGTTTACTTTTCTACATCACTTTCATTTTTACATTTGATAATCACTTTGGTTTTTGTGGAAAAGAGATTTTCTTATTGGTATATTTGTCTGATTAATCTTTATTTTTTTGGCATTTTCATATATTCCTTGTATGCTTGGTATCCGCTGCATTGATGACTATCTTGAGAATGGTTCAGAAATATTGAACTTAGCAGTTGCTAGAGCGCTAATAATTCTCTCTTTCAGAAGATGGTTGCTATCTTTCAACTCTGCATTAAGTTCTTTTAATATGCTATTTTTGTCGTTTAACTCATTGCTCAAAATTAAGCATCTTATCTTTTGTGATCCTGTTGCCTTCATTTGAGCTTATGTTTCTTTTAGTTTTTGATAGGAATCTACTTCATCACTGTATTTTTTTCCAGTATGCTAATTTCATCATTTTTTGGCTTTGTTGTATCTAGTTTTAGATTATATTAGCTATAGCGGTCAACAGCTGATTTCCTTTACTTGCATTATCATCATCATTAAGTTCACCACAATTTACTGGAGCATTTGTTACATAACATACTCCTTTTTGTCTTTTAAAATCACTCTTGTGAAATACAGCGTCACAAAAAATACAAATGACTGTGGCATTATGCTGTTTTGGTTGGCACTTATAATAATTATCAGGATGTACTGATTGTTGGACTTTCTCAGTACCCGCCATACTGATAAATTCTCACAAATTTATTTTTGTAGCTTGTAATATGAATATTATAAATTTGAGTTTTTCGACAAAGCTTTTATGACATTGACATATTATCTAATATATTAATACAGCAATTCTTGTAAATACAGGGTGGGACAGCTGGCGGTATTTGGTGGATTGTGGCTGATCTATTAGAGATAGAGCAAAATTATATGTATAATAGTGGTACGATGTTAAATCGACTACAATTTAAAAATATTCTCAAATATGGCCGACTTCCGGTTATACCGGAAACTAACCATCACTTCGTTATTTTAAAAGGAACACCCTATATTTTTTACATTTTTGAATTCCTTGTGAAAAATAAAGGTCGGTTTGTTAAGCATAAACCCAAAGGTTTCGAAGATATTTTCAGATTTCTGAAAAAAATTAGAAAAATGGTAATAACATGAAAATTATGAGAGATTTTGAAGTGCGTTTTTTGTAATTAATTAAGTTGGAATCGTTCTCTTATTCAAGGTTGATTTGAAAGTTCTAGGACATAGGGTTGCTCTGAAATGAATTTTTGATTTTAGAAAACTTAAATCAGAGATAACTCGATTTTTTCAAATAGCATGGTACTAAACAAATTACATTGATAGATGCGGATTTTAATTCTCTTTCGATCTTATTAATACGTATTGGCACTTATTTCTGATATTTTTGAAGATATTTTTTTTGTGTTTACCCATTCATGGAATATGACACGGAAGTTTGGCGTCGAAACAAAAAAAAACAAATGAATGAATTGATATGTCAAACACAGTCAAACCCAACTTGTTTGTTTTGCAAGACACGTTTTTACGAAGATTGTTTGTTTTCTGCTCGTGTAATTTTGAAAAGGAATTTATCTACGGAAGAGATGGTAGACATGTTTTTTATTCTCGGTGAATGCCAAAGGAATTGTTTATTGGCTTCAAGAGTTTATTAATAAAGGTTCCCGGGCAGAAGACATCCGTAAGAAAGCAGTTTTCGGAGGGTATTGGGAAGATTTGTTACAACTGGAAGTGTGAAATATATTACACCTCTTCGAGAAAAATCAGTTACTTAGGGAAGGCAATGAGTTTCAAAAATTAGCTGGTCTTATCGAAGACACGAATATAAGTCTACGAATTCAGAGTTCTAATCTAGACATCAGTTCTCGATCCATCGGTCGAATATTAAAGATGAACCACTTTCATCCGTACAAAGTGCAATTACATCAGGAAGGCCGAGCGATTATGAGACAAGGATAAACTTTTTTCAGTTGCTGACAAATAAATTTGAAAAGAAATCTGATTTTTATAATTTTGTTTTATGGAAGGATGAATCGTGATTCGAAATTCCATAATAATAGAGTAGTAAATAGCCACAATTTTTATTACTACTCCAACATGAATCTACACCTTTTCTCAGAGACAAACCTACTTGTTAGATGGTCTTTAAATGTATGGGGAGGTATTATTGGCACCCAAATAATTTGCCGACTTTTCTTTAATGGATCGTTGACAGGCCAAATGTTTTGCAATTTCTTGGGCAACAATTTAATTGAATTGTTGGAGGATACCCCCTTACAATTTTTAAATAAACATTTCAAGCAATGATGGATAGTAAGAGGAGGACCGATTGTTGGCCGCCAAGATCCCCTGATTTAAACCCTCTTCTTGTGGGGTTATGTGAAAAGTATAGTTTATAAAGTACCGCCTATGACTTGTGAGGACATGCACACTTAATTCAAGTTTTTGGACAAATAACATCGGATATGTGCGCGTGTGCAACGTTCATTTCAGGAACGAATTCCTCTTTGTTTGCAGAACGCAGGTGGCCGTTTTGAACAGTTGGTGTAAACGATTTAATTCTTATTTTTTATGTATTATTTTAATTTTCATGTTTTAATGTTATTTCTATGTTATGTTTGTTATTATTGTTAAGTTCTCGTTGTAGGAAATATTCCCAATACTCTCCAAAACCTGCTTTCTAGCGGATATCGTCTGTCCGGAATTTTTAGTGCTATGCTATTTGAAAAATTCGAGTTATCTCTGATTTAAGTTATCAAGAATCAAAAATTAATTTCAGAGCAACCCTATGTCCTAGAGCTTTCAAATCAACCTTGGACGACTTCAACTTAATTAATTAAAAAACCGCACTTCAAAATCTCTCATACTTTTCAGGTTATTGCCATTTTTCGAGTATGCTGCAATTGCCATTTTTTTCAGAGAAATGAAAATATCTTCGACACCTTTGGACTTATGCCCAACAAATGCTTAACAAACTGTCCTTTATTTAATACATTAATACATTTAAATTTAAAATAACGAAGTTATGACTAGGTTCCAGTATAACCGGAAGTCGGCCATTTGTGAAAATATTTTTAAAATGTAGTTGATTTAATCAGATGTTGTACATAGATAAGGTTAAACTTTTTAAGATTATATATAAGAGTGGATTTCATGACAAAACGCCAGGGTGTTACCTTCGAGGTCGATAAACTTCTTCTTGAATGGATGGACAAATTTGGAGAAAAATTTGCAAACAAGGGGTTATATTAGCCGAGAAATCGATGGGCGATTTTTTAATGGGTGTGACCCTCGAGGTCCGCAATATCTATTTCGGAAATGGCTCCGCAGATTGCGATAACAATTTGATTATGAGGTTTCGTGGGTCGATTGGTGATACAGCTGAGTTCTGGTATATTTCACATTCGTATTATTTATTTTGAAATTTGTTAATTATGAGCTATATGAAAGATTAAAGTAATATTTACCGATTGCAATACATTTTAACCAGAAATATGTATATTTTTTAAGTTATACTTCTTTGGGCTCATTGGGGTGGGGTGTTGGTCGAGAAACCGCGTCACGCTAAAAGTGAGAAGCAATCATCCATTATACGTTTTCGTATACTTTTTTGTACGTTCTGGATTTTAGAAAAATTTTTAATAATTAAATTTTATATTAAATTTTCTTATTAACTATTTTTTGAGGTTGTTTTTACCATCCTGTCTGTCTGTCAATCAACACTATATATCGAAAAATACTTGACCGATCGACACTAAACTTGCTACACAAATACGTAAGGGTAATACCTCCTATGGGATTGATTTTCAGCTGCCTGTCTTCTGTGTGTGATTACAAGATTGTTTTCGGTAGTTTTCATCTTTATGCTTGGAATAGCCAAAGAAGTATTACTTCCACCGTCCGATCCAACGCAGACCCCGTTTTTGTTAACTATAATTTAACTTCCTTAGCAACCCTTATCAGTCTGTCTTTCGGTGCCAAGATTATATCGGGAATGGATGGACCGATGTTGTTTTTTCTTTTTCATTTTGAAAATAGCAGTAACGATTTTAATGAATGTTGATAAAATTATTTTCCTAGAAGTCCTCAACCATCTGCTATAATTGATTATCTTTAAGACGAAGCAGAAAAAATGTTATGCTCAAATGAACTGACACATTCAATCAATTCTCAAAACATGAGCTGGGCAGTACTTTATAACTATCACGGCATAACTTTGGAATGTTACTGAATCGCGGCATTAGTACCTCCTAGCTCATCTTTGGAGCATTGGAGCATAAGAAAATAATATTTGTATTAATGGTTTTTCGGGGCATAGATAATGTCCGAAGTTCTAAATTCAAAGAAAGTGTTTGAAGGAAAATGCTCCATTTCCCAGATTTTTTCCAAATAAAAAAGTATTCCAATTCAACATAATAAAGTCGCAAAAGAATAATTTTAGGTCTGGGCCCAAGGACTATATCGCAATAGCTGACTCGCCGGGTTCTAAGCTCGCCAACAAGCAGCTACTAAACATTTACAATGTCATCGTGCCTTAAAAGCGCAATTGTTTCATCGGGCTGACGCAGTGAGATAGAATGACTAAATATTATTATTTGCCCCAGACAAGCCGTTAATACTTTGTGATTTGTCTGTGCAATCCGATTTATACAGATATATTGTGTCTGACAAATCGTTGTACAAAAATGATTGTTACAATTTCTCGTATTTAACGAATCATATGTAGCTGGCTTACATCAATGCAAACTGTAGTTTGCAGAGGTGAGAGCGGTATCTCTCACTTCTGGCTACAGATGCATTATTTACAGAAAAATGTTGGATTCTCAAGGTCACGTAATGGTTTTTCCCGATTAATTTAAAAATATGGCTTGAAATTGATGAGATATTGTATATAATACAATCTAAGAATGATAAGTAATCATTTGAGACCGTTTTCAACTCGTAAAAGGCTGTAATATTTATATTATCAATAAATGTAAAACCAAATAGACGGATTCCACAATTTATTATTTTCAAGACTCTACGGTGTTGTCGGTGCTAAAATTTTACCTGCTTTTAAATACCTCAGTAATATAGATATCGGATAAATACCTAAGTGAAACTAACAAATTAATTATGATCATAAAATCATAAAATCCTTTATTATTTGAAAAGCATGCAAACTACTTCGCTCTTATTCGAAAGTGGTACATTTTTAACGCATTAATAATATTTGTCAAGCGTATACTCCAACTAAATGGCAACAATCAGGTAGAGGTAGCAGTTCTCTGCTACTGCTACAGAGACGTATACATATATCACATTTCATACATCTATTGACTAAGAGATGGCAGAGCGATCGTACGCTGTGCCTTAATAATTATTATTAATAATTATTATTAATATTTCCCATATACCTAGGTATATTTCTTCTAACATTGTCTCCTCGTGCATAATTTTTTTTTGGTTTTTAATTTTGGTTCAGATCACACGATATAGCTTTTTTATAATTAGACGCGGACCGCTGTTGGTAAATATCTAGGTACATTTCAGGTATTGAAATACAAGGTGGGAGATCAGTAGTGCGTAGGTATTCGGACGATTATGGGGTTATTGTAAAGATTATGAGAAAATGTTTATAACTAACCCAATCGTATTTTAAACATTCTACAACATAAAAATATTTTCAATTATACCGGGTGTTTCTAAATAGTTGGAACTCTACACAACTTTGTTTTTTCTTATGGAATGTTTATAGGTAATTTTAATTATTTCTCAGATCAAAATGGAAAAATAATATAAGTTTATTAATATGACTTTATTTTTATAGCTAATATTTTATGAGATATTAATTATTATCAATCCAAAGGATGAGAGAGTCAGTATGTAGTTATTCGCGATTTCACATTTTTTTTTAGTATATCTATATTCATGTCCCCAACAATAATGGTAATGTTGGTATCATTATCAATGTTCCGCAAATATGCTTCAAAATCTGTAACATTGCATTTCATTTCTTAGCAAGCCCTGAAAAGAAAGATCGTTACGCTAGATACAAAAATGTTTAAAAATGAGTTTTTCTAAATGGAAAACCCTGTACCTATATTATAAAATATCCTGAAAGATCCCTAAATTTCCTTCGATTTGATTATCATGTTCCTATACCTAAGTAGCCAGAATTCCGAGATAAGATCAATTTTCAAAAAATCGAATTATATTTCTCATATTCATCTAGGTTGATATTAAATGTCATCATAGTACATAACATAATGAAAATTTGACAATTAGTGCATTATTAATAATACCTTTGAGTATTTCTCAACGTAAGTGACTTGAAATGAATGAAATAACAATACAAACGAAGTTCTAATAAAATTGTTTATTCTTCATGGAAAATGTGTAGAAACTATCGCAACAACGTGCAGAAAATTAAATGAAACGTACTCTGATTTACATCCAATGAACAAGCGAAAGTTTGTACGATCACAAAATAATTTCATTAATTATCTGTTAAAATTTAGAAAACCTTCACAATAAGTTTTCAGAATGCAGACCAATGGCTTTCAAATATTTCAATATCCGTTTATTTGTAGATATAGTTGTAGGCCTCCTTATTTTACTGGCATCTAGTTCTTCAATGCAGTTGATTACTCGTTGGCGTAGATCTTGTTTACTGTGTACTGGTGTCATGTATACTTTTGACCCCACAAGAAAAATAAAGTGACGCGAGATCGGTTGATCTCGCAGGCCAATGCCACGGACCCAAACGTCTGAACCAGCGATCGTCGAACATTTCAAACAACTTCGTTGTTACTTCCCGAGTGCAATGAGCCGGTGCTCCATCCAGCTGAAACCAACTGCTACGATACTCTTCCAATGACAGATTGTCCAAGTCCAAGTCGTTCACAAATGACCTTAGAATTTCCAGATATTTCTCAGAATTCAACGGTTCATCGTAAATAAGAAAACTTATTCGGTGATCCTTTTGCAAAATACGTTGAAACTAAACTTCTCCTGAAATCCCATTTCCTTGACAATATTTGGATTTGATCAGCCCAGAAATGCTCGTTCCTTCTATTAAAAATTCCTTCTCTGAAAAATTTTGATTCGTCTGTCTAGATATTTTTTTTTGAGTTCAGGATCTTCTTGGATGCGAAATAGGATTCTTTCACAAAAGTGAACCCTACTTTGATGATATTCTGGTTTAAGAGTTCAAACTTTAGTAAACTTGTACGGGCGCATGTAATGATTATGGTTGATCCTTCCAACAGACCCACGACCCAAGCCTAAATCATATTCGGCACATCTAGTGGAAGCTTGGGGATCAGCACGGAAATAGGCCAAAACATTTATTATGTTGTCTTCATCTGAGGTTATAGGTTTCGGTAGATGTCGTTCCGCTTTTAATTTTGATCCATTATTAATGAAATTATTTTGTAATCGTACAAACTTCCTCTTGTTCATTGGATGTAAATCAGGGTACGTTTCATTGAATTTTCTGCACGTTCTTGCTATAATTCCCTCTCATTTTCCATGAAGAATAAAAAACAATCATTAGTACCTCAAGTCACTTACGTTAAAAAACACTCAAAGGTATTATTATTAACGCACTAATTGTCAAATTTTCATTATGTCATGTACTATGATGACATTTAATATCAACCTAGATGAATATGAGAAATATAATTTGATTTTTTTAGACAATTGCTCTTATCTCGGAATTCTGGCTACTTTGGTATAGGAACATAATACATCAAATCGAAGGAAATTTAGGCATCTTTCAGGATATTTCATAATATACAGGGTGTTCCAACTAAAAAACACATTTTGAATGATCCACAGGACAAATTTCTCTATTCAGAATCCATAAACATTATCTCGAAGACCTACTAACAAAGTTACAGCTTCCTAGGAATTGCAATAACGCAGAAATAAACATTTAATTCGAGCTATGTTTTTGATCCAAAATATGGAAAATAATTAATATCTCGGGAACCGTTAGAGATGGGTGTAGGTAAGTGGGGCGGAAATATCAAGAAAGTGAGGACAGATGCAAAAACGCAGTAATACTTGTATAAGCGGCAACGCTGCATCGCTGAAAATATATTAAATAGATTATTATTATCATATTATTATATAAAATAGATTAAGAGCAATTACTTAACCAAACTTTCAGAACGATCTTATGTCCCGTTCTCCGTAAACGTCTAAGGTACCATCGACCATATATATATATATATATATATATATATATATATATATATATTTGTATTTAAAATTAATATGATTATTGAAAATTAAAGTTAGTTCGTGACAGCCACAGTATATATATGCTGTAGTCCAACTCAACGGCGGCCACCTTCGATGATAGTTTCGGAGCATCAGCTTAAGGTACGGGCACAGTATAGGTAAACACAGACCCGCCTTTGCCACCGTGTCTCCCTTAATTACAAACGGGAGACACGAAATCGCGGTGTCCTTTGACGAAATCGCGGTGGCCTTTGACAAACAGACGACCGCAAAAAATGATGCTCCGAAACTATCATTTAAGGCGGCCGCCGTTGATTTGGACTACTGGGTATATTTATACTGTGGGTACGGGAGACACGGCGGCAAAGGCGGGCCACATCAAGGAATGGCTTGCGTTGGACTACTGTGTTTATCTACACTGTGGTGACAGCTAACCGACTTCCAAAAAAAAATCATATCCCCAAAAAACATTCCCAATGTAAGACTTTTGCAGGTGAGAGCTATATTCTGCAAAACTCGACAAAAAAATCTCAAATCTTTCGCATACGCTCAGTAAGAGCTCCACACCCATACCATTTCTTATGTTTCTTTGTATACGCATTTTGCTTTAATGGTACATTTTCATCAAGTAATTCTATCGCTTCTCACCGCCCCCAAAATTCCTTCCATGATGTTGAAACATAAGTTGTTCAATTTCTTTTTCAACTCATAATAGGTTTTATAGATACTTCACGCCTTTCTAAGTCTCCTTAATACGGTGTTAGCAGTTATATGTTTTATAATATATGCGCAGGACTTGAGGATGTGATAGCTCGTCCAAAAAAATGAAAAAAAAAATATATTAACTTATCCTCAGAATATACCATTTTCGAGATACAGGGTGTTGAAATTGAAAGAAAAAAAATGTTTTTTGTGAATATCTTGGAATCGTTTATCTTGCAGTAAACAGCTTTTGTAAGCATTTTCCACTCATAATAGGCTAAGTTTTGTGTCAGATTGTGTAGAAAACATTGGCGCTTCAAATGGGCGTTCCAAAACCGTACTTTTCCCATTAGCGTAGAAATTGTGGAGAAAAACCCCCATTACTCCTTCAAAATCTTCACCAATCATGACTTAACAACAATGTTTTTCTGACTCAAAACTTGTACGATGAACGGTTCAGGAGATCGTCGCAAAAACGTTTTTTTTTTATTTCAACGCCCTGTATCTCTAAAATGGCGCATTTTAGAGGGTAAGTTAATGTAAACTTTTTTTCATATTTTTGGACGAGCTAGCACATCCTCAAGTCCTGCGAATATATTTGAAACACCCTGTATATTAAGAAATAGATCGTATTGCACTTTTGTATGTTTGATGTGTAAAAATATTGCAGATCACTAACATTGATTTTTTCTCCCATATAGAACCCTTAAAACTTGACCATATAGTTAAATATACACATGTAGTTCGTAAAAACGAATAAAAGTTCAAATGAAATATTATTTCTATTTTATTTCATCTTCTTTTCCAAGACGGAATATAGTGCATTCATTTCAAGTATGTATGTAAGGTGGTAAGGTAGTGACAATTTTATCACTTAAAGTGAGCAGGTGAGTGACTGGAAATGCTAGTCCATATTTAGTGGAACTATGGGTTATGAATATAATACGTAATTTCATGGACGGAATTTTGGGGGCGGTGAGAAGCGATAGAATTACTTGATGAAAATGTACCATTAAAGCAAAATGCGTATACAAAGAAACATAAGAAATGGTATGGGTGTGGAGCTCTTACTGAGCGTATGCGAAAGATTTGAGATTTTTTTGTCGAGTTTTGCAGAATATAGCTCTCACCTGCAAAAGTCTTACATTGGGAATGTTTTTTGGGGATTTATATTAGGTAAACCACATACATAGGCATCGAGAGCATAGTTGGAGCAGGAGCATGAAACAAAGAAACCATGTATTTCTTTGTATCACGGAGCGGCACTCCTGTCAAGAATGATTCTAAGTCAAATAGAATTACTGTAACATGTATATATACGATATATATATATATATATATATATATATATATATACATGAAAACTACCGAAAACAATCTTGTAATCACACACAGAAGACAGGCAGCTGAAAATCAATCCCATAGGAGGTATTACCCTTACGTATTTGTGTACCAAGTTTGGTGTTGATCGGTCAATTATTTTTCGAGATAGTGTTGATTGACAGACAGACAGGATGGTCAAAACAATAACTACCTCAAAAAATCGGAGTTTATAAGAAAGTTTAATATACTTAAAACTTAACTTAAAAAATGTACATATTTCTAGTTAAAATGTATTGCAATCGGTAAATATTACTTTAATCTTTCATATAGCTTATAATTAACAAATTTCAAAATAAATAATATGAATGTGAAACATTTCAGAGCTCAGCTGTATCACCAATCGACCCCCGAAACCTCATAATCAAATTGTTATCGCAATCTGCGAAGCCATTCCCGAAATAGATATTGCGGACCTCGAGGGACACACCCATTAAAAATAGTCGTAGGACAATAGGGAAAAAATCTTCTCAAGGAAATCGACTATAGGAAATTGCTGGAAATTATTTTCAAGTTTCTAACTATACCGATAGAGGGCGTAATAGCTACAGTCGTGTATAAAAACTCATTTTTCTTGAAAATGACCCAATATAAGTATAAAAAAATAGTACCAAAGCAGTACTACTACAATTCTGCATCTTTTTGATTTGTCACTTTTTATTGTAGGACGTGAAATAAGGGCCGTAGGATAGAAAGAAGTTTTACTGATTAAAATTCTTATAATTTTGGTTTGCCTTAACAAAATTGAGCAAACTGTGTCTCGATCAAGAAAGGAAGCTTTGTTGATTAAGAAAACAAAATAAGGTTTCCATACTAGTTTTTGTTGATCACGTAGAGGTCGCTATTTAGAGAGTTTCTGATTTTTTTGATTTTTCTTTGAAATTTCAAATAGAATGATTATTTCATCTAAATCGAAAAGTAGATTAAATTTACAATAGAAAACCCCAAACAGCATATCGATATCTTTATTCGTTCCAAAATTATCACCAAATGAATGTTTCTCCTAATAAATTCGTTGAAAAAACTGTTTTTCTTATTTTTTCCTTATTTTCCTTCACACTTTATCTATTTTTAGGATTTGAACCAAATAACGTAAAAGACGACGATTTAAGCGTGCTTAAAGGAGAACTAGCCAAAACAATAATAACGTTTCAACAATATTGACTTTACATTCACTTCTCACGGAATTACCGTAAAACAATTGGGGAAGTAACCATGGAAATAATGAAATTGAATAACTGTTAAACTGGTCAGTTATGGTAAATATTATGATATAAAAATTGTTGCGATTGCATTCTTTGTAAACATTTTTGTTGTTCGTTGTAGTCAGTGCTTAGTATTTGTAGTGAATTCTAAAGGAATGGCCTATACTAATACAGAGACGTATGATATGCTAGCAGTATTTTAAAAGTTTTGAAAAAGCAACTTTTGCGGAACGCGAATACGCTGCCAGATACCCCGAAAGAAGACACCATAGCAGGAAAGTGTTTCTGCGGTTGGCAGTGCGTTTATGAGAAATAGGTAGTGTTCGAGTTCCAGTTCGCTTCAGAAGACGTCCAGTTAGAAACGAAGACAATATTATAAACGTTCTTGGGTACGTGGATGCGGATTCACATTTAAAGTGTTCCGGATTCTCATTTAAAGTGTTCCGGATTCTAAGAGACTTTAAAATGCTTGCAGTTTTACATCAGGCACTTCCATATGCTGATTTTGACAAGCGCCTGGACTTCTATTTTTGGCTCAGTGATATATGCAGGGAAGCGTTTTTTTTTAAGTTGTGGTAGAGTTAATTTCCATAACATGCATTATTGGTCACAAATAAATCCTCTTTGGATGCGGGAAGTGGACCATCAAAATAGGTGGAGTATAATTGTGTGGTTCGATTTTCTTAGGAGGCAGAATTATTGGACCATTTATTACTGATGGTCATCTGAATGGCCAATCATATCTCGATTTCTTAAGAAATATCTTGCCTAACCTTTTAGACGACGTTCCTCTCGACGTATGGATGTCCATGTGGTATCAACATGACGGATGCCCAGCGCATTTTTGGGCACAGGTCCGTAATTTATTGAATGATACTTACTTACCCAAACCGCTGGATTGGAAGGGATAGTTTATTTTTGTGGCCACCTCGATCCCCCGACTTGATCGTGTTAGATTTCTATTGTGAGGAAGAATAAAAAATATTGTCTATGAAACACGCCCAACCACTTCGAAGCAGCTGTCTCTAGTACTCTAGAAAGAGCCAATAATTGCATTTTGCAAAACGGTGGTTATTTTGAACATTTATGAAGGCTCTGTATTGGTTTTCGCCCAAATCTCATTGGGCATCTTCATTGTTATCTTGATTTTGAAAAATTGTAACCAGAGCGGATTTTGTTCACTAGATATCCATGAATTAGAAATCTATTGTTGACAGTTCTGTCAGTTTAGGTGATAAATCAGTGTCAGCTAATACGCTAACAAGTATTGTAAAACACTATGTTACGTTCAGGCTTTACGAACGAAGACAATTTTATTCTATTAATTGTTTTTGGAAAATTTCATCGTATAATGGATAGAACATTTCGAATTTATTCTGAAAGGTATCCAGATCGACCTAGGCCAAATAGAAATACTATCAATCGGCTACTTCAAAATTGTAGACAGTTTGGATATTTTACACCTAATATTACCAAGGATTGTCTAGAGGTTAACAATGAAGATCTGGAAATTACAGTTCCAGCGTATTTTCACGCACATCCCAATAATTTTGTGAAAGAGGCGGAACGTGAACACAGAGTTTCTAAGTCTTCTGTTCATAAAATTCTGCGAAAACATATGTGGCGGGCTTTTAAATGCTGTCTAGTACAAAATTTGTTAGATGATGATTTAAGAATTCGAGTCACTTATTGTGAATGGTTGTTGAAAAGAACCCAAGAAGATGTAGATTTTTTGAAGAATATAATTTGGACAGATGAGGCAAAGTTTACTAAAAATGGACAATACAACCATCGTAACACTCGTTTCTGGGCCTTAGAAAATCCTCGGAAAATACGTGAAAGAAATTTTCAACAGTCTTGGAGTTTTAATCTGTTCTATGCAATAAGAAATAACTCTATTTTATGTCTATATTTATCTCTTAACTTTATTTTAATTGGAGTATTGAAGAAACTATTGATTTTATCAGAACATTGACTTAATAATGGATCTAGAAAATTTCTGCTATAACAAATATGCCTGTTTGCCTGCTGCCCTTAAGACTAATGGGCTAATGGTACTCAAATTCAATACTTGACATTCCTTTGAGATGAGCTGTTTCTCTTGCTCTAAGCTCTAAAATAAATGTCGTTTATCTACAAGATATATTAAGATTAAGATTAAGATAAGATACTATTCAGTATTCGTTGACATTCCCCAAAATTGATTATTAGTTTTAAATTGTCTTCGTTCGTAAATCCTGTACGTGACAAAGTGTTTTACAATAGTTATTCTTTGAAAAATTGTTAACGTATTAACTACACTGACATAAACTAACTTATTAACTGAACTGACAGAATTGTCAACAGTAGATTTCTAATCAATGGATATCTGGTGA
Organism: Crioceris asparagi; assembly: GCA_958507055.1. Classification (NCBI taxonomy): domain Eukaryota; kingdom Metazoa; phylum Arthropoda; class Insecta; order Coleoptera; family Chrysomelidae; genus Crioceris; species Crioceris asparagi. Next base: position 54,106,382 of record OY293826.1, on the reverse strand, counting down.
AGAAAATCCGGTATATCATAACTTTTATGTTGAATTTCCTAGTTGGTTAAAATATTTCAGAAACTGTTAGATTTAGGTATAGGGAACGCTAATATGAAACGAAATATAAAAGTGTGAATAACAAGTCATTAAAATACAGGATGTACCATTTGAATTTATCGAAATTTAAGGCTTACAAGATGTTCATAATTGTAGCTCAATTTACAACACCCTGTAAACTTTAGAAACTTTTTGATCTTACTGCTAAATAATGTACCTATACTATTTTTAATGTGATAGCCAAATCTTGTTCAGTTCTCTTCACTGATCACTGAACTACATTGAAAAAAGTTTTGACATATTTTTTCAAAATTTCAATAAAATCGAAATATCTCGAAAACCGTAAATTTTCGGAGAGTTTATTAGCAAAAGTTCATTTCAAATTTGATTTAAAATCTAATAATGGAACAAAAAATGGTACTTTCCATTTGAAATAATAAAAATGATGACCACTTTCGTTTTAACCGGAAGCTCCTCGAATGTATAAATATTTTCATTCAATTCACCCCAATCAAAAATATTCATACACTAATTTTCATACTTCTATCATGTATAGTTTCCCATATACGGCTAACGCACGCTCGTCTTAGGATTCCCTGTATATATACAAGCATTGCTCGTTTAATATAGTTAGATAACTATTACGATCCATAAGATGCACCCCGCTGACAGACGAAGGGATTGAAGAACTTATAATCTTTTTTATACTTCACTATTAGAAAGCCCGATTTTGAACCCTGTTTAGAGAGTCAAAAATTATTTATTTCTCACTTAGGGCCGAAAAGCAGTTTTCGCTTTGTCCTACAACATTCCTTAAATAATCTGTATTTATTATATAAATCTGAACATCTGTGTGTGTAGGTATGTGCCATATTGACTTTTACACTATTTGAGATATCTATCGCAACCAAATTTTTCACACGTGTTTACCATACCTTACATCGATTCTTTCCGAATATTGCGTATTGTTTAAACCATAAGCATTCCTTGTGTCCAACACACATCTAGCTAAAAAAGCGCTGAAACATTTTTGAGAGAATTTGGTGTTATACTTTTTGTGCTCTTAAGCTGGTTTATAAAGAAGCTTTTAAAAATTACTGTTGTGGTATTTCTGATGCTGGAGCTTAAAAAGCGCAAGCGTTTCATTCCAAAATCTATCAAAAATGTTGCAGCACTTTCTTAGCTAGATGTGTGTTGGACATAAGCAATTACTCAGGTCTTGCATCTTCCTATCTACTTAATACTATAAAACTGCGACTGCTAATGAGTCAGTTACCAGGTGGCGTTGTTATGGAGGGATCAAAATAGAAAATACTAATGTCACTATATCTCTCAAAGTACCGCAATTGGTTAGCACCATGTGCTAGAGAGACAGGACAAAGTTTGCCCCGGAAATGGCGGATTTTTGACATTAGACAAACGTCGCTGCGCAGTGATTTGTGTAGTTGTTGCAGAGAACACTACAGTTGCTGTCATGTTCTGATAATTTGAGACAGAGACAAACATTTCGAGGATTCTTATGAGCTTTTAATATAAGTGTGCCATAGGGAGGGCTGCAGTTAAGTCGAGGACCGCTTAAAATCCCTAAATGCCACAATATAATATGAACAATAACAGCACTATTGGAGATAAGAACCAATACGTATTGGTCAGCTTGTAAATTTTAACTGTTTGTTTTCAAATTTCCCGCCACCTTTTGTCCCAATATGCCGGCCTAATTGCGGCACTTCGAGAGATACAGTGAATTTAGAAAATACCCTAATGAGAAATTAGGAATACATACATGAGCTGTTTTTATTATTTGATATAAACAATAGACACAACCTATCTATTTATTATTTATTAATCATTGAGTAATTTATTATTGCGGCTCTTAAATATAAATTCAAGGTACCTATTGAAAACATTTTCAGCTCCTGCTTTGTTTCTATTATAGAAGAATGATTTATTACCAGAGAATTCACTTTAAGCGGACTCTTAAAAATCTGTTTATGAAGTTTGATTCTCTGTTAAAATGCATTGTACGTACCTAGGTTCACAAAAATCCGCTTGATTAATAGGAAAAAGTTTGAGTATCAGCCATTGTCTAAGAGATTATTTTCATATTTGTCATTTTGTCAGTCAAATCACTACTCTGCATCATAGAGAATAACATAAAGGCTTTTAAAATTACGGTGTTCGTGTCATTGAGTAAATTTGTTCGAGTAACCTTCGTGGCATCTTCCTAACTCGTTGTCATTTGTAGCACTGATCCCTCGATAGCAGCGTTCCTGGCGACTCAACACGTTAACAGGCCTATGTACAAAGCTCCAGAAGATGCAAGACCAGTATATGATCGTGGTTTAAGCTTATACTGTAAATGTTTACTTTGACATGTGATAAGGCAATGTTCCGCCCGGTCTACAAAGTCCTAAGGTGAATGACATATGACAGCTGACTACCTATTACTGTTTATCAGGTACAGAATGCTGACAGACGGACGGATGTATGGATAGTCATAATATTTTTTGTTATTACCTATAGCGGTAATAGAAATACTCATTCAATGAAAATTTCAAACATCTACCTATTACGGTTAATAAGATACAGCCCGCTGACAGAGACAAAGAGAATCGGTATTACCTATGTGTTTGAGCATTGATAATATTTTAACACTATCCGCTGGGATTGTGGTTTTTAACTTCTAAGATGTGGCCGTCTAAGTTGTGATATTTAAATTTTCTTTTTATTTTTATGTGCCTTTATTAAGAAACCGTTATTATGGGAATGAATAAATAAATAATATGGGAATGAATCTGTGAAAAATATCTTTCTTTCCTGGAAATCCTTCTGAAAAAGAGATAGAAAATGTAAGAAAGCTTCTGTTTTAACTACTGGATAGATTACGGGATCAAACATATTATTATATTTCTGTTATTCAAATTCAATGATCTCAAAATATATCTCGAATCCTGAACACATTATGATTTTGTTTGAGCATTCTATGTGCTCTAACACTAGTAATTTTTCGCAAGATATCTGATTTAGGTAATTCATTCTACCAAATATAATTTCAAATTTACTTAAAATAAACCTCCTCAGGCAACTCTGATGTGAGTTCTAAATTATTGAAATCGCTGCATGCTAAAACGAACGATCAAGCATAAAGAAGCAGACAAACAATCCTCCTTGTTCGAAGTCATGGCCATGGTTCATAGAAATCAGCTGCGAAGCTTCTCACAGCATTTTGACAAATATTTTGATATCATAGTTTGGTAGCTTAAGCTGGAAGGGGTATTACAAAAATAAAGTTTATTCATCAAATAATGTTATTTATTATAACAAAAATATACCTGAGAAACAATGATTTATCTTTTTGGAATAAATAGTATTCAATAATTCAAATATAATCATAAAATTTGAAACGTACCTAGTTCTAAATTTTATACCAGACTAGGAAAATCGAAATATTGTCACTAATCTAGAGAAAAAAATATGCAATAAAACTCCATCCCTCAGTTTTAATTGTTAATATAAACACGGGATAAATAGTTGGCTTATTATATACAGAAATACATACAATATTTGAATCAATGATCAATGAAAGCTCTTTATGAAGTGTTGTGTTTATAAAATGGGCCCATCCACGCTTTAACGTTGATAAACTTGTCCACGTGAATGAAGGATAACTTCAGAAAAAGAGACATTTTTGTATCAGTCTACATTTCTGGGCGTTATTTGAGCTGCCAAAATTTTAATCCACACTCTATATATTCCTTGCTGTGTTAACTCTTGTTTGATGAGCACTCGACATACATTCAACACTTCATAAAGAGAAAGCGAGAACAATAAACTGAGAAAGAATAATTTTACTCAAAGAATGTTTGCTTCTAAAAGCTTTCCGATTGATAAGGTATTACGAATAACATGTTTCTTCGTGTATAGCAATTGAAGATCTCTGCAGAAATGAAAAGCAACAAGAATGCTATTATGTCCCATATAATAACATACAAAAGGACGCTCCCCTGTCGTATTTGAACTACGAAAATATCACCCCTGTAGCGTCGCAGTCTTGTCTAATAAAATTGGGTCAAATATAAAATATTTCAAGGAATAATAAATATAATTTAGAATTTTAAATTAATCAGAGTAACAGCAAATGCGTAGGAAATTAGGTGGAGACGTATACTACTGCTTAGGTTTTATGAGATAATATGAGAAACACTAAATTGAAAATACTTGAAACTATTTTATATGTAAACTAATTCCTCATGCTATAATTATGAAGAGCGGAGAATATTTTAGATATATAAAAATTAGGTATAGGTATAGTTAAAATTCAATTTGCTGATTTATTGATTTTCGTTATCGGAAGATTACTTGAAATTTTTCACTTTTCACTTAAGGTGATAACAGAAATATATGAATAAAATATTAAGATGATGGTAAAAAATGGTATTTTTCTGGGAAAAATGAATACCCGCAAATGGATAAATAAAAAAGATAAATGGTAACTTAAAATTAAGAAAAATCAAGTGCTTATACTTAATCAACTTAATATTATATTAAATTTGAACGCTTCTTTATAAAATTACATATTTTATAAAATATTATCTACTCATCCCATTATAATGAATTTCTTAAAAAATATATAGGTTGATAATAATAGTTTCTAATTAATACTGTAAGATTATTTTGGTAGAAGAGAACAGACCACAATTAGGTAATAAATAAATGTTGAGATGTGATTATTAAATAATGATTAGATTATTTTTAAAGACAAGAAAACTAAATGGAAGAATTATGATGATTGATTTTCAATTGTTCTCAAAAAATTAGTATCCTAGCATGATCACTTATTACTGGTTGGGAGACATTATAAGTAGATGATATAATTCTTATCTAATGCTCCCATTTTACATTGTATAATAAAATAAATTAAAAATCTTTTTTATAAACTAAAACTAATACTAAAATCAAATATTTACAATTTCCATAAAATGTCTGTCAGTCTGAGATCCACAAATTATTATTAGAAGTTAACATATAATTAGAGGTCCAAATTATGTTGTGAATGAGTGACGGGGCCTAAAATTAGGTCAGGACCTAGAAGAAACATGAGTTTTCATCAGAAACAGAGCCAACGGTAACGTAATTTATATTTCAAAAACACAAATAAATATCAAGACGATAAGTCGATCCGCAAGCTCGGGTCACACTAAACATAAGTTCTTAATATTTAATTAAACTATTTAAGAGTTATATTATTGTTTTGAGTTTAATAAGATCACCAAAGAAAGGGAAACATTTTTTTTCTATTCAACAAGATTAAACTGAAATTTCGAATGATATTTTAATTCAAAATACATACCTTCTAATATCCTTGCAATTCGATCTTCACACTCTCCATACATGCTAGCTCTATATTGAGCACTTCTTCTATGAAAGCCTTCGCCAAATCCAGCTTCCGAAAGATCAAATTCATCCGGTGGTTTACTGCTCCTTCTGACACCTCGTCGAATTATACCACTAGGTTTTCGACAAGCCAGTATTGACGTTACAGTTACAATACTAATTATAAGTATAAGAACTACCACTGATACAGCTATTATGATAACAGTCAGATTAAGTCCAGATGTGGTTGGTTTTTTTACTTCCTTGAAACCTATAAATAATATAATTTATTATAATTATTATTGTTTTTTTTATTTTGAGACTATACCTGTTTGCAAATTAGCATCCACGAAAGTTCCATCACGAGTGTCTATTCGCACATTTGGCATTATCACAGGTGGATTACTCTTTCCTTTAGCATTCTCTGAATATATAACGACTTGGTATTCCTTGTTTGGTTCTAAACTATGTAGCCTGAATACCGGACGTTCACCCAAAACACGATATTTTGGTGTTGAAAGTTCACCTGGAATTTAGGGATGTGTGAATATTTTTACAACACCTTTTTGAGAAGATGAGTTCTTATCGGTGATCAACCACTTTATATAAATATGATTTATATCTATAATAGTATTGGCACTGGATCTCAGCGATCATGTTTATAACATAACGAATTTAATATTATATCTTATATCTAAATTTGATAATTTATTATAAGGTACACAGAAAGTTAGGTATTTCGAACAGTGGGAAAAGGTGTAAATTTACCCAATGTGATCAATAACATTTGGCTCTAAACGAGTGACGAAAGCACCCATACCTACATACAGCGAATCCTAGAAGTATTTTCTTAGTTTGTTTAAAATTCTGCCGGAGGTTTTTCTCAAAACAATCGGACCCGTCGATTTCTATTTTTAAATGCGTTTTTTATGATAAATTCATAGATATATACAGGGTAACCTAAAAATAAACTTCGGACATCCACTTTATTTTTTCAGATAAAAAACTATTTCTTATTCTATTATTTTTTATTTTGTCTCGAGTTGTAAATGTATATCATGTGTCAGATCCTATATCTAAACTCAAGTTTATTGAAGAAAAAAAAATAGGCTGGAAAATCAATAGGCACGACCTGTTCATTAAAAAAATCTACAACTACCTTATTTGAAGAGAATTTGTCAAACCATTTCGAATCTGTCATGTCAACATTCAGAAATATCTACCAGAATTGAAAAAAGTTGATATACACCCAATGGAATGTTTTGATCGATTTACAAATAAATTTGCCGAAATACTAATTGGCCTTTATCCGATAACTGCATATTCTAAGAAAAATTAAAAAATAAAAAATATAAGCAGATGTTTTCATTAGTAAAAAAGTTAAGTTGATTGTCGTAACCTAATTTTGAACTACACTATACATGAATGTATCACTAAGAAGACCGCATAATAAAATAATAATCAACGGCAGGGGAAGTATATTAAAGAAAAAACACACCGCTGAATAATAAATAAATTTAATTATTACTTCTGCATTTTGATACCTATTTTCAATTGTAATGTTTTCGATAACTTTAGAGTTTATGTATAGGAAGGACATATTACAAGAAAAATGAATTCAAAGCAAGATTTAAAAGAAAATGGAAAATAGGTGTTTTATTTCAAAGTTGATGGTCGTAACTTATTATTAAGCTACCCTGTCTAAATTAATTTGGCATAAAAAATAGCAATAAAAATAGAAATTGAAGGGTTTGAACGTTTTTACGATAAACACATGGCTGAATTTTGATTGAATTAAGATTACATCTGGACTCATTATAGATAGGTATATCAAGATAATATCTAGGTGGATTTGCCTTTATTCAACATTAAATAAAAAATTGATAATTATGAAAAGTTGAGCTAAAACTGTAGCAAAAATTCAATTCCATGTCAATATGTTCCCGTGACTAACAGTTAGTCTGGTAAGCTAGAAATAAAATGGGCTGGTAGTGGATAATAAAAGTCGGAGCAATGAAATTCAATATTTTTATGCAATGAACAAAACAAAAATGAACAGTAGTTAAAAAGGATAAGAGCGAGCATAATATATATCTACCTTGGTCGCTAAGGGTGGTAGCACCTGCAACAAGATGAGGCGCAGTAATGTCCAGAACTTCCAGCACAAAACTTTGATGTAGTCCACCGTCTTTGCCGGCTATGCAAGAAACTTCGAGACCGTTGCCGTGCGTTGCGTTCCGTACTATGCAACTTTTTGGCGACTCTGGCACATCTGAAAATGGTTCAAAGTTTAGTTAGGAACTGTGAGAAATTTTATCGCTTAAATAGAGGATGACGATGTAATTAACTTTCTGGTTCTTACGGATGAACTAATTTCTTAAACTTCCTAAGCACCTAAGAGCTTTCATGAAAGAATTGTGTTAAAAATATAGCTACTTAACAACAATTATTATCATATCTTTGAATATGTCACGATTGATATTGATATAGAAGATATAACATAATCATTGACGAGGCTATCACTGGTCGTGTAACTTAAACGACAAGAGGTTCATTTCTAAAAATTAAATTTTGAGTTATGTAGTGGCCCGGTATATTCTAATCCGGAACCGAACTGTCATCTGGATAGGTACATTTGATAAAATAAATTATTCGAACTCGATAAACTCTTTAATTATTAACACACATTTCACATTTCAATTTTTGTCGGGTACCGTTGGATAGTAAATTTTATGCCCTTTAAAATGGTGCCTCACACTATGGGGACTGTCATTTGATATATTAAGGTTAGGTTAGCTGGGAGTGAGGAGGTGATTGATGAAATTTTATCAAATATGAAAATACACCTCCCCCTTTAGGTATATCTAAACTGACATGTTTTTTTTTAATTATCGTCTCAGTCAAAAGATTTTTAGGGTGGTACGTTTTTAAATGAAAGCACTGTATATTAGGTATACAAACAAGGCAGTATTTTTTTAGGTGAACTTTGCGACTATTTCACCCAATTTGTTTTTTTTATAGACGCGAAACCAAAAACGATTCTCTTTTTCTTGGAGTTATTGCAGAAGTTTTCACCCTAGATCGCAAAGTGTGAAAGTTCTTCAATAAAATAAATAAATACTAAGATGAACTTTTGCATACAAAATCCAGAAAAACATCTTTCTATTAAATACTACATACAGCGCGAACATAAATTAAAAAGGCAGACAATCGAATTGTATACCTTCTCCGTTTGGGTTCGTTGGCCAAAAAATAGTTAAAGCTTATGACATTTTCATTTCCGTTGGCTAACGGCCATTTTTTAATAATCAATATCTTTCGGCTTTGTAATCCCGTTTTAAAGTTTATATAGGTACATACCTAAGTTTCACCATGTAATAACTCCATTAGAGCAAAATTTTTATTACGAAATCCAACGAAACGCTTATATAACATATCTAGAAATGACAGAAAAAAATATTATATAATTTTGTAGATGTAAGTACAGACACATTGCAGAATGCAAAAGAAAATTTTTCAAATTGGATGATGTAAGTGTACACTGAACCTTAGCGGCCATTTACGAAATAGCCTACCGCCATCTGTTTTATAACAAACTTCACTGACAACTTTGAGAAAATAAAATATATATTTGAGTTACTAAGTTGTAAGTTTTTACTGTGAATTTCAGCATTTTAGAAAAGATCACTCTGTATATGCTATGATAGTTTTATTTAATATAATCATCATGTATCAAAGAAATGCTTTAAACTAAATGTTAATATGTTCCAGTCAAGGTAGTTCATGTGGACTGGTTTGTATCAGTTTAGTTAACTCAAAATTTCCACTTGTCTGTTACTAACCTGACCACTCAGAGCTCTGTCAACTTTCAGAACTAAACAAACTACCAAATAACATTTCCCTCTTTCATGGAGAATTATAATAGGTTATATCACGCTTGAAGTAGAGTTTCTAGCGTGAACTTATTTCAGGGCAATATGTCTGACAAATACAAATTGTTGTTGCCCAACACGTACATCTACTTTTCTAGAAAAGTTATTTTTGGGAAATTGCCCTTTATGATTTTGGTACACTAGCAACATGCATAAAAGTGGAACAACTCGACTAAATGTGAATGTTTGATTATTCGAGTGCTTCTTTGAAAAGTTTCATCATTGCAGCTGCACATGCTACATGATAATCAATTCATAATTTACGAAATTCTGAATTTCATGCACTTTCCCAAATATCGAAGGTAGGAAAACAAATCACATTATTTCCGTGAGTTTTTTCAGCGTTGGGATCTCCGAAAAGTTATTAAATTGAAAAGTGATTCAATAATCTGAAGCTTAGAGCCAACATTTTGATTTTGTGTTATATCACATTTGGGAGGAGCAAATATGATCAAACAGGAACAAAATAGTAATAATATAATAATATAATGTGTTTATTCAATTCAATTACAATAACTCGAACTTTAGCCTTATGGCTAATCTTACACTTAACCTTGAGGTATTGTGTACACGTTCACAACAGGCAAAAATTAAAGTGAAACAAGTAGAAAATAAATAAGGAATTATCAAAATAAACGCATAAAGATAAACTAAAAAAAAATAAGTATTATTCAAACCACTTACTGATCAGCAGAGACAAAATAAATCACTTAAATTAACTAACTAAGCGGTCTACTCAAATAAAATAGATTTAAGGTGAGTCTTAAAACTAGATTAACTGTAAGTTTTGAGTGTCTAGTTAATGAAGTTGCATATCCTAACAGCGTTGTTTGTAAAACATCTTTGGAAAATGCATGTTCTTTGCGCTGGCATGGTCAGAAAATCATTACGCGTAAGTTCTCATGAATTAACTTGACCACGGGGAACAAGCTTTAATATGGGAACCATAAAAAAAACTGGTGATGTGTGAGATGGGCTCGCGTAGAGTGAGTCTCAAATGGCCCATTTTTGTTTATTTCCCTTATTATCTTATTAATTATTCTTTAAAAAATAAATAATCGAATAGGGTATATCAGTAGAAACGAAGTTACTGCTTTAAGACTGTTACATTATAAATACCTGGCAATTTAAAAAACAAGGAGATTTTATAAAACAATCAAATAATGTAGCTGCAAAGTCACAGTTATTTAATTCGTGTTCAATGATTTCAAAACGCCCGCAAGTTCTCTGACGTCAAAACAGAAAAACTTGGCAACGCAGCTAATAGTTTGAAGTGTACAAAATAGTTCAAACCAACAAAAGAAAACGAAGAATAAATTAAGGTTATAGTGAATTGTCATTTTGTTTTCAGATTAAATTACTTTTCTACTATTATTGTTATTTAACAAAAATGGATCCAGGATTTTCTCAGGCTGACAGTGATAATTTGCCATTAGTCCAATACAGTATCTGACATATCAAATGAAAAAGCTGATTATGAGTAATGGAGTATTTCAGTAGTTTTGAAAAATTCTATTTTTTGGCTCTATATTTTAAAATGAAGTCTCACATCTATCAAAGCTGCATATTTTTTCTTAATAATGAATATATTAAGAATTAAAAATTAAACTAAACCGTTATGACGTCACAACAGAAAACTTTGTTATCATTTCCTATTCAAATATGAAAAACAGATATCATAATCAACGGAATAAATTGCAGGACCGCTGTAGACCTCAGAGTAGGCAGGTTATAGATAGCAGAACTAACCAGTTGTTCCTTAGATTTACTCTAATCTCAAAAAAATTATCCATGTCAAATTTATTGAAAAGTTTGAATTTCGCTCATCACTTTGTTTACAACTGGAAATTGTATTTTATTCAAGATCATTGTTTTCTTATGTTACAAAATGGTTTAGAAAGTTTGCGTTGTACAGGAGTTTCTTCTTCAGCAGTTTCATCAATAACAACTTTTACATTATATGGTGTTTTGATGATTTTGTGTTCTGGAGTTATTCTTCCACGAACTGTGCAGATATAATTTAATCTTTTGACCAGTAAGTTACCTGAAGAATCATCATCGTAAGAATTAAATGTGGAACACAGTCTATTCAATCCAAGTCAAGTGTATATACTTGGATTTTACATTAAACAAATACAATTTTCTACAATGACTAATACTCACTTTTTAGTTTTAATATTGCGAATTGAAAAGCTGCATATTCAATAGATAAGAATTATTTATTATCTCGGTGTCCACTAATGGCAAATTATCACTGTCAGCCTGAGAAAATCCTGGATCCATTTTTGTTAAATAAAAATAATAGTAGAAAAGTAATTTAATCTGAAAACAAAATGACAATTCACTATAACCTTAATTTATTCTTCGTTTTCTTTTGTTGGTTTGAACTATTTTGTACACTTCAAACTATTAGCTGCGTTGCCAAGTTTTTCTGTTGTGACGTCAGAGAACTTGCGGGCGTTTTGAAACCATTGAAAACGAATTAAATAACTGTGACTTTGCAGCTACATTATTTGATTGTTTTATAAAATCTTCTTATTTTTTAAATTGCCAGGTATTTATAATGTAACAGTTTTAAAGCAGTAACTTCGTTTCTACTGATATACCTAGATTTATCACGTTGTAAATTCTTATTGAAAGGTAGAAATTCTGAAATAATTCGGTAAAGTCCAGGACCGTCTTTAAAATATTCATGATAAAAATAATTGATCATACAAATATTTCAGTGCCTCCAATGAAAAATAAACTAGTTTTAATATTTAAAATAAGAGTATAATATTTTACAAAAAAAATATTTTGAATATATGCAATAAAAACCTGAAAAATATATGTACACAAAATGTACTTTAAATATATATACATATTATATACACATGAACAATTCAGAGTCACTCTCACTATCATTGTCGTCTTGCAAATTAATAATTAATGGTGGAACTACTATACATTCTGAATAATTCTTAATATATTCATTATTAAGAAAAAATATGCAGCTTTGATAGATGTGAGACTTCATTTTATAAATATAGAGCCAAAAAATAGAATTTTTCAAAACTATTGAAATACTCCATTACTCATAATCAGGTTTTTCATTTGATATGTCAGATACTGTATTGGACTAAAATATTTGCTCCAAGTTTCTAATTTGCTCCCAGGAATCGGAATTTTATTGTTTACGCTAGTCGTCTATTATTGGGTCACGTTACTTTTTACAGGAACATGCTGTGGTAGACGTATAATCGAGTGGATAGGCAAACATATACCTGAGTAATCTTGTATGGAATACATTTTTTCGTCAGATTCTAGGGACCCTAAAAATGAAAAGAAAATCTGAAAAGTAGGTTCTGATCTGACATCTGCAAAAGGGTTTATAATATTTCTAAATTAAATTTATTTAAAATTAAGTTGAAAAAGGAAACAAAAACCGTAATTTATTCTATAAAATTATCTCTAGAACCTAAAATAGCGCAAACTTTAGAGAATTTAGGTACTTTATCTTTCTTACCGTTTGTATATTTTAAAAGAGAGATCAAGAACAAACATTTTTTATGTAGATACACATACCTGAAGCATACATACCTCATGATCCACCTCAACTGTGCCAGGAACTTTGCATATGCAATGATAACCGAAATGTATAGTACAAAATGAACCAGCTCTTCTACACTCTACTAATATGATAAACGTCGATATTTTTCCTGAAGTTTGCAGTTCGAGATTTCTCCAGTATACTCAAAGTAAGTAATTAACTACTAAGTAGTTTGAATATTCATAAGCGCAGATGAAACTCGTAGATGCGAATATGGTAATGAAATTACTTCTACTCATATTATCAAATTTGCGAGGTATATAAACTTTGCTTTATTATTAAACTACCTAATTTAAAATATAACGGATTCAATCTCCGACGTTAGTTGTGCGCTAGATTTGGCTTTGAGTAAGTACTAAGTGGCATTTGAATATTATTAACAAGGCATATGGTTGGAAAAGTTTCACAAGAACGAGGAGTTTCCACCACGATTACCAGAGATCTCTCTCCCGGATAAGATTGTCAGATACAATTCCGTCGCGTTTTAATTCCAATATTGTGTCTGCTGATTATTGCCTCTAGTCAAAACATAGCCCAATCAAGTTCACAATATCAAATACATTATTTAAATTTGGCTCATAACATGGTTATTGATATAACTATTGTTCTCTGTTACTTTATAACACATCAATGTTAAATGCACCAAAGACACAGTGCTTGGAAACCGCATCAATAACTCTATTGTCTACTTCCACTTACAACGCTAATCAAATAAAAACATCACATAACATTTCGTTCCTAGGCGTGGATATTGACAGACAATTGGATTGAAAAGAACACGTCGAGCATGTCGCATCCAATATATCTAAATACTGTTATGCCCTCAGAGTAGCAGGAAATGTCAGCGTAGAGGTTGCACTAACAGCTTACCACGCGTTTGTCTAGTCAAAAATGCGATACTCCTGTGAAACCGAACGTACAAGAATAATTTTGAATAAAAAGTCGTTAATGTTGTAAAAATGTATTATCAATAATAAAATATTAATTCTCACGACTATGTACATACTAGACTGCCTTATGTTTGTACACAACAATGAAGATCTGTTTGAAGATGCCAGAAACTGTTCAACAAACTTAAAAAAATGTTTAATACATTTCCTGTACGCTATCAATCTCATGAAGAAGTTAAAAATACTTTCTAAAAAATATCTGATTAGCAAAGCATTCTATAATTTGGTCTACTTTGACGTTGGAATACCTAAAAAGACTTCAGAATAGCGAATAATATCGCATATATTCCGTATATAAAAATATATATTTATGTATTTTTGAATTTATTGTTATTTATTTAAATAGCAGGTATTTTGGTTGATACCATGGTAATGAAAATGTATATTTATTTTAATCCCTGGTTTCTAATTTTAGGTAAAGTTCTTATAGAAATATACCTCTTGCGATCATTCACACTTTTGAATTTCGAAAAAATTTCAACGGCATGTTGTTAAATGTCTATAAGTTAGTCCAAAAAAACATTTGGTTCAAAAGTTTATATATATATATATATATGGGATATTACGAAATTTGTTAACACGATAGAGGTCGCAGTTTTGAAGGTATCAAGTTCAAATTTGCTACAAAAATCAATCTCTCAAATATCTCGGTCAAGTTCGTTATTGGGCAATATCGGGTAAGTAGTTTCAAAATGGCGACCATTCAAACATTTGAAAAAATTATCAAAAAAGAGCAGTAGTGTAAATATTAATAAAAATAATTTTAGGTTATAGATATAATCAGTACCTACAACTTTTGTTCAAAGCAATTTTTCATAAAATACACAGGTAAAAAAATAAAAATTAATAAAGAAAAATAACAAATATTGATAAAACATGAACACTCAATATAAATTTGATGTAATTGTACATTTTCTGGAGATCTTAATGTAGACCCTGATTAAAACAATATATACTATATTTATTGAAAAGAAATAGACGTAAAAAAAATCTGCCATGAAGTGGACTCGAACCCTGCCTGCTTTATATTCAACAGCCAAAACAAAAACCTCTAACCGCAAGGCTATGACAATTTTATTTAATAACATGTAGGTATACCAATGAAAAGGTTGTTAAAATTTCAGTTCAATGAATTTTGAAAAATTTACCTTTCCGCTGACTACAGGCCATCGGGATTTTTTTATTACTTTACAATCGCTCTCCAAAATATATATACATATTATATACAAATGAACAATTCAGAGTCACTCTCACTATCATTGTCGTCTTGCAAATTAATAATTAATGGTAGAACTACAATACATTCTGAATATTGTTCTTCCATTTTAATAATATGCTGAACAGCTTTTCCGCACGAATCTGCAGTAATTCGTTCAAATGATTCTTTTTCCAGTACATTATGGTGCGATTTTGGCATAATATTTTCCCGTCGGATATTCTTTTTCAATTGGGCCCATATTAGATTTAGAGATTTAGATTTAAGAGGGGGTTACATTGCACTCCGACCATAAGGTCTATTGTGCCCCCCACCTGAGTTGCACTCGCCTATACGCGGTCTACAACTCGCCTTCCAGTTCCAGAGTTCTAATGAACTCCAGTATCTGGGTTGGCTTCAAGGAGGATACTTCCTCACTACTGCAGGTTGCTAGTCCAAGGCACTGTTTGCGGGCCCATATTAATTCGATGAGGTTAAAAACGCAGTGATATGGTGGTAGCCTTAAAACGGTATGCCCCAAGTCTTCTGCCATTTTATCTACAACATATATTTTGTCATATGTTTTGATTTTTTTGCACAGTTGAGCGAGTTATTTCTGTCAAATAATATTGTTTTTTTCAAGGCTTCTCCAAAAGTAAGACCGGTTACCATTAATCCGTTATATACATTTCTAACGATATTCTTTGCAGTTTGGGGCAAATGGTGCCGTTTCGTAATATTTCCATTTGGTTCGTCTTCATGATCACTGAAATCTCCTTCCCCAAATTATTTAAATTTTCTTCCACATCCATCAAGTCGCCAAGTACAGGATTTTCTAAAATATTGTCACTTGAACCATCCCAAGGCCTCCACGTCTTAAATGCGTTTCTAAGCTTTATGAATAACTTCAGCAAATAACACAAACCACAAATAACGTGGTATACAGACAACAAACAAGTAGAACTAAAATTGCAAATGGAATCTCCTTAATATTTATAACCCAAAAATTTTATTTTCTAAGAAAAACTGAAAATTACACCTATTACTAATTATAATAAATAATTACTTAAAAGGGTATTATAATTGTGCAAGCACAAGTCAGGTATTAATGAATACTTGAACAATCAGGCTAATTATGTAAGTTATTGGAACATATTATAAATAAAGGAATAAATTTTCGTTGATCATTATACCCACAATATTGTTTCTGAAAATAACACCTAGAGTATTACGGATAATAATATTCATTCTTAAAAGGGTAATTTATAAGCTTATGACAGGTAACGAACAACTTTGTAGATTATTAAATTGTATAAGTAATTGAAACTTAATTATTATTCACAAATATATTTTTGAGAAAATGAAATTAAAATACAGAACAAGTCATATAGGCGTAGAAAAGTACTGTACCGAAATACCTGAAATTTTCCTGAATACGGCTCATAAGTACCTAGTTATATAAATGGTCATAAACCACTTGAAATGTTAATTGTAATGATGTCAGAGAGTTTAGAGTCTGCCACTATATTCTGGAGGCTAGTATACTTACCTATCTACTCTAAAGGTATAAAATTTTGGGCGGCCCTAAATTTGACCCCGAGCAGATAGTACATAATTTCTACAACAATAATTCGCCCCTATATTAGTTACGGTTCTTTAATCTCCTACCAGAATTTATCCCCGGACAAGAGATTAGAGATTTATAGCTTCTTGAAAAAATAAATAGGTAGTTCCCTATTCCAAATTCCACTAAAAGTGTAAATTAATTTTCATTCATATTAGATTGTCATTTTACTCTGAAATTATATTCCTGGCTAAGAAATGCATTTTATTTAGGTGTGAGAAAACATGGAAAGCTCTGTCAGTTTGACGTAAGCAGTGCGTTACTAGGAAAAATGATGAGTATAAAAATGAATCTGTTTCAAGATTTCATTTTGTAAAATGTATAGCTTATTCAAGTTATACTTCTTTGGGCTCGTTGGGATGGTGTGTTGGTCGAGAAACCGCGTCACGCTAAAAGTGAGAAAAATCCTGGAATATACGTTTTCGTATACTTTTTTGTACGTTCTGGCTTTTAGAGAAATTTTCATTAATTAAATTACATATTAAATTTCCTCATTAACTACCGAATTTTTTTTTTTTGAGGTAGTTATTGTTTTGATCATCCTGTCCGTCTGTCTGTCAACACTATAACTCGGAAAATACTTGACCGATCGAGGGCAAACTTTGGACACAAATACGTAAGGGTAATACCTCCTATGGGATAGATTTTCAGCTGTCTATCTGTCTGTGTGTGATTACAAGATTGTTTTCGGTAGTTTTCCTATCTATGCTTGCATAACTAGTTTATCATACTCCAGTACGCGCATTAAAATGTTGTTAGAATTGTGTGCGAATACCCACCACCATCTGGTCCGACGCAGACCAAGTTTTTTAATATATTCGAATGTACATAAGTATTAGTGCTTGTATAAAATACAAGCACACATTTCTGTTACTTTACAGATTCTTAAATAAATAAATGTATATAGATTCTTGAATAAAGTGTATTTTGTGGTACTTACCGAGGTTTTCATTTGTTGATATAAATGTATGAAAAAATAGTCATACTGCCATAAAGTCGGGGACAAATTCAAGGATCTATTTTTGAGGACCTACTCTTCCTGGGACGAGTTTAGGAATACTTTTTCAGGTAAGAGATTAAATAATCACTTCATTTTATTTCTGGGGACGAGTTTTGGTACGTTCAAAATTTTCAGGTTCGGGTTTCAAACAAATGACCAGGGTTCAGTGTCCTCCTGAAAACGGTTCTAAGGATTTTGATAAAGCTTGCGTAAGATATTTTTCTAGAAGCCTTTGACCCTCTCTAAGAAAAATACTAAATTAATTATGTTCAACTGAAAATGAATTTTCATATTTTCCACCTGTTTACTCATAATCTAGCTAAGCAGTTCGTTTTACGAACAAATCTTAGATGTATTTTGCTGTATGTCCTGTTGAGCTGAAAAAACGAATAATCGCAAGATTATCGGACGATTTTTATATTTGATGGCATTTAAAAGCGATAACAAAGTCGTGTGATTGCACACACTCTTTTTTTTTTGTTGACATCGTTCTACTCTCAGGGTAACATGTTCAGAAAGTCAAGCTAAAACTGAAAACTTAAACTAACACATTCAATATTTTAAATTATTTCTTAGGTAGACTAACAGCTCAAGGGTATATTTCTCAGAAAATTCATAGAATGCGCGTGTACTGAAAAATATAATTTCAAAGCAAGTATGTTTCTTAAATATAAAGTATTATTGAAAATCGATAAATAAAATAGTTGGCCTCTACCAGAACCATCCGTGCAGAGAAGCATGAAATTTCAACTTTCAAAGTTCAAGTACCATGAAAAATAATACCTAATATCATAGACTACATAAATAATGTCTTTAGACACCACGACTTCAATAATTATATAGATTATGGTAATGGCAGTATGTCAATGGATCAATGGTCAATGGTTATTTTGATATCAAACTATCTACAGATTATTTTGAACTGAAAATAATTACTAATATCACATTGGATTTCAATTAGATGTATTCCTAAGTTCTGAATCAGAGATTTCTGAATTTTGTAAAATGATTAAGAAGATTCGATTGAAAGTATGTAATAATTATATAGTAGTACCAATGTGCAGGTTTAACTTTTTGAGATTTTGTATTTATTTTGTTTAAAATTGCTTTTGTATTGTAATGATTTACTGTAAGCAAATTGTGTTATGAGTAAATTATTATTATTATTATATTAAATGTGTAGTGTTTGTTCTTTTAATGAGTATCAATTCTATAGGTTTCCTTAATTATTGGCGATAATCTATTTATTCTTGTTACGAGTGTACTCATTGAAAGCGAATAAATCAGAATGAAGCAACATATGGAGAAATACGTGGATCATAACCACTGAGTACCTATATCATAATATTATTAAAAACTAAACTATATCAAGGTTGCTTCCTTGTTCTTATTTGGAATATTGAACAACATTAGAAAGATACCTACTATGTTTTATTGAAGGTACAATGTGATGTTTTGAAGAAAAAACTGTTTTTTGAGTGATATAAAGTTTGTTCTATTCTAAAACAATATTTGTGATGAAAACTATATAAACGATTGGTAAATTTGTATTCACATTTATAAAACTGATTTATCAGAGCAGGAAATAAAAATAATTCTTTCATTTAAATATCATATTACTTAATAACTCGAAATTTTCTTCAATTTTCTTATACAAACCTTGCTGCCTCATTTAGAAAAATATTCCATGTTACTATTTCGTATATTTCCTTAATACAAGAACATCATTGACGTTGACACGCACACCATTCTTCGGCTGTCAACGATACAGTCAACCAATTTTTACTTTCCTACGCTACTATAGTAGCTGTATAAGGAAAGTATTGTAATCGTGTGAAATTTTCGGTATGGAGATTTTTACAAATGTTGACGTTTCAGAGTTTTCTAAGTCTAATAAACATATTTTCAGCCATTGATCTGTCTGTCTGTCTCCTTGTGACAGCATTATCTCGGGAACCGATCGGTGTATTTTGTTGCTTTCTTTTTTTATTTTGTTTGGTACCAATACCACTCGCCATTGGCACTGAATTAGAATCCTGTGTAGGTATACTGGGTGCTGAGCTATAGCCAAAAAAACGTGATTTGCTCAAGATGGTAGCGCGAAAACGGCTCTAAGGATTTTAATTAAACTTGCCTAAAGTATTCTTCCGAGAGCCCTTTACAACCCACATACGGTGCCATCTCTGAGAAAAAGCAAAAAAAAGTTATGCTTGAATAAAATTCCATATTTTGCACATGTTTCTTCAGATTCTGGATAAACGTTTCATGTTGCGAAAAAATGTTACATGACCATTATTGTTTGTCTTGACATGCTGAAGAAAATGACCAGAGGATTTTTACTTTACCACCGCTATTATCATTATTATTCATCTTGCAAAAAATGCAATATAACCATTGTTTGTTTTGATCGGACGATTTTTTATTTACTGGAATTTGCCTGCGAGCGGTAGGAAAGTCGTGTGAGTGGACACACCAGATTTTTTTATTTGAACTAAGACTGATAGAAAAATAACATGTGGAGCAGACCAGCAGTAAAAACATTTCTTGTCTAAAAAAGGAACTGCCTAGGAGAACTCAAAATCATATTATACCTATCACTCAATCATTGCCGTTCTGAAATCTCCAATTACTGCAGTTTCTTCGACTAATAAGGAACATACCAGACGTGAGATACACTTAACGCCATCTTGCATTATTAGAATTCAGTTCACATATTTGGGTATTTGCATTTCTACAATTCAATTAGAGGAGGTTTCAGAAAGGTCTCGCTGATAGCAAGCAGTTGATGTTTGTAACATCAGACTTAATCTTGTAGTGGAAAAGGCATTACGTTATAATGCGATCTGTGTAACAAATATCAGGAGATTACAGATGGTTCGAACAAGGAATCGTAATGAAGCTGTTGGGTGACTGCGGAATTATATTCTCCAGTTTGGTATCGATTTTGTATAAAATATAATCGGATTGCAATGGATGCCGGATATTACTAATTACAAGTAATTACAATGAAAAAAATAGACTTCTGCGTGATTATTCATGCTTGCTCGTTTTAATACTTATTCACAATTTGATGGATTTGATTGCTAATGACAACTTTTGTTTCCTACCAACGTAACCACAATAGATTTTATGAAAAAGCAAAATATCAACTCATCATGAACAGAACAGATATAACCCAAATAAAAAGTTTAAGTGTTAACTTTATACAGGGATGAATGCACCAAACTCCAGGAGTGTATTGAACACGGGAAATAATGTAAGAAAATCATATGTTACCTAGGTACTATCCGATGTTCATATGTTCTCAAGTTATAACATAACTACAAAAAATATATTATGCAATAACATTTTATACGTCATACTAGTGCATTCCGCGTGTCCACTTTTACATTGTGCAATGCATTGTAAAATATACAGATTATTCGTGTCAGTTCGTCAAAAAATCAATGTGGAATAGATACCATACCTACTTTTCAGGAAAAGATTCAAAGTCAAATTTTCGTCTGATGTGGTTAAATTTAGGACGATCTAAGAATCTTATTTTATAAAGTCCTTAATATTCCTATACTATACTACTCTTCTTCTACGGAACGAAAAATAATTACCACTAAAAGAAGATATTCCGGTTCACTTACTAAAGTTTATGATATGGACTTCGTCCTCCCATACTCACTTGCCAATATTTTTTTATATAAAGGTTAAATTATTTTCTTAGAAAAGCATACTAAATCTTCTGAAAATAATTTCGAATATAGAGTTTGAGACAAAAACATATAATTAAGATGAGTCCAATGGGAGATGCAGATCTGTATGTAGGTATTCTTTCTTTATTTTTGTGAATATTTTTTCTTATCATTTGTGCTCTCCAAACAATAATATACATATGTTCAAATTGACAATAACCGTTTCTGAGATTCAATACTTTTCATTTATATTTATTAATATTTGTTATCTTTTCCAAAAAACTTATTAATGATTCTAGACTGATCTTGAAAGCTCTCTTAAATAATATTATCTCAATAAACGTTAATTCATGTTATGTTTCTATATAGAATTTGAAAACCTACTACACCGCAATTAATATTTTCAACTGTATTCAATATACTCATTAACGATACTTCAATTTTAATAACTATTGAACATAGGAAGTTTGAGAAAAAATATAATATTTTCTTCATATGAAATATTATATCAGTAACATAAATAGCATGTATAGTTTTGTTGAACCCCTACAATTTTCATGAAAATATGTGTCCTCAATAATGAATACTTGTATATACCTTACACGTTATGGAAATTAAATAGGTACTTGACACAACAACTGAACTGATGTTTATTTGTCACTCAAAACCTAATTGATTCTTCTATTATTTATATTCTCTTTATTACCTACCTGCTGGCATAATATAAAAAATACATGGTTTCTGTTGCCTTCCAATATTATTCGTTGCCCAGCATGAAACAGAAGTAACATCTTCTTCTTTAGGCGTAAAATACAACAATGAAGTATCAGCTCCGTTCTCCATCTTGGCTCCTTGAATGGGCAGAACACCTTTAGTTGTATTGTATGTCCATGAAAACTTAGTCACGTCTGGTAGGGAGTCCACTTGACATTGGGCAACTATTGTCTCGAAGGGCAATGCCCCTATTCTCTTGACTTCGTGTCCTTTCTTACACCGCGGGGTATCTACAATATGAAAGTTATGATTATGATTCATATCTCTTATGCTCTCAGTTGTACAAAAAGTAGTATTCCAAAACCAAGTGATAATTTAAATTGTTATTTTTCATATGATTTTAGGGAAAGTTATTATTGCAAGAAACAAACAAGGATCAATCAAAACCTATTTATAAAATGTTCAATTCACACCACCGAAAAGAGCAATAATGATGAAAAAAGCCTAAGGAGGATATGTTTCAGAAGAGATATAAATTTTGGCGCTATTTATGTAAAAAATGTGTGCATCGTCTAGTATTATTTTATCTTTGAAAAACAATGGGTATAGGTAATGTTGAAAACGTGGTTTTCTCGATTATCATGAGAAGAATTAAAATTTGCTTCTGAAGAAAATCAGCATATACATATTTCCAGGTAGGCATACGCTTGACATACTTTTAGCGTCATTCCAAGATAAAACGTGCTCGGGCTTTCTCTACATAAAGTATAAAAACTGATAAATTCAAGAAAAGTGGGTGCGCGCCTAGTACGACATCACCTGCAGCTGAGTGAAGTCGAGGAGCAGAAGTCACGAAGTGCATGTCGTAATAAATCCCACTTATTTATGAATCCAGAAAATACCGAGGACACGTCTGATAGACGTAGGATATGTTGAGCATTCCACCACAGCACTATGTATTTCTGCTTGAAAAACTTATTTACGTGGGCCGGATTATCTTTATCCTACAATTTCTGTAAAAGCCTTTTCCATTGTAAAAGTTCTGTAGGTAATTTCTAAATGTTGGAACATAACATATTTGCAAATGAAAAACATTGAGAACTCTGGAGTTATTCTCAAAAATCTGATAGAATACAAAAATATCGATAATTGATATAAAAATGACATAATTGCTAATAAGCTCAAAATCTTAGAGATTGAGTCTCCTTCTAGCATGTAGCAATTTACATAGATCCATCAGTTATGGTAGAGGTCTAATAAATTATACATGACGTAGCTGTAACAGACGTATCTGATAACTGTAAAACTACTTATCACAAAAAATATTTGATGATACAATAATATTGGAGCTGACATATTATTTAAAAGTCGTCTGTAAAAATATTTCTTATTATACAAATACAATTATTAGTTATAAACTTATAATTGAATTTGATATCATCTAAGAAGAGTACAGAAGTAATCAGAACTATATCATAATGATAGAATGAAGGAAAGAAATGCAAAGGGAAATCGCAACTTTTTTAACATGATTACAGTCATTTTTAGAAATAATTTCATTAAATTTTAGAGTTGAGTTGAGTATGAGCTATCAACACTGACTTGAACTGCAGCAATTATTCAGAACAGTCTTCAGTCTCACTGGAATGCGAACATTATACGAGGAAACGTCACTCTCAAAAGTATATCCCGATAAATTACAACATACTCAGTAAATGATTGTTTCTATAGATTAGAACTAGTTTAGAAAATGTTGGAACAAAAAATTAATTACAAAAAATGTTTGAGCAGATATTCCATTTTGTGATACTATCACAAATTTCATCAAACTAAATAGTAATTTTCTAGATTGCTTAATATTATTACTATGATAAAAGAAGCATCAATCCTATTGGAAAACCTTATACATATATTATTGGAACGTAATAAAAAAAGACCGAAAAGTTAGACTCAAGCGGTTTATGGTGCAAGCCTATGCTGATTTTCGACCATTTTGCGGTATAACATATTGCCAAAGAGACGTCTATTTAGCATGTGGGTGCGCCAGTAATTTTGGCGCTTCGGAAAAATTATAGCATTTCACTGGGTAATATGAACCGTTTGCTAACTTTTATTAAAATTGTAATTCAGTTAGGGCTATAGTTGGTTCATTTAGAGCACCAATAAATTACAAAAAGGGGAACGAGTCCCTGAATTGCTACTCTCAAACAGATACCGGTTATTACTGCGGGGATGCATTGTGTCAACTATGATATTTTTCATTTGATGTTGGAATAATTTTGTTGTCTTCACAAAAGGGAATAAGCGATAGCCTACATTCAGAATTACCATACATTATTGAGATCGTAAGAGGATCCATGGAGTCTCCGTATAGAGAAAATTAAAAGTAGGTAATAGAAACTTAGAGTTGGAGTTATTCTTACTAATAACAATCTGTTTAAAATGTATTTAAAATGTTCTAATTTATAAATATTTTTTCTATCAGAAGAGGGTTGGAGAGGGGCTAAAGAAGATACCATATCAGGCAACATTTGAATTGGACATTTTTCTAAATATTTACCGGTTTCAGAGTTACAGCAATAGTCAAATCTGAGATATGCGTATTACCTCCATTTTGATGACTAATGATACCTACACTCAAAACTGTGAAATATATTTTAATTAGGACCGACTTATTAGTTGTTGCTCTGAAGTACAAAATAATATCTAATAATTCTACAGTGCTGGTACTTATGGAGTTAGTATCGGGGTGGGGAAAAAAGATGAAAAGCATGTAGGTATAATACAAAGTGAGAAGATTCACAGTATTTTAATTTCGGGGCTATGCTCCGGTGATATCAACAAATACATTATTTTAACTAAACCAACAATTTTAACAAGAACTAAAAAAATAAATGTAGCATCGCAAAACTCAAAAAGCTGAATTAGTTAGAAAATACAAAAAAGTTGGCCTTGATTCAGCTATAATCTTAAAATTATAAATATTAAACGAGCTATGCTTGTGTATATATATATATATGCAAATTTTATCTCGGAATCTGCTCTACCGATTTCGATAAAAATTCATATGTATGGGTTAGATTATAACGGATATGGGGGTATGAACCCATTGATATCACAGGACATAAGTTCACAGTTGATAACCTGAAGATCCTTAGTTTGAATCCTGATCAAATCAATTTTTTTAACAAAACCCATTTTTTTAAGTCAAAGGTTTTAAATAACCTTATAATTTAATCGGAAATTTTCAATGAAAATTTTGTTACATTTCTAATCTAATATATTAACGAGGAATTCTTGTATATAAAAAGATTCTCGGAAACGACTCTAACGATTTTGATCAAATTTGATGTGCAGATAAGGTTCTACTTTTGAACATTATATAAGTGATTTTCCTGAAAAAAACGCGAGGGTATCACCTTCGAGGTCCATAAACTTTTACTTGCATGATTCGCTGATTTGGATAACAATTTGCAAAAAGGGTTTTTAGAGCCAAGAATTCGATTAGCGTAACTTGCATTTTTAATGGATGTGACCCTCGAGTTCCACAATAGCAATTTAGGGAAGGGCTCCACAAATTGCTTTAAAAATTTTAGTACGGAGTTTGGGGGTCTATCAGACGATTGATGATATAACTGAGTTCTGGTATGTTTCACATTCATATTTATTTGGAAATCTATAAATTATGAGCTATGTGAACGATAAAATCAATATTTACCGATCTACTGATCGCAATACATTTTAATTAGAAATAGGTATGCACATATCTGAACTAAGATTAAACATCCTTATAGACCCACTCTAAATCTTGTGTTACCTGAGCAAAGCTCGGTCGCCCAGATATAAGCTAATTCTGAAAATTTTTATTGTTGAAGTAAGGTGACATTCCCAATTAAAAATATTATTATTGTAAAAGGAAATAAAACAAATATAGGATATTGAAAATGCGATACTCCGGAAACTGATAAAGTGATTCAAAAATTGACTATTATTTCGCATTTTGCTATTATTCCATCATTAAAATGAAATTATAACGAATGGTATTCTAGCTTGAAAAAATAACGATTACTCGCAATTTACGTTTTGAATCTATGTTTATTCATTTGAAATAAACATTCTCCACTAGTATACAAAAAGATTAGTTTGCTAATAATAACATGAATAATTAATTTCTGGATGATATTTCGCTGAAGAAATGAACATGTTCTTTTAATACTTTGTGACATTATCTCATTTATATATTCTTAATCAAATATGTTAATCAACGATAATATGTAATTTATTCATAATACACTTTTGTATGAGAAATATGTGCTTCATGTAACGATTGGTGTTCTGCACAAAACTAGGTCTAGTCTATCAGATATAGTTTAGATTTGTGGAGCGAGGCCCCATGGCATGTGTGTGTCTGCAGGAAACTACTTCTTGAAGTATGCTGATACTATCACAAAGTGTACAACATCAGGAAAAGTTTAATTGAATAAAACGCTCTTCGTTGACTGTTTCTTGCTCTAAAGAGCCTTTCTTATTTTCCTACCTAGAATCTTATATCCTAATGCTCTGCTTTGAAAATTTGTGAATATTTATCAAATTTAATAAAAATACGTAACTGGATTTTGATCTAATCTTTAATAATTTATTGAAATCGTAATCAGAAGAAAGGTGTGTTTCATTGGAAACCATGCAACTTGCAGTTGTTCATAAGATTTGCGATGGGCACACATTTTATATCTTCAAGGTTTGTTTTGATTTTTAGCTCCTGTATGGTAGGGAGAAAACAAAGTAAATAAGAGAGAGATGTGAAGTTTTGAAGATGATTGAATAAACAGGTTGACCGGAAAGTGCGTATCGAAAATGATTGGGGGATGTGGCCGATGTTCCTCCTCAGTTAAGTAGAATCGTAAGGAAATATTTAAATATAACATTTCCCAACCAAAAAATCTGTCATGGTAGGTTTTTGTTCCATTTCAAATATTTTTATGCTCTTCATAAGATTCTGCCGTTTTTAATGATCAGCACTAGAAACTCACATACACACCGATTAATAAAGTCTATTTATTTAATATAACGAAAATTAACGATTGAGCACACGCATTACAATGTATATAACTATTATTTACAATTTATGTCACAATATTTACACAAAACTGACTGCTTTGTCGCGCTCTCTTTGACGTACCTACTGAAATCTAAGCTCCATGTAGTGGGCACCCCCAATTTGAATTTGACAGGGAGATTCCTCACATTCAATTGGCCATTGTTGCTCCATGTTTATCCAGGAAAAACAATCGTTTATCAACCTTTTGTTAATAATTTATATGAAGAACACTTTTTAGATAAAAATTGCTCAAAAAGTGAAAAATCAGAAATATGCCTGTTTGTCCCTCTTATTTGTTTTTCCAACGTATGTCCAAGTTTGTCCAGGGAAAAAATTTCGTTTGTCCACCATTTGTTAAAAAGATATATCAAAAAACTTTTTTGAAAGCGTGAAGTGGGCACCCCCAAATCCAAATTTTGGAGGGGGAACTGCTGCATTCAATTGTCCATCGTTGGTCCATTTCATTTCAGGAAAAAAAATCTCGTTTGTCCACCTTTTTTTAAGAAGATATATCAAAAAAACTTTTTTTGAAAGCTTGAAGTGGGCACCCCTAAATGTGAACTTTGGAGGGAGAACTGTTGCATTCAATTGTCCATCGTTAGTCCAAGTTTGTCCAGGGAAAAATGTCGTTTGTCCACCATTTGTTAAAAAGATATATCAAAAATCTTTTTTTGAAAGCGTGAAGTGAGCACCCCCAAATATAAATTTTAGAGAGGGAAATGTTGCATTCGATTGTCCTTCGTTGGTCTATTTTTTTTTCAGGAAAAAATCTCGTTTGTCCACCTTTCGTTAAAAATTTATATGAAGAAAACTTTTTTCGCTAAAAATTGTTTAAAAAGTGAAAAATCTCAAAAATGCCTGTTTGTCTCGCTTATTTGTTTGTCCAACGCTTGTCCATGTTTGTCCAGAAAATATTTAATTTTGATTGTCCACCTTTTGTAAAAAAGATTTATCAAAAAATCTTTTTTTGAAAGCGTGAAGTGGAAATATAAATACTGGAGGGGGAACTATTGCATTCAATTTTCCATCGTTAGTCCATGTTTAACCAGGAAAAAAAATTGTTTATCCATCTATTGGTAAAAAATTATATGAAGAACACGTTTTTCGCTAAAAGTGCTCAAAAAGTTCAAAATCTAAAATTTGCACCTTTTTCTCGCTCATTTGTTTGTCCAACGTTTGCACATGTTTGTCCAGGAAAACGATATATCACTTTAAGTGATAATTGATCAAGAAAATTAAAAAACGGAAAGTTGCCTTTTTCATAGCTCATCTGTTTGTCCAACGTTTGTCTATAATTTAACCACATTTTCGTTTGTACAACTTTTATTAAAAACTTCCTCCCCAGTACTAAATGAAATCAGGAAGTCTGACAACGAAGTATTTTTGAATTCTGATAAAAAACATGTATTTAAAAAAAACGTTAATCAATAATTTGACTGCTAAAAGCTTATCTCAATTAGGTGATCATGATTTAGCGAATAAACTGGACTGCAAAGATAACTCATTTTTTTTGATCGAAAGATGAAAATGAAGAAAACATTTTTGTCTCGCCAAAATTTTGTAATAATTTTGCAGAATTAGATAACAAAACGAAACAAACTCTAACGCATATCGAAAATAATCGACAAAGAGGGTCATATGTTCGTTCCTCTCCGAACATTCGATTATTTTACAATCGACCAGGCATGAAAAGAAAGAGATTCATATGAATGGTAATTTTTGTATCCCATTTCAAATTAGTGGTGTTCTAACATACGTCCAGAACACCTGCGCATTCGATTCGATTTGTGAAATTTTACCAAATTCTTATTGCGAATATCCGTCGGCGAAACAAATTATGGACGTGTACACCGAAAATATAGTTTTTGTATACATTAAAAAATATGTAACAGAAGGAGTTAGTGCAAGATTATATGATGATCGTGCAATTAATGCCTCGAAAATTTTTGAAATCAAAAACAATATCATTGATTGCTTTATCTCTCTAGTACCTTTGCTTTAAAAACTACTTGTGCAAATTCCTGCCGTCACTTTAGAGAAAAATTACTTTCAAAGTAATACAAATATAAAAAAAATAACAACTTTACAAATAATGCCATCAGATCTCACATTAGGTTTTAAAGATAACTTTTTGGATTTTACCAAGAGATACTTTAAAATCAGTAAAAAAATGTTTGAAATGTGAATCAACTGTGCATTGTACTAAAAAACGGTCGATTTATTTTTCCACCTGAAAACAAAATTAATGGTCAATTACATAAATTTGGAGGAGATTCCTGTAGAATTCGAAGTTAACGATGCAAGGTTTATTTTAAGTAGAGTTATTTTCCAGGATCCTATGCATTTCACAGCTTTTTGTAGAAATGCATCGGGAGCATGGGTTGAGTATGATGATCGATTTCGAACAGCACGAAAGACGATTAAAAATCTCAAAAACGCAAAACTGAAGGCCCAAGTTCCGGTGTACGTGAAGCTCTGAATGAGTGTTACGAATGTTATATTGTTTTCACTTATTACAGTGATTAGAATATTTTTTTATAATTTGTGGAATCAATTGATATTTTCAACGTTTTAATAACTATTGTTTGTCTATCCATCGCCTTCGTCCAACATATTTTCCTAGACAAACCTTAGACAAACAACAAAAAGGCAAATTTTATATTTTTCACTTTTTGAGCAATTTTTTGCAAAAAAAGTGTTCTTGATAAAAGTTTTTACCAAAAGGTGGACAAACTAAAAAAAATCCTGGATAAACATGGACTAACGATAGACAATTGAATGCAACAGTTCCCCCTCCAAAATTCACATTTGGGGGTGCCAACTTCACGTGTTCAAACAAAGTTTTTTTGATATATCTTCTTAAAAAAGGTGGACAAACGAAAATTTTTCCTGGACAAACATGGAGCGTTGGACAAACAAATAAGCAATACAAACAGGGATATTTCTGATTTTTCAAAAAAAAGTGTTCTTCATATAAATTTTTAACAAAAGGTGGACAAACAAAAATTTTTCTAGACAAACATGGACTAATGATGGACAATTGAATGTGATAAATCTGACTCTCAAATTCAAATTTGGGGGGTGCCCACTTCACGGAGTTTTAAATCTATCGAATTAGACGCCGTGAAGCTTCTCGAAACCTCCCGACGCATGCCGATGGCGTTCGATACATTTCGTACGGCATCTAGGCTCTACTGAGCTAGAGACGTCGCATTGCGCAGTGGCGCGGGTCTGGGTAAGATTACAATAGTCTATCTTTTGTCTTCACATTTATCATTGACTTCCTAAGAAAACTTTGGAGTTTTTTTTAAATTTTATGTAGCTATATACAAAAGGTCAGAGACATTAGCCTATTGTGCCAAAGAAAACTAAATTATAACTGTAAACATAAAAAAAAGTGACAAAAATATTAACAGTTAGAAATTACATATTTGCTGATATAGCTTGGAATCATAAAGGTACTCGAAACTGTCTGTACTTATGGCTGTTACAACATTTGGAGGAATAGTGTTCCAATTCGTAAAAATTCTGTTTAAGAAGTATTTTTAACATAAAATTCTTCTAAGATTTATATAAGTTGCTCAAATAGAATAAATAAAGCTATTGGTCTTAGGAGAATTGGTTGAGTTCCCTTACCATTAGGGTGGCGTTTCGTTAAACCCTCTCAAGGAGTTGGTTGTTTTTATTAAGAAATACCAGATTTTCACAGCATATTCCAGGTGGGGGCGGATATATATTTCTGAAGTATCCTGAAGAGTCTTTTATCTGGATGGCTGAAGCATTTGTTAAGTAGGTAATTTCGACAGTTAGCTTTTTCAAAAATAGCTATCAAAGGCTTCGTAGCAGAGAGATTTTTAATGAAGATAAATTTTCAGGTCAACATGGCTGTCCACTTCGGAAATTGGTTCGATGTCCAAGAAATAGTCGAGTGATGGGTTGTTCATCGATATTCAGAGGTATGTTCCAGATTTCACACCATGTTCGCACAAAATCAGGATCAGACTAGAGATCAGCGTGATTTGTTAGGGAATTTCGAACGAACTTACCTAATGTCGTCTGCAAAAAATGCATGATCTGAATGGTAGGCAGGACTGAGAATATACCAAATATAGCGTAGGTATCAAAACAGAGCCTCTGGGAACGAAATTGATAGGACAAAAATGGGAATAGCTGGAACCGACTCTCGCTTTTAAAACCCTGTCAGAGAGAAATGTGGCTATCCAGTTAACCAGCTGCCTCTTTCCTGAAATATTCTAGTTTATGGAAGAGTTTCTTGTACGAACGCTTGTCGTACGCCTTGAAAGAGTCGAGGAATATAATGTTGACGGGACACGAGGAGTATAGGAGCCTGGTCCATGTTGTGTAGGTGGAAGCACACTGTTTCCAAGCAATCTACAATCACTCTTTCCATAATTTTGGCACGTACCGACTTCAGACTATTTGGTATGTAGTTTCCATGATTGACTTAATCCCCTTTCTTAACAATAGTAGTAACTGAGGTTATCTGTCAACCGTTTTGAGGTATAAATTTTTCCTCAACTATTTCAAAAAAATATACAGATTCTAAGGTGCTCTGGCATCTTGGTGACATTAATTGAGGTATCCAAGTATTGTCTACTGGCGAAAAAGATTCTTCTAAACTTCTAGCCAGCATTTCAGTAGCTGCAGCATTAGATTTGCATATGGTTCCATTACGAGTGGCAATTAATCTGGAATTAGCAGCTCTACATTATGAACCAGATGTCGATCACTTACACTCTATGGTTTTGATTGTAGATATGACCATTGTTTGTCCATTTTGTTTTGCGTTGAAATTCAAATCAGAAACACCTTCAATGTGTTGGTCTAATCGAAAAATAAAATTAACACATCCCAAAAATCCGCCAGAACCGTTGTCGTCGCTCACATCAGGAACAACTCCAGAATCAAAACTCTTTCTACAAAAAATTCTAAAATACAACTGCTGCTTCCAAATGACGTCGTTTGTAGCTAAGGAAATCAGAGAAGGTGGATTTATGCCAACGTTCAAGATCCAAGGACAAATATATCACAAAGCTGGGTCTCTGCTACCCTTTTCGGATGAAACTGACAAATTTCTTTAGATATATTTTATGGGGGATGTTTACATACAAACACATTGACGATGCGAAACTATCCCTAGCGTCAGCGCGATATCGTTCTGAAATTGCGACAACTATTGCATAAAAATAATGCTTTGATCAAAGTTTTTGAAATACAAAATATGCCC
The DNA here is from genome assembly GCA_958507055.1 of Crioceris asparagi. Taxonomy (NCBI): domain Eukaryota; kingdom Metazoa; phylum Arthropoda; class Insecta; order Coleoptera; family Chrysomelidae; genus Crioceris; species Crioceris asparagi. The sequence continues at coordinate 54,073,937 of OY293826.1, read as the reverse complement.
TCTGATAACCATTGTCATTGTCATCAAGGCCAACAAAACACCTACAGGTAAACATGGAGAACGTTTTAACGTTCCAACAATCAATGAGGTTGCTGTTGTCATTTTTGGGCAGCAATTTGATCGGCATAACATTCTACTGAAAGTAACCTGCAGCGAATCGCTGAATCGCATAAATCATAAAACGCATTGCAAAACCCTCTTCTATTTTGGGAAGGTGAGGATGGGTATCATTTTGACTTACTTCAATTGAACTCCACGACCAAAACTCCGTCAAATAAGAAAGTTTCGGTAATGAATTCTTATGCCTATCTTCTAATGATCCGGAACGACTCTAACTACCTACTCCGTTGTGGTAGACTACTTCAGCAGTATGTAGTTGATATGTATGCCAAAATCAAAAGTGAAAGATCACTTTTTCTCAGACTGCAATTGTACAAGATCAAAATGTATTACAACTTGGTCGAATATTGCCATTATCATTTCAAGGAAGTCCCAGGTATACGCAGGAATACACTCAAGATGCTTTGACATACGTACGTCACTACGGCCGCCCACATCTTTTCATAACCTTTACATCTAACCCGAAATGATCGGACATAAAACGCCTTCTTCTACAAGGACAGGTTGCATCTGATAGACACGATTTAACATTAAAAATGTTCAAACAAAAACTAAACAAGATGATGAATGTCATAGTTAAACATCGCATTTATGAAGCTGTCCGCTGTTACATGTATACCATTGCGTGGCAAAAAAGAGGTCTCCTTTATGCACATCTTTTAAAGTGGCTCAAGGAAAAAAATCATGCAGACAGCATCGAAGACATAATTTCGGCAGGATTGCCAAACCAAAAATTATGTAAATGTTAATATACTCGAGAATTAATAGCTGAAACTCAAACAGGCCACGAAAGTTACCCGTAGTATAGACAATGATAGCCAGAACACAGAGGTAGCGTAACTACTATCAAAGTTAGGAACATGGATGTTGAAGTTGACAACAGATTGGTATTGGTTTTGCGAATATAATATTCTGTTCCTTTGATTTTTGTTATGTTTACGAGCGCAATATAATATCCTCAGGGCCATTTTTCAATTTTGAATACATAAAATTAAAATAAGAGATGTATATAACAGTTTTACAATACTCTGAATACGGTTCACTACTCTTTAATAAAAAAAACGATGCACGATACATAGACAGGATTTGTGGAGCCAAGAAAAAGCTCCAAAATTTGCAAACAACGATCCACGTGGGCCGATTCTGTTTGTGGTACCTATGTAATTTTATTTGGTTTATCTTAACTTTCAGATTCATTTTTCTGGAAAACATAATCTTGACCAACTTCACTAGAATCAAAATTAATATTTTTCAATAAGTACCTACGCACAGTTTCATTTTTTACATCGTATTTATTGCAACTGTAAAAATATCAATGTCCGTTAGCTATGGATATTCAGATTTTATTGAATTTACTCATTATGTTTTAGTTTAGACGTAGGTACCTCAGATACACTATTAATTCTAAAATATATTGAATCTCATTACATTCATAAATTGATGATTGAAAAGCTAAATTTAGGTTATAGTTGTTAATTCATCAGTGATAACCGACCGCAATAACAAAATGTGTTTTAGTAGGTTAATAATGGCATGACTGTACCATAGTTTCAGGTAAAGTTGCCTTTTTATCGCTACCTAGACAATTGTAGATGGAAAGTAGGATTAATGGCATGCAAACTTAACAACGCAACAAGCACGTTTTCTTGTGGTCTTGAATATGTGGTGTGTACTAGGTATTCCAACGTGCAACGAACAAGATGGTGGTTGATAAAGCGAATATAATCAAGGAAAGCATCAGTAATTAGTCAAACAAGAATAGTGTGTAATTGTTTTAATGCATGCAGAATAATAGGAAGCGTGCCGCTTCGTAATAATAATTATACATTTTACCAATTTACAAAAACACTCATAATATTCAAATTATAACCATGACAAATTCTCTCAAAATTAACTAAATATTTGCTTGATAATTAAGCTCATATATGTTTTGTTTAAAATTCAATGATTTAGGTAAGTGAGCATAGAAAATTATCTTATTCCCTTTAAACTTAAAGAAAGATACACTTCTTCATTAGCGTCATTCACTGTTGGCATTTCTCCGAATCTAATTGTTTCTGTATTTTGTATAGAGTAACGAAATAGGGATATTTTCAAACAATTTCACGAATCAACAACTGTCGCAAACAAATACATTAACAAAGAGACGACGCGAGCGCTATCCGAATCGGAAAATTACAATATTCGTCCTGATGGTTTTCCAATTGGATCGCTTGATTGACACATTATTCCACGTTAGAACGCTTTCCAATGGCCTTTTGCTACTCGATTTAGCAGTTTCAAGTGGCATTCTGGAAGACTATTCTATAGTTCAGGAAAGTAGGACTTTTATAAGGTGAAAAAACACCATTGTAATATTTAATTTGCTACCTAGGTACTGTATAAATTGAATTTTAAGTAATGGTGGAAGTACAAATAATGGGTTAAGTGTTTCATCAGAAATTCACTATGCTGAATACGGACATTAGCTATTAAATGAATGTCTGATTGTTGCTAAATATCACAAAATAATTATTTAACGACTTTGAAAAGCGTTCAAAGATATTTATAGCAAGCAGTTTTGCTATTCAATAAAATAACAAATTAATAATCGAAAATATTACAGAAGAAAATTAATGATGGAAAATATAACAGAAAAAAAAATCACACGGAAATTCGTTTCCATAAAAATATATTACAATTATTTTAAAGCTTAATTGCAATTGAATAATTTAAAGTCATCCATCATAAAACAGTAAATAGAAGATTTGTTTTGATCGCTAGCAAAATATTGATTTAGAAAATTATTATTATATTCTCAAATCATAACCATTTGACTTAAACTACGATTTTAGGTTCTATTGTTTCCATTTCATCTATATATAATAAAAGAATAAACCTATATGCCTAATTATTATTAACTGTTGAATTGTTATTCTTATATCTTTTAAAATTATATTTATATTAAAATTAAGTGCATAATTTTAAATCAACAAAGATCTGTCCCATTTTTCAATTGATATATCCGACACTATACAACTATCGTCAGCAATAGATAACTACTAGAAATTCAAAAGTGTGAACGATAGCAAGAGGTACATTTCTATAAGAAATTTACCTAAAAACTGGGTCTGCGTCGGATCAGGGTGGAAGTTATACTTCTTTGGTTATTCGCACACACCCGTCACACACTCAGACAGGATATATAAATGAAATCTAAGACATTTTTCTCTGTTATTCAATATATTTCTTTTCAATATTTTATTATGAATGATTTTATGATTATACAATAAATAGGAGGTATTACCCTTGTATGTATTGTATTTGTATACCAAGTTTGGTGTCGATCGGTTAAGTATTTTCCGAGATATAGTGTTGACAGACACACAGGCAGACAGACAGACAGCTGAACATCATTCCCATAGGAGGTATTACCCTTACGTATTTTTCTACCAAGTTTGGTGTCGATCGGTAAAGTATTTTGCGAGATATCGTGTTGACAGACACACATACAGACAGACAGCTGAAAATCAATCCCATAAGAGGTATTACCCTTACGTATTTTTTTACCAAGTTTGGTGTCGATCGGTTAAGTAGTTTGCGAGATATAGTGTTGACAGACAGACAGACATGATATTCAAAACAATAACTACCTCAAAAAAAGTTGGTTAATAAGGAAATTTAATATATAATTTAATTATTAAAAATTTCTCTAAAAGCCAAAAAGTACAAAAAGTATACGAAAACGTATAATCGACGATTTTTCTCACTTTTACCGTGACACGGTTTCTCGACCAACACAACATCCCAACGAGCCCAAAGGAGTATAAATTTAAAAAACCCTGCGACTTTTTAATAAGATATCTGGTGTAGGGGGCAGGAAAGGACGAAGCACATTTTAGTTAAAAGTTTGTATCCGTCGTTATTACTTTTTTCCGTATTGCAGCGATTCTTTCAAATCTTCCTATTTCCAGAAATATGAGTTGGGAATTTTTAAGATAAACACCCTGTATAGCTGATATGCGTCTGCACATGAATTATACCATTTTTATTAATACCACCTAACATTGATGACAATTCAGGCTGTTTATATTTTTTATGGTTCTCAGTTTTGAAATAGAAATTTAAATAGCGCAAAAATGTATACCTAATAACGTTACATTCTTTTAATAAATCTCAAAATATAGCTTTTATTGTTGAAAATTTTTGAAAAAAATTAAAAACTCATCTAAATACTTGGAATTTTCTCAATAAATTGTTATTCTTTGATATTTTAGGTAAGGTGCATGATATGGAGGCGCAGTTCTCATTTGTTTTGGGATTATTTTATTATTATATTATGGCAAAAACTTACATAAATAGATTTTACTTTCAATACAAATTCACAATTTCTGGCTATAAGTAAAAAATGTCCACCAATGGCAACATACCAGACTACAATCACTAAGAATGGTACATTTGATTCCCTACAAACGCTATTCTAAACTACATCAAGTTTGCTAAAATCTGTTCAGCCACTTTGAAATTACAGATGTTTGTTTACCATTTGAGCTCCCCCACCACATTGTTCTTAGGGATAGGGATAAAAGTTATTGACATAGAGGACTCGGATTTATTTCAGCTTTAAAAAGCATATATGTTTATGTTATCATAATTATATGAAATTTTAAAAAACATGATTTTTTTGAATTCAAGAAACCTGAAAATAGTTTCCAACATTGTCTTTTGGTAACTTTGGACATTATGTTTTTTACCACAAGTCTATAATTAGCAGATTCCGAGATACAGTAGGTACTTTGCACGATTATTTGGCCACCCTATACATAATGGAACTACGACAATACCCTATACACTTATAATGTTCATAGTGTTGCCAAATTTTCCATTATATCTATGTTACTCAAATTTAAAATTAAGAAAGTAGACTTATGTACATTAGATTAATTTATGAATTAAAATCTTTTTCAAACATAATGAAAATAGTATCTATATTTCCTTTGTACCAAAATATAATATAGACTCTCTCATTTCAAATTATTCTATAATACAATAATAATTGACTTCTGTAAATAAACTTCATAATAATTCAAAGAAATTTTTAATTGTTAGACATAAATTAATCCCGCAAATAATTTTTATTCCATCGCAGCATAATTATAACTTTAGAATATTATATTGAAACCTATCGAAATATAAACGGATTCAGCTATTACCATGTCATGATTTAAAACTATATGAAGGTATTGAAAATTAATAAATGTTATCTCAACACAATAATAGTAATTCGAGGTTTTTACCATTTGCTCCTATAGATTTGGAATACATTTTACAATAAATCATAATATATTTTCTTAAAATTATATATAATAAGAACGTGAAGAGTAAATTCCTTTATAAATTTTAAATAAATAATTTTCTCTCAATTTTATCTTATGCAATATAAAAACGGCTTGCCATAGATAGCAAATATATCTATACTAATATTGGTTAAGTATTGATTCTTACATTGAATTCTCAGATCATATGGGGAACTGTAGGTTTCACCTTCCAAATTAATTGCAGAACACGCATATTGTCCAGCAAAACTGAGCTTTATATCTCTCAGAATCAGAGTTTGATCCAAAGGCAGTATACCAGCTGATTCGTTATATGGGATGAGATGACTCTGAAACACAAACAAATATAGATTCTTGAGAAGCGAAATTATAATTCATTATAAAAAAGAATATACATATTTTATACTATAAATTTTATACTTTTAAGTTTCATACAAAATAAATTTACAATTCAAATTTCAATATAGGTATTAAACTAATAAGCTATGCATGTTGCATCTTTGAAAAATCATCCATATAAAGATATCCGAAGAAAAAATATATATTTTGAAGATATAAATAAAAATTCTAACTCTATTAGTTTCATCTTTCTGTTTTATATTGAAAAACTTGAACCGAAGTAAAAGTAAGTCTTAATGATTGCTACGACATTTATAGGGTCATTTTCTATGCCGATATTGATATTTTTTATTATCTTTAAATCTTGCACCATATTTCTCTACCAAATGACACTCCGTATTTACGAATTTCGTATTCAAGTACCTACTTACATTTTCGGCATGAGTTCCTGCTAATAGGGAGCTTTAACTGTATTGGACAGCAGGCTAATCAATGATTGCTGCTTGTTTTTTATTTGTTCTGCGCTGATCGAGACTGTTGAGAGAGCTGAGTCCACCATTTACTTTCTAAATGGTTTTCAATATCGTAAGATCAACTTAATCTATTTCTAATTGCGATTTTGATATCGGCTTCCATCAAACCGATTTCACAAGTAAAATTTTGATCTTGATTACAAAAAAAAATATTGACAAATATTGTCAAATTTCAAGATTTTCTCTTTTATTATTTAAATGATGACAGCTGAAAATCAATCCCATAGGAGGTATTACCCTTACGTATTTTTTTACCAAGTTTAGTGTCGATCGGTTAAGTATTTTGCGAGATATAGTGTTGACAGACAGACAGATATTATGTTCAAAACAATAACTACTTCAAAAAAAGTTGGTTAATAAGGAAATTTAATATATAATTTTATTATTAAAAATTTTTCTAAAAGCCAAAAAGTACAAAAAGTATACGAAAACGTATAATCGACGATTTTTTTCTCTTTTAGCGTGACGCGGTTTCTCGACCAACACACCATCCCAACGAGCCCAAAGGAGTATAAATTCAAAAAACCCTGCGACTTTTTAATAAGATATCTGGTGTGGATACCTTTTAAAATTTGAGATTTTTAAGAGGGTAGCTCCTGGGTAGGGGGCAGGAAAGGACGAAGCACATTTCGGTTAAAATTTTGTATCCCTCGATATTACTTTTTTCCCTATTGCAGCGATTCTTTCAAATCTTCCTATTTCCAGAAATATGAGTTGGGAATTTTAAGATAAACACCCTGTATAGCTGATATGCTTCTGCACATGAATTATACCATTTTTATTAATACCACCTAACATTGATGAAGATTCAGGCTATTTATATTTTTTATGGTTCTCAGTTTTGAAATAGAAATTTAAATAGCGCAAAAAATGTATACCTAATACCGTTACATTCTTTTAATACATTTATAGGGTCATTTTCTATCACGATATTGATATTTTTTATTATCTTTAAATCTTGCACCATATTTCTCTACTAAATGACACTCCGTATTTGCGAATTTCGTATTCAAGTACCTACTTACATTTTCGGCATGAGTTCCTGCAAATTCGGAGCTTTAACTGTATTGGACAGCAGGCTAATCAATGATTGCTGCTTGTTTTTTATCTGTTCTGCGCTGATCGAAACTGTTGAGAGAGCTGAGTCCACCATTTACTTTCTAAATGGTTTTCAATAACGTAAGATCAACTTAATCTATTTCAAATTGCGATTTTGATATCGGCTTCCATCAAACCGATTTCAACAGTAAAATTTTGATCTTAATTACAAAAAAAAATACTGACAAATATTGTCAAATTTCAAGATTTTCTCTTTTATTATTTAAATGATTAGATCTTTTTACTTTACTGATTATGATCTTCTCATCCACAATTATTTTATATAAATATGAGAGACCAACCAAAGCTACCGTCATTCTTGTAAATATAAAGCCAAATAGAAATAATAAACCACTAATAAACAAATAATAATAATATAATAATATTTATTTCCAAAAAAAGAAAGAGCACAGTAATATATAAATGGTTATAATTTAGTCGTGACAACCAGCATGGTAAAAAAATAAAGAAAACCCACAAAGGTAAAACCTGTACGTGGGTATTGGATATTAATGGTACTTTATAAATATATAAAACAAGAATTAAAATTACAACTAACAAGTATATAACAAACAGTTTTAAGGTAAAATAAAGAACATACACATATAAATGATCACAGTTGCACAATAATTTTGAATAAGTACAGTGATAAAGTAATATTTTCAAGATGATATTGGATAATTTAGCGAAATAAGAAAACAAAGACAAAACAATTTCCGATACATTTTTGAATTTTTGGTCAATTATTCTTCACTTCACTTCCCTTCACTTTTAGTACTGTATTGAGTAATAATGTTGAAAATTTTAGCAAACTAAGGAACAAAGATAAAACATTTACCGATACATTTTTTAAATTTTTGGTCAATTATCAATAAGCTGATGTATTTTTTCTCTCGGTGTATTCAAAATCCATGTTTTAATTTTGTATTTGAAGAGCGACAAAGAGTTAGTTAGTTTGAAATTGAAGGGAATAACACTATATAACTTGAGAGCCAGATATGAATAGCTTCGTTGTCCAATAGTCTTCAACATTCATAGAATTCAATCTAGACCTCGTGTTATATTTATGATCAACACTTTTAGCTTGCTTTATGTTATTTCGCTGGTACAGAAGTAGCGTTAAAGCAAATACTTGTCGAATGCCCATTATTTTGCTTTTTTATACAGATCATCGCTTGGATAGGTATAAGGTTTGTTAATCATGATTTTTATTATCCATTTCGGTACCTTTTCTATGTTCTTGAGGTTATTATTAGTGACTCCTCCCCAAGCGATTATACCATAAGACAAGTGTGTCTGGATCAGGGCATGATAAATAATTTTCAGGTGTTTGAGGCCAAGGGTATTTTTAAGAAATTTAAACTTATATACCATGTATCTGATTTTTTGTGTCAGGGTCTTCATGTGCGCATTCCATCTGAGATTACTGTCCAGCGTAATACCTACCTAAAGATTTTACAGTTTTAGAAGATGTTATTTGTATTGTATTCCTATTTATAGGTATATCTATTGCACTATAATTCGGAAGATTCGGTTCATAACTATTGAATGGAAGATATACAGTTTTTTTAAATTGATTTTAAGTAATTTACTATTGAAGTATTCTACAATTAAGGGTAATGAAGTGATTATTTTTTGTTTCAAGTCCATTCAATTGTTATCTTCGAAAAAAAAGACCGTACCGTCGGCAAAGCTTGTTATTTCAGCAGGGACTAGGAAGTCGAACAGTGAATTTACATAAAGAATAAACAGGATAGGAGCAAGCACTGTTCCCTGTATAAACTATAATATGTATATACCAAGGACAGATCAGAAACGCGTTTATGTTGAGCGAGTTCATTTCTACCTTCAGATTTCTCTGGTGAAAACCAAAATACATCTCTACAATCATTTAATCGTGATAAACCATTTTATGTTGAAAATTAATTGCTTTCAATACACAGACATATAAGTATGCTCTAAGAGTAAGCACAATTACGTTCTTGTCCAAATTTGATGCTGTTTTCTATGTTCGTTGCGCCCAAATAACACCTTCATTAAATCGCCCTCCGAAAAATCAAGTGCATCAAGGAAAATCCTAATCATAAGCTCACACATTCAATCAATAAGAAAATTGATTACAGATATTTGATCTGATATATTCAAATTTTTCACCATATTCAGACTATGCCTTGACCTAGACGAATTGTTATAATTCCAAATTTTCATAGCTCTGGCACCGTAAGCAAACAATGGTTTCTGAATCATCAAAAACGGCTTAAAAGCTCTCGCTTTCGAAGTGTTATTTGACTGTATAGAAAAATAGGCTCTGTCACTCTAGTGTTTTGTCTCTCAAGAGAAGACAACATAATTATCTATCGATTGTAAATTTGATGCTATCCGGATGTGGGGTCCATGATGTTATCCATTTCTGGGGGCCCTTACAAGTTAAACCTGTTAACCAGATTCTTCGACCTAGTTGATCAACACGATATCAACGCACGTAATTCAATGGGGAATATGTTTGGTGAACGCTCTTTTGTTGTATTCTTGGCTCAAGTTAGGGTTCAAACAAGCTTTCGCCACTAGGTCAGATTCATAGGCTATTTTTTTCTGCTAAATGGTTCCAGTTTGCATTAAAATGATTGTTATATTATTAGATGCAAGCTGTTTATATAATAATTTCCTTATCTCAATAATAATAATGATAATATTGGTTTTCTTTCATTTTTATGAAAAAAATTCTAGCAGTACTTGTCCTAATGAGCAGAAAACTCTGAAATTCGGAGCATGTTTAATATACAAGATACGATGTCACTGAATTAGCCAATAGCTTACATTTCTATGTAAAAATGATGACTGTGACCTTAAAGTAGTTCCTTGCTGTTGCTGTTTGTAGATAGAAAAAAATCTGAGACTAATAAAAAAAATCTGTGACGGGAAAAAAGTTTTACATTACTTTTTTCCCGGGTAGATATATATACACATAAATATGAATCAAATCACAGAATTAAGCTGACAGATATTTTATTACTTTAAAGGTTTCCTATGCCTACCACTTTAAAACTTCAAATTTCCCTTCGATAATTTTCTTACTTTAATATATTGTAATATTTTTTCGATATTAAATCATCGTTTTTCCCGTCACAGAAAAATATGGAGTATTATACACGGGAGAAATATTAGATTTTAGCTAAAATATAATACTATTTGGACCGACGAAACAAACGGAGGAGGTATACAATTCGACTGTGCCTGCATGTTTTTTTTTTATCTTTGTTCGCGACTTTTGCATTTTTCCCATTGAAAAAATCTATGTTAGACATGCCCTTCCCATCAAAAACATCCCCCAAAGGAGGTGCTGGGGGCAATTTTTCCAGAAAATTGAAAATCCGAGACGACATAATTAAAGGAAATTCCATTTCCGGAGACGTTGAAATTGGACTTTTTTTAAAATAATCACAGGTTTCCGCGTTACAGCAATGGTAAAGTCTGAAATATGTGATAGGTGTATCTAAGATATGTTTAAGGGGCAACTTTTTTCCAAAATTGAAAATATGAGACGGCCAAATTAAAGAAGACATTATTTGTAGTTACTAAGATTCAAAATGAACATTTTCTCAAAAGAGTTATGGTTTTAGAGTTACCTACAGCAGTAAAGTCGGAAATATGTATATCTGCGCCGCGATGTTTTGAGATCTCTGTTTAATAACAAGTAACAAGCAGGCCTTATACATGGTAATACTATAAGTACTATCTTCTTTGGTATTAGTGAACGTTCAACAATTTTCAAGACTAATGTTATACTCAAAATTGTGAAATAAATATTTTTACAGAAAATTGGACCGACGTTATTAGTTAGTGCACCGAAAAATATGTAAGAATATTGATTCTATTGGTGCTGGTACTTGTGAAGTTGGTGCTGGTACTTGTGAAGTTGGTGCCAAAAGTTATCAATCTAACTGCAACAGCACAACTTCAAAAGCAACAGCAAGTATTTATTCCATTGGATAATAAATAACTATAATTCTGTGTTTAATACATTACCAAATATACAATTATCTTCAGGGCCAATCATTGAACGCAATTATCAAGAGCTTTTCATAGAAAGATTAAGCAGTACTTAGGTCATCAAATCCATGTTACCTTTTATTCCATGAATACTTGAAGCGTGTGAATTAGTTGACATTTTCATAAACGAGAACCTTTCTGTTATAAAATAAACGAAGACAAATCCCGATTTTCTTTAATGTCATTTATTCTTAGACCTTCATGGAAAGCATATTTATTACAAATCGCTCATGAAGATACAAAACTACCATAGCTCAATAAATTTTCAGAATTTATTATATTTTATGTACACACCATTTTTAGCAAACAATATTTTTCTGAAGATAACATTTTACAGAGGATATCGCTCTGGCGCCCTAAAATAGCAAAGTAGTGAGAAAGAAATTACGAATTTCCCAAGTGTGAGCACGTTCGGCGAGAAAAGGAGAAAGGGAGTTATGTGTTTCTTGTTCAAAGCTGTCGGAAAGACATTATCTCTTCGGCCTGTTTAGTTTTTAAGAGTTATGCACTTTTAATGTGTTTCGTCGGTTTAGAAACCAGATTTGAATGAGAAATTTGCTATACATCATAGAGAAAACATAAAATTTTGAATTCCAAGGTAGCAGTTATGAATAAAAACTACATTAGTTTTCTACCGCTCCCCCCAAGCAGCTATGAAAGGGAATTGTAATCGTGTACAATTTTCGTTGTCCAGTTTTCATATTCCTGTTAACAGTTCGTCCCACTTCAAAATTGAAAATCACCATTGTTGTTTGCCTAGGAATACAGAAAATAAATGAGTATTGTTGATGTAATTAAAAATGTTTGATAGATAGAACCTAGAAAACACATGTAGTAAGAAGTTTCCATATTTCCAAAACCTTTTACCTACAAATAATGTTTTGTTGGTTGGTTTAAAAATGTTACAGATACCTAGTTTTGTTTTGTGATGTGATTCATCAATTTATATACTCAAAAATACTGATTTGAGAAATGAATTGAATGAAATGGAAATGGAAGTTAACATACAAATAAAAGTTGGTGAATGAGAAGAAATCCATTACTGGTGGCTAAGACATATTTTCCTAATTAATAATTTGACAGATATTTTTAAGTGTGAAACATATTCTCTTAGTCCAAAGACATTTGATACTAACAATATTTGTAAGCTAAGTTCAAGATGCTAGTTATAGCTTTCTAATTTAGATTATTTATTTCCAGAATTAAGTAGGTAGTAGCATTGAGACTATATGTATACCTGGATAAAAATGCTAAAATTAGTTTTATCAGCTTTAAATAAATTTCATAAAACCAAGGACCAACTTTACAACTCCTTTTTGGGTCTTGTTAGACGCATATTGGATTTTGACAAAGATTTCCAAATAAAAACGGAGTATCAAAATCAGTGAACGTTTACAACATAAAGTGTCGGTAAAAAATAAATTATGACCTATCCTTAAGAGAAATCTCTAATTAAGGAAATTAGAAAATTGACAGGAAAATACATATGTTTGCTCAAAAATAGCATATGATCAAGAAAACGCGGAATCTGTCAAGGAAAGAACCAAGAAAGTGTAGCGTCCGAGAAGTTAAAGATCAAAAATTCATAAATAGTTTCAATATTATCTCGTACAACATAAAGTACAGGAAGATAATAGGGTATGAGCACCATTTTTAGCCACATCATTAGTGGTCACTTGAACGCTAAACGTTCAAAAAAATTGACTCTACAGAACCTCTCACTTTTTCGGTACCAATTGCAACACTTTATCATATAGCGTTCAGTTGCAAAGTATTTTTCTACAAGTCGATATCTTGTAAGATACGCTCTGCTCTATTCCGTTAAAATTACAATAATTAAGGATACAGGTGAGCAGTATTTCAATTATGTGTGAATACATATTTTGTGAACAGTGGTATCCCCAAAAAACATTTCCAATGTAAAACTTTTGGAGGTGAGAGCTATATTCAGCAAAATTCACCAAAAAAACTCAAATCTTTCGCATATGCTCAGTTAGAGCTGAACCACACCGATACAATTTTTGGTATAAGAATTTTGTTTGAATGGTACATTTTCATCAAGTGATTCTATCGCTTTTTACCGCCCCCAAAATTCCTTCCATGAAATTACAACTTGACGTATTATATTCATATTTTTTTTTTCAAAAATTTCACTTGTTACTATTGACCAGGGGCAAGAGAAGGAAGTTGAAAAGATTTACAATTGACGATGACGATCAAAATGCGTTAATATTGCGAATCACAAATGCAGGCTGGTGAGGAAATGGAAATGCTCCAGTCCAGATTTATTGTAAATGTGGGTTATGAATATAATACGTCAAGTTGTAATTTCATGGAAGGAATTTTGGGGGCGGTAAGAAGCGATAGAATCACTTGATGAAAATGTACCATTCAAACAAAATTCTTATACAAAACAACATACCAAAAATTGTATCGGTGTGGTTCAGCTCTAACTGAGCATATGCGAAAGATTTGAGTTTTCTTTGATGAATTTTGCTGAATATAGCTCTCACCTCCAAAAGTTTTACATTGGAAATGTTTTTTGGGGATATGGATTTATTTAAGAAATCGGTTAGTTGTCACGGACTTTAATTTTCAATAATCATGTTATTTTTAAATACATGTAGGTATACAAATATCTTAATACTAAAAAAAACAAACACAACCGAATTGTACACCTCCTCCGTCTGGCGAAATCGGTCAAAGACATCGAAAACTCTCTAGAGCAAAAAAGCTTTTATCAGAATTTGAGTTTTGAGTAACCACTGGCAAAGAGAAAATGGTATATTTATCAATAGTTAAAATTACAATAGTGAAATACAATATTAAATAAGAATATAAATACCTATAGTATGAAGAAAATATATTAATGTTAATGTTACATTATTCACTCAAAATTTTTCTGGTTAATATAATATTTACTCAAATAAACGGTCTCCATCCTGGTCATTCTGTGGTAAACTTATATTGATGCCAACCCAACCTAGCGGTACATCCAAACATAACTGCATAGGGCGATTCACCGATTCCTATTATTTTTCTCATAAATATTTCTAAGACCCACTTAGTTTTACTCACGGCTACATATAAAAAGCTAGGATCTCCTGGAAATTGATATATTTATTATCCTTGCAGAATCTAGTCTTGTTTTTCGGCCAGCTAAGCAGTAACAATTATGTAGTTCGGCTATTAAAGAACTCCCTTTCTTGTCCAGATGAAGTTTTACCTACTTGAACTTCAAATGTTATGCAAATCTGCATGTGCCTTACCATCAAAACATCCCGACACGAAAGCTTGTATACGATCCTTTGGCTTACTTCAGTCAATGGAGATCTTGCAATTTAGTCCACCTAAATATTATCTATGCTATAAATTGACACTTCTACGAAAATAAAAGTTGATTTACCTATCTAAGGGTAAGGAAAATGTTTCTGTTTCTCTTTAAAGTTAATGGTTCTTGCTATATTTTGGTCCATTTGGACTAATTATCCTATTCGAATTATTAAAATCACTGAATTAGAATGAATATTGATTAAATAACATAATTATCGATTGGTATCAAAAGTTTTTCAATATACGAGAGTTCATCGTCTGGCGCAGTGCTGGTGTGTATGGAGAGTGTGCGTTTGCAAGCCACAATGACAGGAATACTGTATATCTGACATAGACTTCATACTGACACTGACATAACAAACCGATAATCTTTTATGATACGGACAGTTTTCTAAAGCGGAGAGGGGTAAGTTTCTACTTTGGGATAAGTTAAATAAATAATTTAACTGAAATATTTTCTCGCGATGAGGAAACTCAGGTGCAATTCCTTAAAAATATTAACCAATGAGAAATATTTTCGAGCAGGAACCTCTTTACGATCACAGACAGCAGCTTATATACCTTATACCTAGTACAAAACTACATAGATATTCGCCTATAAGCCTAAAACATGAAAGTGACTAATTAAATGACCTAAAATTTAGAATTAGAATGTACTATAATAATGACCTATTTTTAGAGGACAATAAGAATTGTAATAAATTTCAATTTGAATTATGCGCAAATATAAACTCTTCCCTCTGTACGCGTCATGAAACAAAGACAGACACGGGCACGATATTCTCTATCTCTTTTTATCTATGGACCACAACCACTAGCAGTGCTGCACAGGACTTGCCTACTCTATGTTAAATATTATATCTCTATGGTTTGCATTGATTGTGCAGATAGCGGCTCCCTGAACACAGCCATCGTCACTTGCATTGTTATTGTGACTGACATTTGTTAGTTGGGAGAGAAATACTGCTACCGTGTTGCCGTTTAGTTAGGGATACGTTAGTTATACGTTTGACGAATATTATTAATGCGTTAACAATGTACCATTTTCGAATAAAAGCGAAGTCGATTGCATGCTTCTTAAGTAAAAAATGATTTTACTATCACGTTCATTATTACATTATTGGTTTCACTTAAGTATTTATCCGACATTTATATATGACTTAGGTCTTTATAAACAGGTAAAATTTTAGCACCGGCAACACCGTAGAGTCTTGAAAATAATACTTGGTTTTACATATATTGATAATATAAATATTACAGCCTTTTACGAGTTGAAAACGTTCTCAAATGATTACTTATCATTGTAAGATTGTATTATTCACAATATCTCATATTTTTAAATTAATCGGGAAAAACCATTACGTGACCTTGAAAATCCAACATTTTTCTGTAAATAATGCTTCTGTAGCCAGAAGTGAGAGATACCGCTCTCACCTCTGCAAACTATAGTTTGCATTGATATAATGGGTTTTATATATGATGTATATATGTTGTTTTTTTTATAATAAGTACCTAATTTTAATTTGTACTGGTATAAAATAGGGTGGCCACAAATGGATCATAAATTATTGCATCTTCACCATTAATGACCACCTGTTGGCTACTTTTGGCACAATTGTGATCCAATTTTGGCCGGTAACAATTTTTTGTAATGGCTATTTTTGGAACACTAAGATTCAGTTTTGATCTCATGGAATATTTAATTCACTGGTCACTATAAGAGCATATATGTTCAAATAATAACCATTTATTCAGTTTAAATATAGGGTATTTATTTTATTGTTTCAATTAATTTCACAGATAATGGCTAGAAATAAAAAACCGGAAGAAATGAGCAAAACTAAAAAATATGTGCGACAAAGAAATATTTTTTTTCCCAATATGAACCTCAACAAATAAAGAATGCACTGGAAGCCATTCGGAATGGAATGAAAGTAGGCACGGCATGTAATTTTTATGCAGTACCTCGTTCAAATATCTGTATTAAATTGAGTGGAGAGGCTCCAGAAACAACAGGCAAGGTCAGAAGAAGTCCAGTTCTAATATAGAAGATCAACTAGAACATTGGATAAGAACCATAAGGAAAATTGTCTTTCCAAAATGTCGGAAAGGGCTCTATTTTTCAATATAAAAAATGCTCGAAGAGAACCAATAAAAACTCCTTTCTAGGCAAATACTCCCGGAAGAAAATGGTTCAAGTTATTTATGCCTAGAAATCCAGAAATTTCGTTGAAACAATTTGAGTACATTAATCGAGCTAGGGGAAGAAAAAATTAGAAATTGGTTCAAAGAAACTCTTAATCTACTAGGTGATGGCAATTGTCTTCTAGAGGATCCCTCAAGAATCTGGAATATGGATGAGACATCGTTCTACCTATGCCCAAAAGGTGGGCTTATTTTAGCCGAAAAAGGTCTTCAAGTATATAATAATCTTTTTCTTTCGATAAAGAAAACATAACTACGTTAATAACGGCCAATACTCTAGGAAAAATGGCACCACCTCTTAAACTTTTCAAGTATGATCGTTTCCCAGAAAGAATATTCAAGAGTGTACCAGAAGACTGGGGCGTGGGAAAATCACCTAAAGGTGATCCAAATCTCCTTGCTAAGACAAAAGAACAGGAGAAAGTACTTGAAAGAGAAAATAAACAAGAAAAAAACAAGATAAAGAGGCAACAAAAACTTTGAAACCAAAAACAACTAACTCAAAGAAAAAAGCTAAGAAAACAAAAGTTTATTATGAAAATGTTATGAAAAGTTCTGAAAAACCTAAACAAGAAAAACTACTGGTGGAGGATAAATCTATTATAAAAGAGGTAAGTTTTGATATAGATGAGCAAGACAGAAAGGTACCTACAAGTATCTTTGAGAGTAAATCTGAAAGCAAATAACAAATATCCAAGGAAACACCTCGTGATATCCATGAGCACAAAAGTTTAAAATACGTAATTGTACAATACGAAAGTAAATTTTTCCCAGGAATAATTACTTATGAAAAGAATAACCAAGTTCTTATCAGTACAATGGAAAGCTATAGAAATGATTGGAAATGGCCAGAAAGAAAGGAGGAGATTTGGTACGACAAGATAGAAGTAATGGACGAAATTCAAACACCACTTAAAAAATCAAGAGGATACTACCAAAGATTAGAAACACTTTGATACCACTCTCTTGATGAAATGAATAAATACCGTAGTTATCAATAAATATTGCCTACAAAAATGGGAAAGTATAAAAATAACTTAAAAATAATACAAGGAAAGGGACCTTTTAGTTCAGTTTCCAATCCAAACAGCCACTGTATAATGAAAATGTAATTTTATACATGTGACAACTAACAAAGTCGTAGGGTTAGGTTTTTCCTTTTAATGATTTTTTAATTCAGCGAAAAGCTCTAACATGACGACAAATGGTGCTTTTACCTATACCTGTTCGGTAGGTGACTGAATAGACTTTGAAAACTCTGGTTTTTCAATATAGATATAATAATGTTTGACGGGATTTGTCTTCGATACAAATGCAATAAGTGTTTCTACTTGGATTCATACACAACATTGAAGATGCCATAGTATGCATATTTCTCATGATACATCCTATGTAATATATATAGTACATATATGACGATGCATTTAGTTATTTTGAGATCAGCTGTGCCTAGAGTAAGAACGTTTTCCATACTTAAATAGTCGCTAATTTACTGAAAATAGTATTAGCAAATCAAATAGTACGATCATTTTATACATCCCTTCAACTAATAATTTGCTATTCAGAGTATACTTTGACTTGACTGATTTATACTATCTTTTTGTTTATGAGTCACCTAAGTCTTTCTTGGGTTTTGTGCCTAAGCACATTTGGGTATCACTTACACCATCAATAGATAACTGATTTTAATGATACATTGTAATAATACAAGTTGATTATCTGACAAAAAAATCTTCAATAGTGTTCTTGCATCACTTGCTAACTACCGCTAGTTATCCTGTTACTGGATATGTCATGTTGACGTCAAACATATATTTATATGGTGTATAAATACCTACATATTTTATCAAGGCTATATACCACAATTTGATAAGGACATTCTAAGAAAAAGCAATAACTAATCTTACAATATACTTTTGTCTACTGTGCACACGCCCATTGACTTTCATGAGACTTTCAGTTCGAAATAATAATGAGATTAGATTTTTTTCCTTCCTTCTATTATGTATTTACGCTGAAAGTCACAAAGCTATAGATAATATTCATAATATCAAACCGGTTTTTTTTTCAGTAGCATAAGATGATATGACCGTGTCACTTAACCAGTATCATATTTTTAGCAACAGGTTTTGAGCGCTTTTAAATATTTAAATATCATTGAGTTGTAATGGGATCCTTACCGGAGTGGTTTTCAGAAAACATGGCTGCCATTAAGACAAATCTGTAAGTCATTATGCAAAGAAATTATCGAATCCCTGACTATAAAAAATAGTTTTATACAACACACAATTTGTTATTAATTATTTCGCACATACGAAAGCATAATAATAATAATGATACTATTTGTGGAATGCTCAAGAGCAATTATTATCCTCAGCGTAAAAATGCGGACGTGAAGGTATGAGAGAAGGAAGAATCATTCGTTCGATAGCACTCAAATTTACAATACTGCATATTTATTCAAGACGAGTGTGTGTGTGCTTCTTAACATGCCCCACATAATTCGAGGTAGAGTGATTTCGCCAGAAATTCAAATACAGTCGGAAAACTTCCATCATTCGACAAGGAGTTTGTGTGAAAAATCAAACTATATAAGACGATCCCTTCACGTGGATGAAGTTTTTGTGGTATCTATAGCTATCACACTTATGACTTGGTATATCCTGAGGAGATTTTTTTTGCTTCATAATCATAGATTATAATTTTTAGGAACTCGTTAAAAAAGGAAATATCAATCATACTTATTAATTAAATCAATTAGTTGATTTACACTATTGAAAATTCGAAATTGAAGAACTAATTTTGCTTGAGAACTCTTTTATCAGTACCTCAAGAGATTTTGAAAAAATTCAAAATAATTATAATACTAACAATTTTGAAGTTGTGCAGGTAAAAGAAGACTTTTGGCACTAACTGCAAAGTACTAGGATCAGTGGAATTAACATTATTTTGTATTTTTCAGTACACCAACACCGAAAGCAAAATCACACATATTTCAGACACCACTGCTGTACCTATCTCAAAAATGTATATTTTAAATGTTGCCGAATATGGTCTCTTCTACAAGTTGGCCGTCTCATAATTTAGATTTTGGGAAAATTTATTCCTACCCTGTTTGGAAGCAGTTTTTGGAGGAAGAGAATAATGGAATTTCAATTCCTTTAATACAAGAACATTTCTCAACACTCCTTCAAACGAAAAAAGCATGAAAATTGAAGTGAAGGTCGCGCACAAAACAACTCAAACAGTCGTTTTATATACTATACCTCCTCCGTCTGGAAGTCGATAAAAGAATCGCGAGGTTGATAGTCATATCTAATAAATATTTTTTCAAAAAAATTGGATCGACTTTATTTGTTGGTGCACCAAAAAATACAAAATAATATTCTGCTGGTGCTGGTACTTTTGGAGTTGGTTCCTACAAAAGCAAACTACAACGGCACAACTTCAAAGTTACCAGCACCAATAAAATTAATATTATTTTGTATTTTTCAGTGCACCAACTAACAGAGTCGGTCATGAAAATTGTTGAACGTTCACTAATACCCAAAAAGATATAGGCTTAGCTTGTACTTGTTATTTATTATTCAGAGATCTCAAATCATCGTGGCGCAAATATATATATATATATATATATATATATATATATATATATATATATATATATATATGTATATATATATATATATATATATATATATATATATATATTTCAGATTCTACTGCTGTAACTCGAAAACCGTAACGAACAGCCATAAAAAAATCCCAACGGCCTATAGCCAGCGGAAAAGTAAATTTATCAAAATTTATTGAATTGAAATTCCATATCCAAAGATTTTTCTCCATTAATTTTTTTTCTTTATTAATTTTTATTATATTTTCTGTGTATTTTATGAAAATTGCTTCGAAAAAAAGTCGTAGGTACTGATTATATCTATAACCTAAAATTATTTCTGTTGATATTGACACTACGGCCCTTTTTTGATATTTTTTAAATGCTTGAACGATCGCCATTTTGAAACTACTTAACCGATGATGCCCAATAACGAACTCGGTTGAGATATTCAAGAGATTGTTTTTTGTAGCAAATCTGAACTTGATACTCCAAAAACTGCGACCTCTATCGTGTTAACAAATTTCTAATATCCCATATATATACAGGGTTATTCACGATGAGTGGCCTATTAGACGTTTCAAGAGAACTACTGGGAATATGGAGCTGAAAATTTGCAGTGACAAGTTTTCGGATATGCTCCATCATCCTAAAATAATGGCGACTCACAGTCACTTCCGGTTATACCGGAAGTAGACACTAACTTGCTTATTTCAAATGAAATGCTATATTTTTTAATCAAATTGTCATTCTACTTCTTATTCTTTCATACTTTTTGAAATATTCTGATTTTAGTAGTTTTTTCTATTCTCACGACCATTTAGGCTTGCTTGCCATCATGACAGACCACAGCTACTTAATAAATAAAAGAAAGTACTTTCAAATGACATAAAATTAGTGTTGGTTTTCCAATATTTACAAATAACTCAAATTAACTATAAAACCTGAAAATTTAGGTATAAGGAATGCTAATATGGACCGAAAGAGAAAAAACACTTCATAGGATAAACGAATAAGATTTATTATAATCTATTTAAAATAAGCGACTTTTTTAATGCTGACTGTTTTGAAGTTTGGCGCGATTTTTAGAGCTCCCTGTATGTTAAATATTAATTGTACTTTGAACGAAATACTTTTCGACATTTAACAACATGCCGTTCAAATTTTTTCGAAATTAAAAATGAGAACGATCACTATAGGTACATTTCTATAAGAAATTTACCTAAAAAGCAAACATACAAACGAACTGTATATCCTCCTTTTTTATGTCGGTCAATAATATTCATAAGTATTCAAGTATTTGGATAATTACTCACCATTTAATTTTTTTTACCTACTATGTTTACAATGAAGTATGTTATAAGCTATACAATGCTTTCAAAACGGCAGCGTTATGACGTGAATAGCAACTGCAACGCGACCGCGACGATCGCACAATCGTCGCTGTTAAAACGTCGATTTGGTACAGTGTTGTCGCTCTGTAAGTCTTGAGCCTAAACTGATACTCGAGTAAAAATTATCAAAGTGAGGTTGATTCATGTATTTGTGAATAATAAATTACTTTTAACATGTTCTCAATGAAATTGATATTCTCTCTTTTATATCCAATATTTTATAGACAGCGTATAACTAGACTGTGACAACACTGAGACAACAACGCGATTGCAACTAGTTGCTAAATTTTACATGATACGGGGGCGGGATTTCAAAGAAGTATGTACTCCTATAAAACTTTCAACAGAATTTGGATATCTCGCAGAGTAAAGATCTCTACCGTTCAATAGTTATAACAGCAACAGATGTTATCAATGAAGAACAAAATTAGGTATACACAGATGTCAAGTCAGTGATTTAAAGAAGTATATGCCATGCGTTCACCGTAAATGGATGCTAGAAATTAACATAGCTAACTATTATTGAAATACATTGGCATTGACTCTGAATAATAATATAAATTACCTAACTAAGTAAACATCATACTTGTGTACAAATGTATCAACTATTTGCAGTCAAATGGTAAAATTTGTAGGTGTTATTTCCAAACCTCTTCAAATAAGCGGCGGCGCTGGAATATTTGAGGCAAAAACAATTTTATATACAGCGTGGGCCAACGAAAAATTTACATACCGATTTAACGAATGTAAATCCAAAGACGGAAAAATGCTCGGACTCGTCGATTTTGGTTCAAGGAGGAACAACTTTGGGATTAGGAGTATTGCAATACCTTATTTCAAAGATCTCATCGAGTACTATCCAATCCTTAAGTTTGGCTTGAAAATTTTCATCGATAACAAAATGACAGCTGAAATAGGGAAAGAGATAATGAGAACACAAAGTGTACTTAAAAACCAAAAAAAAATACTTATTTTTCTATTAGTATATTAAATGTTGGAAATGACCATCATTTACTTCCATGCAGTAAAATAAGTTCTGTTAAAAACGTTCCAGATGCGTCAGACAATTCCCTAGTACTGAGTGTCTGATCCATTGCTACAAGACCTAAAACAGCCAATTCCATCGCTTCGTCTCTTTCATGCACCCTCTTTTTATTTTCGACTGATCCAGTATCTTCAAATTTGGAAACTAGTTGCAAAACGTTAGTAGTGGAGACATATCTTTCAGGATGACGTTCGTTAAATAAATTAACTGTTATTCGCGCAGAGTAGTCATTCTTAAAAAACAATTTTAAAATTTCTACCCTTTCTTCTACGGAATACACCATTATATTCTAGTGAAAATCACAAGCGAGTTAAAACGGTAGTAACATTCGTAAAAATTCACGATGATCTGAGGTGAATAAAGAAGTAAATATTATGGTCTCAATCTCTTTTGAACCAAAAAAGAAAATAAATAAATTCTGAAATGCCAGTCTGATAAAAATCATTTTCCTCAAGGTCAATTACAAATATTTTACCTTGTCGTTTTGTTATGGATGGAAGTTTTTGAGCAAAATTTTAGGGTCAGATAGTACTCGATGATATCTTTGAAATAAGGTATAGCAATACCCCTCATCCCTCTTTATAATCAGGGGGTTGTGCTTACAACCGTTAGGGGTAGGGGGTTACGGGACTGAAAAGAGTACCAAAGTGCCCCCCCTCGAATCAAAAATCGACTGATCCGTGCATTTTCCCATCTTTTGATTTACATTCGTCAAATCGGTATGTAAACTTTTCGTTGGCCCAGCCTGTATATATTTTTCTCTCTCTCTTATGACACATTTTGACATTTTATTATTTTAATATTTATTCTGCAATTATGAAGACCAATAGGTTGAAACATACCTATTCTCAAGTATCTCATATTAACCCTTTTCACAGGAGTGTAGGTATATCAAATCTAGACAACAACATATTTCTGAAATGAGTAGTAATAGGTAAATGGTTTTTCCTTCATAAAACTTCCAATGTATTATCAAAATTACTGACAATATTTTAATATCTCAATTTGACATATACTATTTCACTATTTTTTACTTTTTCACTGCAGATGTAGAGGAACTTGGAAGGATTTCATCATAAGATTACAAAAATATGCATTCATCTTTGTACATTTAACGCTTCGGTTGGTTTTAAAATGAATTCATAAATTATTAATGCACCAATTTCCTGAGATTCAACAAAACCACGGTAGGTACAACTGACATGCACTAGTTTATAGACCATGAAAATTAGTTTCCAAATGCTTCCTTATGAAATTTTAATGCAATCAGGAATGTAATAACTTTAGTTCCGTCATCATTATTTTAGTGGCTTATGACGTATGGATTTTATGATTTTTTAGATATCTGTTGTTTATTAACGTATATAAAACATGTAAATAAAATTTTGCAGATAGAACAAAATACATATTCATGATAATATCTCATCTTTATTTCTTTTAAAGTTATATTTGAAACTAGAAAGAACATATAATTCATAATAGATTTTTCTCTCTCAACCAGCATATGCAGTTTTATCTTTCGCTCAAGCACTGTGGAAAACAAAAAACTCTTCGATGATTGAAAGTGCCGCTCGTTTTATCCAGACTCTATCAAATTCTCATCTTTCAAACGAGCGATAACACAAAGCGTGCGGTGATGACTCAATTGATTTTTTTCTCAGAGGCAACTTAGTTTGTGAAATAATTTGAGTTTGAGTATTCGCTTGATGTAATGCACTTATTCGACTGAGAAATAATTCTGACCCATTCGACGTACATTTTTTGAATACATAGGTAGCTTATGAGTATCTCAATAGTTTTGATCATTGTAAGTTTATGGCACGAAGTTTTGCTATTTAATGACATAAAACAAATTAATAGTCAAAAATATTTGAACAAGAAAATTATTCACAAAGAAATTCGTGTCCATAGAAATATATGGCAATTATATTGAAGTATAATTGCAATTGAAAAGTTCAAAGTCCTACATGAAATAATTGTAAATAAATGGTTTGTTTTGCTCGGTAATAAAATTCAGATTCAAAAAATTATTGTTATATTCTCAAATCATAATGACTTTAAATTAAGTACATAATTTTAATTCAAGAATAAAAAATCACGATATGTATAATGAAAATACGGCAACACTGCCAATAAGCACTTGCACCAGCTAGTTCATTTAGCTACTTTCTAACAGATGCCGTCATAATCTTAATCAAGAAATGCATACCAAAATTGTGGGTTGAACAACGTAGTTATCGTTGTTCGTGAAAATTCCCGCGAGTTTTCAGCTTTTTAATCTCTTTATGTTCAAGTTTATCAATTGTTATAAGAATGAGTACAGAAAGTGACATTGTAAATATAGGTAAGTGACTAACTCTACAATTTGGAAATAAATTTTGATTTTCGTCGAGAAATAGAGATTATCAAATGAATCCATGACTATATTTGCATTTCACAAAAAAGATAGATTAAGTTTAACAAAGGGTATCACTATGCGGTCTATTCTCTCACGACAGGTTGCCTAATCGGTGTTGGTGTCAAATATTTAAAAATCTAAGCAACTATTAAGGAAAACAGCAAAAAAATATCTCATAATCGTTCACAAAATATTTGTCCCAAAAATTCAAAAATATAAATTGCGAAAATTTGTTTTGCCATCTAGTTTTGGTAGATGTGTCAAACAGAGCAATAGTACGCATTAGTTTTATATATATATATATATATATATATATATATATATATATATATATATATATATATATATATATATGTCGCAGTAGGATTGTATATTTCGCTGTATTACATTCCGGCTAGCTGTTTTACAAAACAGAGCCGGTTTGTATTACGCCGGGTTAACGATAAGCCGGATTGCATTACGGCTAAATGAAAGTCCGCCTTATTGTATACAGCGCTACGCGTGCTTCAAAACAGCTAGCCGTAATGTAATTGAGCGTGTATTTAGGAATCATTTTGGAAGTTTTCAGTAACAGTTTTTAGCATCATAGCTACTGATAATAAAAATATGCCAGGAAAAGCAATAAATGTGGAAATCGACAGTTGCTACTTAACTTATTGAAGTATTTGAGCCATTACAATCATTAAACCACTACATGTGCTATTTACAAGGTATAAATACCGATAGAGAAATGAAAATAAATATCCAATAGATATCATGGGAAATCTCACAAAAAGATAAAAACTGATGATGTGAGTGATTCTGATAAGGAAGCAATTAGAAATACAATACATAAAATAAAAGCAAGGTCTGGTTAAGAAGATTTGTAATAGCGGTTATATCTCTCATACATATGTATGTATTCGTGTTTTTTGAAATTCGCCATGTTTGTAAAAATTTGGTTACGCCACTGGTTATGCATCGGCTACGTTTTTAGATTTCCAGAGCTAGAGGCACCAAGCAACAAACTTTTATAACATACAAGCTTTTGCCCGCGACTTGCGCGTGGAAAACTGCATTCAATTCCATTTAATAGTTTTTGCGTGATGCGTGTTCAAACATACAGAAAGACAGGCGGGTGCTGTAAAATGAAGCCTTTATTTTAAGTTAGACCTCTAGTAATATACCGGTGAAAAATTAATTCATTTCATTTTCATACAGAAAATACTAAAAACTGTTGCTTTGGCATATGTTGCTCTAATAATATTGTAACGGGAATTTATATTAAAACTGGGTTCGATTTATTTTCAATTATTTATTTATACCAACACGACTATAATCACATTTATATTCACTCTTATTTCTTGGACTATAATGACTTTCTACTGTCTATGTGATCTATAACTCGCTGACTATCTATCACAAAATTAACTAACTGGTCATTGCCATCAACCTTATATATCTAAACAAAAAAGCTCTAGATGGTTCCAGTGTTGTTTTCGTTGTTTCTGGACGTTATTTCTCAATATATGGCTTCGAGAATAGACCAGGAATTATTCTCGTTGCCTCTGATGTCTCCCGTGTTTTCCGGGATGTGCATTGTGTGTGTAGTTTATTATTCGGGTAAGTATTCACGTTACACTGTCCCCTCCTTAGCATCTGATCGTCCCGATCGGAATCATCCTTGGTAGTACCTTGCTGGATTTCCGTTCCATGGCGGAATCTGCACTTGGTTCCTGCCAGGCAAACATCCTTGTTGAAGAAGTAACAGTCTATCGTCTTTGCCGAGTACACTCCTTTTGGATTGAAGCAACACACGGTAATTTGCACACCAGCATCCTGGAAGATGTATTCGAACACGCTCCTTACAATCTTCCAATCTAGCCCGCAGCCTATTTTCGGAAGACCCAACTTCTTGATGTCATAATTCCTGACTTAATTCTAAAGGCTCTTCAGTGCATGCCAGAGATCCTTGTAAGCGGGTTTTCCTCTAGACATCTTCTTCGTAACCAAATAGAAGAGGTTCCGATTACCATCTGCTAGTCGCAGAACATTTCCTACTTTTGGTCGTTGGGCTGACAGTTCATCTAGTCTTCCAAACTTCTTTTTAAACACCAGAGCAATTCCTCGGCCCATACGTAGATCCTCCGCTACACAATGGGCAATAGAAACGTCGGCTGGTAGTTTGAAAAGGTCTTGTAGAACCTCATCTGTCACATCGAGTCTGACCTTCTTCCGATCCGCGTAGTTGGACATGAAGTCATTGAAACTGACATTTCGCTCCTCAATGTTCTTTTCTTGAAGAGCCACTCGTGCTTCCTCCTGGTTGTTCGATCCAGCGTATGGTGCGAGTCGGTTAGGGTAGGCGTAATTCACGCCCCAACATTAAACTAGCGGGAGTCTGACCAGTCGTTTCATTCACAGCCGCCCGATAGGCCATCAGGAACAAATGGATGTACTGGTTCCAATCTCGCTGATGTTCTGAGACAACCTTAGAGAGGTGCTTGCCCATGGTTCGGTTCATGCTCTCCACCATTCCGTCCGATTGAGGATGTAAAGAGGTCGTTCTGGTCTTGTTCGCACCTATTAGTTTGCACACATCTTGGAACAGGGCTGACTCGAAGTTTCTTCCTTGGTCCGAATGGATTTCAAGAGGAACGCCAAAACGGGAAAAGAATTCATTCACCAACACCTGGGCGACGGTCGATGCTTCTTGGTTAGGGATTGCGTACGCCTCTGTCCACTTTGTGAAGTAATCCATGGCTACTAGGATATACTTATTCCCATTGTCCGTTTCAGGAAATGGCCCCGCAATATCCACAGAAACTCGCTTCATGGGACTCCCAACATTATACTGCCTCATAGGTGACCGCTTTCTGCCAAGTGGTCCATGGCTAGCTGCACACACTTCACACTTACGGCACCACTGTCTCACATCTTCTTAAGATTAAGATAAGATAAGATCTTCAATAGAATCGCTCCCGAACCTTCTGCAGAGTCTTGGTGATTCCAAAATGCCCACCCGAGGCTCCATCATGTAGCTGACGTAGTATCTCCGGCACTTTCCTTCTTGGCACAACTAGTTGTAATATGGATTCAGTGCCATCTTCAGAGTCAAAGGTTCTATACAGCAGATCATCTCTTAACACAAATGAGTCCCATTGATTCCAATATGCTTTCACTTCAGGGCATCGTAAGCTTATATCCTGCCAAGACGACCTCTCCTTACGGCGCATTCACTCCGAGACCACTCTCAAATATGGGTCATTCTCTTGGGCCAGTTTCATTTGTTCGGGCTGCCACTCCTCATTCTCTACGGTTGTTCGTCGTATTGGGCAAAGCTTCTCTTCCATCTTCGAGCAGTGGGTGCAGTTATAGTTGCATGGTCTTCTGGATAAGGCATCTGCGTTTCCATGAACTTTTCCTGCCCTGTGCTCGATGTCATAGTCATATTCCTGAAGACGTTCTAACCATCTTGCCACTTGTCCTTCAGGATTACGGAATTGCAGGAGCCACTTCAACGCTGCATGGTCAGTTCTAACTAGAAAGCGGCGACCAAACAAATACTTATGAAAGTGTTCGCAGGCTTTCACTACTCCCAACATTTCCCTTCTGGTAACGCAATAATTCC
Source organism: Crioceris asparagi (assembly GCA_958507055.1). NCBI lineage: Eukaryota > Metazoa > Arthropoda > Insecta > Coleoptera > Chrysomelidae > Crioceris > Crioceris asparagi. The sequence continues at coordinate 54,044,884 of OY293826.1, read as the reverse complement.
TCTCCGATTTTGACAAAACCTTGCTGAAGTAGGCAATCACTTTCTCCTGCCCGTCTTGAATCTGAGAGAGGACAGCACCAATGGCTGTATTACTGGCATTTGTGTCCAACACGAATTTTCCGTCATGTCTCGGATAGCCCAAAATTGGTGTGCTGATAAGATCTTCTTGCAGTTGTTCGAAAGCTTTCTGACACTCATCATTCCAAGAATATTCTTTGCCTTCTTCTGTTAGTTTAGTTAGAGGCTTAGCGATGTTGGCAAAACCGTTCACAAACCGTCGGTAGTAGGTACACAAGCCCAGAAAACTTCTAATCTCATGCTTGTTCTTGGGAATAGGCCATTCCTTAATAGCTGTTATCTTTTCTGGGTCTGACGTGACGCCGTCCCCAGATACGATGTGACCCAGATACCTTACTTCACGTCGGAACAGATAACATTTCTTAGGACTCAGCTTCAGGTTGTTCGCACGTAACCGTTGGAAAACTTCTCTTAAATTCTTCGAGTGTTCTTCAAATGATTTTCCTACCACGATTACGTCATCCAAATAGACTAGGCAGGTTTGCCATGTCAGTCCTCTCAAAACTGCTTCCATGAGCCTCTCAAATGTAGCGGGAGCATTGCATAGTCCAAACGGCATCACAATGAATTGCCAGAGCCCTGATCCTATCGAGAAAGCAGTTTTCTGTCGATCTGCGGAATCAATTCCAACTTGCCAGTATCCACTTTTCAGATCTAGTGTAGAAAACCATCGTGACCCAGAGAGAATATCTAAGGTGTCATCTATTCTGGGTAACGGATAACTATCCTTCTTAGTGACTGAATTCAGAAGTCGGTAATCTACACAGAATCTTGTAGAACCATCCTTTTTCTTCACGAGCACTACTGGCCAGGTCCATGGACTATTTGATGGCTCAATAACTCCTTGTTTGCTCATTTCTTGAATCATTTTCTCGGCTTCGTCTCTTTTGGACAATGGAAGTCTACTTGGCTGCTGTCTTATTGGCTGAGCGTTCCCCGTGTTTATCTTGTGAGTCACTATACTTGTTTTACCTTTTTATTCTTCTTCCATCGCAAATACGTCCTGGAATTCCACAAGCATATCTCTCACTTTTCGTAATTGTTTCTCGTCTAAGTCCTGGACAGTCCTGATGACCACATCAATCAGCTTTTGCGAATATCTGGTCCTGGATGGTTGACTAATCGTTCTTATAGAGCATATCGCTGATACAGGAACACAATTTCCAACCATACTTCCCTTGCTCAACTTCATGGGGCTCTGCTTTATATTCATTACTCTGACAGGAACGACATCTCCTACTCGAACAAGAGGTTTAGCTGGCAGAAATTCCTTATTATTCTATTTCTATCAGTCTCAGACTTCCAGATTTGCAGTTTCCGTCCGGGTTGGTCATCAATATTTTTTCACTATAGCCGGGTATTATTACGTCACTAGTCGTTATTGATCGGACAACATCTTCGTTATCCTCGTGAAAGGGCAGTTCTTCATTGTCGACCTTCAAGACACCATTTTTGACATCCAACTCAGCCCCAAGCTTCTTTAAAAGGTCCATTCCCAAAATAAACTGGTCAGATATGTCAGCGATTAAAAGTCTGTGCTTGATGGTGATCTTGCCAATGCTGATGGTCAGGCTCGCTTCACCATGTGTTCTTATTGCCTCTCCAGTCGCTGTTCTGAGTTGGACCTTTGTTGGTAATATCCGGGAATGATCTGTGATGAGCTCTGATCTGGCTATTGTTCTTGTTGCTCCGGTGTCTATTAGGAGCGTTCTGTCTTCTCTGTCCTCTCCCAGATACCTTACTTCACGTCGGAACAGATAACATTTCTTAGGACTCAGCTTCAGGTTGTTCGCACGTAACCGTTGGAAAACTTCTCTTAAATTCTTCGAGTGTTCTTCAAATGATTTTCCTACCACGATTACGTCATCCAAATACACTAGGCAGGTTTGCCATGTCAGTCCTCTCAAAACTGCTTCCATGAGCCTCTCAAATGTAGCGGGAGCATTGCATAGTCCAAACTGCATCACAATGAATTGCCAGAGCCCTGATCCTATCGAGAAAGCAGTTTTCTGTCGATCTGCGGAATCAATTCCAACTTGCCAGTATCCACTTTTCAGATCTAGTGTAGAAAACCATCGTGACCCAGAGAGAATATCTAAGGTGTCATCTATTCTGGGTAACGGATAACTATCCTTCTTAGTGACTGAATTCAGAAGTCGGTAATCTACACAGAATCTTGTAGAACCATCCTTTTTCTTCACGAGCACTACTGGCCATTTCCATGGACTATTTGATGGCTCAATAACTCCTTGTTTGCTCATTTCTTGAATCATTTTCTCGGATTCGTCTCTTTTGGACAATGGAAGTCTTCTTGGCTGCTGTCTTATTGGCTGAGCGTTCCCCGTGTTTATCTTGTGAGTCACTATACTTGTTTTACCTTTGTATTCTTCTTCCATCGCAAATACGTCCTGGAATTCCACAAGCATATCTCTCACTTTTCGTAATTGTTTCTCGTCTAAGTCCTGGACAGTCCTGATGACCACATCAATCAGCTTTTGCGAATATCTGGTCCTGGATGGTTGACTAATCGTTCTTATAGAGCATATCGCTGATACAGGAACACAATTTCCAACCATACTTCCCTTGCTCAACTTCATGGGGCTCTGCTTTATATTCATTACTCTGACAGGAACGACATCTCCTACTCGAACAAGAGGTTTAGCTGACAGAGATTCCTTATTATTCTATTTCTACCAGTCTCAGACTTCCAGATTTGCAGTTTCCGTCCGGGTTGATCATCAATATTTTTTCACTATAGCCGGGTATTATTACGTCACTAGTCGTTATTAATCGGACAACATCTTGGTTATCCTCGTGAAAGGGCAGTTCTTCATTGTCGACCTTCAAGACACCATTTTTGACATCCAACACAGCCCCAAGCTTCTTCAAAAGGTCCATTCCCAAAATAAACTGGTCAGATTTGTCAGCGATTAAAAGTCTGTGCTTGATGGTGATCTTGCCAATGCTGATGGTCAGGCTCGCTTCACCATGTCCAGTCGCTGTTCTGAGTTGGACCTTTGTTGGTAATATCCGGGAATGATCTGTGATGAGCTCTGATCTGGCTATTGTTCTTGTTGCTCCGGTGTCTATTAGAAGCGTTCTGTCTTCTCCATTGATTTGACCATCGATGTATAAACTCAAGGCTCCGCCAGAAGATGACACATTGACCGTAACTACTGGGGCACTATTTCTGCAGGTCGACGATTGCCCCCTCATCTCGACCCATTCTAGTTTTCCGACTGTGCAACCTTCTTCTTACAACTGCGGCGTAGGTGACCTAGCTCACCACAGTTCCAACACCTTGGCTCTCTCTTCTTTGATTGCGCCCCCGTAACTTGCTTCCTTATCATTTCTAACAGGAACTCTCTGTTGGACTGATCTTCTTCCTCGATTGCTCTTAAGCGGTGCCCTCGGGAAGTTTGGCTTGCGGCTTCATGCTCCAAAGCAATAGTTAGTGCTTCTTCTAGCAATTTTGGCCTGGCCAGCTTCAACGCCTTCTGCAGCTTGCTCTCCCTCAATCCATTTACAAATGTGTCCACTGCAATTTCATCAAGGAAGCTATCGGCAGCTGTAGGATATGCTACCGTACAATACGAGCTACTTCCCCCTCAAATTCTTGCAGACTCTCATTTGCATGTTGCACCCGAGATCGTAATTGTGCTTTGTATACTTGCTGAAGATGACTGTCTCCATACCGATTCTCCAATTTAGAAAGCAAGACAGGATAGTTTGCTTGGCTAGCTGGAATAGACCTTAGGATGTCTGCTGCATCACCTCGTAAGGCGGCAGTTAACGAAACAGTTTTCTGCTCTTCGGTCCACTGGTTAGCCATTGCCACAGCTTCAAATTGCTTTCGATAGGTTGACCAGGAGCACTTTCCATCAAAGTTTGGCAGCTTAAGCCTCATACTACCTAGGGCTAAGTCATCTTCGCCTTTGAGTGTCTGGCTCCCACTGCAGTTACCATTCTTAACTGAAATTTCTAGTGTCTTGATTTTTTGTTGCAGTAGCTCCATGTTCTTCTCTGTCGTGACAAAGTTTTCTTCAACTGTTCTTGAAATTTCTTAGAATTTCTTGTCACTATATCTATCAGCTTCTTTAACCTTTTCCTCGATAGTTCTGGTCACCTCCTCAAACCTCGCATCACTTTTTCTGGAAACATCTTTAATTTCATCTTGAAGAGTTCTAGAAACTTCTTCAAACTTTTTCGAGACTTCATCAAATTTCTCATTATTATTTCTAGAAATGTCTTCAAACTTTTTCGAGACTCCATCGAATTGTACACCAAATGTTCTGGTTACTTCATCGAATTTTTCGTTGTTATTTCTAGAAATTTCTTTCTTCATCTCTTTCAGTAACAGCTCTTCCGGAGAGTAGAACTCGAACATAGCAGGATCGTCTCCATTTTCAATCAGAATGTCCTTCAACCGTTTCTGGAGGGTCGCTTTATTACCGGAATCATCACAATCCCGCTCCACCAACTGTTCTTTGAGTTGTTTCCCGGTTAATTGCATTAATTTCATTTTTAATTGTCTCAATTAGTCAATACAGTTTTAAAGTCTTCGACACGAGAACGAACAAAATTCTTCACACAAACACGAGAAAAAGTCTTCACATTCACACGAAAACAAACGAAAAGTCTTCACACGAAAACGAACTAAAGAGTCTTCACACTAACACAAACATGAACAAAAAGTCTTTACACCAACACGAAAACGAACAGAAGAGTCTTAAACTTAAGCTTAAATCTAACAAAAGTCTCAAAAACACTCAAATCTGCACGAAAACGCAGTTTTTTAAAGTCTGTCCAATTTTATAATCACTCACTGATTCCACACTGACACCAATGTAACGGGAATTTATATTAAAACTGGTTTCGATTTATTTTCACTTATTTATTTATACCAATAACTACACGACTATAATCACATTTATATTCACACTTATTTCTTGGACTATAACGACTTTCTACTGTCTATGTGATCTATGACTCGCTGACTATCTATCACAAAACTAACTAACTGGTCATTGCCATCAACCTTATATATCTAACCTAAAAAGCTCTAGATGGTTACAGTGTTGTTTTCGTTGTTTCTGGAGGTTATTTCTCGATATATGGCTTCGAGAATAGACCAGGACTTATTCTCGTTGCTTCTGATGTCTCCCGTGTTTTCCGGAATGTGCATTGTGTGTAGTTTATTATTCGGGTAAGTCTTCACGTTACAATATATTAGTTTTTTAAATATCTATAATGTACAGACAACAGCTTGTTACAATTTTATTATATGTATATATTTTCGAGAAAACTGTCATACGTACATCTAAAAACCAGCTAAAACTCTGAGGATCAGGTCTTGCAGAACACTCGCAACGGAGTGTGATATCAGTGCCTTCATTGACTGCTTTTCCCATTCCAGAATCTAGTTTCACTGATACTTTTGGTGGATCTGGAACAAAAACTTTTGATAAAATGTATATACATATATCTTTACCTATATTATCTACATTAATTTAATAATGTTTCTCATTCCTTCTGAAGAGATTCCAGTTTACCAAAAGGGCATAAATTTATATTTGTGAACTATTAGAGGTTAAGCGTGAGAACAGTAATTATGCTAATCTTCAACTCTATTTAATTTCTTTATATTACCTGATTAGCCAAATCAAGACGATTATTATTATAATTATTAAAAATTAAATCACCTGGAAGACGCACTTAGAGACATGCCTACCAACCAGCGACTTCCTAGCTGGAATGCCAATAATATGGACAAAGAAATGTTTTCCAGGGCCCTAGAGCTTGTGCAGAAAATCATGCTCCTAATTCATGAAAACCTATCTCCACCGGTGAGAGCAGAGAGAATGGTCGCAGCTACTTTGTAAATTTTAAATCCCTGTGTCCAACACACATCTAGCTAAAAAAGCGCTGCAACATTTTCGACAGATTTTGGTATGAAACACTTGCGCTTTTTAAGCTGCAGCATCAAAAATACCACAACAGTTATTCTTAAAAGCTTCTTTATAAACCAGATCAAGAGCGCAAGACGTCTAACAGCAAATCCTGTCAAAAATGTTGCAGCGCTTTCTTAGCTAGATGTGTGTTGGACACAGGGAATGCTTGTAGAGAAGCGGTACCAAGAACCTAATCACAATACCGAAGGCCCTCTTCCTATTGGTGGACAGACCAGTTCGCGGAAATACGCAAGAAATTACTCCGCAGGTACAGAGAGCGAGGGTTTATGACCTCCAAGAAAGATAACTTAGCCCATGAATTTAAAGCAGCCAAAAAATTACTCTAGAGTGCCATCAGATCCAGCCAACAGCTTTGCTGGAAAGCTATAACTCAAGATGTGGATACGGACCACTGGAGTTTAGGGTATAAGCTAGGTAGGCGCGAGCTAGGATTTTTCTCCAATATCGGTCCCAGAAATGTAGCAATGATGACTGATATACTTAATAGCCTTATTGCAGCACCCCCTAAGCACCCTACTGAAAAACGTCGACGTCCCACCCTTCAACGAACTAGTTACTAACGAAGAAGCCAACACCAGCTGCAACTTTACTGTAGGCAACGCGACAATCATGTCGACAGATTCTATAAAATACTTAAGAACTCATCTTTCCTTCGGGGCACAAATACTGCGGTCAACTGATAAATCAGCTGCGGTAGTGACGGCGCTCAGTAGAATCATGCCAAAAACACGAGGCCCTAAACCCAGTATGCGCCATTTACTTATGCGTACGGCTAAATCAATAATGCTATTGGCAGAAGTGTGGGTCGACGCGCCGCTACACGAAAAGCACTGGAAGCGAATAGCTGCTGTTCAACAAAGAGGGACACTTTGAATAGCATGCTCCTACCGCACAGTATCTAAACCCGCAGTGCTGGTGGTCCCTGGGGTGATCCACATTGACCTATCAGCGCAAGAGAAACACTTTGTGTACCATGAAAGAGTTGGGCATCAGAAGGCCGCGATAATCGCTAGGGCCGACACTATAAGAGCGTGGCAATTAAGCTGGGAGCAGGAGTCTCGTAGAAGGTGGAGATCTAGACTAATAAGACGTATGGAAACCTGGATCAACCGAGAGTTTGAGGAGATTAACTATTACCTTACCTAGTTCTTCTTAGGGTATGGTATATTCAGATATTATATCAAGAAAATGGGGCAGTTGGATGCCGCTTTACGTCCTTATGGCAACTCCATCTTGGAAAATGCTTGCCATACATTCTTCGAATTTGAACGATGGCCAACCGAACAGAAATCTCTGGAGGATGACTTAGGGTATATAACTCCTGATAATATTGTGGAGAGTATGCTTCAAAGCCGAAACAGATGGCTGGAAATGGCTGATTTCGTAGAAACCATGATTCGCACGAAGAAGTCAGAGACGGATGGCCGTATAGGCAGAAAGTTCAGCTCTCGAGAGCACCATTTTGAAAGAACATTCTAGGAGCATGTTGGGTGACGCGAGCCCAAAGTAATACCTAATGGTGGTTCTGGGTAGATCAAAACATCACCGAAAAGAGCTGGTGAATTTATTCAGGAAGAATATGACAGTGCCGTCCGAGCGCGGTCCCTCGCCGCTGTATTTTGAAGATACTCACCAATCCCTCAAAAAAAACATTATTCTTTAAATTTGAATAAGTGGAGTAGAGATTTAAAATGGGACAGACCACAATAATAACGTAAGTAAATTAATGTCAAAAGTCATCATCGAATCCATTGTGGGTGAAATTTCATTCAGAAGTATGGTAAAAAAATTATTTTGCGAATATATCTCTTGCAAAGTGCGTATTATCATAAAAAAACGGTAAATACCTAGATTTTAGATTATGCAATTATCAGACAATTTTCCAGAACTAATTATTTATCATCTCAGAAAATTAATAATGCCTACTTATTCTTCTTCTCTGACCTATCATCACATTTCGATAAAATTGTGTAAATTGTTAACACCTATTAATTCTTTCTCTATCATTGATGAAGGATATCATTGTGTGGGATCTAGTAGAAACATTCGCTGTTAATTTTAAGAAATACGTACATTATGTACATAAACTTTTTGCTCACAAGGTAATTGTATTATTTGATAGAGTATAAGTAGATCAAATAAAATAACAAATTCACTTTTTGCAGACGAATACTATTTTGAAAATATTATGCTTTACGGAGAAACGAATATCCTAGTGTGAGACAGAATAAATAATACATATATTCTGCTGTTCAACCAAATAATACACAAATCTAATTTATACCAACTCCCCATGTACGAAATCGGGTCTAAAAGCTGGTAATGTATACCCTCCGTAATCCCGTTAGCCGGCAGACCATTTTTGGGTCGCGACAACCGACACATTTGTCACACGAGAATCTATAGTAGAGCTCAGAAGATCCGCGCTCATTTCTGCTATACCACACTAATCACAAAGTTCTTATTCGGCTGAAACTAGATTAATCAAAGATTATCATCATTATCACATTACTCATTTATCTCTAAAAAGTATCCCGTTCACAAAACAGTTCATTTCTAGTTGTCATTTAATGTTAAATAAAATTAAATATAAATCAAAACTTTTAAAGAAACTAGCAAACACCCAGATCTGAATGACAAGTTGGTAGAATATTAAATATTAAATTATCATAAATAAAAAAACAAAGGATAACAATTATAGACACATCAACTGAGACTAAAGGAATGAGTGAAAATGATGTTATACAATGTTTAATAAGTCAAAATAAATGTATTCTTTCTGAACAACGAAAAAAGATATGTTTCTGACAACAGATCAGCATGGAAATAAACTATTATTATTGAATACTCGTGTTATCTGTTTCAAGAGATATATTAATAAAAGGTTTACTCAGGATATGAACGCTTTTATGTTTATGATGACCTTATGATTCACATTTGTAGAAAGTATAGCGGTTACGGTCATAAAGAAACCAAATCTAAGAATAGTTTGGTAGATATATCAAATTTGTGCTGAAGAAAATAAAAACAGTGAGTTTCAACCAAATGCTATCAAAAAATGTAGCAGTTGTGAATTAGGTATTAAGATTTAAATTACAATATGGATCATGAAGGTTTCAACAGAGAATGTCCAGCATAAAAAGTTCTTGACAAAAAATGAAAAAGTCAATTTGATTATAGCTCCACAGAGTAAATACCCAATTCCTCTGAATATATATGTTATATGGAGCTTAATATGGATTTTGTGTCTTCAATACAACATGACTTAATTGAAAGAACTATACACATACAACGGTATGCTACGTTGTGAGCTCAATTTGGTAAAGTTCGCGCATTTTTAACCACTGACGTCGTCACCACTGCGTCGACAAGAGAAGGTTGACCATGTTCGAGTGGTGCTCGTGTATTCGGGTTCCTTCGGATCGGTCACCTAATTATTCGAATAAGCAAATAATAAATAAGTTTAAGCAAATATTATCAATAAATTGTTTGATTGTCAATTGTGATGTGAACAGGATTCTCCTATTAAATTAATAAACTAAACAAACTTTGATAAAATATATAGGTTGGTAGGTACTGACTTGAATTAAATCATGACATTATAATATATGCCTGTTATAAACTATATAGAAACATAAATGATGTATCTTCTATTTTCTTTTATTAATTATCAAGGAAATTCCATTTAAAATTGTAATAATTCATCAATTTTAACCTTGATAATGTGAATCTTGCTTGCTTCATGCTGAATATAACCTATAAATATATAAAACCCAATCATGGTTTTCTCGTCGAAAATAAGATGCTCTTAACATCGATAAATTATATTTTCACAAGTGATTCGAATATACAATTCCAAACCTTTGGGAAAATTAAAATATCCTATTGCGAATTCATAATCGGAACCATCCAGTATTCGATTTGTAATTTGAAAGTGGTGCGCCTCGACATACCATTTTTTTTGTATCATACTATACCATAAAACTATTTAATCAATTGTTTTGTTATGGAATACGCGATAATAAAAATAACCCATTGGAAATTTATTAAAGTAATAGGCAACAAAGAGCAAAAGTTAATAAAATTGTAAGAGATTACAAAGTAGTTATTATAGGAATTCCACAAGGTACTATTTTAGGTCCTTTATTTATGCTGATGATATAACAGTAATATCTTCAGGTGAAATACATGGGCAGGTGTAATAAGCTCAATGAACAATTATTTAAAAGTCATTGCCCAGTGGCTATAACTAAATAAATTATCCCTTAATGTATATAAAACTGTATACATTACTTTTAGTAATTAATCTTATAGTGTGCCATTTTTGACTACAGGCTTAAATAGGATGAGCACATAGAACATCTATATCATCTGTTTTTTGTTTTTTATAAACTCCACAGAATCATGCAAACAGCATCACTGACATTCTATTACGACAGTCTAAAGGCGTTATACAATACTAGCGAACCCGGCAGACGTGTCCTGTCCTAGATATAAATCTATATATATATATATATATATATATATATATATATATATATATATATATATATATATATATATATAAATTTAAAGAATAGATTGATTCAACATCGTAGTGATATAAGATTAAGACCAAACATAACATTGATTTTGAAAATGTAAAAGTTCTTGAAACAGAAAAAATACAGAAAAACGAGTTTTCCTAGAAATGTGTCACATTCAACAGAAACCTACGATGAACAATAAAACAGATATCAATGGTCTTAGCAACATTTACTGCTATCTGATAGAAAAAGACAAAAGAAATTGAAATAGATATTGCTCTATATTTTTGGTTTTTCTTGTATATGTTTAATCCTTTATTCAGAGTTAAAATTATTTTGATAACATAATACATATTTTTCTATACACATAAAAAATAATAATTTTATTATAATAGATCTCAAGAGCAAAAAATTTCAAATTCCTCAAATTACTTGACAATTTTGGTTTCTATAACAATGAAAAATTAAAATTTAGAAATGTCTATTTATTTTGTTTTATAAGTCAAATTGAAAGTATGAAAAATATATATGTTTGAGATTGCATTTGTATAATATTAGATTTTATAAATAATAAATAGATCCATGTTGTAAGTACTTAATATTTATTGATGGAAATATCATATACATTGTGGTTTTTTAATATTTTTTAGTATCGCTGATGAAGGCTGAAATTTAAACTAAGCCGAAATATACGATTTTACATGAAGATCTTTCATTGAATGCCCTTTTAGGCCGTATAACCTGAATTATTCTATCCAACATAGTTACTGTCGGCTGTGACTACCCTTTCAAATATATATATATATATATATATATATATATATATATATATATATATATATATATATATGTATATATATATATATATATGTTATATCAACCAATATTGCTGACTCTGCTAAACCCATGAACTCGACTTCACAACAATATGATGACAATGCAGTACCAGGAATATCATATTTCAACATATCGTACTTCAACTGATAACATATCCAGAAAGTCTTCTGATTACACCGTCCCGAGTATGCTGACTATGGAATCCGTGAATAGGACGCAATTAGTGGCATTTTCCCATGAGAACATTATATTGCATATTGTACATTTTTTCACTATAAATAAGGAACACTTTATAATTTTAATCATTCTGAAATGTAAATCTAAGATAAGACGAATCTATGTCAGTTTTCATAATCATCCTAACCTTACAGTTAATTTCACTTGTATAATAATTATAATTTAATTCTTATTATTAAATCATTATTAATAAGTGGTGTCAGAAGTAAATAAATAAAATAATTGTTTTTAAAAAGTCAATTAGATAAAACAAAATCTAATATATATATATATATATATATATATATATATATATACATATATAAATGGATGTTGGTATGTCTGTAACTTTGTGTGCCCACTTGCCTCGGTATAAAAGTTGAAGTACAGCAGTGCCATCTGATGGCGAGTTGTATCAAAGTTTTTAACACAAAAATATTCTATGTGCTCAAATACCTACGTATACAAATTTTCATCGCGATCATTTGAACGGTATAAAAGTGGATATGCTGCAGCGTCATCTGGTGGTGATCACGCGCTCGATAAAGACAAAAAATGAAAAGCACTCATTAGATACAAACAAAAAATTAAATTACAGGACCACCACCGAACTATCAGATACGCAGTCTACTAGTCACTATGTAGGTATATGATAGGTAACTACTATTATTGAAGAACAGTACCGATTTTCAGCTCTATGCGAAGTATTCTTTAAAAATTATTCATTTTGCTGACTAGACGTTCAATAATTGAAAAACTGTGGTTTGAAATTTTTTGTCACGTCTATCCCAGTAATATCTTCAGTATATTGAAATAACGAATCTTTAAACACATATAAATGAAAAGCTCTCAGTGATTGCTAATTGACATTCTTAAAGAGATGGAGCAAAGCTGCCAATTGAATTGACTCCAGCAGATACGAAATGTACAAATTAATCAGTGTTGTTGTACAACACTCGACCTCACCGATAAAGTGATTACACACCATCTTGTAGTTAAGAAGATACAAAACTTCGGTGTGCTTCTGATCTGAATACAAAACGACGCATTTGTGCTGCTCGGTTTCCAAACTCGGAGGTCATCTCGAATTCCGGACGAGTAGCCCAGGGAAAAGGTCGAAGTTAGCTTTGTTAAAGACGTTCGCAGGGTTGGTACCTAGGACCACGGATGGCTACATGGTGCGTTTAATGGAAAGCTAAAGCCTTCTCCGCTTTTTCCATTAGGCTGAACATGTCTTCAGCATAATCAGTGCTGTAGGTAATAGAATAACGATTTGAAGAAAATACAAATTGCTCTTTCAGTTCTTTTTAGTATGGCTTGATGGACAGATCAATGTATAAGAAATAGCTTAAAGATTAATTATTCTGATCATTTTTCTGTAGATATTTAATAAGAAATCAATTAGAATTTGAAATTTGTTCGACTGTCTTAATTTTAGCCAGACTTGGAAATTTACGTCTTATTTTTTGAATTTGATCACCAGCCAGGTCGTTTAAAGATATGGATGGACATGATCAATAAAATAATTTCAAACTGACGGTCACTGAAACATTAAAAAAATGTCGTGCCCATAAGCACAAGTAAATTGAGAATATTTTTAATCTATTAATCAAGTTATTAGCTACCACATTTTTCAATTTTTTAGGTAAATTTCTTATAGAAATATACCTATTGCGATCGTTCACACTTTTGAATTTCGAAAAAATTTCAACGGCATATTGTTATATGTCTATAAGTTAGTCCAAAAAAACATTTGGTTCAAAAGTTTATATATATATATATGGGATATTACGAAATTTGTTAACACGATAGAGGTCGCAGTTTTGAAGGTATCAAGTTCAAATTTGCTACAAAAATCAATCTCTCAAATATCTCGGTCGAGTTCGTTATTGGGCAATATCGGGTAAGTAGTTTCAAAATGGCGACCATTCAAACATTTAAAAAAATTATCAAAAAAGAGCCGTAGTGAAAATATTATTAAAAATAATTTTAGGTTATAGATATAATCAGTACCTACAACTTTTGTTCAAAGCAATTTTTCATTAAATACACAGGTAAAAAAATAAAAATTAATAAAGAAAAATAACAAATATTGATAAAACCTGAACACTCAATATAAATTTGATGTAATTGTACATTTTCTGGAGATCTTAGTATAGACCCTGATTAAAAAAATATATAGTATATTTATTGAAAAGAAATAGGCGAAAAAAAAATCTGCCTTGAAGTGGATTCGAACCCTGTCTGCTTTATATTCAACAGCCAAAACAAAAACCTCTAACCGCAAGGCTATGACAATTTTATGTAATAACATGTAGGTATACCAATGAAAAGGTTGTTAAAATTTCAATTCAATGAATTTTGAAAAATTTACCTTTCCGCTGACTACAGGCCATCGGGATTTTTTTAGTCTGTGTCAAGATCTCTGTAGGACAGATGAACTGATTTTAATATTCTTTGTCGTCTACTGTATCAAGCCAACTCGTCTATGGCCAAAAAAACATTGTTGCTCAAAATTGTAGTGCAATAAGGATTTTGATGAAACATGCCTGAAATATTTTCCTGGAAGTATTAGAATATCATTTCAAGGAGCAACTTTGAGAAAAAATTGACACAAATAAAATCTTATATTTTCTGCGAATAGGTATATTATTATTCTGGCTTGACAAAAATGAGTATGATCATAGAATTTGCTTGAGTGTAACAGTTCAGTTATGTAGATGGACAGCAGATAATTTTAATACAATTGATTCTACTAATCTAATTTAAAAAGTGTGTGTTGTTTCTACCAATTTTGATGTATATCTAAAAAGATTAAGAAAAAAACTATCTCAAAGATGAAGGTCTTAGTTTGTATTATAGAAAGAAAGAAAGGAACACAAAAACAGGAGAAGTAAATAACCAGAAATAAAGAATCATACTTTCTGGTATTATTATGGTTCATTTCTCTTTCTTAAAAAATATAATATACCTACAAAAGCTCAGAATTTCACACTGGGTTTTTTGTCATCAATAAAAATATTTCGCGATAACACTTTATTGTAAGTTCTCCTACTCTGACTACAATTTTTATCTAATGAGAACAGCACGCGAGGCAAGTATTACGCAATACATATACTTAATATTGTTGTTGTATTAGAGAAGGGAATTAGTGAACGGGCAATATCAACTTGCGGTCTGATTCAGACGTCTAATGATTACATTGTGAAGCTCATGGTGTTGATGACTACAGAGAATATAAAAAAATGTTTTGAATGTCATCAAAACGGCGGGGAAGTGTTGGGCTTTGACAACGTCTACGATCTAAGTGTACTGAAAATACATAGTATTTTCATTTAAAATAATCAATTTCGTTTGTCATTCTATATAGGTATGCTTTTTGTAAATTAGTAATGTGGGTTCAAACTCTAATAAATCTTAATCCAAAGTGTTTCTAGATGACGGATCATTTGAGTATTTCCGAAAATTTAGTCTAGTTAGATAGCTTGTAACATACCATTGTTACAAATCAAATAAGAAATAATAAAATTGAGTATTCAGAATCAGATGGTAAATAAAATATACTGTTAAAACAGATTTATTTTTACTTCTGATTGAATATCCTCAATCATTTTCTAACCTCTTAAAAAATAGCATAAATATAATATAAATAACATAATCACATTAACCGTACCATAACTTAAATGTATGTATGTCTGTATGTTTGTAAGCGCATCACGCAAAAACTACTGCATGTAAATGAATGCAGTTTCTACGATTTATTACTAAGTTCTAACTTAAAATATAGGCTCCATTCTACCAAAATTCTCTGTCTGTATGTATGTTTGTAAACGCATCATGCAAAAACTACCACTACCATGGAACTGAATACAATTTTCAACTATGTATTGCAAGAGGTCTAACTTAAAATAATGGTTTCATTCTACCGCATCTGTCTGTCTTTGTGTTTGTAGACGCATCACGTAAAAACTACTGCAAGGTATTGAATGCAGTTTTCACCGATGTATTACTAGAGGTCTATCTTGAAATATAGGCCACATTTTATCGTGCCTGTATGTCTTTCTGTATGTTTCTACAAGCATCACGAAAAAACTACCACATAGAATTAAAGGCAATATTCACCAAAGTACTTATTGTTAGAGGTCTAACTTAAAATATAAGTTCCATTTACCGCATCTGTATGTCTGCATGTATGTACACGCAACACGCAATAACTACCGAATTGAATGCAGTTTTCCACACGCACGGTGTCGTGGGCGAAAGGTAGTTCTAAATAAAAGCAAAGAGAATACAAAACCTTCATATATTCTTTACCTACTTTATTATCTATAGATACAGCTGCATCTGAGAGGTTGGCTCTTCTTAAATGTAAGTAGAACAATCTGTAAATCTAAGTCATGTTATTTGTAGGTATTTTGGGTTAAATCTTCATATATTGAGTCCATGATTCACTAGTTAAAATATTTCCAATTACTATAAATGAATCACCCTGTATAATTGAATGTTGTTCAAGGTTGATATTTTCTGTCATTAAATTATTTTCCGACATATCGATTTGCAGCAGTTATCTCTTTTATCCAATGAATAAACAAGAGAAAGGAAGGAGCATGTGCGCAAGTTGACATCTTAAACGTGCGACCAAGTCGGCCATATATGAGTCATGTCGTTGTTATGGCTGTAGTGTTTTGTATGTCTTCATAGTAATTTTTATGTTTCTTTAAACATAAAAAACACCTTTGTGTTTAACTGCGAATTTGGAACAATATGTACTTTAGTTATCTTATTGTGAATATTACGTTGGTTCATAGTGTTAATTTAGTGGCACAAGTGTTTATTTTGGTCTAGAAGCAAGTATAGTCAGTTGTGTCTGTTTTAAGACTAAAAAAAAATAAAGAAGTTAGAATAACATTTCAACGGAAAGTACTTTTCCATTATTTTTTAACTGTTTTTCACTATTTATTGATAAAAAATCATAGATTTAATTGCCAATGAAATCGTAAGCAAACAGTTATATTGGCATATCAAGGGCGTAGGCATAAAAAATATAGCATCAACATTTTTTCACTTGTACACCATATGATTTATTTCATAAAATTGCAGTTTCTCTTATAAGCACAATAAAAATCAATAAATATGATATTTCTTAGGTAGATGAAATGATAAAGTAGATATAACAAACAAATTTTTCTTAATGAGGAATCGTTTTTTGATACGCCACTGGTAACTTAAGACGCCATATGCAAGAATCATCGCGGTCAACTATCAAAATGCATTATGCTCCATCCTTTCTTTTCTTTATTCATTGCTTTTATCTGTATATCCTCTCTCTATCGTCGTTTTTCTCTATTCTATATTCATATTCTTCTTTAAAGCATCATCTCATGAATTTCTAAAAAATACAACTTTTAGCTAATGTCTACATAATAATAAAAAGATATTGAATGTATCATTTATAGTTTCCAAGAAAAAGGTGATGATATACAGGTCATTATTTATGGCTTGATTTCATGAACATGCTACCTTTAGTCCTACTTTCTCAGTCAATAAGTATTCAAATACCAATAAGCGTAGGAAGTAATTAAGATTATATACTAATAAACCCCGTATCCTCATTATAATTAAATTAAATTTAAAACATCTCCAATATATGAGGTTATTTCTGAATGTATTGAACATTTTATTTAACATAATCTACAAATATTCAAAATTGTAGACTTTTTTAGATTGAAAAAACAGGTTTGGAAAGGAAATACAGGATGGATCTGAAATATTTGCGAACATTTTAATCAGTTTATCTTCATGATTTCAGAAATAACGAAAAAGTAATAAACTATCCTTTTTTGACCGCACGGAGGAGGTATACAATTCGACTGTCTGCTTTTTTTTGTTTGACCGCGCGTTTTATATAGTAATCGTAATCTGATTTTGGTGATTTTTGATTCATTTAAAAGAGGAGGCTTGAGAAATGGTCCCATATTCATAAAAATGCAAATCCGAAATGTCCTTTTTTCCGAAAACCGCTCCCGAAGGGGGTAGAAGCGCAAATTTTCTCGAAAATGAGAGGTGGTATAATTAAAGATAGGACAATATTCGGAAACGTTTAAATAGAACATTTTTTCAAAAGAGTTAGTAAGAGGCATGTTAATTTCTCAAATATGTATATTTTTGCTATGTGGAAAGGGCGATTTCTTTCTAAAAGTCAAAATCTGTGGATTCTACATGAAAGACCTAATTATTTGTAGCAATATTTATAATGAACATTTTTCCTTAGAGTTAGGGTTTTCGAGATAAAAGAGTGGTAAATATTATAATATGCGTATTTCCGCGACGATGTTCTTAGATTTTTGAATACCAGCAGATACAAGCAAACAATACGTGGATAATGGTGAACGTTCAACGATTTTCGTAACTAATGTTACACTCAAAAGTGTGAAATAAATCGACGTTATTAGTAGGTGCACTGAAAAATACAAAATAATATTAATTCTATTGGTGCTGGTACTTTTAAAGTTGGTGCCAAAAGTTATCAATCTAACTGCAACTGCGCAACTTCAAAAGTAACAGCACCAATAGAATTAATATTATTTTGTATTTTTCAGTGCACCTACTAATAACGTCGGTCCAATTTTTTGTAAAAGATATTTTTATTATATGAGACAAAAATTCATTAAAATGTAACTACTCTGTGTGAAATATTCCATTGCCACTGCTGATTTGTAGGGCCTTAGAAATTACCCCTATAAACTATTCTTGGTTGTGTTGCTCTTTTTTAAACAAGTTCGTTGGTAATTCTTCGAATAACCATGTTGAAAACTAATTGTACTTCATTATAAACATGCCATATAAAATATGAAATGGTAAAGATCCTCACGATTTCCAAATTCTTTTCAAAGTATTCGTGGTTGTGTTAGGTATCTGTGTTAGTAGATAAGTACATAATTCTTTGTATAACCGATTTGAAACCTACGTATAGCTTATAGTTTATTTCATTATAAACATCCATTATAGGGTATGGGTAAGGGTATCGACCGCCGGCTGAAGCCAAACCGCCAATTGAAATGTTTGAATAAACTGTCAGTGGCAATTATTCTTCTATATTTTTTATATTCATTCTCTTTTGTGGTACAGACATACAGGTTTTTGACCCATTTTTTTTTCAATTCGGGATATCATATAGGTAGTTTAAAATTGTAGGGAAGGCAATAATTACTTTATGTTGAATCATGGGTTCTAACATTCTAAAGCATTTCAAACTCACCGTATATGTGTTCGTAGATTGGAATATTGGTAGAAGATCAGTTTCTAGAAAGTGATAATTTTTCCCAATAAAGCCAAACATCATTTGCTATTATTGAAATATGTGGATCGTACTCCAAAGTTACTAATTATTCACTGTCATTTCGTGCAAGCTGAATTGGTTTTATAATGACAATATTATCAATTATATCGAGACTTAATGGAATTCTTTTACCTTCTTCCTTTGAAAAACATGTATGATATCAATCAAAATGCTAGTAGTCTTGTAAAATTATAAAAGACATTATCTAAATGAACCTAATTATATTGTAACTTTTAACTACATTCAAGCATACTGTCGGCGAAAAGCGTTACCGCATTGGCGTTATCATACACGAATGAAAGCCATTCAATGTTATTTTGATAATTTAGAAGATAAGGTATTTCAATATAAACGTTTCATATATTATTGTATTGTCTGAATAAATATTGAATTGGAAATGCTCCCGCATTCATATAATTATTTGAATAAAACCGCTATAGATTATTGTGGTAATTGAAAGAGGCGAAAATACTTATATATTTCTAGCAGCAGCTAATAAAAATACACTAGTATTTTAGTATTTTCTCCTTTGAAATGCAAAACCATATATTTCTGAGCAACTTCCAAACGGAGGAGGAATTAGACTGTTTGTCGGCTTGTTTATAAAAATAACTATGTTATAGGAACACTTGAACCAATCGGAATTGGTTCAAGAGTTCATAAGCCACGAGGATATGATTTCAGAAATAATTATAATAATATAAGTCCTTCTACTATTTCTTTTCGCTTCTCTTTTCAATACTTTCGTTAAAGTAAAACACTGGCTAAACTGATTAAATTATTACGATGGCCCATATTTTACCGAATTCCAAAACGGAGGAAGCATACAATTCAACTGTGACCTTTTAGGTATATTTGATATATAAATGTACCTATTGTGATCGATAACACTTTTGTATTTCGAAAAACAAAAATTACAAAAAAGCCATACATTAAATTTTCTCAAAACTACTTTTAAGTTATATGCATCATCTGTCCGTACAACTTTCGCTTGTAGCATTTTCTCTGAAAGCAATAGAAAAAATAATAGAAATTAAAAACCGTGAAATTTACCTTTCCGCTGGCTACGGGCCATCAGATTTTTTATTTTTATTTTTGATTGACGAACCCAAAAGGAGCAGGTATACAATTCGACTGTCTGCTTTTTTTTGGTTTATACCCGCGCTGTATATAGGAAACATTCCTCTCCAAGGGGTTGTAGGACCTTGACGCTGATGGAGAGGTTTAAGCCCCTGGGAATAGAGGGCCCTAGACTTCCTAGTAAGGGGTATCCTCGACAAATTGGACCTCAATAAAATGGGCTCCCTGGGGCGCGGGGATACCTAGACTGACTACACGTAGTCGGCCTGGACCAGTACGGTTCCCGAAAGGAAGACCGTTGGAACTCTTCGGCGAATGCGTTCGTCGGGGAGGATCAACAGGCAAGTAGTTCTCAGGAGCGACCAAGAACAACCCCGTCCTTGTCTGTGCTGCGGCCTGGGACCGGGTACTTAATGGCACCCCTGTGTTTGTGCCGTGCAGGGCGATCCGTGTCGTGGGATGACGGGATCCTGGTGGCTGAGTCGGCTCGGGACTCGCTAGGCCGGAAGTCCGGCAACACTCCTCTTTGGCCCTGAGTTCCACTAGACGGACGGTCAAGACTAACCCACCTTGATCAATCGGCTGTGCTGTCCCGTCAGAGGGCCGGCTGGGTGAGTCCCTAGGGAGCATGGATCGTGCGGCAGGGGAGTGGGGCGCCGGTACTGCAAGCGACCGCTCCTAATGTCCGTGCGGGACTGGTACCAGGAACTATATCTATCGGGAAGCCCTGGCGCTCATACAGCGTCCCCAGTGCGGGCGTACTGTAAAAACTTTGGAGCAGCAAGGAGGGGCTGCGGGCGATCTGGCCAGACCAGTGGTACCGAATGACCCTCCAAAGAAGAAGAAGCTGTCGGGGGCGGAAAGGAGGCAGTTGCAGAATCGCAAGGCCGTGCAGCAGAAGGTGGAGGGACGTAGCAGCTCTCTCATCAAAACTAAGCCTAAGTCGGGCCTGGCCACTGAGGGCACGAGCGGGGGTAGAACCCTGCCGGCTCAAAGCGGTGCGTCGACGGGCAAGCGCCAACGCTCGCCCGGTAACACGCCCTCACCTGGGTCTCGTCCTGGAAAGAGGGCGAAGGCCGGGGAGCCAACGCGCGCCAAGCAGACAAAGGTTGTCTCGGCTGCACGGTCTTTCAGGGAGGCATAGTCCAGCCACCTTAGGCTGGCCATTGTCGACCGGCCGAACCAAAGCTGCCCCCCTACCGAGGAAAAGGCAACCCTTATCAAGGAGGAGCTCGGCCACATTGTGGCCAACGCGCTGGACACGGCACAGGGAAATCCCACTTTCATGCTTTGTGGCTTCGCAGCGGGTGCGCTGAGAATCACCTGCACCGATGAAGTGGCACGCGACTTTCTAGTGAAGGCGGTCGAAGCCATGAAACCTCTGTGGGAGGGAGCTAGGCACACCGTACTGCCAAAAGATTAGCTGCCTGAGCTAACCAAGGCGACTCTTTGGATCCCCGTCCTGAGGAGGCGCCTGGCTGCACAAAATCCATGGGCAGGCATACCAAGGTGGATACTCTTCCACGAGGCAGTCAAGGAAGAACCTCACGGCAAATTCCTTATTTTCGGACTCTTGAGAAAGGAGAGACGCCTTAGCCGAAAAATCAGGTAAATTATTTTACCTGCTTGGTCAGGTCACCTGCAAGGTGACCAAGTTGAAAGAGGGAGGTGAGACTGCCTCGGCTCAGGGAGCGCCCATGCAAATGGATGCACCGGAGTCAGGTGGGATTGCCGACCCACCAGTACAAGCCTGATAGCCAAAGCCACCGGTTTGGCCACAGTTAAGGCAAACCTGCACCGCTCCCGGGGGGCGACTGTTCTCCTACGTCGTCACCTGGAGGCTGAGCAGACAGCAATAGCTCTTATTCAAGAACCGTGGAGCACAGGCAACCGGGTATGTGGATGGAGCAACAGCTCCTCCCAAAGGAAAATCTTTGTTGGAGCAACCTATGAAAGACCAAGGACATGTATTTCCCTTTTACGTCATATAGAAGCCATCCTTCTGACAGGACACTCAGGACGCGACCTAACGGCTGTGCAAGTGCGCCTGGACTTCGGAAAGGGCAAAGAAGAGGATATTGTAGCCTCATCCTACCTGACAATAGACGCCACAGAGCCACCCCCCAGCAAGAAACTGGCGAAGCTGGTCGACTTCTGCGAGCAGGGGAGAAAACACCTCATAGTAGGGTGTGACGCAAATGCCCACCACTACGCTTCGGGCAGCGAAGACTGCAACAGCAGAGGTAGGGCATTACTAGAATACCTGTTAGGGACAAATTTGGAAATCCTAAACCCAAGGAATGAACCCACGTTCGTAACCTCGTGGTTTCAGACGGTGATTGATATCTCAGTTGCGACACAAGAGATCTCCAAATCAATCGTGGAATGGAGGGTCAGCTCCGAAGCCACCCTCTGTGACCACAAATGGATAATAATGAGGTTCTTAGCAGTCAAGATATCAAAAGAGCCGTATCGGAATCCCAGGAAGACAGACAGGGAAGCGTACCTAATGCACCTGGATCTTCCATGGGCAATGATGGGGCGGCCAATCAGATATCGTCTGTAAAGAACCTAGACAAGCGGGTCAACGCTCTCACTGGGCGGATTATGAGTGCTTATGAGCACGCCTCGCCGTTGAGTAGAGGCCAGCTCAGACCTGGCTCCGCCACATGGTGGAGCATGAGTCTTGAGATCAAACGGACCCACCTGCGGAGACTCGTCAAAAGAGTCAAGTCATCCCGAAATACGTCCGACTGGGAGGTCTACAAACTAGACCAAAGGTCGTATAAGAAGGAAATTTGCTCAAAGCACCGGGAATCATGGAGATTCTTCTGTAAAGAGACAGAAAGTACACCTGCAGCATCCCGACTGCTTAAGTTGATCTCCAAAGATCCTAGACAAGTGGGCTGTGTCAGAAAGGAGGACGGTACCGATACTGACACTGCTATAGACACAGCAAAAGCACTTCTGTTAACATATTTTCCAGGGTCGATATTACTAGGGAACGTCACGGAACTTCCTCACAACTCGGGATGTCCCTCTGTGGAGGACTGGCAATTGGCGAGAGAAGTCGTAAATCGAACCGGAACAATACAGGCGGTCAAGGCATTCTCCCCATAAAAGTCGCCGGGCACGGATGGGATTTTCCCGGGTCTCCTTCACTGGGGACTGGGAACTGTACTGGACGAACTGGTGGATCCTCAGGGCGTGCCTTGCATTTGCACACGTACCCGAGAAATGGAGACTAGCCAGGGTAGTCTTCCTACCGAAACCAGGCAAGAGTGACTACTCATCTGCCAAATCATACCGTCCAATTTGCCTTACCTTGTTTTTACTGAAAACATTGGAGAGGCTATGCGACGACTGGATCAGGGGTAACGTCTTAACCCAAAGACCGTTACACCCCAACCAATTCACACACCAGGACAATCTACGGAATCCGCTCTCTACATTCTGGTGAGCAGGATAGAGAGAGCCCTAGACAATGGCGAACACTCTCTAGGAGTCTTCATAGACATCGAGGGTGCGTTCGATCGAACTACCTTCGAAGAAGTCAATACAGCTCTTCGGGCCAGAACCGTACCGCCAGGTTTGCGCAGATGGATAGGAAATGTACTCGAGAGCAGAATAGTTGAAATTAATGTCGCAGGCGCAACTGTCTCTGGGTGTGTTACGAAGGGCTGTCCTCGGGGAGGGGTACTCTCCCCCTTGCTATGGAACATAGTAGTAGACGACCTTCTAACGACCCTGAATGACGAAGGCCTGTACACCATAGGATATCCGGATGATATAGTCATACTGCTGACAGGGAAGCACATTGGAGTGCTTTGCAAACTGATGCAAAGGGCACTACGCATCCTAGAAAAGTGGTGCAGGGCAACGTCTCTATCAGTGAATCCCCACAAAGTAGAAGCTATGCTCTTTACCAGAAAGTAAAAGGTGGGCGACATAAAAATGCCTAAACTAAATGGAACCCAGCTTAAGCTATCCAACGAGGTGAAATACTTAGGGGTGGTAATCGAGAGAAAACTGACCTGGGGAAAACATCTGGACAGCAAGCTGGACAAAGCCAGTGCAGCTCTATGGCAATGTCGAAGAGTTGTAGGTAAATGCTGGGGCCTATCGCCAAAGGTCACCCTATGGTTGTGCACAGCGGTAATAAGGCCCATGATAAGCTACGGTTCAATAGTTTGGTGGCAAGGCACTAAATTAAAGATTGAGAAGGACAGACTTGCAAGACTACAGAGATCTGTCTGAATCGCCGTCACTGGTGCCATGAGGACCATACCATTTGTTGCGGTAGAGGCGTTGTTGTGCTTGCCACCCCTAGATCTATATCTGGAGGGGGCAGCACTACTGATCGCCCTTCGTTTGAAAGATAGTGGAACATTAAGGATGCACAAGAGCGTGAAGAGTCATACAGCCATCTTGGAGGAGGGCCTCGCCAGAATACCACTCCTCGAGGCCTGCTCAGACCGCATTGCACTCCTATTCAGCAAATGCAAATACCACGTTTGTTGGGAAGAAGCAGACCCACGCACTGTGCCGACAATAGACGTATACACTGATGGGTCTAAAAAGAGGGACAGTACAGGCATAGGAATCTTCAGTCAAGACCTGCAACTATCTCTACAACAACCACTCGGGAAGTATGCCACCGTATTACAAACGGAACTAATAGCACTAGCTCGAGGGGCTAATGAGATCCTAATGACCAAGGTGCGAGGACGAGTAATACCATTCTTCAGAGACAGTAAAGACGCCTTAAAAGCGCTTGAAAAGGGCAGGTACGACGCGAGAACCACGCTGAACTTCTACCGCGAACTGTCGGAACTAGCGAATGAAAATGTGGTGGAACTAGCTTGGGTGACAGCACATGATGGGAATGAGGGCAATGACAAGGCGGATAAGCTGGCGGGTGCTGCTTCGTCGGGAACAATGTGTGGGCGCAAACCGGCAGTACCCATCACACCGCACGTCAGGGCCAACCTCATTAAAGAAGACACACACCTCAGACACTGTCGAAGACTGCCTAGCTTTGCCCCGGGCCAAACTACGCTCACTTGTAAGCATCCGGACCGGGCGTGCTGCGCTAAGAAAACACCTACATACAATGGGTTTCATCGACGACCCGACATGTCGGGAATGCATGGAGGAGGAAGAAACAGTGGAGCATCTCTTCACAGAATGCCCCGCTTTATACGACTTTCGTAAGGCCATCCTAGGACTGAAGTGGCCGGATCTGACGCACCTCGCCTGCGGCAATCGTGAGATATCTGGACCAGGTTGTCGGGATACTCGGGGAACCGTAGGTCTGAGGAGCAAGGGGGAGAGGCACAATGGGCCGAATTGGCCTAAGTGCCCGCTTTGGCACCCCTGCGTCAAATAATAATAATAAAAATATAGTAAAAATACTCCGATTTTAATGATTTCCGATATCTCCCTCCCTCCGAAACCGCCACCGAAGGTGGTGGAGGGAGCAATTTCTCTCAAAAATCGAAAATCTGAAATGGCAGAATTAAAGATAAGACAATATCCGGAAAAGTTTAAAATGAACATTTTTTCAAAAGAGTTACGGTTCGGCTATGTGGCTATTTCAGACGGCCAAACTAAAGACCAGATTATTTCTAGATACATTTAAACTGTACATTTTCTCCATAGAGTTACGGGTTTCGAGTAATATCAGTGGTAAAATGAATATTTTTTATTTAAAAAAAAAGAAAAAAAACTCAATCATAAAGTTAAATGCATAATAACAAATGTTTGTAGCTGGTAAATTTCATTAATCTCACGATTTTTGTCCCAATGAAGGTAACAAGCGTTACCGAAAGCTCGACTTTGATTAAAGAGTTTTAATTTTATTGGCATTTTGAAAGCAACCCCAATCATTAAAAAATCATTATATATATATACCTATAAATGGTTGGTACATTAAAAAATACAAAATAATTAATAAATGAGGTAGTGTACTTAGTGATAGAAGACTTTTGGCACCAACTTCAAAACTACCAGCACAAGTGGAAATATTTCATCAAGTGCATAGAGGCAGATAATTTGCGCAGGTTGCAAGTAAAATTGTATAAAAAGTAATCATTATGATAATATGACCGATCGATAGATTTCTGTAAGATACATCTATACACTTAAAGAAAATAAATTCTTATTTAAAATCTGTTGCTAAGTCGGAGAAATGCAAATACTCACAAGCGACATGAATTTGTCTCCTGTCCTCGGCTGATCCTCCGGGAAATCTGGGATTGTCTGCTCGGCACACTAGATCCTTGCCGTCGTCTTCAGGCGCAACATTGAAAGACAGGATGCTGCCTGTGAACGTTTCGGTTTCTTCTTCCTTTTCAAATACAATTGAATTTACAATATTACATTTGTCAAGTTTTTTTTCAGGATCTGGTTTTCCCACTTCTCTTTTTATACAGAAGTAAGGGAAAAAGCCACTCAAATTTTTAGAATGCAATTATCAAATGCCAACACTTTTGATGATTTTACTCAAAATATATATTTTTGAGCAAGTAATCAAGACATTATAAAAAATAATAAAACTCGAATGTTACTTATATCAAGCCGTCCCGTCGGTCGTAAGCAAAAAACGATTCAAATTCAGTTATTTTAGAAAAAAATTATTATTAAACGTACATCAAATGAAGTTACATTGACACTCTCTGATTTAAGTTCGTGCTTCGATTTCTTTTTATAACAAATATGTAGATAATACAACAATTTAGTATTATTTACGAAATACTAAAATTAGCACATAGCGAAAGAGCAAACCACAAATGCATAGAATTACATGACATGACCGAAAATAACTTAAGCGGAAGTTGTTCTATCCTATTGTTTACAGTCAGATCACTAACAAAATTTATTGACTAGCTTTAGACAGCACAATTAAAAACTAAAGATCAAATACAAAATTGTAAGAGCTGGAATAAACTAGTTTGATACAAATCAATGGGAGCCCATACTTGGAGGCATTTTCTGAAGGATCTGGTATGTCACAGACCAAATCCGCTTCTCGAGTAGGTATTTGTGTGTAATCCTATGAATCTGGTCTTCTTATAACTAACATTATCCCATAGTCACGGTGAAAGATATTAAAATTGAATTCAAAATATCAGAAAAGCGATAGATGGAACTGCAGACCTAGTCAGCTGGTCCGATCGATCAAAAAGTTTTTCCGTGTATGGGCACCTCTTTTCTACTAGAGCAAATTTCTCAAATCCATGTATTAAATGAAGATTAGTGATATCCCGTAGGAACTTTCTCAACCAAATATCAAAATATCTATGAATATTCGATTTATGTAAATATCTGTGAATAAACGCATAATTGAAATATATTTTTGAGCCAAATGTTTTCTTTGGAAACTTTACTTGCAATTTATATTTAAAATCTTGATTTTGATACTTGAACAAATATCCTAGTGTTTAAAATAAACAAACAAACACAGCCGTATTGATAATCAATTTAAGTTCGGTTCAAGTTTAGTTTGTTATTAAAGCTATCACATTGGATATTACGTCAATTATAGTAACTTACAAGCAAATTAAACTAGCTCCGAAATAAAAGTGATTATGAATACGGTTGTTAATATTTTTTAATGTGACATTTCAAGTTGTATTGAGTACGTCACTCACCAAAGTTTTCAGAAATAGTATTTTGTAAACTTTGCTCTCACTGACAAATATCTTATAGAAGAAACGCACGTATCTAAACATATGTAAAGAAAAACTAATATGGCCTCCTCTTTATTAGAGCAACAAAAGCCAAAACAACAGTTTTTAGAATTTTAATTTTTGTCTGTCTGTATGTTTGTACGTTCATCACGAAAAAACTACTGCATACAATTAAATTAAGTTTTCACCGATATATTACCAGAAGTCTAATTTAAAATATAAGCTCCATTTTACCGCGTCGGTCTCTCTTTTTGTATGTTTGTATACGCATCTTGCAAAAACTACTACATGGAATTGAATGCATTGTTACCGATGTAGTGCTAGAGGTTTAATTTAAAATATAGGTTCCATTTTAACGTGTATGTCTGTTTGTACACGGAAAAACTACAGCATGGTATTGAATGGTGTTTTCCACGTCCACGAAGTCGCGGGCAATAGTTAGTGGTTAATAAAAATTAGTTTGGAGTGGTTTAAGAGTTCAAGAAGATCACATATAATGAGGCTCACCCCCAACGATGAGGAAAAAAAGTAACTCACATAAAGTCGAACTAGTATTATTTCGATTTCTTAGCTAGATTATAAAACTTCTAAATTTGTGAAATGAGAAAATCTATATAATCACTTACTATAATATTTCTGCAAAGATATGAAGAAGAGTCGAACAATTCATGCATACACAAATTTCTGGGTATTTCGTTATATCGTCTGTTTAACACAGTAGAATGAACGGAAAAGTTGACGACCCTTTGAGAATTTGCCTTTGATCCTTTAATGAACGGACACAAGTCCTATTTGGGTCGTTGATAATCTTAGAGTACATGGGGCTAAAACTAATAGCCTTTTGGCATTTTAGTACTGGGAGGAAGCTCCTTTAGGTAAGTTTGAATTAATTATAGCAATCTGATACCTTCACGGATATCACATCACAATATGTTATTACTATATATTAATAAAATTTATAGCAAAATAAGTAATATATACATAATATACAAATAACTTCACGTATCTTCGATATCTATCATCAAATACACGTTCAACATTTTCATTCCGTTAGCGACAACGTATTGAAAAGACCGTTAAAGGCATTATTCCTAACAAGATACGCGCCATTGGTAGAGCACAATAAACACGACCGGTTCTAATAGTTAGAGTGCCGCTAGCAAGGCTTCCAAAGAATTAGTCCGGTAGTCTCGATATTGTAACACCTTGTAACTCACTTACCGTCACGAGGGCATTCCTAATGGCCTTTCCATCAAGTAGCCACGTTAGTTTGGCAGGAGGATAAGAACCAGAAGTTTCGCATCTTATGCTCTGTGACTTGCTGATAGATAGTAAATCATTAGGGCTGACAATTTTTACTTTGGCTGGTTTTACTGAAATAAGAAATAAACAAATTAATGGATGTCGAAGCTTCATAGACCAATAAATATTGTGATCGTTACAGATAGGTATTCATAATTCTTGATTAGTTGAAGGAACAGCTATGATATATCAGATAAACTAGTTTATATCATCTGAAATGCATGCAAAATATATTCATCTATATTCTGCCAAATCTATGTTTTCTAGGTCGGACATGTTGAATTATTCCAGTATTACTTCAATATATATCTAACTTACAGAAGACAGTTAATGGAACTTCTCTTGAGATATAACCGGCTTTCTCAGAAGATGAAGCTCTACACTCCAATCGGGACCCTCTCATATGCCTTGGTGTGTTGGCTATTATTAGCTGATTGACAGTGGTTAAAGATGCTCGACTTGAATCGATGACGCCATCCAAAAGTGTTCCGTTATACCACCAAGTTAGACTAGGCTTCGGTCTACCTGAAATAATTTAAATAATCAACCCATATAAATTAAGCAAAAAATAGATTTATTCTCAAAGAATATCATTCAAGGTACCTACACTTTCGAACAACAACTCAGCGGCATTTCTTTATTAATTAAAAAGGGGTACCGATAGGAAATGTCTGTGCTACAAAATAGGCATCTTGCACGCAATAGCGAGAAGCGGAGAAGATTTCAACTCGAAAACAGCTCAACATAATTTGATAGAACGAGAGTAAAACGCATCTCTAAAACAAAGTAGGAAAAAATTATCAGAGATGCAATTTCGCATTTTCTAACTGTTTAATCATATTTTGACTAAATAATTCATATTGTTTATTTCGCAATGGTCGAGTAGACGGATTATTTTAGTAGAGTTGAAAGCGGTAGTAAAGTCGTGTGGTAGTGTGAGTGGACCTACCAGATAATTTATTGTAGGAGCTAAGGCTATATGGTTCTTATTTTAAACGGTTTTCAACAAACTCGACAGACTATAAGGTCAATTCGGATATTTCATATTTCAAACCCATTTTGTAGATAGACATTATAGTACAAAGTCATGATGAGTGTTGAAAATGCAAAATTAAAGATAAGACAATATATAGAAAGGTTTAAATTGATTTAAAAAAACGGTTTACGAGTTTCAGAATTGTTAAAATTTGAAATATGTGTATTTTCGCTATGTATAAGGTCTCCAAATAATACTCGTAACAAGTACAAGCAAAGAATGTACCTACATGGGTTCTGCTTTGGTATACGTGAACCGTCAACGAATTTCTTGAATAATGCGTAAAAAAGCGTCAAAAGTGTAAAATAAATATTTTTTTACCACAGAAAAATACAAAATAATATTAATTCTATTGATGCTGCTTGTGAAGTTGGTGCCAAGAGTCTTCTATTTAACTACAATTGCACAACTTCAAAACTACCAATACAAATAGAATTAATATTATTTTGTACTTTTCGATGCATCAACTTATTAGTTGCCTTTATTAAGGCGGTCCAGTTTTATGTAAGATATATTTTTTAGAGCGTACGAAATAAATTAATTAAAGGAACCCCCATAATTCTATTCTCAATTTTATTATAGAGCTCAATCTGTTTTCATACTAATTTCATTTGAAAAGAGATTTAATATTTTGCATCGGAATGTGGTTCCTAGCTACGATAATTGAGACTAAATGGAATTGTTCCATATTATGACTCCTTGAAATCCATCCAAGACCTACTACTTTTATTGGGCATATTTTAGCAAAAAAATGTTTTCAAATTTTTCGTCAAAGATTAGGTAGGCACTCGAGCTAGTGAACTAAACGTTTCCATTGATTTCTCTTGATCCTTTTTGCAAAGGAGATTTATCCCAAAGTCTTATTGGTCCACCCGTACAACTAATATAAATAATTTGATTTTGACTGTTCATCTTTTAGCTGCTAAGTACGATGATACAGGTTATCATACTCGTTTATTTAGATATACTTGTAAGTAATAAAGTTGACATTTTTCTATTGACAGTCTGGTGGGCTTCATAAATACCTACATAAAAATATTATAACTTCACTATATATAATATCCGTAAAAATACATAAATTTCAAAGAAAGCCAAGTTTATAATAAAACGTGCAAGATAAATACCTATACTGAATAACGGCTTCGATAATAAAATAATAAAAGTAGTGAAATTTAACTGGATACCATATTCTTTCGATGTTCCTTAGATTATTGCCAATTACATGAATAACGTTCTTCAGTTGCATTAAAAGAAAATTGGCCATGTTCTGTGCTAGTCAGTGATGCGACTTGGCATGTTCGAAAGTAGTCTTATTAAATAAAAACTTTGTCTTCTATACCAAATACCAATTCCTTATGTGATGATTTTTGATTTTTTCCTGTATGAAAGACCATTTACCTACCATCACACCAATTTTCATCTTCCTAACTTTTCTGGAAATAATCATTAGGTACTTTTCATGAGTAAATCACTTAGTGGTAGAAATAATGATTTTCGGACATCATTGTCTCTTGAATACTGGGAGATTTTCTATCGAAAATTGAGACTTGGTAATTAGATTAGATGTGTCTTACTAGACACAAAAGTACAAGTTGTTAGGTCAAATACATTTTTAGTTATGGAGGGGTCGGAAGTGGCCTGAAACGGATCGCGTAATATAACCCACTGCTGTTCCGTCACCCTATTGCTATACGAACTTCGCTGAAACACTGTGGTGTGTCTGCATACTGATAACCCTATTTTCTGTTCCGAATCTCTTCTATAGATGTCATATTTAGTAGGCATTTGGCATGACGATTACGATAACATTAATTTATTGAAGCTACTTAACAAAGATTCATCCTCTCCATTTCACTTCAATTATTACGAAATGTCCAAAAGCTATATCTTTCAAAGATGGCGGACTAGTTATTTTTTATGCCCCTCATGATATAGGTATCAGTTAAAAGGATTTGCTGTGAAGAATACACACCGACGTCATTAGTTCGTGCACTGAAAAATACGAAATAATATTAATTCTATTGGTGCTGCTACTTTTGTAGTTGTGCAGTTGCCGTTAGATTGATAACTTTTGGCACCAACTTCACAAGTACCAGCACTAATAGAATTAATATTATTTCGTATTATTCAGTGCACAAACTAATAACGTCCGCCCATCACGAAAATCGTTGAACGTTCACTAATACCAGAGGTGATAGTACTTATCGTATTACCCACGTATATTCGTTGCTTGTACTTGTTATTATGTAGAGATCGCTGCGGAAGTACGCATAAGTATTTTAGATTTAACCATTTTATCATCACTTAACTCCAAAGCCGTAGCTCTAAGGAAAAAAATGTTGCTGCAAATATTATTGTCTTTTATGTGGTACCCAGAGATTTTCAGTTTTTGAAGGAAATTGCCCTCTCCACATAGCGAACATACACATATGTGAGATTTTAACATGAATGTAACTCGAAAGACGTAACTCTTTTGAAGAAATGTTCAAATTAAACGTTTCCGGATATTGTTCTATCTTGAATTCTGGCATCTCGAATTTTTGATTTTCGAGAAAATTCGCCTTTACACCCCCTTCGGGGCCGGCTTTCAGAGAGAAGAAGATTTCGAATTTAAGTTTTTACGAATATTGGACCATTTCTCGATCTCCTCTTTCAAATGAATCAAAAATCATCAAAATCGGAATATGTTTACTATACTATATAAAGCGCGAACAAACCAAAAGAAAAGCAGACAGTCGAATTGTATACCTCCTCCGTTCGGGGTTCGTCGGTCAAAAATAATATTAGTTCTACTGGTACTGGTAATTTTATGGTTGTGCAGTTGTAGTATTATTGAAAACTTTTGGCTCCAACTTCAAAAGTACCAGAGCCAATAGAATCAGTACTTATTATTTTGTATTTTTCAGTATACCAACTAATAGAGTCGGTCCAATTTTTTGTCAAAAATATTTATTTCACACTTTTGAGTGTAACATTAGTCATAAAAATCATTCAACGTTCACTAAAGAAGATAATACGTTTCTTATTGTAACGTTTAACCCTGTGCTAAACGTTGTGGGGTGAGTTCACTTGCGTAATACTCTAAGTTCGCAGATTGCTTCCAATGGTTTATTTCCGAACACTCTGTACACGACCTTCTGTTGTAGTACAACTGTCACCACTTGTCACCTTGACAAACTATACCATCACTGTCTTCACCGACAGAACTACTATTAACATCTAATTCCACAGACTGACAGTTATCAACTGACTTTATAAGACTCACTGACTTCATAAGACTGACTCTTTCCCGTGATCGACACTGCTTTATATATCTGAATCATGACATGACATTCATCGAAAATGTTCTATGAATATCTAGATGCACATAATAACGTTCTAGAGCCTTGTCAAACTGACAATAGTATGAAAAATTGTACCTCACATATAATTTCTGGAAGGATCAAGAATAAATCTACTATAATTCTAGAACTACATAATGAAATATACAAGCAAGGACTATTGTAAACGTTGTAGAATAAATAGCTAATAAAACGAATAATAACCGTAAGTACATGACTACCTATCCACGTTACATTATATTTATCCAGATATTTCAAAACATCGCGAAAATACACATATTTCAGACTTCCCACTGCTGTAACTCGAAAACGGTACTTTTTTGAAAAAATTTCCAATTTAAACGTTGCCGGATACGGTCTTTTCTTTAATTTTGTCGTCCCAAGTTTTCAATTTCTGAAAAAAAATGCCCTCTCCATCCCCTTTGGGTGAAATTTTTGAGGGGGACGGACAAGAAAGAACAATAGTTCTCTATCAAATGGAATAAAAATCATAAAAATTGGAGCACATTTACCATTTATAAGGTGCGAACATCCATAAAAAAACATGCAGACAAACAGTCGAATTTTATACCTCCTATACCTAATATAAATATTTTCTGACATGCGCAAACAAATTTATGAAAATATGAACAAGATAAGGTTCAAATTCAAAGGTTAGCGGTAGTGGTTAGTTGGATTTTGGATATTTATGTTTTCGATTTTCAAAAGTGTTTATTGTTTAGTTTAGCTAGTCACAATTCATAATGCATAATATAGAAGATATTAGTCAATATTCAACTGGACATCAAAGTAGGAGCACGATTTCCTGATCTCGTGCAATTTGAACAACAATTTAACAAAGTTTGTCAAGAATAATGTGTGCAATTTTTCAAAAAGGATGGAACAGCAATAAGTGAATCAGCTAGAGCAAAGAAAATTTCTCGATTTTTAAATGCCGATTTAAAATATTGTTCCATACGTTGGCGTTTTATTCACGGTGGAAGGCAGTTCAAGCAACGAGGCAAAGGTATTTGAAAAGTTCTGTAAGTCGCCAAATATATTAAAAGTAGCCTATTGGAATTGTTGAAATATACATTACATATTATTTGTTCTAGCACACTCCGAAAAGAGAATATTCCTATGTCCCGCTTATATCCATATTAATATACCTAATAATATCAAGTACAGGACATGATTTCGTTGTTTCTAGTGTTGATCAAAATCATTATGTGTCAGAGGTGATGAAGTTAATATTTTTATCCATGTATTTTCTATACGAATCGACTGTATATTTATTTGAACTTTTTATAGCAATTATTCCAGTATTTGCCGCATAATAGACGTTTATCTGAAGATATAAAGGTTGACAGTAAAAATTTGCTCAAAATGAAAGCTAATAAGCATATGCTAAGAGCTGATTTGAAAACACAATTAAATAAATCCATAACTCTAAAACAAATTAGAAATTTGCAACAGGAGAGCAGAATCCATCAGAACAATGACTTGCAATTTGTTTTGGAGAAAATTCAATGTATATTTAATAAGTCGGCGAAAGCTCAGGATTCATGTTTTAATGACATATTATTTTAGATGCCAACTGATACCTTTTCATTGATAAGAATGATATTTTTGAAGGGTTATTTTTTCTTCCAACGAAAACATTCATGCACTGGCTGTATATCCAGATATAAGGGTCCTGTTTATATTATTTGGAATATGGAAGCCTACAGTGGTGTTTAGAAACATTTAAAAAGTATTTGTAAACACAGCGATAACTCAGATAAAAAATATAACGTCTGATAAAGACATGATAGAAAGAGAAATATTATGAACGTGTTTCCCACATGCATCATTGCATATTTGTGTATTCCTTGTACTTAAAATATTCCGACGTGAAATTACCAGCGAAAAATTTAAATTTGCATCGACTACCAGAGACATATTATTGGAGTTGCTTCAAAAATTGGTGTATTCGAAATCACAAGAAGAATTTAGTGAGATTTTTGAGAAAATAAAAACAAAATGTGAAAGAGTTGCTAACTATTTGAATAGTAATTGGATAGCTATTAAAGAAGAATGGTGTCCTTTCTGAAAGTAATTTTCTCAAAAAGAAGAACAACAGACATGAAGAACTTAATGCAACATTGGAAGCTGTCATTGATAAACTCATTTCGTTAGTAGAACTTATTGATAAATTAGCTATAATAAACAAATCTTTAGAAAATAAAAAAAAGCTCGGGCTGCAAACAATTTAAATAAAGCAACTACAACTTGTTACAAAGGGGATTGGTTTCAAGACAAGTACTCATAATTGTTAACACCATATGCACTTGAAAAGAAAATGTCACAATTTTTATTTAGTTCAGTGCTGTTGACAATTAATGAAAATCAAGAATTTTATGATATAATAGGCAAACCAAGCACCTCAAAACTATTGTTCAGTCCTGCAATTATTATTTCTCAAATTCCATGGGATTGCCTTGTAAACATATATTTATGATAAGGAACCACAAAATCTTTTTGATTTTAATTTAATAGGTACTTGATTGATGGAAAATATCATACTTCTTAAAACATTGCACTTATTTCACAAACAAGAGTTAACACTGAAAATATC
The DNA here is from genome assembly GCA_958507055.1 of Crioceris asparagi. NCBI lineage: Eukaryota > Metazoa > Arthropoda > Insecta > Coleoptera > Chrysomelidae > Crioceris > Crioceris asparagi. Next base: position 54,008,870 of record OY293826.1, on the reverse strand, counting down.
TAGTTTGTTTGAGAACATAGTCTTAGTGGTTGACGCAGCAGAAGAAAATAAGAAGAGGCACCTAACATCACAAGTGAAATACAGGAAGACATTTGTCAAAGCAAACTAGCTAGCCTTCTAGCTTCTGATGTTGGTGGCGAAGATTATAATAGTATAAACAAATCGTTAAAAACTTCCTAATTAGTAATATGCAAACTGGAAACTACACCATTTTTTATGCTCTGGTTAATCAGTCTGACTCAGAATAAAAGATTTAGGAAAAAAATGAAGATCATTTTTTACACGTACAACAGGAACGAAATTTAAGCAATAACTTTAGACTTAATTATATTACCGAAGAAGATGTGATATTAGATGATATTTTGTACCAAAGCTCTTGAGATATTAATGATAATAGAACTACAGATGAACTTGATGATAGTAGTTACATTAATCCCGAGTGGAAGATATATAAAACCAATTGAAGATAATTTTCTAGATCTGCAACAGGAACCAAATTTAAGCAGTAACTCTAGACTAAATAATATGAAGAACCGAAGAAGATGTGATATTAGATGATATCTTGTGCCAAAGCTCTTGTGATAATCATGATAACAAATCTATAGATGAACTTAATTAACGATAGTAAATACACCGATGAGACCATTCAGAAGATATTTGAGAAATATTAAAATTTTGTATTGTACTTCTCACAAAAAAATTGAAAATAGTAATAATCAACATATCATTGATTGCTAGATTGATTGTAGTTACGACCCGAATCGAGCGTATATTAATGAACCATTTGAATCTTTCTAAAATAAAAATCCTTGCTTGTAAAGAAGAGGACGTGCTGCTGGCAGTGACATTATTGGATTCACAAAATGAAAAAAAAAGAAGACTGATGTTAGAGACTTCAATAAAAAAACTAAGAAAAAATGGATAGTATCTAACGATACTACCAAACAGTTATATTCTGGATACAAAGCAGATTCAACTTAATGACTTGCTCCCAATAGATAAAATCGACTTAAGAATAACAGAATTAAATATTTATACTATAAAACATATTTCGGAAAAAAATTTTGGGAAAATAATTAAAAAAATATAAAAATTATTTGAAGGATAATTGAACTTGAGTTTGTACAATTTGCGAAAACGAAATTTTAAACGCTGATCCCAGCATTCGTTGCGATGTCTACCTTCACTGGCTACACTTAATGTAACGGTAATAAATAAAGATTGTCAGATGCGCTTAAATGCGAAACGTGTTCTATTTGATATTTCGTAATAATTTAATCTTTTGTTTAGCTGAAATAATATGGAACAAATTGTACGTAAGCAGCAGAATGGTATATGTATTTCAATAATTAAGCTGTATCTATATTATTGCCAATTTTTATTTTTTCTGTAATAAATTGTAATCTTCAGTCAAATATATCGTTTAGAAATTGTTCCGGTTTATTACAACTAGAAATTATTTTATATAATGAGGTAATCTTTTGTTCAGTTGAAAACAGATGAAGAGCATTATGTATTTATTTTCAAGCAATTATTGAAATAATTATTTTATTTTCATTATGTTATCAGAAACGGAATAAAATAATACTAACAAGTAAAATTTTTGAAAAAAAATAAAAATCGTTTTTATTAGGCATTTAAGATTTAAACCGTACCGATGAGTACCTACTATTGCTATCCTTTTTTCGATTTTAACTATACTTATGCCAGCATAACAAATTACTGTTTGTCTACCACAACACAAAATTAAACTTTAAATTAACAACAACGTCTGACGTCTGACAATTGCAACATAACCATAGACGACCTTCCAGAGAGTACCTATATACCAGAGAACGAGACGTATATATACGCTCCATGCTTGTGCGTAATTCCAGTGACGGATCCCATTGTCCGACATTGTCGTTCCATGTCGAAAAAATAATGATCTTAGTTGAATGAGATAATTATAATTACCAATATTGGATCACACTTATCATAGGCATTCATTGAAGTTGGCCTAGGTGTAGTATTTCCATGCTATTCCTGTCTATAGCTGGTGGAGTACCATAGCTATCTGCAAAAATTAAATTGAATATTTGCATTCTTGATGAAATGCAGTTGGAAGACAACCCAACGAAGTAATAAATTTGAAAAATGTAAAACGTTTGTTATTATTATGACATTGGAATCTGCTTGAGCTTTACAGAAAAATTCTTTGAATATTATATTAATTATCACTCTTGACATTATTCATTTTGAGAAAAGAGAAGGAAATTGTGTTTATTGGTTTGTTTGTCCATGTTTCACGCTTCAACGAAGTGACCGATTGACCAGATTTTTGGTAAGCAAACAGTTTAAATGCCCAAAATTTTTATGGCTCCTGGCATTTAAAGGGGTAAAATGGTAAAAATTTTTATGGAAAAATAATAATAAATAGATTAAACAAATAAACAAGGAGGTGAAATGAGGTGAATAGTTCTGAAAGGTTGACAAAGGTTTCGTTATTGACTGTTGTTTGGAACGTTGATGGCGAAAATGCTATTATTATTGAAGTTGGCTAGTAATGTTACGAGTATAATGGTTATAATAGAATCAGTTTTTGAGATTACATAAAGTTATGGAATATAAGGAAATTTTTGATCACGATACAAGACGCATTTCTCAAATATTACAAAGCACAACCGAATGAATGAAAATGATAATTCCCAACAATTTCATTTTGAGCAACTTTTTAGTGTCACTCTTAATATATGTATATATATATATGGGGTCATGATGGCTTAGTGGGTTAAGGCGCTGGAAATGCGTTCGTAGCCTGCGAGAGCCTATCGTGAACGCGGGTTCGACTCCCGCCAGTGCCATGGTTGTTGTTTGTGCTGGACCCGTGCACAGTTATTTCTATACCTTTTCGGAAATATGTATTCCAGTTATTAAAAATAAATGGATGTCGAGACCTTTGAAATCATATCTTTACTAGAATCATTTGAAATTGTAATTACATTGATTGAAAGATCACTCCCTATTTTTAGCTTCCTATCTGACTTTAACAGGCATGTTCTTACATTCAAAGGCGGATGAGTTTTAGATCATGGTTGTCTCTATCGTTATTAACTTACCTCTTACACAAAATGAATCTGATATGTATCAAAACTAGAAACAACGAAATCATCTCCTGTATCTGATATGAATATGAGCAGGATACAAGTTATCTTTTCGGAGTGTGCTATAACAAATAATAGCTACTGTACATTTCAATTATTCCAGCAGGGTATGTTTATTTCTTTGGCAACTTACTGAACTTTCTGAACCCCTTTGCATCGTTGCTTGAACTGCCTTCCACCGTGAATACAACACCAACGTAGTTATAGAACAATTTTATAATCTGCTTTAAAAATGGAAATTTCTTTGCTTTAGTTGATTCAATTGTTCTTGCATCCGTTTTGAAGAATTTCACACATTTTTCTTGACGAACTCTGTTAAATTATTGTTCAAATTGCACGATATCAGCAAATCGTGCTTGATGTCAAGTTGAATACTGACTAATATCTTCTATATTATCCACTATGTATTATAAAAAAAACTAAACCATAAACATTTTTGAAAATTTAAAACATAAATATCCAAAATCGAACTAACCACTATAACCGCTATATAACCTTTAAATGTACACCTTATATTTTTCATATTTTCGTAAAGTTGTTTGCGCATGCCAGAAAATATTTGGACGGTGTAGGTAATTTTCTGAAAAGAAATGTCTAGTCAGTGCACTACTCACTTCCAAAAAATATGCTTGGGCTTCTCAGTTAGGTTAGGTTAGGTTACTTGTAACAGCATTGCTGAAAACATTACGAGTCAACTTTACGGGAACTAACCCACTAACCACAAGAGTTTGCAAACCTGTTTATTAGAACATAGTCTATTGTAAGCACTCTATCAATATATGATTAACATTATACTTTCAAAAATCTTCAATCGAAATCCAAAGACATAGGCAGTGAGTAGTTGGAAAAGTAAGTATAAATGCTAATTAGTAGCAGTCTAAATCAGCAATAAAATTTTAAATGGTATATCGACTGGGAAAAACCGTGGTGTATCATTTTCATATATTCTCATCATATTTCCGAATACATGTATTACTCATACCTCCACGAACTTGACAGGACAAGAATAGTTCATGCCCTTCCAGAAAAGGTCCTGCTGGTGTATTTATTCGGATTTCCCGTCCTTCAGCATCAAATATCTTTGGACTTGATGGATGTACTGAAACAAATTCAATATAAATCACTTCAACGTAAATATCTATTTGGAATATAAGAATGTATTCAGCTTCACATTAAGTAATATTGAAGATAATATATTAACGTGAATAAGAAGTTACAAGTTTAGTCAAATTTTATGTCTGATATGAATGCTAACCTACTAAAGTTAAGTTGACTTGAAAATTTCTGGTTGGAGAATTAACAAAATCAACCCGACACCTATAGATTCCTTGGTCTTCGGTGCTGACCCTTTGAACTCTAAGCCTTGCCTTAGATGGCTCACCATCAGCAATAAAGTACGATCTCGCACCAAGATCATCTGTAGTTGTCAGATGAGCTGCTTGATCTACTGGACCATTTCTCGCATCCAAACTGCAACAGATAATTATTTTTCAAACGTGATTTATAATCTAGGCTTAGTACCTACTGTCGAGATTGAAGTAGAATAAACGGAAAATAACCAACCGCTCTATAAAAATCGCCAAAGATCTTCTAACGATTGTGAGTTAGGGAGAATTCGGCCGCTGACATAATATTAACAAATATCCACAAAATATTTGAAATGAATTTTTTTTTTAGATTTGGTGTCTATTTTTCTACAATACTTCACTTTTATATTAAGGAAATAAGCATTATTTAAAAAGCTTATAACTTTGGTGTGATGATCTATGGACACAATAATTTCTCTCAAGGTTCCCTCCATGTTGTGTTGTAATTTTTGTCAGTGCTCACACTCGGTCAAGATTTGCCGAACGGTAAACTAAACTGTTAGTGCATTTGCTGCAGATGAGTTCTCAGTATGTGCACATGGGTGTGTCGGCAATGTCATGTTTTTAATCATCTGGCGATAAGTTGTTTTTGCAGACATTTTTGATTGTGAAAATTTGGGTTCAATGTGATTATGTTTGGTGTTTTGTGCATTTCAGTAAGTTTATCGGAATCGGCTTAGCTGTTACGGAGATTCGCCGAAAAAAGAGAAATATACCTCCATATGCAATTAGTTGAAACTTGTTATTTTGAAATTACAAACATACACATAGATTTTTTTAAGTTATTCCTTATAACATTAACTACCTGCAAGTGGAAATGCCTTCGGAATCGGTTTAGCCGTTACGGAGATTACCCGGAACAGACAGACAGACAAAATTTTTAAAGAATGTTGTCCTATTATAATTGACACATATACAATTAATTAGTTGAATCATGTTATTTTTATATATCAAACAGACACTTCGAGCTCATCAATTCTTTGGCAGTTTTTAAGGCTGGTCGTCTTGATTTTAGTATTTTACGCTCCAAATCTACTGCACCATTGTGAATGGGTAGCTGTGGGTTATTATTCATCTTCTTATATTACCTAAGTAGAGGTTTTTTCGTCGAATTTCTGGCAGGGGTATGTGGCTTATGGATGGTAACCGTATGGTAGGGGTTGGTCTTATCGTCCCACTAATAGTACGCATAGTGTCCTTCAATACTATGCAGGAGCGCAGTATTCGGCTGCCGAATAAACCAGTGCCACCGCTGATGTGCGAAGCGTGCTTGCTGAGAAGCCCCATGATATACTGCATAGTTTGTGGATGATATTGTCCCTGGTTCTAATTTTGCCTGCGGTTTGTGTCAGGTGTTTAGGCAAGTGTCTTATCTAGGGTAACTCCTAGGTATTTAGGGCATTTATTATGATTTAGACGATTTCCCTCAAAGTAGAGGTTGAGCTGTCTCTTTGCTGAGCGGTTACAAAGGTGGAAGCATGTCACTTAGTTGCATTCGGCTGCAATCTCCATTTGCAGAAATATTAACTTAATAGCCCTAGGTTGGAGCTCAAAACATATTCGATGGCCTCGAAGAGTTTTTGCTGGATAGCTTTAGCCAAATCATGTGCATAGCTAAACTTTCTAGACGGTGTGGGTGGAATGTCTGAGATATAGAGTTATCTACTTTGAATGTTCTCCCACTAAGGATGTTATCAATCAAATGAATAATATCACGACATGCGATCTCTCGAATTAGTTTATATAATAACCTGTGGCGTCCTCCATTGGCATCGCTTTACCAACTACTATAGCGCGCCTACTCCACTCACCGACAGAGCGCGCTAAGAATATCTTTCTGGATGAACCTCGGATTTCCTCCACGTTGGTGACCCCTACATGATCAAACTTGGGACAGTGATAAAGTGGAAGCTTCGGGGAAATGTGAATATACTGACTAAAGTGCTATGCCTGTGCTGCTACGAGCTTTAGAAATCTCATTCGCGATGTCTTCTTCAGAGGAATTACAGGTCGACTTAAGTGCTCTCCAACAAGAGAATGAGCAGCTTCGACAGCAACTCCTTGCCCAGCAACCACAGCATCAGCAACAAGCCGCTCAAATTATCGAAGGGCAGGAAACTATGTTCCGCACCGCTATCCGTCTCCCTCTCTTTTGGGCCTACAAATCTGAAGTCTGCTTCGTCATTGGCAATATCACACAGGACAGCACCAAATATAAATACATTGTTGCACAACTGAATACCCGCTACGCCACTGAGAACAGAAAGTCCGCGAACTGCTTATGGCTGAAGAGCTCGGCGACCGTACGCCATCACAATTTTTCAGGCATTTACGATCTCTGGCCATCAACAACAACTTGCAAAGTTCCCTTCTCCACCAGCTCTGAGTTCAACGAATTCCTTCCTTGGTTCAAAGTACCCTCCGACATATCATGACTAAAATCCGCCCCACACCTGCATCTCGTCACGCTTAACCGTCTTCGTCTTTAAGGATGTCCCAACTTGCACCCACGTATTCTTGAGAGACGACACCATCCGTAGTGCCCTGGAGCCCCCGGATTCTGGTTCTCATCAGATAATTAGCAGTAACGACAAGACCTTCACGCTACGCGTTCGTGACTAGCCCCTAACGGTGTCCATCGATCGACTTAAGTCAGCTTTCCTCATCAAAAACGACGCCTCACCTGGTACTATTGATGGCCACTGTGAGCATAGCATCGACGTCGGCAATTCACCAACGCCTGCTGCGCCACCCGTTGCATCCAGTCCTAAGTCGCTATCTCCAACCCCTACTCACAAGCCTTATTTGCCCGCCTACAACACACGTTCCGGCCAGCCGTCTTTTTCCCGGCGCATTTTCAACCCTAGGTTTCATCATTCCTCAGGGGGGTGATGTGGCGTCCTCCATTGGCATCGCTTTACCAACTTCCATAGCGTGCCTACTCCACACACTGATAGAGCGTGCTAAGAACATCTTCCTGGAGGACTTGTGTTTGTATTTGTTCGCCTCGGATTTCCTCCACAAGCCCATGTCTCCAGGCAGTGTCGTGAGCAGCAGTCAAATATATAAGAGCAACCGACGTATTTTACTTTCGTTTGAATCCTGCGTCTATGTGAGTTGTTAGTGAGAGTACTTGGTCAGTGCAGATTCTATGTGGGCGGAATCCTGCTTGCTCTACTGAAATCGATTAAAGTATTTTTGGAATTGTTCTATTATATAGGAGCCTCTCATGTAGTTTGTAAATAGTGCTCAGCAGTGCAATAGGTCTATAATTCTTTCGGTTGGTCACTTCGTTTTACCAGTTTGAGTAATGTGATGACTTTAGAGTCCATCATTTTTTTGTGGGACGATCGCCGTTGCCTATATATTTGTAACAAATTCTGCCAGCCACTTTTTAGCCTATTCTCCACAATAGAGAAGGAATTTTGGATGTATTCCGTCGGCCCGGATGTCTTGCTAGCTTTTTTTCTACTTTTGCATCGTGCAATGTATAGTAGGTCCTCTGCAATCTCAGGGTCTCCATACCTTGGTATTGGTTCTCACAGATTTTTGTCCCAGCCCGGTACAAACTGCTTAGGGTACTCTCTGTGGATGGCTGCTTTTGCTGCGTTTATAATTACGCGAATGAGTCTGCTATATCTCTTAGCAGTAAGGACAATCCATCCCAAGCGCTCATCCAACTTTTATCTGCCTCAATAATAATTTTAATTTAATTGCGCTCCTTGTTCAAACACATATAAAGATTAATCATAAATATTCATTTTTATCAACTAAATCTAGATACTTTCAAACTTATGTTACTATAATATATGTTAATAATTACATTTGTAATTGATGGCTATGAAATTCCTGTTTTTAGGTAATTTATTGTAAATTCACCACTTTTTACAGATTTTTAGTTTACCCTGAAGAAGAGAATAAATATCAAAAGCTCGACTGAACTAGAAGAATTTTATTCTGAGGGAATTATAGTAAGAACGTGCAGAAAATTCAATGAAAAGTACCCTGATTTACAACCAATGAACCGGAGGAAGTTTGTAATTCTTATATATATATATATATATATATATATATATTGTATTCTTGACTGGTTTTATAATAAATAAAAAGATGTTCTTGGGGATGCAGTCATATATTAATTAATCAAAGAATTTTATTTAATATATGACTGCATCCCCAAGAACATCTTTTTATCTATATATATATATCTATTAACGCTACAAGATGAGATCATTTGTATTTAAATTATGTGCAAGCTGAGATCCGTTTGGTAAGGTGAGATCCGATTTCGGATCTCACCTTGTTTAACGTGTATATCTTCTTTATTGTTAACGGTTAAGTCAAATAAACTGAATTCCAAATTTTTGGTTGGAGCTCATTTTTTGCCCATTTATCCCTTTTCATACAACTTGGGTTCAGCAACATTGATATAGGGGGCGCCCCTTATAATGTATGATTGTATGTTAATTATTGAAAAGACGAGATCCAAGGATTTGGCAACATCGCCTGCTTGGCCTTGGCGTGTTAAAGTGGAGCCTATACTTCATCGTTGATTTTAGTTCGGTGTTTTGCTATGGAAACAAGTGTCTAGTGGCTTACAAAAGGTAATTAAAAAACATAATAATATTTTTTTACATAAAAATAATCGCATTTAATCTTGAAATAAAGTACTTTTTAATTCATTCATTCAAAATATATTTGTATTGACAATATTTATTTTTATTTTCAGGATGACACAAGTTATAATCCTATTGATCCTTTGCTTGAGTCATCAAGTTTTAGGGATAAATTTACTTCCTTGTAGGTACTGACCAAGTTACTCCAGCCCAACTACACACAGCAAGAAATATTTTAGAAGATGCAACTCCACCAGGATACCGTTTGGATGATTTATCTTCGGTGGTTACCACCGGAAGAAATCCACACCGGTGGATTGGCGTATTTTCAAGAGATGATAATAATTATAGCTGTGGCTGTCAGTTTTTAACAACCGTGAAGAAAGATTTCAAAAGAACATGTCCTCAGGGAAGTGAAATCAGACTTGTTAGTTTGACAACTCATGACGGGAATAATCGTAGAATCCAAGTAGAGTTTTTAGTGAACTGTTACTGCACCAATATTCCTAATCGTAGAAAACGAAGTTCTTGGACGCCTAAGCCTTGCAGTTCCTCTGGATACACGAGGGAACCATCAATTTGTTAGACTGGTAAGAATATATCTGATCTGTATTGTGTGATAAACACTAACGTTATTTAAATAGTAGATGGCTGCTTTAATAGTTTGTTCACTTCGCACAATGTTCTTGATATTTTCAGACTTTTCTTCAATACTTTGTATATTTTTTTATAAATGATTATTAGAACTTTCAAATATCAATAAAAATAAATAATAATAAAAAGAAATTTCACTAATATTATTATATTTATAATTTTTTTTTCTTATATATATATTAGATCTTAAAATGTAAGCTTTATTTTGTTTCTTTTGTTGCAGGTATTTTGTTCGTAAACTCACTCATACATTAGCAAGGTTCCAACAGTGGCGTCAGTCTATCATGCTTTGTCGGTCTAATATAAATATACCTAATTTAAAAAATTAACACTTTTACACTGTATTTTCCTTATTTGGGACATTCTGATAAAGGTCCTTTTAATTTTAGCTTTCAATATATGATTGAGAATTTTTATTTTTATTTTCTTGTTTATTTTTATTTATGTAAGCTTCGTGTCAATATTGTGTCTATATTTGTTTGTTCATAGGGCAATGTATGTTCATAAATAAACATCGAACTAAAATCCAGGTTAGAGTTTTACTGTTATTTATCCCATTTGAATGAATTAAACCAATATTAAGTTTATCCTAATAATATTCAAAGCCAAGGGCGTAAATAGTTGTCACTTTCAGAGTGGGTTAATATATTGTTTTGCTTATATATAGTTTTAGGGGTAAAAACAGAAAGTCTAAATGATGAAAAATTGCATTCTTCATAAAAGTTGATACATTGCGTACGACTTCCGTTGGTATTATCAACTATCTAAATTTTCAAATGGTTAACCCTTATTAAAAAAATATCAATTGAAATATGGATTAAAATACAATATTTACGCCCAAACATAAAATTGCATCAGCGACATGCTCATTTATTCGGCAAGAAGATATACAATCTATAGCCGCTTTATAATTGATAAGACTCTAGACGGACAATCTGTTTAATCGGTACCATGGATGTTAAAAAATTGCTAGTGCTTCCTTCTTCCCGCTCTCCGCTCTCTCTACTCACTAGTAAGAGTAAGTACAGCTGTCCCGTCCAGCTGACAAAGCACGAACAATTTTAAACTGCGCATTAGGTACTTAATGAGTCATTCTGATATAATTAATAAATGCTTACTTTTGAGAATCAACTTGATAAATTATATTCTCCTGTTTTTGGTTATTTTTATTTATGTAAATTTATTTATCATTTTCTTTTTTACTAATAACAGTAGGACAGTAGGTAGGTATTCCAAATGAGAACGAAGGCATATACTTATATATTTTTTTACTAAACCTTATAAAGTTGATAGGTACTGTAAATTGAGAGTAAGAAGATCTCGATTGAGTATTATAGAAAGGCTAGACAAGGTTTAGAAAAATAGTCCACCTTCTTTATATTTCATGAAGATCATTTTATCCTCAAATAAACGTTACTTAAATCTGAGTGTTTTTGTTGGTAGATCAATTCATTTTCATAAATAAACACTAAATTCCAATTCATTTTTGAGTTTTACTGATCCCCTAATTTTTTAATTAATTACACAACTAAAGCCAAGGTAGGTAGGTAGGTGAGTCAAAGCAATATCAAGTTTACCCCAGTAATATTCAAAAGCAAGTACACGGTGATTCATTATATGTTGACACCCACCTACAGCTCTTATTAGGAGTTATAGAAAAAAACTTTAGATATAGATATAACTTATTTTTCCACAATTGGAGATTATCACCCCATATTACAGTTTGTTGCTTCAATATTATCAAGTTGCCTCGAAAATGTCGACGTTTGTAGCTTAAAGTATTTTTTTGAAACTCAAATATTTCAAAAGTGGCTGAACCAAATGCTAACAAATTATATATATTTGAAATCAGAACAAAGAGATCTTTCATTTGAGCTAATAATATACAAGGTGTTCCATTGAAAAAACTATGACTCAATTAATTTTTACAATGTTGTAAAGTCAATTTTTTTTTAACAAAAGATACTATATGAAAGAACCTAAAACTTTTGTCTCTAAAGTTTCTTTCTATAACTCGTAATAAGAGCTGTAGGTGGGTGTCAAATTATAATGAATAACCCTGTACCTATGTAAGTAGTTTTAACTTTATTGGGGAGCACAAGTCTGTTGGGTTTGTGGGTATTGTTTTGAGATAGCTGGCTGCGATTGTCTTTTAATCAAGTTTTTTAAATAATATTATTTAAACTAAGTGTATTTGATCAAAAAAAAAAAATAAAAAAAATAATTTTGAAAATTTTATCATCCCAATGAAACATTTCTCTAATGCACAAATTGTACTCAGCAATATTTTTTTCTTAAAAATAGATATCTAATCAAAATGTTAACTGTATGGTGCAAACCTCACGGAATTAAAGTATGTACGAAATATCCCAATTTCCCGTTTTAAAAAGGTAGGTACTTTAAAAGAATTTTTGGACTCCTGTTGTGATTATTATTTCCTACCATATTTACTGCATTGTTCAAGGCCTAAACTAGTTTAGGAAGGGATTAACAATTACTATCACATCTATGAACGAATAAATAAAAATGCCAAGTTTAAAATCCAAAATTTTATGTGTAAAAATAATTTATAATCAATAATACCTATACAGTTATGAAAATGTTTTATTTTAGTTTCAAAAACTAGCAGTTGACAATCGTCATAGATACTCACCCAGCAGGTGACATATTTTTTTATTATTCAAACTCGCTACCCGCCCTGAATTCACACTGGCAGAATTAATTATTTACAGCTAACTTATATGTTCATGTAAGTGATAAATTAGAAATCCTCATGTTGTAGAATGGAGCCTATATTTTAAGTTGGACCTCCAGTAATACATATGTGGAAAAAGCATTGAATTCCATGCAGTAGTTTTTGCGTTATGCGTGTACATACAAACATCCTAAGATACAGAAAAGAGACGCGATTTAATAAACCTATATTTTAAGTTAAACCTCTAACAATAGGTACATCGGTTAAAACTGCATTCAATTCCATGCAGTATTTTTTGCATGATGCGCGTACAAACATACAGATAGATAGACAAAAAAATTTAAAACTGTTGTTTTGGCTGCTGTTGCTCTAAATATGACCTCCATATTAGTTTTTCTTCAATATGACATCGGCCTGTTGGAATCTTATTATATGTAAAGATAATTACGAAATATTTTTTCGCGGCTGTTTAGAATCGATAATTAAAGCGAATGCTTGTATCAAGTTTTCTATAGAATATATTTTTTTTGTATTTTAATATAATTTCAAAAGAAGGGAGGGTCAATGAACAAAAACTCAAAAAACCTTAAATATTTTAATTTTATAAAAAATATGAACCTGCATCAAAAATTAAAGTTCTGATGTAATTTGTATTACTCGGAACCCCCTTTGAATGTCCATTAATTGTATCTAAATTATTATTTTTGGAAACTATACTAATTTCTATAACTATTATAGACAAAGGTTTTAATTTGAACCCAGGATTTATTTTCAAAAACGGCGAATGTTCTTGTTGGAAGTCTAAGCATTCTTTCTTTTTTGGCGCCTGTTTATTTTTAATCCATTTTTTAAAATGTTTCAGCATAATAGCCTTTTGCTTCGAATTCCATGATCCCTTGGATCGAATATGTTTATTTGAATACTTCGATTCTTGCTGCACACAGACTGTAGACGGTTGTTCTGTTTCCATATTTTTCCTATAAATGAGAATAAATGAGAAAACAAATACTCTTAGAAATAATAATCGGCAAGATTTCGTTAAAAGCTATAAGTTCTTTACTTACAATGTTATTTGAAGTTTCTAAGTTACAAATGACGTTTTCAGAAATTTTTTTTTTTTTTTAGATTCCTGCCATTTTTTATATGCTGACCACGGATCTTCTTCGGTTTTATCTTCAAATTCATAATATTTCTCAGCACCCTTCTCAGTGGCATCGTGCTTATTCTCAAAATTTGTAGTAAAAAAACAATCCCCAATATCTATATAATTTTTCTTAGTTTGTTCACAAATATAATCTTTTTTATGTAAAGCATTTCTTGTATTTTCATCAATGTTCCCTTTTTTATTTTGGTTTTCAAAATTTTCATTAGAAACATATTTTTCATTCTCTTGTTCTATATTTTCATCAATAATATTGGATGTTGCATCTAAAATTTTATATTTAAGAATAATTTGTCTAAACGAAACGCTTTCTTATAAAATATTAATGCACTTCTATAAAAGTAGTTAGTGAATAGAGTTTTCTCAATTTGTTTAGAATATCTCAATCATTTACCGTGACACCCCTTAGTTATATATATTAACCAAAAAATAGGTATTATTGCTATTAGATCCATAAATTAAAAAAAAACTATTTTCGAATTATAGTACAATTTTTTTGGCAAATTGAGATATTTGGTAAGTGTTACAATAAACATTTGAGACATGCCGCACACATTTTTACCCCTAACATCCAGCCAAATTTTAAAGTAAGCTAGGTATGATAATAATAAATATATACTTTAAAAAGCAGTGAACAAAAAAAAAATTAACAAGCTATCAAAAAAACTACTCACCTGTAAGCAATAAACTCAATATTTTTTTTCCACGAGACATATCAAAAAGAAGCACAATGCACAAGACGAGGTCTGAAAAACTAAAATAACTGTGTTGTTTTCAGTTTGCATTCTGCGGCTGCAATTTGCCCGTTATCACATAGCTTGTTTTGATTCGAAAATGCAATTCAGCATTAAACCAAATGGCAACGTCGCTGGATTTCATCTTGTGCTATATATCTATATAAATACTGTATGGGATCTCGTTTTACCAAGATTTATCGTAGATCTCTACTTTGCTTTATACTATTTGTATTAAAACATTTCAATTCATCTTACCCCTCCGTTTATATTTTTGTCAAATATGCGTGTTTAGACTATTTGACAAGGAAAAATTAAAGCTAAATTGCTTCCTTCTAGTGGATCTCTGGTTGTCTATGATATCTACGGATCTCATCTTGTGCAAAATACATGTATATATATATATATATATATATATATATATATATATATATATATATATATATATATATATATATATATATATATATATATATATATATATATATATATATATATATATATAGTTTAGTAGATATAACGGGAAAACAGCAAAAATTGGCCAATTTCGTAAACTCTATATTTCACATCAACGTTTCGACATAATACATGTCTTCATCAGGATGCTATAATATTAATTCTATAAGTATAAATACATAGAAATGTAATAATTCTTACCAAAACTGTGAGGGTATTAAAAATTGACAAATATTGAAAAGCATCAGGATATACATATCAATAGTAATACTTGGACCGCTTTTTTATAAATTATATGTTAAAAATCTTCATTTCAAATGAAATGAAGATTTATATAAAAGCGGTCCAAGTATTACTATTGATATGTATATCCTGATGTTCTTCTAAATTTGTCAATTTTTAATACCCTCACAGTTTTGGTAAGAATTATTATATTTCTATGTATTTATACTTATAGAATTAATATTATAGCATCCTGATGAAGACATTTATTATATCGAAACGTTGATGTGAAATATAGAGTTTACGAAATTGGCCAATTTTTGCTGTTTTCCCGTTATATCTACTAAACTGTTAATCACGTAGTGCAGCGTTACTTCTTATCTAACCTAACCTAACCTAACCTAACCTAACTTTTTAAAAAAACAATATTTATTTAATCAAAAATACAACACAAACTTAACTTTAAATAACTGTATGAATTTAGACTCACAAGATGACTGACACATTCGCCAGAAGATTCACAAGTAATGCTGTTAGCTGGAGATCTAGTATTTATACAATCAAAAATATTTAATCATCAAAAATAAAAAGAAACGTAAATAAATACAATAGATATTTTCTCCTAAGGTTAAATCGAAACTTCTAGAAATATTATAAATAAAATACATAGTAATGTCTTTTGGAGGCCAAACTGGATAAACAACTAACAATGGTCTTTATGGTAACTTGCTGACTACTGGTCGGCATCTCTGGCACGTAAACATCCTTATCACTTTTGTTATCTTCTTAAAACTGCGTCTTGCAGATGTAATATGATATGGTGAAATACTGCGTCATCCAGATGTAATATAATATTATGAAATATAATATTTAAAAATAATACTTTGTTATTATTATATGACTTTAAAAATATTTCAATTATAACTTTATATAACATATATATAAATATATATCTGCCCCTAAGGGAATTATCATCTTGACGTGTGAGAGGGCTCAGTAACCTTATATCCGGGGAGCGATGCCGGCGGTAGCATAGCTACTTGTAGGGCCACCCATGCCGATAAGGTCTCCATGAGATTGAGGTGAAGCTAAGAAAATTCCCTCGCAGCGTCTGACCCAGACTGGGCGGCTGCAAACAGCGTCTGTTCTCCATGTTAGGAGCGGCTGAACCAATACTCGCTAACACGCACGGCAAGCGTGGCGTTTTAACTGCCATTTTCCCTTCAAAAACTTTCATGAATTCAAAGGAAATACTAAGGCCCCGAGTCCCTGGCGGCTTCAATATCCCCGACCAAGGCAGCGGACGGACTAGGAATCGAGCGAGGGGTGCTAAGAATCCTCAGGTCACGACAGGCTGCCAATATAGACTGAACATAGCGACGTACCATACAAGGACAATAAGAACAGAATAAAAACTCTCGGAACTGGAACTAGAGCTGGAGAATATAAAATGAGATATACCAGGCATCAGCGAAACGAGGATGAAAGGGAAAAAGTGAACCATTCTAAGAAAATATTACGGAACTGAAATCGCTATCCAACCGAGTAATTTTTGCCGTCCTAATACTAAACCAAAAATATTCACAAAAAGTAATTCAGGTATACGCACCAAATGAAGCATCTGACGAAGAAGAAACGGATAACTTATATGATGACATAACGAGAGCCTTGAATATGTCAAAAACACACTTTACTTTTATCATCGGCGACTATAATGCAAAAATAGACAAATATGAAAATATGAAAGGGATGACGGACCACATATAGGAAAATATGGACTAGGACGAAGGAATGAAAGAGGCTACTCAACTTCCTTCAACAACACATCTATGCCATGAACACCTTTTTCAAAAAACCACCACAAAGTAAATAGACTTGGGTTAGCCCCGACGGATCTACAAAGAATGAGATTGATTATATACTATGTAATAAAAAGCACATTGTTGAGGATGTATCGGTCATAAAACGATTCTCTATAGGTAGCGATCATAGATTAATTAGAGCCAGAGTTAGAATTAACACAAAACTAGAACTCTTACTAGATCACCTGGTACAATACACGACATCCCAGATTTTAAACAGTACCAGGAAAACCCTAACAAAATTGAAAATCACCAGAAACCCCAAAATATCCACAGGAACACAGCAACTGATGACCGAGAGACGTAAGTTAGAGAAAGATACACCACAATACAGAAAAATGAATAAATCAATTAATATGGCTATACGTAAAGACATCAGGATTCATAACATAAATATGATAAAGGAATGTATAACAAGAAATTATAACATGAAAATACTCAGGAAGAATATAGCCAGAGGCAGAAATAAAGTATACCAACACACGGATTCAAAGGGCAACCTTGTATCAACAACAGAATCAATGCTGATAATAGTTGAACAATTCTACACAACACTATACAAAAAATCAACAATCAGTAAACCCTCTAGGCCTCCGATCACTAATGTCGGCTCAGAGGATATACCTGAAGTAGACATTGACGAAATAAATATTTTTTACAAAAAATTGGACCGACGTTATTAGTTGGTGCACTGAAAAGTATAAAATAATATTAATTCTATTGGTGGTGGTACTTTTGAAGTTGTGCAGGTGCAGGTAGATTGATAACTTTTGGCACCAACTTCACAAGTACAACCACCAATAGAATTAATATTATTTTATACTTTTCAGTGCACCAACTAATAACGTCGGTCCAATTTTTTGTAAAAAATATTTATATCACACTTTTGAGTGTAACATTAGTCACGAAAATCGTTAAACGTTCACTAATACCAATGAAAATAGTACTTATCCTATTACCCACGTATATTCCTTGCTTGTAGTTGTTATTATTGAGATCTCAGAACATCGCTGCGGAAATACGCTTGAATATTTTAGTTGTTACCTTTTTAACATCGATTTTACTCGAAAACCGTAACTCTAAGGGAAAAATGTTCATTATAAATGTTGCTACAAATAATTATGTCCTTCATGTACTGCCCAAAGATTTTCAATTTTCGACAAAAATCGCCCTCTCCACATGGCATATTTGAGAATTTAACATGGGTCTATCTTGAAAATCGTAACTCTTTTGAAAAAATGTTCAATCTAAACGTTTCCGGATATTGTCCTACCTTTAATTACACCACCTCAGATTTTCAATTTTCGAGAAAATTAGCCCCCTCCACCCCCTTCGGGAGCGGTTTTCGGAGGGAAGGAGATGTCGGATTCCCGTTTTTATGACTATGGGACCATTTCTCAAGGCTACTCTTTCAAATGAATCAAAAATCTTCAAAATCGGACTACGATTACTATATGAAAGGCGCGCACAAACCAAAAAAAAAGCACGCAGTCGAATTGTATACCTCCTCCGTTTGGGGTTCGTCGGTCAATAAAAAAGGCCTTGTCCCAAATTAAAAACACTAAGACACCTGGAGAGGATAGACTGACAACAGAAATGCTTAAATATGGCGGAGAATCTCTACTGAAGTGAATAAAACAAATCTTTAATAGGTGCATTAGAGAACAGACAATACCACAGCTATGGCAAAACGCAATAATCACCCTTATCCACAAAAAAGGAGACAACACCAATCTCGAAAATTACCGCTCCATCAGTCTCTTATCCCACTTCTACAAATTATCCACAAAATTGCTCACAAACCGCCTAACGAACAAGTTCGATTTCTATCAACCCCCAGAGCAGGCAGGTTTCAGTAGTGGATATAGCACGATTGACCATCTCCAGGCGAACCGCACACTCATAGAGAAAAGCGCCGAATATAACATCCCTATATAGGTAGCCTTCGTATACTATTAGAAAGCTTTCAACTCTATAGAACTACACGCTATTCTAAAAGCCTTACACAATGCCAGAATAGATCATAGATATTCTGGAATAATATCATTTATCTACAAAACAGCTACAATGACTGTCAAATTAGACGAAATGACAAGAACAAAGAAAATCAAAATGGAAAGAGGAATCAGACAGGGAGATACCATCTCCCCAAAACTCTTTACACTGACGCTAGAAGACGTCTTGAAGACGCTGGATTGAGAAGAAAACGGTATTGGGGTGGACGGTAAAATGCTCAACCATTTGCGATTTGCTGATAACGTTGTTATCATTGCCTCATCGTCGGAAGAACTTCAGAGTATGCTCTAACAACTACACCAAGTATCTGCAAAAGTGGGCCTTCGAATGAATCTTCCCAAAACTGAAATTTTAAGTAGAAATGAAAAACAAATTACAGTCAATCAACAGAGAATCGAAGAATCCAAGAATATGTATATTTGGGGCATGCCATAAGACTTGGCAAAGATAACCAAACAGCCGAAATTTCGAGAAGGATTAAACTTAGATGGGCAGCTTTTGGTAGACTGAGCTATATATTAAAGAGCAAAATTCCGAACAACCTAAAAAGAGACGTTTTCGATAAATGCGTTTGGCCGGTCATGACGTATGGTCTTGAGATGATGACGGTGACGAAACGAAGCGCCAACAGATTAAAGGTAAGCCAGAAAGCTATGGAAAGAGCCATGATGGGGATCACCTTCGCATCCATATTAGAAACGAGGAAATTCGTCGACAAACGAAAGTCATTGACATCATCGAGAAAATATCCAATGCTAAATGGTCTTGGGCAGGACACTTAGCCAAACAGCCAGAGGAAAGGTGGGCAAAAAGATTATTATGTTGGAGACCATGCATAACAAAACGCCCAATTGGCCGACCTCCGAAAAGATGGACCGACGACAACCGAGCCATAGCCGGTACAAACTGGGTGAAGAGGGCACAAAACCGGAACGATTGGAAGAATTTGAAGGAGAACTACATCCTGCAGTGGATAGATAACGGCTGATGATGATAAATATATACATATAATGGAAAAAGTATAAAACTGGCTTATGCAGTCTTGTGTTTAGAAATAAGAATAACTCTTTTTTCTATTCGAAATATTTGCTCTATAAAATGGTTATTGCGAAGTAGAATATAAAAATGCCGTTGTATCGGAAAACAAGCGTTTATAGGCATATGAAAATAATTATGTACGAGAGGATCATCCAGGAAAGTGATGTTAAAACGGCTATAAACCCAAACAATAGAAATATGCCATTGAACCTGTATGCGATGTCTTGCGATGTTAAACAGAAAGAGGAAGCACAAGTATTTCAAACGAGAAAAAGCACCAGTAGAGGAAACGAACAGATCCAAGGTCAAAATAAAATTGATAAACAACACAAAATCATTAGCGATCAACACAAGAAAAATGAGGTCGAAAAAAATGAAAATCCAACGGAAAAAAATACCAGATAAAGTAAACTGGGAGTTTCCCAGAATAAGATACCACCAGCGATTCAGAACACTACCAGTTGTAGGGGTAATGAAGAGACAACTAGTCTGAAAATAGCCGAAAAACCACCAGAAATATTTTGGGTCCTCCTGTCTGGACTGACCCCTGATACCACGACAGAAGAAATTCAGGAATATATGACAAAGATAGAACCTGAGATCCTGCTATGTGATAAATTGAAAACCAAGTCACAACACTTGAGAAGCTCATACATAATACGAGTCCGAGAGCAACAAGAAAAAAACAATATTATATCCAAGTTCATGGCCAAAAGGTATTCTTATAAATACAGTCTTAAACTTGAAACTCACAGCGTCCCGCTTCAAGAGGAAAAGAAGTTCTACCTAAAGAAACAGCCAAAAGAATTGAGTATATTAGACCACAACCTCCAATCAATTGGAACTGCACAGAACGCTTTGCAGGTCCTAGCAGACTCAAATGATAACTGCATTTCAGTCTGTCTATGTAAGCACTGGAAATCTGAGACCCAGGTGCAAAACTATCAGCTCTCAGGCTTCAAACTCTGCTCGACATACAGCAGAGAAGATGGAGCTCATGGAGGTTCGGCAATATATCTGAAAAATGGGCTTCAATGGAAAGAACGATCAGATTTGACATACCAATCAGATCCCGATATTATTGAATGCTTGGCAATCGAAGGAATCATCATTTGTGTCTACCACACAGACAAAGCAGCTCTTAATATTTTTTTTAAATAGGGTAAATTAAAGTATTTTTTCCTGAAAATTGTATGATTTTTCTTTAATAAAGAATTATTGATAAAAAACAATATGCAACCTTCTGTTTCAGAGCCAACCAGAATCTATGATACGGAAAAGTTATCCGGATAATATTCTAACAAGCCATGAGACTTCTGAGGGAAATGTCTGATCATAAGGGTCAACAAATCACATTTCAGATCAAGGTAGGTCGTGTTCAGAGCAGTATACAAAGAAGGCTGTTAAATTCTACGAACAAAGACGATTATAGGGTTCTCTTGGGTGAGAAGCCCTGGGAAAGAGTCTATAGTCTGCCAAATTCAGAAGTAAATAGTCAATGAGTTAGCTTTATGCAAATAATAACGCAATACTTCAACCATTACTTTCCAGTCAAGTCAGTCAGTTCTTAAATTGAATAAACTTAGGCAATAAATCCCAAACCCTACAATACTTGAATGCAAACAATAACTGTATGCACTACTTGTAATCTATGAGAATCATTCAAGATACAAAGTAGCATATAGTGGAATCGAACATACATATAATACATTTTCAACATCAGGACCAAGGAAAACTTCGGAAACCGCCCAGGAGACAAATAACACCACCAAGGTCATAGAAGCCGCTGAAGCTATTACTTCTACTGAGTCAAGAAGGAAAGGTGGTCACCAAAAAGGGAGATTCAAAGCGAACTCTCTTCAAAAGGTGGACCATATGTCAGGAGAAGACCTCTATAGCATCAGGCTATCGGGGGCATCCCGAAGAATGGTGCAGGCTCTACTGAAGGAAGATTTTGATTACACTAAATCCAAAAGGGCTATTATCAAGAAGAACTTCACAAGCAGTAAACAACCAAAGTACGTTATATCTATTAAGGCTAAGGAATAGGCGAAAAAACGCCCAGCAGAGGCCATTGAGAAGGCGATAAAATTGTAGCCTGGCGGTTATCGCAGGAACCATCCTGTTCAGACCACAGGCATATCAGATTCGACATCAAGACACCGGCACTAATAGTTGAAATGTTCAGAAACCCGTGAAAAACAAACTGTACGGTCACTATAACGGGTAAAGAAAGCCTAGAAGTGGCAGTGGACCAGGCTAATGAGGCAATAACAAATGCCTATCAGGGAAACTGCCAAAAACGAACAAGGCAACACAAAGGGAACACAGTTTGGTGGAACAACCACCCCGAGGCTCTAAGAACCGAGGTGAGAAGGCTATTCAACAGAGCCAGATACAACGGGAACAGGGATCTATAAAGGAGTACATTAACTTATCACAATAAGGAGCTCTGGAAGGCTAAAAGAAACTCGTGGAGAAGATTCTGCGAAGAGATCCACGAGACCTCAGCAGGTGCTCGATTCCATAAGGTCCTAGCCAAGGACGGCTCTAAAGACAAGGTTAGCTTCCTGAAAAATACTGATGGTAACTAAGCAGGCAAGGTCGAGGTAAGTTTAGAGAGGTTTACAAAATCACACTTCCCGGGAGCTAACATTTATCAAGGTCGATCGATGGCAAGAAGACCCAAGTGAGGGAACTGGTGAATTGCCACCGCCTACGCAAGGCCAGATAGAATAAAATGTGCCATTGAGGAATTCCAACTCTTCAAATCACCATGAGGGGATGGAATCTACCCAGCGCCATTACAGAAGGGTAAAGAGGTATTAGTGCCTAACCAAAACAAAATCTTCAAAACTATCCTAGCTTGGAGCATGGAGGAAGGTGAAGGTCATTTACCTAACAAAGTTGGGCAAAATTTTAGGCCATACACCCAAATCATAAGAACCGATAAGCCTTACGTCCTTTCTACTTAAGCCTCTAGAAAGACTATTAAAGAGACAATGCTCTGAAAGCTTGTCCCCTAAGTGAGCGTCAGTATGCATATCAACAGGCAAGTCCAAAGAACTAGCCCTGGATGATCGAAATAGGCTGCTGTCTACCGCGATCGACGACAAAAAAATTAGCAGTGGCCATCTTTCTGGAAATAGAATGCTCCAATAATGCTTCAAGAGGAGTAGAGCACATAATCTGCGGGTGGATCGAAGCAAATCTCAAGAGCAAGGTAATTACATTCGCCCTGGGAGAGACAGCCATTACGACAGCGGTGGGCAGAGGATGTCCTCAAAGAGGCATACCATCGCCCTTTATGTGAGCAGTTCTAGTAGACACTCTTCTAGTCAGATTTCCTGACGAAGGCATTTATTGCCTTGGATATGCGGATGATCTAGCCAGTCATCAGGCAAGGACTACACTGACTGCGTTTACAAAAACGGAAACTGCAAGGACTACAAAAGTCTCAGATTAACGGGGCGGAGATTCCTTTTGCTGAGGAAGTTAAATACCAGGGGTAACAATTGACCAGAAGCTAACATGGAACTTACACATTAGGAAAACTATACACAAATCCAAAATCGCCCTAGGAAGGTACAGACAGACATGTGGTAAGAACTGGAGACTAAGCCCCTAGATGAACAAATGGTTATATGCACAGGTCGTAAGGCCAATGATAACTTATGGGTGAATAGTATGGAGGTAAACTAAACCTACCTCCACTACATATTATAGTCCAAGGGAACGCCAGATATGTCAGTCACAGATTACAGAAGGACATACACCGATAAGTCAAAAAGACGGTAAGAGTTATATAAAGCAATAAAGGCCGATCCAATATTGGGAATGCCAACGGATAAAATGGCCTCACAATATAACTTCAAAAAATAATATGTAGTGTCGTCATACCTGGAGGAAAGTCTGGAAAGCAGGACAGCCCTTGAAGGCAAGTCTCAGCTGGTACACTGACGGCTCTAAAACCAACTCAGGAACAGGAGCCGGCATAAACGGGGTACGGGAGGTATATGATTTCTCTGAGCCTAGGGATTTATGCCACGGTCTTTCAGGCAGTGGTCACGGCGATACAATGCTGTGCGGAAGAACTGTTAAGACGGAAGGTGAATTGCCAAAGAATCGTAATTTACTCAAACAGCCAAGCAGCACTAAAAGCACTGAACTCATATCAAACAACTTCAAGATTGTTATGGGAATGCCGCAAGGCCCTGAACAGGTAGTCACAATAGGCTGACCTATCCTGGGTACCAGGGCACCGTGGCAGGGAATGGCAACACAAAGGCTGACCAACTGGCCAAGCAGGGAACGGAACAGTTCAAATCCGCGAAATACAAAATCAAAGTCGGAAAACGACAAGGATATTGGTAGGGATGCTGACAGGACATTGTAAGCTTAGGAAGCATATGAACAATATGAGCCTGGACGCGGACGACCTATGTAGGTTCTGCCAGGAAGAGGAGGAAACCGCAGTTCACATACTCTGCGAATGTGAAACCCTGGTAAGAGTGCGGTTTCAATTATTCGGGGAAAAGAAACCGAAGGCAGAGGGTTACGTTAACAACTCGGTATCTAAAAGGATAAATTTTGATACTTAACTATAAGGCAATGTAGAAACACAATAGACCAAAACTGGTCGCGGTGGGCTAGGACGCGCAGCCACTTCAATAAATCTAATCAAATCTACTCCCATGGAAAATTATCTCCCAGCTTTCTCTAAAATTTTCGAAGTGGCTATGTGTGTGGGCTCTTTTCATTTGCAAGGTCTTCTTAGACTCTCACAGCATGGTTACTAAAAGGAGAGATCTGTGGACACGACCATCTATGCCAAAATTATAGATGGATTTGAAGACATGGATCTTGCAATGGGGACTTTCCTGGATCTGTCAAATGCATTTGATAGTCTGCATTAAAATATTCTACTGGAAAAACTAAAGAAATATAGAGTCATATTATTAAAATACTGTACTGAAAGTGTAAGGACAAACAAGGTTTAAATAATTCATTAATAACTTTGAATATTAAATAAATTGTAGAGATCAAGATTACTAGCAAATCGCTATACGAATTAATTGTTTTAAACATCTACGAAGATTATGCCTCCAATATAAGAAGACAATAACCTTAAAGTTATTGCCCACAATTTGAGTCATTATCTCTTTGAGGAGTTTTGAAGAATTTTCCAAGATTCACACAAAATTTGGTTGTCGGTAGACATGGTTAGGGTCAATACGTTGATTTTCTCTAAAAACTTTTGGTAATTAGTTGAGTAAAATTAATATTCCAAGAAATAATTGGCAAAACTTTAGACCAAATAGAATTGGGAAAAGGAAGGATGCAGTACTACCTGGATCGATAACTTAAAATACAGCGTAATATATCTATATTAGCCCAAATCGTACTATTTTACAAATTCATACCAAGTCAATATATTATCACATCCATTTCCCTCTGTTGATTATAACAAGAACAATCAGGATTAAAGTGAAGATACATAAGTTTCCATACGTTTACAAAATGGTAAAAACAGTAGCAGGTGTGAAACTGTAATAACATCTGTGCAAAATAACAGGGTAGTGTAAATATTGAATTTAAGAAACACAATACACATATTACAACTTGCTTCTAATTTATTTTTTCTAGGGTTAATATGAAAGTAGTCTAAAAGGATATTCACATCTTATAGAGAAACTTTCACATGTTTTTACGAGAAAAACTAACATCTTTTCAGATTTTATTAATGGAAAAAATACTGCAGACTTAATTAATAACGATTTGGAGATCAACAAATTGTTCTATAGATAGAAATACCAGATATAATGATATCTAAGTTTTGAAATATTTTGGTACAGTTGTTATTTTCCGCACTCTATATAAATATTGTAAAATTGCACATAGGTATAGTGCGAATAACACCGAACAAACAAACCAAAACTTCAGTTTTCCATTTATTTTAAATCCAATGCAATCTATAAAATATCCCAAATGATTTGAAACGGCAGTGAACATTTCAAATTGGTATAAGCCAAAAATTATATAACATTCCAATAAGTGTTGCATATACATATATTAAATTTTATATTTTGAAATACACTAGGACGAATATTACGATCATAAAATGTTTTATTGATTACTTTTAAAGCTCTGCCTAATGCAGATTGAATAATAATATTCTGAGCAAGCCAAAAGCATTTCACCATTGAAATCATAGAATCGCATTATTTATGCACTCATTCCAGAAAAAAATCACTGAGATTTGATGTATTTTTAAAGTTATTTATTATGATAAATTCCAAAAATATAGCTTGTTGTGTTCACACAGGTTTCGAATCAAAAAATTGTAGGCAGTAAAAAAATCTAAAAGGATGATAAATATTGTATTATATGTTATTTGATTATTGGCTGTTATAATAATAAAACACAGCCAAATAGTGTTAGGAGGACTCAGAAGAACACTGAAACGTAACAATCTTTTCTGAGAATTTAGTAGATTCCGGTAGATCGATACTTCAAATCACAAAATACAGCAATTGGTGTTTGACTCGCAATGATTGAAACCAGTTAAGTCAAACATCTATCATAATTTTCGAGATATTCGAGAGTCATTTAAAGATATTAAAATGAAAGTAATTCCACATGGTCGAAGTCACGGGAAACAGCTAATTCCTCAATGAAATTATGGTACAATAGTTTTAATAATTATAGAATCGGATACATTTTTTATTTTGTTTGTACATATTAGAAAGGTCCACATTAACAACAGTAATTTCCAAATGCAGCAATCAAAAATTTTACAAAAATTAATGTATCAATGAACACAAGACGAAACACAAGAGCTCGTTCAAATACCATAAAACTAATACAAACTATTTGTTATCTGTCAATAATAATAATCACACATTTAATTATAATTTTAAAATCTTACACAACTAAATACACTATCGCATTGCGTCCAGTTGAAATCTGGTTGGTAGTCGCAAAAAACATATTAGATATAAATAGTTTTACAAAAAATTGGACCGACGTTATCAGTTGGTGCACTGAAAAGGTGTGCAGTTGCTGTTAGATTGACAACTTTTGGCACCAATAGAATTAATATTATTTTGTTCCTTCCAGTGCACCAACTGATAACGTCGGTCCAGTTCTTTGTAAAAAATATTTATTTCATACTTTTGGGTGTTACAGTTGTCACGAAAATATTTGAACGTTCACCATTGTCCATATATGCTTTGTTTGTATTTACTAATATTCAGAAATCTAAGAACATCGTCGCAAAATAGGCATATTATAAACTTTACCACTCTTTCAAATCGAAAACCGTAACTCTATAGATAAAATATGCTGCATTTTCTACATAATTTCATGCAGTACATATTAGTGCAACCACCGACAAGTAGCAATCAGTGGAGTCAATAATTGAATGTAATTATTGTTATCTATAGTAGAAGGAGCACTGTTACCAATAATTGTGATTTCGTCACAGTTCACGACAGAGAACACTACCTGTTCACAGTCGCTAGTAATGTGATTGCAAATACAAGTTTTACAGCAACGATTGCGTCACTGTAGTTTTGTCGCAGTAACTGGGTACATTATAAGAAGCTGAAAAGGTTCCAAGTTTTCATCAAATCAATGTCACAATTTTGCGGCACCAACTTGTAATTATTTTTCCCTCGTCATCTGTATTATTTATTGCATTTATACACATATGTATTTATGTGGGACTGAATTAATATTTTGACATTTGTAGAAAGGTGCACTAAATATCTCTATCAGAATACGTGAAATAATAATACTGAACTTTTAGAAACTTATCTGTGCTCATAGAAGTAGGATGTACTTACTTTCAAAAAAAAAATAAACAAATAGATAATTAAACTCTGCTCCACTTGAAACATCTTCAAATAAAAACCTCTGTCTGTTATACCTTCTACATCTGTCGACAGTCGCACGGAAATATCTGCTATACTATACTAGATAGACATTTTCAACTCATTACAAAATAAAACCGCAGATAAAAAAGACAAAACTGAGCTGATGTGGAGCGCTGGTGGAAGTGTGACAGAGTAATAACGTTTAACCGCGATAAAATACAAGGAATGTGCTGGAAAGTGCTATGGTGTGCGATGCGATGGCTATGAGATACGCCTGAGAGCAATAAATAAATTTGTTTTTCTTGTACCTACTAAAGCATATACCAAGGATCCTAAGGTTGGAGGCCAAATATGTAGTCATATATGAAATAATTTATAGTTCTTGCTTTACATAGCTATTGTGTTTGCGTTAGGTCAGTAAGAAAATAGATGAAATTAGAAAACTATATAGGTACTTGACAATCCTCTAGATGACCGTAAATTCAAGGAAAAACACATTGAAAACAGCAATTTATTCCTAGTCCAATTTGATAGAGAAAGGCACTGTGTATATATTGTACTATAGCCACCACTTGATAAAAAAGTTCACATTCCAAAGAAACATATTCGATTTTCAAATAAACTTTGAATCTGTCCTGACCAAGCATAATTTGTTTCTATACAACATCCACTAACGAGATGGGTTTTCTACGCCCCGACAAATACCTGCTCATAGTTGTCGACGGCAATCCCAGCGTTGTAACTTCACCCCCAAGTATTCAAATCAATCATAAATAAATGGGTTCACTATTTCCGAGAGGTTTGATTAAAAATAGAGTTACAAAAATTGTAATTGAATATGTAGCTATCGTACCTACTTATAAGAAATGGTAATTTAATCTTATTCATGTTTAAATTAACAAGGTAATATCTACGAGTAGGTACCTATATATGGTAGGAAGGCACACCTAGCGAGACTTTTAATTTTGTTTAAATGGTATCTTTTAATGTGACCTTGAAATTGATGGATTTATAAACCATTTTCTTTAAATCTCCAAGATGGGCTGGAAAACTAGAAAAACTCAAAAACTCACAAGCCCATAAATTCAGTTGATTAAAATCTGTCTATGAACTGAAAAACTTTGGTTGATAAAACGTAAGGAAAAAATCAAAAAATTTGTTTAGGTCATATTTGCTTTCTAAGTGGTATCACAAAAAATATCGTTCAAAGATTTAATACAAGAGTTGTTGTTCATCCGTAAAATGTATTGAGTTTGAATGGAATGCTCTATTGATTTTGTATACCTAGTCCCATTTAAATATAAAATATATGAAGAGACCACCACTAGCACGACCCATTATTTATTTCCCTGTTTGAAATCGGTGCCGCATAATACTACAGGCTCATTAGAATTCCCAGCAAAACTCCCTGTCAGAGGCAGTTTCGCGAATAAAAGTACTGAGCTCAGCAATTTGCTATCCTAGGATACGACACTTTGATTTATTCGATTTGTACGTCGGCTAAATATTTCCGGATCAACCGCCCAAAACTGCTCTCGCAGTTCTATCGAATTATTTTTATATATCAGGTATAACAGCAAAATCTTATAAGAGCCCTTCATTCCAGAAACTCCAGCATCATACATTCCATATATATTTTCTATATGCCATTTTATCAATGATATCTAATAATTAAGTTCAAAATATGATTATCCTTATTAATCTTCCATTCACCAAACTGGAATTATTGACCTCAAAAGAATTCAAAGGAAAAGTAACTTAAACATTTATAATTATCAACATTCTGTTGTGGCAAGATAAATATGTCAACTCTCTAAAAATACATTCTATTCGGCACCAAAAATAATACATTTATATTTATAGACCCAGATAGTTGAGCTAGAGTTATTTAATCTCACTGATTCATTATTTGATATTTTTCCAGGATATTCCGGACAACAACTGGGAGAAAAAATGTTGAGTTCAGATTTATTTATCCTCATTTCAACCATTTTTATCAGCTTGTCCATAAATATAGAACAGTTACAATAAGAGTGTTAATCAATGAGTATTTTCCAAGTAGCTAAGTCCATATATTTATCTTTTTGAATGAATATGTTTTTATTGAAAAATCAAAATAGGTGAGATTTTTTTTGGAGATATTCAACATTAATTGATTCTAGAACATGCCACGAAAATAAAATAATAAAATAATTAAAAAATCTGTTAAACCATAATAATTATGACGTTCCTAATGTTTTCAAGATACTCACCTATATAGAGGCATTCCGATATTATCTTTGAATACAAATATCATGGTTACGTTATCACCTGGTAACGCAGGTGTTATATCACAAGGGAGATCTGCATTTGATCCTGGTACTGCCCAAACAACTTTTGCGGGTACTGTAATAAAATAAATAAGATATTTTGTATACCGTAACATAGGTATGTAAAGATTCTTAATGTCTATTCATATGACGCCTATCCACATTTTGATAAAATCGAATTAAATTCCATTTTTCTAAACTTGAAAATATAAAATACTCTCTGATATGCTTTTTCAAAACATCGATATTTCGCTTTGGATGTTCGATGTTTTCATCGATATTTTTTTTTTGATAACATCGTGTGACATCAATGTTACTTCCGATGTTTGTTACGGGAAGAAAAGCGTTCATACCAACTATTATTTTTTCAAAGTTGCGATTCTATGTATCTTTCTTAAGCGTTCTTCTTGTTCTTGTTTCAGTTTAAAAATATGTTTCGTGTTGATAATCATTGCCTACCTAATCTTGTTTTATGAATTAAGTTCGTACACCTACGAAGCTTATTTATTACTTTTGTTCTTGTTACCTATATTCAATAAAATTATGCTGGATACCGTTCCATTCTATTTTATTTGGTATTATTACGAGTAGCTATTATATATTGAGCGATCCAAATACCTACATTCGCAGTAGGCATTTGAAATGTTAGGGTCTGTACTAGATTCAAGTGATAAGTATTTGTCTTTTCAATATTTAGTCAGGCAATTGGCAAATGACAAGACAGATAGATTGGTGGGATACGAATCTAACCAGTACAGCTAACGAAACGTATAAAAATACTATTATCGTACTCTGATTCTCTTTTTAGAAGTGTTCGAAAGTACCGAATGTTTGTTGGATACACGCATTCTGTAATGAAATGACAAATACTTATTACTTGAATCTAGAAAAGACCAGCTCATTATTTCAAATGCCTAATATGAATATTTTTTTGGTTCGGTCGATATTTTACAACCGATATTTTTGAAACATCTATATTTTCATCCGATGTATCATTTGATGTAAACATCGATGTTTCAAGAATTTTGCGCATCCCTACTTGGACATGACAACTTCAAAAAGGAAGAACCCACCTAATAACTTGTAAAAGTGAAGAAGATTCCACTCAGATTGAATTGCAATGCACTAAAATTTGTGTCACTACAGAGGTTCCAAGGTCATAATGGGAAAACCACTCACCCACATCCAATCGTATTAACCGAAAGCTATCATTAGAAATTTAATAAGAAGCTTTCCTTCAAACAATCTACCGGAAAACTGCCCAGAATGGAGTTCTGTCAATATTTGAATTCAACTGAAATAAATAATAACAAACATTTTTTACAAGAAATTGGACCGACGTAACTGTATGGAAAAATGTTCAATATAAATGTTGCTACAAATAATCAGGTTGTTAATTAATAAAGAAATTGCCTCTTCCACATAGCGAAATTATACATATTTGAAATTTTAAAAGCCAAGAAAGACAGACAGTAATCTGTAAAACAACACCTTTTGAACTTTTAATATGAATATTCCTGAAACTAGAATAAATTCTGCAGGCCTAAGGCAGTGCATGAGCCAACTGTGGACTGGAAATAAGAAGATCGCTGTAGGAAATAAAAATTAAAAAGCTGCAGATCCGGATGAAATAACAGTGAAGTTATTTGATAAAATAATGCAGGTTTTCATCTTCTGAAGCTATAAAGCTTATCTCAATACCATTTTAAAAGGGAAATATAGAATGCAGTAATTATAGAGCACAAAACTGATGTTACCTACAAAACTATAACTTTTGGAGCCAAAGCACAAAATAAATGTAAAAGCTTAAGAATTAATAAAATTTATTTAACACACAATGTGAGATCGTAGCTGAGAGTAACACATGGCTTTTCAAGACTGTTTGATATTTTATAGTCGAGCCAAGCACGATATCATACGACGATCTGCAAAAGCGACTTGAATCTTAGCACTGAGCACTGACATTCATATACTGTCTGTTTAAAAAGTAGCTGATAAATTAGATAAAATCTCAAATGGGAGTTAAAAGCAATAAATATTTTCTTACGAAAAATTGGACCGATGGTATTAGTTGGTGCACTGAAAAATACGAAATAATATTAATTCTATTGATGCGGTTACTTTTGAAGTTATGCAGTTGCAGTTGTAGGTATTGATAAATTGGCACCAACTTCGCAAGTGCCATCAGCAATATAATTAATTTTATTTCGTATTTTTCCATGCACTAACTTATAACATCGGTCCAATTTTTTGTAAAAAAAATATTTCACACTTTTGAGTGTAACATTAGTCACGAAAATCGTTGAACGTTCACTAATACTAAAGAAGATAGTACTTATCCTATTACCCACGTATATTCTTTGCTTGTACTTGTTATTATGTAGTATTTTATATTTAACTATTTTACCACCGCATAACTGAAAAACCGTAATTTTAAGGAAAAAATGTTCATCATAAATGTTGCTGCAAATATTATTGTCTTTAATGTGGTATCCACAGATTTTCAGTTTTCGAAAGAAATGCCCCCCTCCACACAGCGAAAATACACATATTTGAGTTTTTAACATGAATTTAACTCGAAAACCGTAACTCTTTTGAAAAAATGTTGAATTTAAACGTTTCCGGATATTGTCCTATCTTTAATATCTGGCATCTGGGATTTTCGAGAAAATTTGTCCCACCACCCTTTTGGTGGTGGTTTTCAGACGGAAAGAGATTTTGGATTTGAGTTTTTACGAATATGGGACCATTTCTGAAGTCTCCTCTTTCAAATGAATCAAAATCGGAGTACGTTTATTATATAAAACGCGCGAACAAAAATATTCAGACAGTCGAATTATGTACGTCCTAGGTTCGGCGTTTGTCGGTCAAAAACACTCGGACCCGTCAATTTCCGTTTTAGATTTTTTTACGTAAAACAGAAATAGCGATGAGATGTTATCGATCAGTGGTATCCTCTCTTCTTATAAACGAATTCAACATATATTTATGCACAAGAAATTATTAAATATAAATGACTTTTACAATAGGAAAATGCAAAAATACAATAATTATTTTCTAAATAAAAATATACGAATTGATCACCATTAATATATTCTATAATAACCGTTAACTTTTACAAATCATATAGGTATGTGGACATACGTTCACATATGTACCTACTAGTACAATAATACAGGTACTTGAAGGCACTAAAACAAGAGATTTAAATCACTTGAAATGTTTAAGGAATACTCAAGCCACCTATTCTTATGCTCCTTTTAATGAATTCATTTAAAATGTAGTAACACTCATTTGACAAGAATTCAAAAATGATGGTATTATATTTGCTTTTGTTCAAGTTTTTAACTCGCAGCGGCCTCTTAGAGAGGTGACTGATCTAGATTCATACAAGTCACATTAGTCAGTTTGTTTAATGTTATCAAATAAAATTGTTTAAAAAAAGTTATAGGTATAATCAATCACACATGAACTAAAAAAATATAACTCATCATTCATGATTTATCTAACAATTTCGTTTGACGCAATGTAAACAGCTAAGAGTACCCTTTGGTAAACAGTGAGTAGTGAGGTTATTTTTCCTCCAATCGCTATCAACTGTCAATTGCCGCACGAGCCCAATTTATTGTTTTTAGGTTAGGTTAGGTTAGGTTAGGTTAGGTTGTAAAATATTAGATAAACAAACGTAATCACATAAGCCGTCCAATAGCTAGGTATGTAAAATGATTTACAAATTTTTAGAAAACTTCTCTTCCCAAGGGCTCTGCCATGAAAACGTCGCAGTTCATTTCTGATTTGTGAAACTGTAGGTAGGTAACTATGTTGTAGCCTGCGAATAGAACTTTTTTTGATTTCCAAACCCTAGACGTAGATTCTGTTAATTTATTCATTTATTCAAACTAAAGCATGGAATTTTCAATTAATTTCTTTCACAGTCTCTGTGCAAATAACAAATAAAACTGCGATATGTCTTTCCAACCTTCGTTAATCTCATCCATCTATGTGAGTACTAAATACAATGAGGAGGTAATATGAAATATCCTAGGGTTTCACGTAAAAACCGACCATAGAATAATTTATACGTAAATATCAAATAATTATTAACACAGATCCTCCAGTCTGTGCAATTATCACGTGAAATATATTGAACTATTTGCAGTATACTAGTATCAACGCTAACATTATTTATCCTGTCCAAACAACAAACAGGTTATGTACAAGAGATATTTCATAAAATATAAACGCACCGCTAGGTAAAAGTAAATACTCTAAGCAAATTCTAACTACAATATCTCATGAGAATATCAGAACTGATATTGTTATAGCTTAGACCAGTCCACGGCTTTGATTATTCGTAGAAATTACATAGACCAAATAACAAATCTATTCAGAAATCAGCCCTTGTATATAAAACATTTCATAAGATGTGAATTTTCCATTTTTCCAATTCAAAATACTTTCAAATAGCTGAAAGTATAAAAATAAATCTAAATCTAATTTCACTTTAATCCGATTTAAAACCTGGACTATGTGCATCGGATACAGGTTCATAGAAATGTTCGCCCCTTTTTCCTTTTAAACGTAAATTGAAGCAATTTCAATGAACTAAACGTTATATCGATCACTGTCTATACATTCAGCCACTAATAAAAAAACATGACACTGCTGCGATTTTTTTGATTACTCAAATTCAAATTATCAGCAATTCTCTGAAAAGAAAATCATTTATGGAGAATTCATGTATCCTCACCGTTTTGGGGACTAATTTGTTGTTTTTAGGTTTCTTCTTTTTGTTTTATTACTATTATTTTGATAATAAAATACATATAATATTCTGCTTTTCAACGTGTCTTTATTCTTCGACTTTTTTTAATTCAATTATTTTATAAACAAACAGAGCTGTGCATAGCACACTTCGTTTTACATTTTTTTCATAGAACTATAGAACATAAAGATATATCAATGTTACCAACTCAACAAATACATACAGTTGTAGAATTGAAAATATACAATATCAACACTACCCCCCAATTCTACAATTTTATAATCCCAAGTTTGTTCCTAAAATATTCAAATTTGACAATTGGTAAAGCTTTTGTTATCATATCAGCACACTGATGTTCGGTTGGTATATATTCTAAAGTAACAATATCCGTTTCAATGCAATTTCTTACAAAATGGTGTTTTATATCTATATGTTTGGAACGTTTTGTTTCTAATGTACTCGCTACTTTAATACATGACTGATTATCTTCGTATATAACAATGGGCTTTAATTTAAAATTCAACAAATCTTCTAACAATTGCTTTATAAAAATGCATTCCGTTACACAATTTGATAATGATACATATTCAGCTTCGCAGCTTGATAATGCAACAGTTGCTTGTTTCTTTGATTTCCAGTATATCAAATTATCATTCAAGTTTATCAGAAATCCACTAATACTTTTTCTATCATTAATGTTATAAGCAAAATCTGCATCTGCATATGCACTTACATTAAAATCTAAACTTCCAGATTTCTGATATTTTAATACATAATTTTTAGTTTAAAATATTTCAACACGTTTTTCAAGTGTGTCCAGTGTGTATTGCTAAAACAATTTTGAAATTGGCTGAAATATGACACACTGAAACATAAGTCAGGTCTGGATCCCAACATTATATACATGAGACTCCCTCAGTTTTTGTTCTATTGGTATTTTAGAATATTTACAATCATTCATATTGAACAAGTTTAATACTTTTTCAATCAAATTTCTTTGTGAAATATATAATCCGTTTTCTACTCTTACAATTTCTAATCCCAGAAATATAATGTTATTACTAGTCAAGTCTCTCATTTCAAATTCACTGCAAAGTTGTTTTTTAACAAAAAAATTTCTTTGACATTATCTGATAATATTAAGAGGTCATCCACCCAGATTAATAAATAAGTATTACCCTTTTTGAATAAACAAGGATCTACATTTGACCTGTTATAGTTAATAATTGACATAAAACTGTTAAAACGATCATACCAACATTTAGGACTTTGATTTAAGCCATAAAGTGATTTTTTTAGTTTACATACCATTTTATCATTTTTCAAATTATTAATACCTTGAGGTGGATACATAAATACAGGTTCTTTCAATTCCCCATTCAAAAATGCGCCTATGACATCCATCTGATGAATTTGTAGATTCCATTCTAAACTCTAAACTCTGCTAAACTCAGAAGTATCCTCAAGGTTATCATTCTTGCAACAGGAGTGTATATTTCCCATTCTGGCATTTTCTTTTGTTGAAAACCTTTTGCTACAAGCCGTGCTTTATATTTTTCCTCACTATTACGATGTTTTTTTCGTAAATACCCATTTTGATTCTATTATTTTCACATTATCTGGCTTCGGGACTAGTTCCCAGGTTCTATTTTCTTCTATATTTTTTAATTCTTCTTTAATTGCTTGTTTCCAAACATCAATCTTACTCGCTTCTTCATATGATTCAGGAACTTCCGTTACTAAACAACCTTCAGATAGTGCCGCTATGAAGTCAAATTCATAATCATCATACTTTTTGGGTAATCGTATTTCTCGTTGTCTTTTATCTCTTACGATTTCATCTAGTCTTTCTTCTACTGCTTCTTCTTCATTTGATTCCTCTGTGCTAATATTGTCTTCTGAAAGATTTTCTGTTTTCTGGTTGTCACCAACTACTTCCGCTTGTTGCCTTTCCTCTTCTTCGTTAATATTTATTTGTATTTCGATTTTATAGATAGAGTTCCTCGTCCAAGCACTCTCATAGATGCATTTTTCTTAGCGACTCCCACTTTTCTTTCTATTACTTCAAAGTTGTTTTGAAATAGATCAATATTATTGACCATGTGAGCTGTAGCTCCTGAATCTATAACAAATTCTTCATATTCTTCCCTTTGTACTTTTCTGGTATCTCCTGTTAAAAAGGCAACTTTTTCATCTTGATTTTTATCTCGTTGTTTGTTACGAAAAAAACATTTTTTCTCGGAGTGGTTATTTTTCTTACAAATTCGACACATCTGTCCAGTGCTTCGTTCACGTTTATAACAATTTTTCGAAAAATGTCCAAATTTTCCACAGGTATAACACTTCATTTCTTTATTGCTCCCTGCAACAGTCTTTACTCGACAATATTGGGTATCATGTCCTTTTTTCCATTTTTGACCCACCTTTTCTGATGTACCGAATGCTACTTCTTCGTCATTGTCTTTACATCTCATCATTCTTTCTTCTCCTAACAGTCTAGATGTCAGATTTATTACCGTTTTGTCTGTTTGAGGAGTGGAATCCCAGGCACTTCTAAAATGTTTGAAGTGATCTGGTAATGTAGTTAAGATCTTTGAAATCAACATGCTGTCATCTATATGTTGTTTTAATGCATTCAATCTAAAAGCAAGATTCTCTAGTTTGCTTATATGTAAGGACATATCAACTCCTTTTTCATAACTGAAGTTGAAAAACTCCTGTAATAGTTTACATTTTTGTTGTTCAGTATCTTTCTGGTAAATATTACACAGCTTTTCATACATAGCTGCAGCTGTATCGCATGTCATGATATGTGGTAACACCTTCTTATCTATTGTTGTTATAATCAATTTCTGTGTTCTTGCATCTTTCCTTTTCCAATCTGCCTTTTTCTCTGTAGTGGTGTCATGTCTTCTAATTTTATTTCTCCTTTCAAAAGTTCATACAATTCTGAAGATCTACAGAATATTTTGATTTGGAAATTCCAAAGTTGAAATGTTTCAGCATTTTCCAACTTGTCAATTTTTACGATTTCTTCACTGGAACTCGCAGACGCCATTTTGTTCGACCCTCTTCAATGTCCCTTTTTATGGTTATGGTATTTTATTGGTTTTACGGAAATTTGCAGTATTTCCTATTTCTCAAAAACCTTGTTTTCACTAGGTTCTCCTGGGCCCATAACCTGTTGTTTTTAGGTTTCTTCTTTTTGTTTTATTACTATTATTTTGATAATAAAACACATATAGTATTCTGCTTTTCAACGTGTCTTTATTCTTCGACTTTTTTAATTCAATTATTTTATAAACAAACAGAGCTGTGCATAGCACACTTCGTTTTACATTTTTTTCATAGAACTATAGAACATAAAGATATATCAATGTTACCAACTCAACAAATACATACAGTTGTAGAATTGAAAATATACAATATCAACATAATTAATATTGTCTCGAAAACGGCAATAAATACGTAGTCGGTTATATGTGAAACAAGTTGGGTAATTTGAATAAAAAGATTCAATAGCCTCCATTTTCACTCTTTTCATTCTATAGGTATTTTTAATGAAAAGTACGGATAACGGAAAATACTTCTTCACAGCAGCTTTATCAGCTCAAGGAATGACGTTTTCCATATTATTATGTTACGTTTCGCTGCGAGTTTTTGATAAGTGTTGATTATTTATGGTCTCCGCGATCACTAGATAATATTATGATTTCGATTTACAAAACTCAACCTAGACGAACTAGACGAACTTACAAACGTCAACAAAACGCTTGTTCTATTTCTTTCTCGAAATCGTCACTACCCTTTCTTACCATATTAAGTACACATGTATTAATGTATCTACATAGCTTTTCAATAGTGGAAGTCAACGTTCACGAATTTTGAACGAATTTCATCTGATTAGACTAGATAAAGTTATAAAATACTACTGTAAATAATAAGTTTTATCTTTTTTGTTATATTCCAAAGCTGTAGCACCGCATATCAAACTCGTTTATATTTGTAAGCACGATATAAAAGAACATCAAATTGCTAATTTCTTACTCATCTAACAGACTCCGCATCTATTGCTGTTATCGAGATATTTATAATGCTTTGCCAAGTTTATCTTGCACACTATAAAGAAGAGACTTTTCCAAAACCACATATTGCTCAACTTCGCAGATCAAGGAAAAGTAATATTAAACAATATACTTATACATCTCATATTGAAATTCAAATTTGGTTCTGAATACACGTTGAAATTTTATAAATTATTTATTTATTCCGTATCTATTACCGCTTTCGAGATGTAAAATGCTATCCGAACCTTATCCTGAACATATATTGCATCATATAAGTAATCGAATGAGATTTTACGTCAAAAATTTGGTAAAACCATCCAACCTTTCTGCGCTTAAATATAGAATCTACTTTTATTAGGTAATTATAATATTGCTATTATTGTCTACAGAACTTATTTTCAGTGTACGGTTTTCAAAAGATGTTTACATTTCAGAGGCCCCTCAGTACAAAAAATATATTTTCAGTGATTGGTCTGTCTGTCTATCTGTGCCAAGACTATCTCGGGAAGGGATGAGCCAATTTTATTACTTTTTTTAAGTTCCCAGTATTGGGCGTTTGTGCTTGTAACAAGTAGCAATAAGCTTATTATTTTGTGGAAAATATTTTTTTTAATTTTATTATGTACTGTCGTAACCAATCTTGGTACAAAAATCAATCGTTGACTGAATAAAAAATATTTGGATAATCAGTAAGATTATTTTGGTAGTTTCAAATTGGCGGACTTCAAAGGTTTTAAAAAAATATTCAAGATTTAAATGCGACTGAAAATATTTTGAATTGATTCATACGACACGACTTCACGCTACATTATTAGACGATGATTTCTTTAGAAAAAAAACAATCCTAAAAAATAGAATTCTAAATTTATGATCTCAATACCTTGCTACCTTGATGCTGAAATACAAATATATGTTATGGTAGGATAGTGTTTTGTTTCTTATTTTAATACAGTCCCGAACTAAAATTGGATTATTAATACGACTGATTAAGTTTATACCTACTATAACATAACGTATTGAACGGGTAGAAATTCCAATCTTCTTTGACAAGTGAGAGTTCATACAAAAAATCTCGATGTCTGGCTTGCAACCAACCAGTCCAAGACACATATTTTTAGCCAATGGTCTGTCTGTCTTTCTGTCCAAGATTATCTCGGAATCAGATGGACTAATTTGGTTGCTTTCTTTTTTGTTTTGTTGCGGGTATCAATATCATTTGCCGGTGATACAGATTGGGCATCCTGCTACCTGCTGGTTACTGAAAAACGTGTTTTGAAACTAGTCTAAAGCATTCTGCTTAAGGCTTTCACCATAAATTAAAGTACAGTTTGACCTATATAACTTAAAACTCGAGAATCGAAGAGACAGATAGACAGCTGTTCGAACTAGCAAGCGAGAAAGAGAAACAACGAGAGAAACAAACGCCAAGTTATTCTGGTCAAGTTATAGATTTGTTAGTATTGTAATCATGTAAAATTTCCAACGTCCGGTTTTCAATAGATGATTACTTTTCAAGGTTCTCCAAGTCCAAAAATCATATTCTCTATAAAAGGAGGAGAAAATAATTCTCAAGTTAATTTCTATATTTTCTAGTTATTTACCAACTTCTGGCTAAACGGAAAAAAATATATGACCATGGTTTGTCATTCCGTGTGTCCTTAAAAGAATAAATGGAAGCAAGAGTTAACCAGATGATTTTAGTATTCCGTGCAATTTATACCAGGTCTCTTTCCCATGGAGGCTTTTTAGCTTGTTTCAGTCGTAGTCAGAGACTGGCAAGGTTCTACCGTAAGAAGCCTCCACTTCCCGATTATCTCGTGAACCAAAAGTAATAGTGATTGTAGGCACTAAATTCCAAGAAGGAGCGATGATAGAGCCAGGTATTTTATTATTTGCTGTTTTATTATTTGGTGCTTTAATAATTGATATGAAGCCATGAAGAAACCGAAACGTCACAATCATTCCAAAGAATTTTCGAACTCGAATAAAGTTTGATTCGATGGATAATTATGTAGCCATAAGCTTAGTACAGAAGAAATTGTTTTTTGTATATCTCTTACACATATATGTCGAATTTTTCCTCCACAATGTTGGACTGATTCTCAGACCAGCGCTGGTGTCAAGAAACCACAGACAATGGCAAGAAAATTATTCCTAAGGAGCATTTTGACTAATTCGTTACGCGAACTTCGAAGCAAGGCTTAGGAAGCCTATATATCGCCCTGGCAGATAAGAACTTTTGTAGGTTTTGCTGGGAAGTTGATGGTTCTTAAGTTGCCCATGGGGCATAAACATCTAATGTATATCTTGAGTTCAAACACTATAATAATAACTATTAGGCATGTGATAAGAAACTCAATAAAATTATATATTTCTTGCGTATTTTTTAAATATTGAATAATATAATTGGAAAATTAATAAAGTTGGACAATACAAAATAGTTTCACTCCTTCAGACCTCCCTCTTTTTGTGTCGTCATACTCAACCCAGTCATAAATTCTCAGGCAAAGCGCAGTAAAATGGCCAAACTGATGGACTATGTTTTTAGAAGAATTATTTGATCACCTTTTCATTGCCCTGTATAGTCTCTGAAAATGTATTATTCCAGCCAGTTTGTAGACCATTTCGTCGTTACCTATATTGTGGCACATAACCTACTTGGGCGTAGTAATTCAATTTTACATTTATAGTAGTGACTAACATTAAAAAATTCAAACAAATGTAATTTCTATATCTTATTAAAACATTGTATTTTCAATTATTCTTCAACAACAAAACAAAACAAAAATAAAGTAAGTTTGTAATCATCAAGTACTAACGGGTTGCTCACGACTGCATACTTCTAAGCTTAACGTTGTCTGGACATATTTGATAAAGTTTTTATCAAATGTTACTGCGTAAGGGATAAGAATATGAGTTTTTTTGTTGTTCTTTTCACGCTAGTTGGAACTTATTGTTAGTAGTGATTATTATTATTATGTAAAACAGCATACCAGATTCCGATCGCACAATCCAACACTGTCATATACCTACTCGTTGATTGCCAATCTTCTATCGTCGGAAACGAGATATAAAAAAACAGGTTGAAAAATTAATTTTCTTGTTCTTTAATAATTTTATGAAAACTCATATCTTGTACCAGCGTTGCTAGCAATAATTGAAGAATGGAATCAAATACGAAGCAGCCATTCTCCAAAAAATATAAGAACAATTATTTAGCACCTAATTTACGCTTAGAAAATTGTTAAAACTGTTTTCAAATAAGTTGACTTTCAAAGGTCGCTGTGCCAGCTTTATCTACAACTAGCAAAGCGTTCATTTTCCAAAAAAACTATAAGAGTAATTAATTTCGAAATACAGCACTTAATTAGCCCTTTAAGCACTAAAATAATTACCTTATTAATAAAGGCTAATGTGCAGGCTTTACCTAAAGCTAGCAAAGCAGCCATTTTCCAGAAAACTATAAGAGCAAATAATTTCGGAATACAGCGCTTAATTAGCACTATAAGTAATAAAAAAGATTTTCTAGAAAAAGTTGATATTTTAAGGTTGCTGTCCCAGCTTTATCTAAAGCTTACCAAGCAGCCATTTCTCAAAAAACTCTAAAAGCTAATAATTTCGGAATACAGCACTTAATTAGCACCTAAAGTGCGCTACAAGCACCAAATATGTATTTTGGATTATGCTCACTTTGCTCAGGTAGCTTTAGGGATGTAGGTAATAATGATAACTATTATTCTTGAGGTAAATTTACGAAACGGGCCGGGTTAGCGACGAGGGAGTAAAATAATAGCCTTTATTTCGAGTAGTATACTCTACTTTATTTACTACTATTATATAATTTCTGGTAGTGTATAACTAAAAGATTCTTCATTCTCATCCATCTCAATACAAATACACTAACACTATGCATTTGACGCTGATACTATTCTCATATTTTTTCCATAATATTATTTAATTTGAGAAATTATGATTGGCGTGCAAGATGGAATAATGACTATTAATACCTCTTCATTACTCCCTAAGGGAATAATATATAGTAATAAACTGCTAAAACCATAAGTATAATACTCACATTATATATTATTCGTGAATAAAAGTAATTATTAGGATTAATTCAACTAAAGAATTAAAAAGCCAATCAAACCATATAAAAAAATAGGTTTCTATTTAAAATTAGAAATGTGGTATCAACTTTTGTTACACTCTGTAGAACTGAATATTTTAGACAGAAGGGACAGAGCAAAACCTGTCGGTTAATTTCAAAATGGCAGCTGCTTAATGAAGAATTTCAAAAAGAGTTGATTCAGGCAAAATATATAAATATTTCCATGATTCTCATTTTATTTGAAAAAGCACTGCTGAAACGATCTTTTGAAAAAAAATTGAGAAATCAAACATGTTCACACATAAATCCGTATTTATAATCAGTCTGAGTTTGTGGGACCAAGTTTAGTTGGTTTGTTACTATGGTTACGATAATATCAAACTTGAAAATACTAATCTCAAAATAAACTGGTACGGATCTGAAATTGATTAGAAATATGGCTGGTATTCTCCAATATTCGTATAGGTGTACAAAGTTGTAGTGATTCCACTTGTTATTTTAAGTGTGTTCTCCCTATAAACTTACAAACTATCAATATCAAAATTCTATTTCTCTACCGCAGGAATGAATAGGAAGCTTCATCAAAGTCTCCAAAGAACGAGGGCTTTAGTTCAAGTATAAATTAAAACTGCCTTATCCATTCAAATATTCACAAAGTATTTTACATTCTTGAAATTGCACTTTGATAATGTTAGCTCAATTCCCGAAGAACATAAATTTTAGATTTTGCCAACTTTCCGACAATAATTTATTCAAGTACTATGTAATTATAATCCGAAAGTCGACAGAAAGTTATTATCAGGAAAGGAATGGGGATAGAAGTCGACTTCATACTGGCTTTATGTAGTCGAATCCGTGATCAAATCATAATTACAGGAAAAACAAGCGTTCTGGTACCCCACGAAGAATCTTCCTCTGAATGGCGTGTGCTCGTTTTGGCAGCTTGCCTGCTTTTGGGGACTTTAAACTGAGACCGAAATATCTGTGTGGGAGGATACTTGGGTTGGCTTTGAAATACTAAACGACATGTTAGCGTTTCCATAACATAAACCATAAAAACTTATTTACTCGATTTGAATATCTTGTACTTTTACTAAGAATTAGAATTATTGATAAACAATACCTCTAAATGATTTCAAGGTTGTATATTTTTACATTTTATTTTTGAGATTTTTTTTTATAGATATCAGAAATTATTATGAGAAATACCTAAACTGGCTTCCAATATGTTCAAAATCTTACCTATTGCGATCTTTCAAATGGGCACGGTCTACCTACTGGCAATACATACATGATATCTATGCCTCTTATTGTGTTTGTAAGTTATAATAATTTGTATTTGTTTCTGACTTACTTCGCT
Source organism: Crioceris asparagi (assembly GCA_958507055.1). Classification (NCBI taxonomy): domain Eukaryota; kingdom Metazoa; phylum Arthropoda; class Insecta; order Coleoptera; family Chrysomelidae; genus Crioceris; species Crioceris asparagi. Next base: position 53,964,419 of record OY293826.1, on the reverse strand, counting down.
TGAAAAAAAGAGTATGTATGTAGGCGCCCTTTGCCTAGTAAACTGGCACCAATGATTACTTTTGAGAAAGAGTTACAGCACTATAAATTCATGGTCTCGCATGCTAGAAATGGGCAAGATTCTTACTGCCATATTTTGATATCACTGATTTTAAATGTTAGTTCAATAATTTTTACGACTCAAGAAACATTCAAGAATGCAAAGTTGTTGTTATGGTATGGCAATAATTGGAAAATAAAAGATTGTGATTTTCAATTGCAAGAACTATGATAAACATAGTGTTTCTCGGTAGCATGGTAGCCTAATGCCAAGATTCTTCCTCTCTGGTATTTGCAGTCTGGTTCCTGCTACATTCAAATCAGTCTTAGTTCTTTTATGTGTGGCAGTTTGTAAGCATCCTGTACGTCACAAAAATTGGCTTGCAATGGGTTCTGATATGTGCACCCTCAATAGCTCTGACTGATTTCGTTTGGGTAATAAGTATTCAATGCACATATCTAAACATATCTCATGATTCATACAGTCGATTGCTTCAGTTAAATCACAAAATTGGATCATTGTTTCCTAGAGATATTCAAAGCTTTTCAAAATAAAGGAGAATAAGTAGTTCACCGTATCTATTGTAGATCTATTTTATCTGAATCCAAATTATGAGTTTACTGTATAGTTGTGTTTTCCAGGAGAGAAATAAGTTGTTCAGCCATCACCATTTCCAGAATTTTTGGAAACACTGGGCGAATAAATAATGGACGATAGTTGGTAACCTGTGATGGATCTCCTTCTATAAGTATTGGAGATACTGTGGCCAGTTTTAACTTATCAGGAAATTTTGCAGGATCTCATTAATTATATGGGTTGGCGGAGCTAATATCTTGTCAGCCACTGATTTTATTTGTTCTATTTAAGCAATCGAATTGATTTTTGTTTAAGCAGTAAGTCGACAAATAAAGCACATTTTCTCAATTATGTTGTCTTTTTTTAAATGGCAGCCCATATTTTTGTAACATTTTTAAATTTGCTTAAACATTTTCAATATAATGCAATACATATCATAGAATTATCTGCAATAGTTTTTGAATTATGTCAACTTATATGCCAGAATAGCGTCGTATATCGACTTACAAAAAAACATATATTTAGTATAAATTGGCATGTGAGTGACTTTTCATGCCCGTTCACGCCCGCTCACGATCTATTTGGCAAGGGACCCGCACGCTATTCACGTAAATATCTAACGTGATTCGCGGTTGATCACGTGATTCTTGTATGAATCATTTGATTTGCACATAAATCACTTGATGAAACGTGATAAGTTGTGCAGAATTCAGGTATGGAAAAACAAAAAAGAAAAAGAAAATATGAAACGGAGAAATACGCCAATATGTGAGTTGGGAGTGGGCACAGTCACGTGAGTGGTATGGAAATTGATTCTTTAGTACCATCCAAGATAATTTAACAAACTTTTTATATTATATTCCTAATGCTATTGCGAATCTTCTCAATCAAAGTTGAACTCAGCATCGGTGTTGCGTTGCCCACAACGATTTTTCGAAAATAGCAAATAACTAATTCCAATAACTCCAATTTACAATAAAACACCCTGTATATTATTAAGCCATTTTATGGCATTTCTTAAGGGCTTTCTGCCAATATATTGTTTGTGGGTCTAATCTGTAAAGTTTTTGAGATTTGTGGCAAAATAAGAAATGTTGATGGTTTGTTCGTAGAGAAAAGAGGAATTAAGTAGGCCGTTGTCATATAATTTGACACCATCCATATATTTTAAAAATTATAAAGTAACAAAATTAAGTTTTATCAGTAAATTGCAAGGGATACAAATCTCTACAATATCAAGAAAGGGTGAGTGAGAGGAAACAGTGTAAAAATTTTAAAAAAGGCTTCTTTTAAATGATCAAATAGCCATCATGTTTCACACGAGCTGCTAGTGAACGATTCCCGAACTCTTGCAATCATTGCTCCATCAATTGAACGGAAGGCTACCGAGATCCTGTTTTTCATTTCTTCACTAGTTGTTGGACGCTCTTGAAAGACCCTTTTCTTCCAGTCCTTTCAAAGGAAGAAGTCTCTAGGAATAAGGTCAGGAGATCTTCTCTACCTATCCAACGATTCGAATAAGACTCATCTAAAAACTGTCACACTATTCTATAATGCACTGGAGCACCATCGTGTTGAAATCACATAGTCCTTCTGTTGTTCAGAGCCACTTCTTAAAACATTCTGGGAAGATGTTCGCGAAGAAGTTGTAAATATCTTTCACCATTTAGCACATTATCGAAAAAGTAGGGTGCTATAATATATCACCAATAATTTCTCTCCAAACATTCACCGACCATCGCTGTTGATGATCGAAAGTTCGCAACCAATGAGGATTTTCGAATGCATAATAATGCATATTATGTTTGTTGACTGACCCATAAGTTTTAAATGTTGCTTCATCAGAAAACATTTTCTTCAAAATATTATCATGTTCATCAATAATACCATTCATTTGGATACAAAATGTAACTCTATTTGCAAAATCGTTTATATACAATTCCTGATGTAGGTTCAGATGATATGGTTGTATCTTATGTTTTGATAGTATTCTGTTCATACTACTTTGTGAAATATCAGTTTCCGCATCTATTTCCCTAGTATTTGAGTGAGGATTTTCTTGCAGCATTAATAAAATTTGCAGCTAATCTAGTTCGGTGATCCGACCACCTATAATTTCTCTTTTTGTATAAAACACGCTCCAACGCCCGTGGAGTTCTTGCTAGGGAAAATTTTGTCGGTAGATTCTACTTACTAACAAAACATTTCTGTCAGCTTCGCCAATACAGCATATTATATTCAGTAATTCTAGTTGAGAGAAATTCATTTTTAACAATCTGACGTCTATAATTATCTAGTGCATGTATCTGTCAAATTTGACGAAAGTGGCTTACTCGATTTCTTTTTTTCTTGAGAACAAACCATCAATATTTCTTATTTTGCAACAAATCTCGCAAACTTTATAGATTAGATCCCACAAACTATATATTGGCAGATAGCTCTTAAAAAGGCCATACAGTGGCTTTATAAAATACAGGGGGTTGTATTTGAAAAATTCGAGTTATTGCAATTAGTTATTTGGTTTTTTCAAAAAATCGTTTTGGGTTGGCAACACCGATGCTGAGTACAAAAGAAATGATTTTTTTAAATGTGCTTTATTTGAAGACCTACTGTTTAAACAAAAATCAAGTCGATTAAATAGAACAAAGGTTATGGAGCTTGAACGCACCCCTGGGTCACCCTGTATGTATATATACTCGAAAAAATATATAATGTGATTGTGCGAATTTTATACTATGTAAATACGAATGGGCCTTCTCTGCATTATGACCAAATTGTTCAGATATTTCTGCTCCTATGTTGATAAAGTGTTGGCTGTTGGGAACTCTTAAATAGATTTTTGGGTTTTCACACTTGTTTGTTCTTTGGTGATTTTCTAAGTGGTCTTCTGCTTGTTCCTGTCTGTTATTTGATTATTAATCTTCCCATTGTTTTGAGCAGCAGTCAGATAAAATATTGTAACGTGGATTGGTGGTCATGTACTTACGGTTATTATTCGTTTATTAGCTATTTATTCTACTACCTTGTTTACAAGAGTTGTTGCTTGCATATTTCATGTAGTTCTAGAATTATAGTAGATGTTTTCTCGATCCTTCCAGAAACTATATGTGAGGTACAATTGGTCATACTATTGTCAGTTTGACAAGGCTCTAGGACGTGTCGATCACGGGTCACAGTCTTAGAAAGTCAGTGGATAACAGGCAGTCTGTGGAATCGTTAATAGTAGTTCAGTCGGTGAAAACAGTGACAGTTTAGATTGTCAAGGTGACACGTGGTGACAATTGTACTACAACAGAAAGTCTTGTACAGAATGTTTGAAAATAAACCATTGGAAGCAATGCGAACTTTTGAATCTTACGCAAGTGAACTCACCTCACAACGTTTAGCACAGGGTTAAACGTTACAATATTTTATATGTCTTATACAGTTACAGTATATCGTCGTCTCTATTTCGTACATCTCTTATGAGATCTAATGTTTCTTTAATCTGCCTTAATTAAGGAGAAGCTTTTTCATATTGGACTGTTGACTTTCTTTGTAGTGTTAGCTATTATAATGAAGACAAAATGTAGTGAGGAACTTATCAAATTTCACTAATAGCAGAAATTTCATACATCATAAGTACTCCAATTTTCATCTTCCAGAATTTCAATCAGGGCTTTGAGTGATCTGGGCTAGATGATAATATGTCATTAAATAATACTCTTCTAAATTTTTAAAATGTTGTCGATGTAGGTTTGCTTTCCAGTGCAATGCTCTCTTGAGAATGTGAAGGTTGTTCTCTGTAAACCATAGCTCTTAAAGATATTGAGGATATCATGTGAGTTGAAATCAATCTCACATTATTATCAAATGTAGAATCTATATATTTAATGATATGAAACCGGAGATAATTCTGCTCCTTAGGAATTTTAGGTGAAGTTACTCCATGGAACTTTTCAACTGACATGTTAATTACATCCAGTTGTATGAATTTTATATCATTTTGAACATAGATGCATACTACCCCATGCTGATGTGTTCTGGTATAACATTTAGCTGAACTATAGTTTCTTATGAGATATACGATTTCATCATTTTTGCTGAAACAAAGTTACTCTAATGCATAGAATATATTTTTTTTGTTGATAGCTAATTTTCTTAGAGCTCCTATTTTATTAGAAATGCCTTGTATGTTCAAAAGCATTATTTTGAACTGATTGATTTATGTGGCTTAATTGTATTATATGAAGACTAGGTTAATCGTTGATTAGATTCTTGGTCTGGTTCCTCGTCTAGCAGATGATGTCCCGATCTGATATGAAACCTTCAAAGTGCAACTCATGCTGGCCAGGGATTGGTACTCTACCTACTGTACTCTATCCTTTTCTACAGGTTCTATTCCTATCTGAAAGCATTTTAATATGTATTAGTGTTTCTTGGTTGGTAACATTTTAAACCTTGCAGTTGCTGTTGTTGATTTTAAGTTTTAGTTTATCGGAATAATCTCTTGTTGCAACAATATGCTCTGCCTAGAAGCTTGATTTTATTTCCTGAATGTAGTTTCATTTTCAGTACTCTCTTCTGCCTCGATAACAAATAAAATTCGCCCAGCTCATTCTCCCATTCACCATTCTTCATTTCTGGTGCCACTACCTATTATCCAAGATGATATTAATGTTGTTTATTTGGCCTTTGACTTCGACATTATTATCAATCGGTTAGGTAGTTCTCTTACTGCTTGACAGATAAACTAAATCTATTCCCTTCACGGTTCACTATATTCTGTGATCTGACAACTTCAACAGCGTTAGGTTGATTGCGTTGCTGTCTATATACCTTTTTTGTTATTTCCATCAAATATTTTTAACGTGAAATTCTCTCAGAAGTACCTTCAGATATTCTATATAAAATTAAAAAAATAGAGCTCTCAGAATTTTGTATCGAAAAGCATTTTGAGATCTGTGGTATTAAATTAAATAATAATATGAACCATGAGTTTATTATACTCGTGTGCTACTGTTCTCTTAATGGTACAGGGGATTTAGAAATTTTTCTTAAAAAGATTTATCTTGTTCTAGAGAAGGTTTATATGCCGGATAATACTATCATCTGTGGCGGCGATTTTAATATTGACCCACAAAGAGATTCTGTTGGATATTTCAAATTAACAAATCTTTTTTCAAGTTACAACATGCTTAACCATGTATGAAAACAAACAAGAGGTGATAAAAGTCTGGATCATAACTTTTCCAATATAATTACTTACAATGAATGTGAAGTGATGAATAATACGATTTCTGACCATAGAACCTTGTTCTTCAATTGTGAATTTAATATGGATGACAAGACAACCTACAAAATCTAAACGATCTCTTGAAGCACACAATATAAAAAAACTTCCTTAACGGCATATCCTCAGATTCATGGTCTGATATATAGTTAGCAACAAATCTGCATGAGGCTTACAATACCTTCTCTAGAATTGTACAATTTTATATTGATTTGCACTTTCCTCTGAAAAGATACATTAATCACAATGCACGTAAAGTGTAGGTTAATGATGATATAAAGCAATCTAGTTATGAGCTCAAAGACATTCTTTCTAAAAAAGAGCTTTCCTGAACTGTCTAATCTGCATAAAAATAAGGAAAAAACGTTCAGAATACGTCCGATACAAAAAAAAATATTATCAGAATATTATCAATTCTTCAAGCAACCCCAATAGAACAGCCTGAACTAATAATCGTGAGATTACAGGAAAAATCAAATCAAATAATGATATTATAATTGAGCAAAATAGTGAATACATACTAATCCTCAATAAATTGCTAATGCTTTCAATAAGTTCTTTCAAGAAGAACCTATTAAAATTGTTCATAGTATTCAACCAGTTAATAGATCAAGAAACATTTAGTTCTCCAACCCCTATAGTCTATATCTGCATTCTTTTTCTGAGATCGATATATTCGATATTATTAGAGATAAGTAAAAAAACAAAAAGTCAGTTGGGACCTGTCTCATAAAAATGATGGTGCCATATATAAGTAGACTGCTTTAGTTTCTAATTAATCTGTCTTTTAAAAAGGCTCGTTTCCTTCGGCATTGAAATCATCGTCTATCATACCTATTCACAAAAATAACGATATTCATGATATGGCAAATTATAGACCGGTGGCACTCTCTTCGGGCTTCAGTAAGATATTTGAGCATTGCTTTCAAATCCGCTTAATCGGCTTCATAAATAAATACAACATCCTCTCTAAGAATCAACATGGCTTTAGATCAAATTTTTCTACATCGACCGCCCAGTACACCTTCTGGGAAAGAGTGGATCATGCTTAGAGCGTGGAAAAAGACCGATCGGAATATTCTGCGATCTCACAAGGGCATTTGACTGCGTAGACCACAGTATGCTATTACACAAACTGGAAAACTATGGGGTGCGAGGACAAGCTCTTAATTAGCTTGAAGAGTTTCTTTATCAGAGACGACAGTTTGTAAAAATTTTCAGTCAGGTTAAGGCGATATTATCTGAAGAGGTCACAGTTAAGTTGGGGGTATTTCAGGGCTCAATACTACTGGGTCCTTTGTTGTTTTTAATATACATCAATGACATAGAAAGTGCTTTTGATAGCTCTCGATGTAAATTAACGATCTATGCAGATGATACTACTTTACTTGTAAGCGATGACAACATGTCAATTCTGGAAGATAAGTGTAATGCCGCCTTACTTAATTTATCAACATGGTGCAATGAGAACTCACTTTTTTGGAATAATTTAAAAACGTCCATAATAAAATTTCACCATGCTCAAAACAGAGGCAGCAATGATATTACCATCCAAGTAGGTGACGATGTTATTCAGTCTTCGGAATCAGTGAAATTCTTGGGCGTACAGTTAAACCATGGCTTAACATGGAATCAAAACTGCTCTTCAGTGGTATCTAAACTTAGTTCTTTCGCATATCTCTTTAAAAATTTGAAAGAAATCTTAGCCAAGGAACAGCTCTTGATATTATATCACGGGCAAGTGACATGTATACTCTCATATGGCATCGGCCTATGGGGTAGTTCCACAATGACACCAGAAGGATTTCTTGGACAAAAGAAAATTGTTAGAGTAATAGCTGGTTTAACACAAAGCACATCATGTATATCTGCATTCAAGGATTTGGGGATCTTAACCTTAGTCTCCATCTATATTTTAGATTTTGCCACGCACATTCATACAAAGAAACATGACTCAAAAAACAGTAATTTTTATAATTTCAATACCCGCAGTAAAGATGATTTTCGGCTTCCCTTTTGCAGCTATTCTCTGGGACAAAAATCGCCCTAATACTCAGGTCTTAGAATATACTCAAAGCTTCCGCATGATATCATCTCTGCTGGCTGTAAAAGTCAATTTAGAGTGAAGCTGAAACGTTTCTTACTAAATAGATGCTTTTATACAATGGAGGATTTTTTTATTAGTGTTTATTAATGACTTTTGTTGATGTAATTATCTTTATTGTAATTTCGTGTGCAATTTTTTGTGTAATTTGTATTCATAATTCTTTATTTCTTTTATACATTTTATACCTTATTGACGTTTCCTTGTTACTTTTAATCATCTGGAATATCTATCTATCTATCTATCAATCTATTTAATTGCAATATTAAAAATCTGGATCTGTACCTCGGGTTCTAATGCGATGAGATCTTCTTCTTCATTTTCTTTAAGCAATTCACTTGGTGCAGCCTTATATATGGTTGATTTTTGATCAGCCGCTTTCATTGGACAGGATGGATGAAATTTATCTGGGCATTTCACGCACATTCTATATTCAACCACTGTTTATTACAATATTGACAATTATATTGGCGTATTTTTCTTCATTTGCTAGAGCAGTAGTCTGTTTCATCTTCACTTGACGCCATCTTACCATAATATATATTCAGAAATTTCACAATAAGTATAGCGGCAGCAATCTTCGTCATGAAATAAATAATCAAATCCAAATTTAATTAATTAATTTAATAAATAAATTTAATAAATTTCCCATTATCTAAGATTCTTGAAAAAAATAATCCTCAAGAGACTCCAATCTACAAATAATATAGAAAAACTAATACCCAATCAACAATTTGGATTCAGAAAACAGCACTCTACATTACAACAATGCCATCGTATAACCTCCGTAATTAATGAATCTCTTAACGCAAAAGAATTCTGTCCTGCAGTATTCCTAGATGTACAACAGGCCTTCTCTATAAAATAAAAATGCAGCTATCGAGCGAATACTATCTGCTTCTCAAGTCTTACCTCTCGGAACGCTACTTCCGCATTGCATTTGGGACTGAGCACTCAGCGATCTACTCTATCAACTCAGGAGTACCGCAAGGAAGTGTCCTTGGACCGATACTATACAATTTATTCACAGCTGATATTCCAACGAGACCAGATACAGAACTGGGGACGTTTGCAGACGACACTGTAATCCTGTGTCGGCATAATAGTGCACTGATAGCCACAAGAAATTTACAACAGCACTTAAATACACTGTCAGAATGGCTGAAAAAATGGAGAATGAAAATAAACGAGACGAAGTCAGCTTATGTCACTTTTACATTGAAGCATTCTGAAGCTCCCGCATTATTTCTAAATAATATAGAAATCCCCAGAGCAACTGAAGCGAAGTACTTAGGTCTACACATGGACAATAAATTACTATGGAAGAAACATATAATTAAAAAAAAGAAAGCAGATGGACATAAAAATGAAGAGTATGTATTGGTTGTTTGGCAAGAGATCATATTTATCCTTGGACAATAAGGTACTACTTTATAAGGCCATCATCAAACCTATCTGGACATACGGGATTGAATTTTGGGGATGCTCCAGTAAGTCGAACATTAATATTATTCAACGCTTCCAATCAAAATCAATGAGAACGATTGCGAACGCACCATGGTATGTATCCAACTACACACTTCATACAGATCTTGACATTCCCTATGTAGAGGAAGAGTGCAGAAAAAGGGCCCAAAGACACTTCAACAGACTTGAAAGTCATCGAAATTACTTAGCATCAAATCTCGTCAATAACCAGAATCCAAACCGACTCCAAAGGAAATGGCCAATTGACCTTTTGTAGGTTGAATACAAGGACTGCTTTAATGGAGGCGGTACCTTTCCCGACAAGAAACCATCCCATTAGCTCATAGAACTTACATTGTATACCTATTGTATATTATTTGTTCTGATTGTTAATAAGCAATATGAAAAAAAAAAATAAATAAAAACATAAGATATTTAGAAATATGAGAGCTAAACATAATTAATAATTGAGGGTAAAGCGAGACTGTAAAACAATAATTATAATATTTTAATCTAAATATAATTGTCAAAAACTCTAACTACATTCATAAACTTTTTATGACACGAAGTCCATACATACACAAACCTTTAACACATCTACTTTAATATCAATAATCACATAGCCAGTTAACCCATAATTGTAATCTGAGCAACGATTTAGCTTTGATAATTTCTTATACATTTTAATTTGGTTTTTCTTCCCCTTAAGGACCTCTCATTATAACATAATTGATAATACTATCTTATATTAGTCTTTGATAATGTTCTTTGCAACCAACAGTAAGTAATTGTAAGTAAACACAGACAGCCCGAAGATGATTTTGGTTTTATATTCAGTTCAGTTCACCGTCCGGTTATTTTGTGTACCATTATTTACATTTACCTACAAAATTTAACGGTAATTTTGAAGCATCGTCCATTAGAAATCACTGTCCTTATATAGGTAAGGTCCATACAATAAGGCTTCCAATGGTATTGAAGTAATGTGTTTATTATGTTGATAAATTTTCCTATTGTTGATTCAAGATCGTTTATTGGGTATAATTCATTTTTCCAATTGATGGTACTTTTTACTTACTGTTTTTTGTAATAATTGTTGATTTATTTTTTGAAAAAAGTTTTTATTATCATTCACACGATAGTTTTTTGCTTTATTCAGAACAATTTGTAATAACGTTATGTGGTGGTCTGTGATTGTTGATTATATGGAACTTCTGTTCTTTTGATTTAATGAATATATGATCGAGACATGTTTCAGAACCATTTCTCGCTATTGTTGTAATATTAATAGTTGAATGGAAGCCAAAATCACTCATCATGTCGAGATAATTTCTTCAGTTTTTTTCAATAAATCGATATTTATATCACCTACAAATAGGTTGTGATGATATTTATCACTTTCTTTACCTAATATATTATTGAGTTGATCAAGAAAGTCGTCGATTCGACATGCTGGGGATCTTTAGAATGTGTAGATGCAAAAGGTCAACTCATCTATATTCATTATAATTTTTAGTAATTTACCTCCATTTATATCAATATGTGCATGAGAATGATACGAGTTCGTTTTTGCAAAGACAATAACACAATCATTTTGGTTATAATTACCTTCATTATATATGGTTATGTAGTCGGCCATATTTAGGAAGGAGGTATCCGGAACCCGCCATGTTTCCGTCAAAACTATACAATCGAAACATGCTTCAAGTTCCTCAAGATATATTTTAAATTCATCTATATTTTTTGAAACACTGCAAATATTAGTATTGAGAATCTTGAAGTTACTACATTTGTTTTTTACAGATAAAAATTCTTTTGCTTCATTTGAATTATTTAGGGGGTATGTTGTTATTTTTTCTACTACAAAATCTCTTATATAATGATCATTTGAATGTATCAACTAATTTCAAATCATCCAACAATCTTGACAGTAAACTTAATTTTATCTGACCACTAGCTGACCCGACAGACGTTGTCCTTTCAAACAAACAAAAGCAAAAACAATATCTTGGTTCTCAAATTTCCACCCAAGACAACAATAGCAACATCAATTGTTACCGTATTATAGCGTCTTGCGTGTTGTCCTCAGGCGTCTTATCGGCGTTGCTGACAATTTTGTGGTAATCAGATGGCATACGGTTTAATGCAGTCTTGAATAATACAACCAATTCGGTGTCTGATGGAAAAACATTTGAAGTTGCTCCACTCTTGGTCTGTTCACCGATTTATTGTGTGCATAACGCTGATCGACTTGTCTTGCTGAATCGCCCATGAAATAAATTTGCAAAAATTGTACCACCATGTGACTTTCAAGACCGGCTGCTTTTGGTTATTCACCTAGCTACAAACCTACCATACGCTACTTTAATTGATATATGATTTCAATTGAAAATTACCAACGTATTCAGGTACGGAGTGGTAAAAGATTGTTTTACTATATAGTTACCTTGAAAGTTAGCGTCAAATTGTCTTGAATAACTTTTGTTGCGCCAAATGACTTCATTTGAAAACAATTACTGTATTCCTGTATATGAGTTAATAATGTATAGAATCTGTCCCATTTCCGTAAACCAATGAATGCAGAGGCTCTGGTGGCAGCACCAATGGCGTCAATTTGACTTTACCGCTCCCGCAACAAAATCCAGGGGCTTCATTCTTTCAATATTAGGTGTGATTGATTTTAACTTACCGAGATGATTAAACACTTCTCAAAAACTCACTGTATTGTATATTGAAATGAAACTATTATCAACCGCGTTCTGTCAATTGCTGACAGTTATTTCAAACAACTGACAGTTATGTTAAACAACTGGATGTACTGTATGTAAAATTAATATTGTCGTTAAGTTTTCTTAAATGGTCTTACATTTTCTAATGTTCCGCTCAACTTTCTTAATTTTTTCTCTCCGTAAGAACCATCCTCGTACTTCAAGGAATATTATAACAAAAGAATTAGCAAAATCGGTTCAGCTGCTCTCGAGATTTGCGCTTAGCAACACATTTAGCGATTCATTTTTATATTATAGATTTAATAGTTCATTTGAAGGACATATAATAAATTAAAATATTTCTGTATAAAATTAGGATTGACAAAAATATAAAAAATTAAAATAAACAAGTGAGGAAGCAAATACAATATCAGACAATATTTGTGTGAAGATAATTATTATAATATTATAAGAATCAAAATATATGCGAATACAAATAAAACTAAAGATTTTTTTTCAATGAATTTCTAAATTGTAATTTAGGTTTTTATTTTGACGGATTGCTAAATTGTCTGGTTACTCTTTTCGGCGGAACAGTGAGGCTACTGGGTGGCTCTTTCCTTTTCGTAAACATATTTTGTTCTTGGCTTTGTTCCTTTTGTTGTTGCGTCGTATATTGGAGGATATCATCAGAGTGATTTTCTAATTGTTCAGCTTATAACTAGTGCCATGGATAATGGGTTTGTTTTTCAAACTTTTTGCCTCGGGATCGCTTTTTCGTGCTGTTTTCAAATGTGTAAATAAAATTTTCCTTTTATTATAATCTTCTCTTATGTAATCATTTGATGTATATATTCCGCTACCCTTGAGTTTTGAGGCTTTCTCTAAAATAGACGCTCTCCGTTTGTAGGATATGAGCTCCACAACTATTGGTCTAGGCCTTTCTGTGTTCTGCCTCGATTCTCCAATTCTGTACCAATCCCCGAGGTCGTGAAGCTTGCATTCCACTCCACATCTATTAATGGTATCTAGGAACTTCTCAATATCAAGTAATGCTTCGATTTCACCATTTAATTATTTTCTAATATTATGTATCTCACTTTTTATTCCATCGTTTTGTTTTTTTATTTCGTTGTTACTCGTAATTACCTTTTTGATTAAATTGAATAAATCCTTATTTGAAATTTATCTCTCCTCCTCTTGTGAGCCATCTACTGCTTTTGAGTTTTCTATCATTTCCTCGCGTAATGTATTTGGAGGTTGTGGTACGCTCCTGCCTGCGTTGGCTTCGGTACTAATATGAATTATTTTTAATTGTTTTGATTCACATGCACGAAACTAACTGTCGTTGAGTATCAAGGCCTAAATACCCACCGCGACGTTCTGCTCTATCACTGTTCCACTGGGCGGAAATTAAGGAGGTGAAGAGTTTATTGTATGAGAGCTCCACATTTTTGTTGGCACCAGTAATGAAGAAGGGCGCGATGAAAAGGAAAAAATATTACCGATGTCTTATAGCGATCGAGACCAAACTTCACAAGGTCATGTTAGGCACTTTCTGTTGAAAACAAGAAACAAGTAACCTGCTTTCAAATATCAAGTGCAGAGATAGCTCACCTACAGGGACTATAGGACCATATACGGATAGTGACGGGTTCATAACATCATTATTATGTTATATGTTATATCTGGTATTATTTAAAACAAAAATACTTGATCTGATAAATTAAAGTCACTCCATGATATGAGTTACTGGTGTATGGAATTAAATAACAAATAGAATATAGTCTAGCATATTTGAATTTGGTATTTTTTCAAATCTGCAATATTATACAATATCGCTGGAATTTTTTGTTTGATATTTATAAATGATAATTTTATCATTGTTGGTGTATTAGAAATAATTAACTCAACTGTATATCAATCAAATGAGTCATGGCTTGCCAAAAAACGACATAAACACGCCCAATTCAAGTCCTATCTTTGTAAATAACAAACTCAGTGAATTCGAAATTTATGGGTTATACGCTTGGAATAGTCATACGGGGAACAAAGGGATCCTGAATTACATATTTGGTTTTATGTGTGTTACATACAGCTATGTAATACTATTAGTCATCTGAAAATGGCCGGAAACAAATATATGTCCCTATTTAGCTGCTTTTGATGATAAACAGTCAATTAATGGTCACGTTTATCTCCCTGTTTTCATTATTTCAAATAATTGGATCATGTGATATAATTGAAATCGAAATGACCATAATCATGAAAATAGTTATTTAGTCACTTGAGAGATCCTTATTAAGGTTTAAATTTTTTGGAATTGGTTTCGAGGAGAAAATATTATTATACTTTTAACAATTAATCTATGGCACACCTTTCGCCTCATTTCTTTTGATGACATACCCTTTCATATAAATCTCTATATCAAATGCGGTTATTCGATTCTTATATATTTCAGACAGATATGGCTTTCCATTGTAGTCGAGAGGAATTAACATATTCACCAAACTAAATTTAAGTTCCTTATCTCGATTACTCAAAGCATTTCCAGACATGGACATAAAGAATATGTGCCAAATGTCCGCAAAGGCCAAAGTTCTTTCAAGAATTTCCCAACGTCAACGTCTCAGATTTTTATCCTAACAACAAACATAAATATAAATGGAGATTTATACTTCGATCTACATGGTAATGGAAACCAATGGTCAAATACGAGGCGGGCTCGCATGCAAAGAGGGCCGGACATGGTATTTTATAATGAAAAAAATATATTTGAATTACTCATAATGAACCATCATTTGATGTGATTGAAGAAAATTGCTTTTGCTCCACTAAATTAACCCCCTGTAGCAGATTTAGTTTATTTAAACTATGTATATGTCCGTGTTGCGAAGTACCAAATTTCAAATTTTCCGTCTTGCAGATTTGGAGAAAATAGGCTGTGACAGACGGATATACACCCTAACAAAACAAGTTACTGGGGGTGAAAACGTACCATATTGCAACAAGTTTGACAGCTTAAGAGGAAGGAAAAAACATTATAATAACTGATTTTTGAATAGAGATCTCAAATATTCATTTAACTCTCACCTCATCAAATATGCCCCTGTTCTCATAGATAAAAGCACTTCTGTGTAAATTATTCTACATTTAATTAAAAATTGATAACCTACTGTTTATTGGGAATTAGTTACTGTTGCGGAACCTGATCATTCTAGAATAATATTAGATATATTTGTGATAGGGTTTCTTATATATGTGTAATAATGTAATGTAAGTGAATATTCGGTAGCTTATAAACTTTTATGGTTGAATGGATTCGGCTTTATAATATCACTGCTTATGTTCAACCCTTATGTGATTTTCCACCCCGTATCTCGTAACATTATCAAGCCCAAATCCCATTACTACATTAGACTAAATGTTTGTTAAATACGCATATGCTGCATTACAGTTTCCGATGCTCTCTCTTACGTTCCCTTGCTCGCCAGCTATTGTTCGTGCGCTTTTCACGGTACAATGCAGAAATTTTGCTTATTGTTCTCGCGATAACTTATGTCGTTCCACCAGGCGGAATCTACCGACAAAAACATACGTATTCGCGACGCTTAATACGCCAGGTGCCGTATATGTTTTGCTCTAGAATAATGTGTGCATGTTATTCAGAAACAGTCGTCCTACTAGTTGTTTCTGTATAATGATGTTGTTTAACAATGACTTAGCTGCGAACGATACATAACAGTAGCGGCAATAGTTGACAACTTGTGTAATATATACCCGACCGACCTACATCTCTCCAAGTATATCTGGCTAGTTATGAAAAGAGTGAATCAAATTTGAGAAGAGTAAAATCACAAAAAGTCGATACTGTATTGTCCTTATTGGAACGGTTATTCAGTAATAGCTCCACAGAAAATAAAATATGCAGGTGCCATAAGAATTGTGTTATATTATTAGATTATACTAAAAATAAATAAAAAGACAAAAAATATCTACTTCCAAATAATAAAATAAAATAGTCAGTATCTCGGTATGAGCCTGGATCAAAGTACTGCTAGCTTGAGCTTGTCGGTAAACACCAGTTGACTATTGAATTCTAGAATGTTTTTTCTCGATAGACGCTGTTGCGGCCTTTGAGCTTGTTTAGTGACGGACAGTTCAACAGTTGTCCTTACGCTAAAATATGCAGAAAAATACCTTCTTCAATTATTGTGTAATTGCTATTGCGGGCAAGGTAAATATCTGTTAAAAACTGTAGACCAAAAATTTTACTCAATTATTTATTTATTATGTAGGAAGGTAAAATATCTGGTATGTCCACTCATCAGTATTTATTCTCATTTTATTTGCACATAACTTTGTTTCTACTTTTCGGAGAAATACGCTATGATATGATATTCAATTACTACTAGGAAAATACCTGATCATTTCTACTTTGACTTTTATATAAACAAATGATATTTTGTTTTTTATGACCAATTTAAAAAAAGGAGAAGGTATACAATTCGGTTGTATGCTTTTTTATGAAGGAATGGCTGTTCGCGCGTTTTGTAAAGTACCTAAACGTGCTCCGATTTTGATGATTTTCGATTCATTTGAAAGAAGGAAATTGAGAAATGTTCTCATATTTAGAAATCTCCGAATGGGGGAGAGGGGGAAATTTTCCTCGAAAATCGAAATTCTGAGAAGGCAAAATTAAAAATGAGATCATATCCGGAAACGTTTGAATTTAACTCAAATATGTGTGTATTTCCTGTGGAGTTGGCAATTATTTTAGAAAATGGAAAATATGAGACGGCCTAATTAAAGAATAGATTATATGTAGCAACATTTAAATTAGACATTTTTCAAAAGAGGACACGGTTTTCGAGTTGAAGTAAGGTCTGAAATATGTGCCGCGATATTTTGAGATCTCTGAATAATAACAAGTACCTACAAGCGAAGAATATACATGGATAATAGGATAAGTATTATTTTTTTTTGTATTCGTGATCTTTCAACGAGTTTCATGACTAATGTTACACTCAAAAGTGTGAAATGAATATTTTTTACCAAAAATTGGAGACTTTATTAGGGTGCACTGAAAAATACAAAAATAATATCAATTCTATTGGTTTTGGTAATTTTGAAGTTGTGCAATTTTAGTTAGTCTTTTGACACCAACTTCAAAAGTACCAGCAACCAATAGAATTAACATTATTTTGTATTTTTCAGCAACTAATGAAGTCGGTCCAATTTTTGATAAAAAAATATTCAATAAATGATAAAATGAGTGCGTTTGCAATATTTTTAGATAGGTACAATTGTTCACTGTTAACATAAAACGTTGGTAGATTCTTCATCTTATTATCAACCATACTTAATTAATAAACCAGACGTTTATTGATGCTAATCCAATATCAGAATGCTACAATTACAGCTTGAGGACTAATACGTAATATCTTTAGCACTAAATTTTGGGAAGTAGTTAAGCTGATCCATTCATGCCTTCTAAATAATAATCCCTGGTGTGTCAGTATTCCTCGAGAACCAAGATCCAAAATGAATGCAAGTTTCATCAAAATATTAACAGCTATTTTCGCTCTGAAGACTTTTTTACGGATAAATCAAGCTCTTTCATGCAGGATGATCATTTTATGCCTCAGTACTCAGGCGTGTGGACTCGTTAGGTACTAGTAACCTTTCAACTCTAAAAAGAAAGCAAAAAATCGTTCGACCCGTTCTCGACATAATCATAACAATTATAGAAAATTCTTGCATAGGCGATTATGTCTTCGGAAACTAGAATTGATTATCTTAAATGAAAAAATAAGTACTAAATACTTACCTATCTTCATACAGGAATCTTCAGTTAGAATCTATGAGAACACAATCTGCTGTAATTTAACATACCTTTACCAACATTTCAGCATGTCTGCGAACACGTTATTTACTTTAGTGGGATTACTATTAGAAAGAGATATTTTTTCTACTAACACGATAAAAAAGCATAGCAAATATTATATTTTTTGGCGAAGAGAATATCAGCAGATAAGCATGACCTCTTTCGGATAATATTTGATTTCTGTACATGAGCGTACGGTAAGTGGTGACCATAATTACCAAATAGTTAAACAGTTGAAAACACTGCTGTAGGCAACAATAACAATATAAAGGTTTCTGATAAAGTATTGCAAGTGCTGTAATGCTCACTATATCAGATGCGATTTCATGTATTATTAGGGTAGTTAATTCCAGTCTAAGCGGAAATACCTCAATTTTCTATATTTTTTCTTCAGATTTTGATAGTTCTTGTTCTTTTGAATCCGTATTTACTTTCTTAGTATTTAGAGTAAATAATCTGTAAAAACAAGAGATTATAGAATGTAGCTTAATCTTCTTCTTCTCGGGCTTCAGAACTCCTGAGTCTTAGCCGCGTTTACAATTGCCTTCCATTCTTACCAATCCTGTGCTACAATCTCCCATTGTTCGATGTTCATCTTAGTTTGATCTTCTGTTACCGCATCCTTCCATCTCCTCGGTCGGCCTATCGACCATCTGCCCTCTGATCTATTCCAATCCACCATATTAGTGAGGCGCCGATCTCCACTCATTTACATGTCTTGTCCATCTCAATCTATTAGCCTTAATATTTGTAACTAAGCTCTCCTCACCATACATTTCTTCCATTTCGTGGTTGTGTCTACGTTTCCAATCGTTCGTATTAATATCTTGAGAAGGACCGTAAATAATGCGCAGGATCTTCCTTACCCGAACTAAAAATTTATTTACTTCTCTTTTATTTAAGTTCGGACTCTCACTGCCATAAGTAACAAGTGGTCTTAATATGGTCTGATATATTTCAATTTTCATATTTCTACTAAGATGCTTAGACCTGAACAGATGTAGCATAGAGAAAAAAAAATCTGTTCTCTCGACTCCGAAGACCCCTTTTTGCTCATTTTTACCAAAATCTGCTAACCCTTCCTTGAAATAATAGCTAATGTGTACCTTAAGGGTCGCAATATATTAGATATGTACAAATTTTCATTGAAAATTTCCGATTAAATTATTAGAAACTCATATTAAAATCTTTTATTTAAAAAATGGGTTTTGTTAAAAAACTCTAAGATGATCAGAATTCGAACCGAGGAACTCTTGATCAACACCCAGAAGCATAACTATAGTACTCTTTTTTCCTATGATGTTATTGGGTTCATTTAATATACTAAATATAATCTTTTAGAACTCGCAAAATCAGAATATTTATTGCTGAAAACGATTTTTCGTGTGAATGTAAATACAACTAATCGATTCAATATACTCTAAAACCCATACATATGAATTTTCATCTAAAGCGGTAGACCAGATTCCGAGATAAAATTTGCATATATATATATATATATATATATATAACAAAGTGTTAAAAAAAAAATGGGAATTCTGCCGAAGTTATATGGGGCTTAAATAAGAAAACTCTTTTTGCTGTCCAAGCTTTCGGAACTATTTATTTCCATTCTCAAGGCTAAAAATATATATGAAAAAAAATATTAGTTTGGAATGATTTCACAAACTGAATTTTAAACTTACTCTGCAAGTGAGGATTATAATTTAAAGCGGTACAGACTGTACACAATTGAAGAATTCCTCAATTGTGTACAGTCTGTACCGCTTTAAATTATAATCCTCACTTGCAGAGTAAGTTTAAAATTCAGTTTGTGAAATCATTCCAAACTAATATTTTTTTTCATATATATTTTTAGCCTTGAGAATGGAAATAAATAGTTCCGAAAGCTTGGACAGCAAAAAGAGTTTTCTTATTTAAGCCCCATATAACTTCGGCAGAATTCCCATTTTTTTTAACACTTTGTTATTTAACACGTACTGCCGTACTTCCACCTACTATATATTATATATATATATATATATATATATATATATATATATATATATATATATAAGCATTGCTCGTTTAATATAATTAGATAGGCCTGTCGAAAGTCAACGAATATCTGGTGCATATCTCTTTTATACTCCCAGTGTTTTTATATTAATTGTCTTATTGTGAACAGCTGATCAACTGTTGACCTGCCAGGCCTGCATACTGGTATTCTCCAATTATCTCTTCTGTGTATGGAAGTAATCTTCTTAATAGGCTGATGGACATTATTCTGTATTCAACATTTATCAATGTGATTCCAATATAATTATTACATGACTCTTTTTCTCCTTTTTTGTGGAGTACGAAGATACTGCCTTTCCATTCTCTAAACATTTCTTCCTCTTCCCATACATTCGTTATAAGATTATGTATTTTAAAATGTAGATCATAGCCCCCCACATTTAAGCATCTCTGAGTCTTTACTCCCTGCCTGGACTGTTTCCATTCTTCAGTGACTTGATGACTGTTACAACTTCTTCCACTGTTGATGGCATAATTTCTAGTTCGACCGTTTGATATTCTGTCCTAATATTATTATATTCTATGTTATTGTTGAGTAGTTCACTAAAGTATTCTTTCCATCTTTTGAGAACTTCGTTTTCTGCAGTTATTAGTTGTTCAGTTACATCTTACACAAATCCAGCTGTGCATATATTTGCTCCTCTTTTATGTAGATTAACCTCCTTATAAAACAGTCTGAAAATTTTGTGACTTACTCACCTCACTGGGGGACATACGTCTAAAATATTTTTATGTTAGTCGCAATTCCGGTTATACCGGAAGTAGATGCCAACATTGTTATCTTTAATGGAATACCCTATTTATTAACAATTTTACAGATTTCTTGTACAATTTTGAAACTATTTTATGTATAATGTCTTATACCTAAGTCTATCCGTTTTTGACATATTTCAAATTTTATGTCAAAAATTAAGTTTGCAGTCCAAAACATGGTTATCAATCTTTCCTGTGAGGAAGCCTTGATTATTTAATTTGTATTGATTTTTTTGTAGAAGAAGATCCACTCTATCAGTATTTTTATGATATTTTGATAAAATTTGTAAAGAGTGATCAAAAAAAGAAGCTTGAAAACTAGATTCAAAAAAACTTCAAAAGTCAATGTTTTAAAATGGAAACCACCGTTTCTTATTATTTTATTGTGTTAAGCAGCAAAAATAAGGGAAACTTTGTATAAGGTTGTCTATACAAAAAATTAGTAGTATAACCAATTATACTACTAATGAGAAATTGCCAATCTCATTTTTCTATGTGAAAATGCTACACATCTTTTTTTTCCAATTATTTCAATATTTTCATTGTTTACAACTGATTTATTTCTGTATACTCTTGCCTTTATAGTTCCAAAGCTCTTGAGGTTTTCTATAATTTTTCAATAGATCTTGGAGTTGGTTTATGTTTCTGTCGATATCGCATACCGATTATATTACATGTTCTTGAAATACGTTTATCACATTCTCCATAATAATAAATAAACTCAAATAATCTTTATTTGTATAATTAAGTCTTCTCATGCTTGTTTAACTCTTATTGAAGTTTTTTTATTATTTTCTAATGCAATCATGGTCCACTTCTAACACAACTTTAAAGATGTTTAGCATTTTTACATAAAAAAATGAAAAATTGCCAATTATTTAAAAAAGTACTAATTTTAGGCATAGACAATCTTATAAAAAGTTTCCCTTAATTTTACTGCTTAATACAATAAAATAATAAAAAACCGGGTTTACATTCACAAAAATGACATTTGATGTTTTTTGGATTTTGTTTTCAAGCTTTTTTGACACTGTACAATTTTTTATCAAAATATCATAAAAATACCGATAAAGTCTTCTTCTACATTAAAATAAACACAAATTAAAGATATAAGGCCTCATATGTCAAAAACGCACTTTCGTATTCCAATTCATACCATCTCTTTCTTGGTCATTTGCTGATGGATTTAT
This sequence comes from Crioceris asparagi, assembly GCA_958507055.1. Classification (NCBI taxonomy): domain Eukaryota; kingdom Metazoa; phylum Arthropoda; class Insecta; order Coleoptera; family Chrysomelidae; genus Crioceris; species Crioceris asparagi. The sequence continues at coordinate 53,942,365 of OY293826.1, read as the reverse complement.
AATATTCCTAATATCCTGCCATTCTTGTTTTATATTTGACTCTACGTTTGACTCTACTCTCTGAGACTCTTCTGTTCGTCTATCTTCTAATAATTGGAATCTGTATCTGATTGCTACCTGGTACTTGTTCTGATATTCATTTCGTTGCAAATTCTACGCATTCCATCTCTCTATCTTTGCTTGTTTTATCGTTGTTTGTATGGATAATCTTTATCTCAACTTTGCCCTAGCTAGAAGATGATCAGAGTCACTGTCCGCCCCTCTCATGGTTCTAGAATCAATTATGCTATTGGCGTGTTTACCGTCAATAAGTATACGGTCTATTTGATTTATTGTTATACCATCATTGGACATTCAAGTTGTTTTGATAGCATGCTTCTTTTTCACTCATTTTTTCGTGAGGACTATGACTTCCAGCTATCTCTCTTAAATACTGTTCTGTTCCTGCTTTTGAGTTAAAATCTCCTATAATTATTTTGATGTCGTATTGGGGGGAGGTCCTATATACTAGATTCTCAAATAATGTGTCCTGTACTGCGTCCTCTCCTTCTTATGTGAGTTCTTGTACTGAAAACAGTGTCAAGTTTCCTCTAAGTCTTCATATAGGTACAGATATGTTTAGTCATTGGTTTAAAATTCATAATGCATGGTCTGAGTGCTTCTCTCACTACCAACCCACATGCCTTTTCATGTCCAGACCAGATTTCTATGGATTTTTCTATCTGGGTGGTTCCTGTCCATCTCATTTCTTGAATGGCTGTCATGTCCATCTTAGGTTCCTGCAGTTGTAATGTGGCTCTCGTCGCAACTCCCGGTCTAGATCAACTTAAAACATTCCACGTTCCTAATAGAATATCCTTTATCCATCGCTTCGGTCGTTTACTCTAAGATCTTCCGAGACAATTGTATTCGTTTCATAGCACTTTTTTTACTTGACGCTTCTTATATTGCAACGTTTTAATATAACTGTTATGGTCAAAAATTTGCCAAAAAATTGGAGGACCGCAACGAAGGAAGATATTGCCATTGAATAAGAAGAATTTCCTCAAACTTCTATCACCATTTAGGCTCTAAACCATGGTATAAGTCGACGTTCTGAAGAAAATATATTAAAGAGAGAAAATAAAAATATCTTATTAATTCTTATCGCTCGCAGGCAAATACTTTCCTTTCATAGCGACGATAATAGTGGTAGTAAACTAAAAATCATCTGGTCAAATCGTGCTACCACTTATGTTTTTCAGCATGTCATGACAAACAACAATGGTCAAAGGCTCTCGGAGGAATATTTTAGGCAAGTTTAATCAAAATCCTTAAAGCCATTTTCGCGCTACTGTCTTGAGCAAATCATGCTTTTTTGCTATAGCTCAACACCCAGTGTACCCAGGATTCTCATTCAGTGCCACCGGCGAGTGAGTGAGTATTGGTACCAAACAAAATAAAAAAGGAAGCAACAAATTACATCGATCCGTTCCCGAGATAATGATTTCACAGACAGACAGACTAACAACAATGGTCATGTAACATTTTTTCGCAAGATGAAATGTTTAGCCAGAATCTGATGAAACATGTGGAAAATACGGAATTTTATTCAAGCATAACTTTTTTTGTGCTTTTTCTCAGAGACGGCGCTATATGTTGGTGGTAAAGGCTCTCAGAGGAATACCTTAGGCAAGTTTAATCAAAATCGTTAGAGCCGTTTTCGCGCTATAGTCTTGAGCAAATCATGTTTTTAAGCTATAGCTCAGCACCCAGTATGTACAGGATTCTCATTCAGTGCCACTGGCGAGTGATATTGGTACCAAACAAACTAAAAAAAAAACGCAACAAAATACACCGATCCGTTCCCGAGATAATGCTGTCAAAGACAGACAGACGGACAGACAGACCAATGGCTGAAAATATGTTTATTAGACTTAGAAAACTCTAAAACGTCAACATTTGTAAAAATCTCGATACCGAAAATTTCACACGATTACAATACTTTCCTTATACAGCTATAATAGAAGCGAAGGAAAGTAAAAAAAAAATATTCAAAAACTGTCAGTTGACAATTTTGACTGACGACTAGAGTTTTACGACTGACTAATGGACATCTGTAAAGTCGATGAACATTTTGCAACTCATTTTTTATTTTCTGACGGGGCAACTTAGATGGGAGAGTTAATCGCCATAACTCAAGGTATTGGTCAAATGAGAATCCTTAGACTAATCATAAAGCCCATACCCAACATCCACAAAAGTGAAATGCTTGGATAGGAATTATTATAGACAGTAATCTTGTAATCCTATTTTCCTTGGGGAAACTTGAATGTTGAGAAGTATTTAGATGTACCAAATAACCAAATTATTCCTGCATTGCTACAAAATGGACAGTTACCTAGAAGTTTTGGTTCCAAAACAAGACGGAATGCCATCCCATATTGATAGTTTAGTAAAGAAAATTCAGGATGCGCGAACTTTTCACATCGATGGATTGGACTTCATAGAGTGGTCAGCTCATTCTCCAGATTTTATTCCTTTAGATTTTTTCTAGACGATCAATGTGAAATAATCCTTGATGTAGCCTTGGAAAGGGTAACTTAGAAATTTGTTAATAGGCTTGCATATTCTTAGGAGGTGAACAGTGAGCATTTTAAACATTTGAGATTTTTTTTCTATTCACATTTATTCCTATTCTCATCAAATGAAATAATTATAATTAATTGTTTAAAAGTGATTTAGTTCCTTATTTTTACAGATTCTTCTCTAAACCAATATGCACAGATTCAAGAAGATCTATCGAATTTTGCTGAAAGGCTTGTTATGGGTAACTCCACTCCAAGACTTTTTCTTATTCAAAATAGATATTTGAGAGTATACTAAACAAACAAAATAAAAAAAATGTCTTCAAAACTACTGAGCTTCCTGAAAAGCATTGTGGCAGTTTTTGCTTAGGAGGTTTATTAGTTCGACTGAATACTCTTCCTCCAACACTTATTATAAGAGATAAAATGTAATGACATTATTAGCGATGCTAGTCTACGGACAATGCACTTGAAATTTACCTTCATGAATAGATTCTGTGTTATTTCTCTTTTATTGACAATTAGCAATGTCAATTTCTGTTTAACGCAGATTGGAAATAATATTGGCATGTATTAAACACAATATTCTACTATTTCGATGAATATGTCAATAAGTCGACCTCAATATATCAAATACGCATTTATCAGAATTGTCAAATCAACACTAACTAAATTGATCGTATAGAATCCGAATTCGCTAATATCGAGTAATAAAGAAAAGATCCAACAGCAGTGTGTCATGGAATTTGAGAAAAATTCAATTCAATTCAATTTAAATCTTCATTGTATATAATGTACAATGCAAATATAACAATGTAGTATTTAAACAAGTTAAGTTATAGGAAAAATAATAATATTAAAATAAATACAATAATAATTAAAAAAAAGTATAGTAACAATAATGAAGAAGAAAAAAATAATTACACAATTCTGGAATTGATACGAGGACTTACAGTAATTAATAATGCCAGAAGCAAAAGTAAATAGGAAAGAGAATAAAAAACATACATACACACACTCATTCGTTTCATATAAAAGAACGTATCTGAAAGGCACCTTTGAGGTAATGAACTATAATTTTCAATAGTTCAAGGCTAATATTATCGAACAAAAGGGCGAGGTTTGCAATGTTTCCGCAATTCTTAAGCCTCTAGCTTCTAAAACAGTTGTAAATTGGGCAATGGAACAAAATACGTTGCAAAGTTTCTGGTTGATTAAAATTACAGATTGTACAAATTTCATCAAAGTTAACAGTATGAGATATACCGTTAAAAGAAAACCTACTCCACATTTCCGAACAGCCAATTTCATCAAAAATACGCCTATTTAGCGACAACCAACTTAGTGGGGTTCCAGCTTTAAAAAAATTTTTTGAAAGCCGAGACTCATCCATTAGTAGAATTTGCAATAACCCATTAACACACTGTTTAAAAATCAACAAAGCAATTTTGACTGAACCCGTTTCGAAACGTATCAGTTAATTTGGTGTATTACTCGGTAACAAAAAAAAAGTCGTTTGAAAAATATAATAGAATTCTCTCTAAGATGTCAAAGTAGCGAGGCCCCCATATTGGAAGACAGTTGCTCAGAGAGAGAAGAACTATTGTATTATAGAGTCTAATCCGATTTTCCCATGATGATAATTTTGTGTTAGCCATTAAATACATTATCGAGCCAATTGCTTGCTTAGACTTAACCACAGAATTGACAGCCATTTCTCGGAAAATAGCAGAACAATTAAAAATAATTCCCAAATAAGTTGAGACTACTAACTACTTCAATGATCATTTTTTTGTGAACAAAATTATTGATTATAGTTCCGGACTCCTCCTCTACAGAAACATATTACTTTAGTTTTATCCGTATTCAAAGCTAAATTATTAGCATCAATGTAGGTGTCTAATGTGTTTAATTTACGATTTAAGTCTACACATGTACTGCTCAACAAGACGAGATCATCGGCGTACAGTAGCATTATGATATCGTAATGACTATCAATTTCCAACCCTACTTGATATTTTGAGCGAAAAAAGAGTAGATATCAGAAATAAAAATTGAAAATAAGAGTGGGCTCAATGTCTCGACTTGTAGAACAACCGTGGTCACGTCATTTTTTTCAGTGAAGATATTATCAACTGTAATACGCACCGTGGCTGTATCAAACAAACTTTTAATTGCAGCTATAAACGAGGAGCTTACCCCAAGACTGTACAACTTGGACCATAGTAAAGAGTGGTTGATGTTGTCGAAAGCTCGCCTAAAGTCCACAAATGCAGCAAATACTTTTCTGCCTTTTAGAAGTGTAATAATAATAATGCTACTTAAAGTAAAAATGTTGAAGATAAAGCCACGATCTTTACGAAAGCCAGATTGGCATTCAGGAAGAATATTGCAGCTATCCGACCAAAATACCAAACGATCTTGTAAGATATTTTGCAGATACTGTTTACTAAAGCAATGCCTCTATAGTTGTTCCAGTCTAAAGTAGCTCCCTTCTTATGTAGGATAATCAAAATATAGTTTGAATACCCATCAAGTGGGGTTTCTTCACGATTCCTGACATCATCTGCCATTTTACGCATGTCGTAAGCAATTTAAATTAAATTTTAATTCCTAACCCCAAAGCACTGACACTGACATATTTGTAAAGGGGCTAAATCACTTTCAAAAAGAAATGTTAATGAGAAAATGTCAAAGAGAACAAGAACCAACGTCAAAATAACAATCAGCCGATCTGCTCGAAGACATATGTTTATGACGTTAAAATTTTATTTCCCCTAGTTTACAAACGAAAATAATAGGTAGACAAGGTATGACGAAACCCTATTCGATGGGTATTCAAACTATAATCTCAGACCAGTTAGAAGACAGTTGTTTAAGACTTAATATATTATTAAAAAGGGAACAGATATATAGCAACCAATTCTGTGGAAGATTTTTACAGAATTCATATGAAATATAATCACTTCCTATTGCTTTCCCATCCCTACATTTTGATATTGCAACAGATAGTTCCTCCATGGTTATGCTAGCATCAAGAACAGGGTGTCTACAATCGAAAAACAGTATATTATATATAATATAAGTAATATAAGTATCCTGGGGGAATAGACTGTATTATAGAAATTTTGTACTGTTGTACTGTTTTTTAATTAGTAAAAATTGCATTCTGGAAGGTTCTGTAAAGTTTGTCTTTATGCACGTTATAAGACATGATTTTACTTCATATTTCTTTTGTCTGCTTTTATTATCAAACCACGGTTTGACTTTTCTATGGAGAGGTTTCTTGTTACTGTATATTTTTTTGGTCATATTTAAATAATCGGTAGTTTCGCGAATTGTCCTAACAAGGTTTGAGTAATAAAATAAAAAATAAATATATTTCCAGTAATATATTAACAAAAACACATGACAATTGTTTCGACACACTGTGTCTTTATCAAATGTGAGTAACAACTAAAATCTAAGATGGCAAGTACCTATATAAATACAATGGAGGATGGTAATTATTAACTATTTTTATTTGTAGTTGTATTTATATAGGTACTTGTCAACATCAGATTTGATTTGTTACTCACATTTGATAAAGACACAGTGTGTCGAAACAATTGTCATGTGTTTTTGTTAATATATTAGTGGAAATATATTTATTTTTTCATTTTATATTTTATAACTAGGTTTAGTTTAGAAGTCCATACGAGATCGATCGTACTGCAGCATTGGGAAGAGATATGAGTAATCTGCCCTGAGCGGTCTTGATTTGTTCTGCCGTTTAATAAAGTCATTGAGCTATTGTACATAAAATAGAGCAAAGCCTGACCTGTAACATTTACAACATTATCGAGACTTATTTTGACCTCATAAAAATCAGTACCAGTTAGCAACTCTGGAGAAACCCAGGTCAGATACGTCGCCTCCTATTTTACTCAGTAATTGAGGATAAGTTTCAGAGAGTGAAATTATAGATAAATTAGATATAGACATCAGTTGAAGGCTTAATGTAGACGTTACAAACAATGAATTGAGCATATTGACTTTCTACAAACAAAATGATCCACCAAGGTGATTTATTTAAAACCCGAAAATTTGAGAAAAATACCTACTTGAATAATCTGAAATTGCATAATATTGAACCATTACTTTCCCCTTTTTAGAAGCGGAAATATTTCATTGAGCCTCATCGAAAGGAATGCGCAAACCTGAACTAATGTAATGATCACTACAAATACTGAAAATGTATGTATGTTCATCCAAATATTTGTGAACTGTTCTTCAATTCTCAATCTCAGTACATTTGAGTCATTTAGATATTTGTGTTCTAAATGGAAATTGATTGTAACAAGCCATGCTTGTTACAATTTTACACTATATATATATATATATATATATATATATATATATATATATATATATATATATATATATATATATATATCTATATATATCTTACAATATAGAAACCTTATAGGTAATCAAAAAATATCCAGCAATACAGAACAGTGTACGAGTAGCTTACTTGTGAAAAAAAGGGAGGTATGGTGCAATGGTGTACAAGAGAACTAATCAAGAAAAAAAATTGAATCATTTATTTAAGGTCACATGTTTTGTTACAAAAAGAGGAGAAATAGATGCTTTGAGAAATTTTAAAATGATTTCTTTATCCAGTATGCATGAAGATAATTTAAGGAAGCAAAAAATATCTGTCGAAAATAATAATCAAAACTAAGATGCTTCTGTCAACGTCTACTATGGATATGCAGGTAAAAAGTATCGATCATAGAAATCGTTCACTGAATAAACTTTACGTGTGATCGAGGTTACCAACAAATTTGAACTCCGAATACAAAAATGCAAATAACAAGAACGATACTCCAACTAACAAATGCTGAATTTCGGTAGATAATAGATCTATTTTTTCTCTACCCAAGTATTTCGACGAAAGCCATCAATAAATAATACGAGATTTTTCTCATTACGCGATGCCTAATGAAAAATGGAATGATTGATGTCAAAAAATAATGTGTTGAATATTTTGTTTTATGTTGTGAGCATTTATAAAGGTATCAAAAAGTAACATTGACTAAATTTCATCAAAAATATGTGTTTTATTACAGATACGATCTGTACAGGGTTTTTCCTCATAATTAAACAGCTTCATCCGGTTTTATTATACGAGGTGGAAAAAATAAATTTCAATACGGAAGTTGGAGGGTTTATCCTGAACCATCAGGAAAAACAGTTATTGCATATACATGGTGAATCACAAACATCTGGTGAACCAAACTTGTCTTTTTTAATGGAACATCCCGTATATTATGTTCCAGGATGATAGCGCTTAAAATCCTCCCCATATTTATTTCAGTAGTTTTTGATATATTCAGTATTAATGACAATAATAAGATTTTTTTCTATTTTAAATTAACAGTAGATATATCGCATTAATCGCATTATACAGAACTCCATAAAAACACGCAAACAAACAAATAAACTGTTATCAAAAAATGGTAAAAGCCTTTACCTATGACTTCCCTCGACAAACCCCCGCTTCGAGATGGAAACAACCTCCTCGCTTCTACCGTTCTTATATGGACACTTAATATTTTGGACACCCTGTATATATGATTGACGAAAACCCTTACATTGCGTCGCCGGTAGTCCTTCAATATGCATACCAAAATTCGTTGTCCTAGGTCAAGCCGTTATTGAGCTACAACGCCAACAGACTACAGACAGACTACAGTCTGACAGACAGACCGACGGACTTGAGATACCATAATTTTCGTGATCTAGGAACCCCAAAACGTAAATATCAGCAAAAATCTCGAGGTCGATTTTTTTCCCTATGATTTTGGGTTTCACTCAATTTTTGGACCGGCAAAATTTTGTATGGGTAGTATTTATATTTGCGAGGTGTCACATCGATTTTTTTGCATATTTTTTGAAGTGGTTTGTGGCATCAGCGATCGAAGATGTCGGATTCTCTATAACCAAGAAATATAATTCAAATATAAAAAAATGGTCAATGTTTACCTTCAAAATATAAGAGAATTTCCAGTTCCCCATTTTCGTTAATATGAACTGTTCGTTCTTTCCTCTGGACAGTTTTACGTTGCCGAAAGTTTCTTTCAATGCAATAAAAGATGCTCCTAGACGGCAACGGTCTACCCGGGTGTAATTTCGATACTCTCTTGCTATAGCATTCTTATTATTTTTGTAAAATAAATAAACTATTCCACACACTTCTTCAATGTAAACCATTTTATGGGCATCAAAAAAGAAAATTATTATTATTTGACAGTTTATTTGTTGCTTCCATGGCAACACATGGCTAATGCGATATATTATTTTATGAATGTTTTAATACTAAATATATCAAAAACTACAGAAACAAATATGTGTAAAGTATATATATTCGAAGAGAGGATTTTAAGCGATATCATCCTGGGACATAATATACAGGACGTTCCATTAAAAAAAGGCAAGTCTGGTTCACCAGATGTTTGTGATTCACCCTGTATAAGCAATTTATTCCTATTATTACTATTATTTCTTATGGTTCAGAATAAACCCCACAACTTTCGTATTGAAACTTTGATCCACCTCTTATAATAAAACCAGCTGAAGCTTTCTAATTATGAGGAAAGACCCTGTATCTACAACTTTTGTTTCAAGCATTTTTTCCTAAAATTATCAAAAGTAAAAACCAAAAAATTACCTCTCCTATTTTCATCTAAAATACAGTGCCTACTTTTAAAAAAATCATATATCAGATGCTATTTTTCTGTATTTTTCTTAGAATGGCCATAGCTTCTGCTACAAGCCAATTCAAGATTACCCATTGATACCGGGACACCCTGTACATATATAGAGGATATTAATAGATGTGCTAAAAGTGCAATTTGTAATGTGCACATTAACGACATTTTTCTACTACTACTCTAGATCCAAAACTATAATACTGGAGTAAAGATACTGCCTTATATGGAGAGTAAGTTAACATTATTAATATTGTCTTATCGCCAATAATGTTTATTTCATTTCATATGAATAATTATTCCAATGGCATATTAAAATTTTGCTTTGAAGTTATATGAACCCTGATAATCTATCATGGATCATTGAATTTCTTATTTTTAACAAACAAAGCGCAGAAAACGCAGCCGTAACGTATACTGATAACGACTTTCCTTGGTCCAAGAGAAAAAGGATATATAACCAAGAAGGCAAAGAAAATGTGATTATATCGACAAAGGCAAATTCTATTCTGCCTTATATATATATATATATATATATATATATATATATATATATATATATATATATATATATGTAACAATAAAGAAATTCATGAAATGTAATAATTCGGGCGGTATAAAAGATGTCAAAGCAAAAATGTACAATCAGAAAGGAACAAGCTATGTGTAAAAGTAATTCTGTTCTCTCGAACGAAACATATTTTGCCATCAGGAAGCTTGGCTTTGTTGAAATTATAGCAAGCATACATGTCGCGTTACATAATATAATCGTGCTTCAAAACACAATTTACTTTCTTATCTTGAACAAGCTAAATGCTCACTCTATGTCATTGTGAATATATCACATTACATAATATGATACCATAAAATAGTCGATGTGTTTTCGTTGTTCTGTAAATTTATCACAAGACCATATATTATGGTTCCAAGAATAATAGTTTTACATATAAATAAAAATATTCTGAAACTTACATGCTGAACGAAAAGTACATTTTATAGAAGATTATTTAAAATCATATTTTTTTGTTTGATGACAGATATAGATGCCCTTCAGACCACGAAAACGAAAAAAATTCTTAGCATTTCACATTCTTAGCATTCTGGGTGACATCCTTCTTAGGACTACTAATTCTGATGAGCTACTAAAGCTGTTGAACCTCGAGGATCACACCTAAAGCTTATTCAGTGAATTATTTCTACGATCGATACTTTATATCTGCATATCCATAGTCCAAATAAGCGTCTTAGTTTTATTAATATTTTCGACAGATATTTTCTTTGCTTCCTTTAATTATCTTTCGGCATACTGGATCCAGAGATCATTTTCAAATTTCTCAAAGCGTCTATTTTTCCTGTATTGGTAACAACGAATGTGACGTTACATGATTCTATATTTTTCTTGAATAGTTCTCTTGTATACCTTTACCTCTGTTTTCTTCAGATATAAGCCACACGTAGGTACACTGTTCTGTATTGCTCAATATTTTCTTTGATTATTACACCTGCAGCAATGTATTTCCTTTTAGAACAAAAATATCCAAATGACTCAAATGAAGTGAGATTGAGCACTGAAGAGCAGTTCATAAATATTTGGATGAACATACATACATATTCAGTATTTGTAGTGATCATTACATTTCTTCAGGTTGGTGCATTTTTTTGATGCTGCTCAATGAAATATTTCTCCTCCTAAAAGGGAAAAGTGATGGTTCAATATAATGCAATTTCAGATTATTCAAGTAATTATTTTTCTCAAATACCATGGTACACTGCTGGTGAATCTTTTTTCTAATACTCGATATTAGAGAATTTGGATTCCATACCATCAATTTAGTTAGTGTTGATTTGATAATTCTGAAAATATTCACAATTTTCTCAAATTAACCTTTAAAACTCAAAATTAATGCGTACCTTATATTGAGGTCGACTTATTGGCATTGGAGATTATCGTAAACATGCATACCTAACCCTTTGCCAAAATCTGTCTCACTATTGCCAAGTACCTCTTATAAAACACGTCAATGTAATCTATACATATTTATCGAAATCGTAGTATGTGCCAATATTTTTTCCCATATGCGTTAACCAGAAATTGACATTGGTCATAAAAGACAAATTAGACAGAAAAAATACATAAATGGAAATTTTAAGTGCATGGACCGTAGATTAGCATCGCTAATAATGTCGTTACATTTTGTGTCTAGAAATATACATTACATACTTATAAGAGTTGGTGGAAGAGGTTTCCGTCGAACAAATATACCTACAAAGCACAATGACTTTCTGGAATTTACGCTCAGTATTTTGAAGACAAATTTTGGTTGTATCTATTCAATATTCTCTCAATTGTCTACTTTGAATAAGAAAAAATCTTGTCTTTGAACTTCCTTATTTACCCCCGGAATCAGTATTCATTTATTTAAACTTTATCTTCGTGATTCCATGATGCCGTTCCCTAACTCTGTATAAGTATCTAATTTGATTTTTGTTCAATACATTCGGGGAAACAGGCTGTAACGGACGAACAAAAAGACAGACCTACACCAGAGTGATACTATAATCCCGTTTTGTATTCGGATGCACTGAAAAATAAAAACTAATATTAACTCTATTGGTGCTGGTAATTCTTGAGTTGTGAAATTATAGTAAGAAGAATTTTGGCATCAACTTCAAAAATTGATCATTTTTTCAAAAAAACTAAGGTTATCGAGTTTTAGCGATGTTAAAATTTGAAATATGTGTATTTTTGCTATGTGGAAGGGGCAATTTCTTTCGAAAACTGAAAATCTGAGAATGCTAAATTAAAGACCATTATTTATTTGAAAATTTACATTGAATATTTTTTTCAGAGTTACGGTTTTCGAGTTCCAGCAGTGGTAAAGTCTGAAATATGTGTAGGTACATAAGTATTTCCGCCGAGATTTTTTGAGATCTCCTAATAATAATCGTAACAAGTTCAAGCAAAGAATATTTATACATGAGTTCTTTTTTGAGATAATTGAACGTTCAACGATTTTCGTGAATAACGTTACACTCAAAAGTGTGAAATCAATATTTTTTACAAAAAATTGCACCAACTTTACCTAGTAATTGGTGCACTGAAAAATACAACATAATATTAATTCTATTGGTGCTGGTACTTGGTGCCAAAAGTTTTCAATCTAACTGCTAACTGCAGCTGCACAACTTCAAAAGTACCAGCACCAATAGAATTAATAGATAATATTTTTTTTTCAGAGCACCAACTAATAAAGTCGGTCCAACTTTATGGAAAAAATATTTATTTTAATTCCATTTCAACCCTCCAACTCTAGCCGGATACAGAGTTGGTGAGGCTCCGCCATTCGCAGGGGGGCGCCCCATTAGGGAAACTGGTCGAAACTTTCCCGGCTTATTATTATTATTTTTATTATGGGTCTCCACTTCTTTACTGTTCAATTTGTTTAATATGATACGATTTCTCAACTCTCTTCTTTCACATGAAAAAAAATCAAAGTAATATATGTTTACTTTTCAAAGTGCGAGTACGATAAAAAAAGCAAAGTTGAATTATATACCTCATGCCTCCTCCGTTTGGACGTTGGTCAAAATTGGATAACATTACATAATCAACAATAGTAATGATTGCTTTCTGTACTCTTAAGATGATCTGCAATCCCTGCCAATAATATCAGTAAGCTGCCGCTACCTCCATAAAGAACCCTGATTATAATTTTTACTCAACGAAAAACATAGAAGATTCATTGAATAAACCATGACCAGTAACTAACAATTATTAAAATACGTGTTCATCAATCACTGTTAAACGCCACGACATCCACCTGGCCAATTCAATAAAACGCAATACAACATAATTTTATTATAGTTTGAACTGCATACCGGCATTCCTATGATGAATAATATATTTGTCAAATGTGAGTGTTTCCCAAACATAAATCATCAAATTGTCTATGATTTATTAAATTTATCGCTCACTGTTCTCATGGATTCAGCGCTTGTGCAAATTAATATTCCGCTTTATTTGGATAATTGAATTTATGAGTGCAGTTTGATGTAATCATCACAAACGACTTGAAGTACATAAAGGACACGTGTGCCAAAATGCGCCAGATTTGCATACTCGGATGAATGAAATTGGAATAATTAATAGTAATAGTCGTAAGCATCAAAAGATTCATTATTTTAGAATAGTTTGAGGTTATTTCTATTTAGCCGTTATCATAACACAATTCATTCAAAATATTTTTCTTACTTCTTTACCGCTACCCAAAATATCTATAAGGTACTATAAGTACCTCTAGTTCCATTAAGAGAGATACCCGGCTTTATATCGGAAATTGCCGGCTTTGTGAAGCTGCCCCCCCAAATGCAAAATTCGTGCTCAAACTTTGGGATATGTTTGACCATCGTTTGACCATGTTTGCCCATAGATTAGTTTTTTTTGCCCACCTCTAGTTATGGAAATAGCTTAGGTACCATGAATGTCATGGGGCACAAAATTCGTTTTTTCAGAGAATACAAATATGCCCTCGTTTGAGCATCGCTTGACCATGTTTGCCCATCCTTTAGAATTTTTATATTTTTAAAAAAAATATATAATTTATTAATAGCAAGATCGCTACCCCCCATGTGCAAAATTCACGCTCAACTTTTGGGATGTGATTGCCCATCGTTTGACCATGTTTGCCCATAGTTTAGTTTTAATATACCACCCATAGTTATGAAGATACCATAGGTACCATGAATGTTATGGGTCATAGAATTCATTTTTTCACAAAATACAAATATGCCCTCGTTTGCCCATCGTTTGACCATGTTTGCCAATCCCTTAGAATTTTTATATTTTTGAAAAAAATATCTAATTTATTAATAGCAAGATTGCTGCCCCCCACATGCAAAATTCAAGCTCAACTTTTGGGATGTGATTGCCCATCGTTTGACCATGTTTGCCCATAGATTAGTTTTGATTTACCACCCTTAGTTATAGAGATGTCATAGGTTTCATGAATGTCATGGGTCACAAAATTCGTTTTTTCAGAAAATGCAAATATGCCCTTGTTTGCCCATCGTTTGACCATTTTTGCCAATAGATTAGGTTTGATTTTCCACCCTTAGTAGTGGAGATGTCATTAGTACCATTGATATCATGAGTCATAGAATTAGTTTCTTTCAGAAAATGCAAATATGCCCTCGTTTGCCCATCGTTTGACCATGTTTGCCCATAGATTAGTTTTGATGTACCAACCATAGTTATAGAGTTGTGCCATGGGGCAAATGATAATATGTCCTCGTTTGCCCATCATTTGGCCAAGTTTACCCATGGATTAACTGTGACTGATCACCTTTAGCGGAAATAACTACCAAGTACCATGAATGTCATGGGTCACAATTTTTTTTCCAGAAAATGCAAGCATCCCCATTGAACATTATGAACACAAAGTCGTTTTTTGAAAAAATTAGTATGTTCTCTACCTCTCTGAAGTTGGCATGGCAAATTTGGCAGCCAAACTAACAAAGTATTGAGTAATTAGCCGTTAATTAGCCGCAAATTAACCGTGAAAACAAAAAATTAACCGCAAGCAAAGAAACCCGAAAATCGGTTTGCATGCTCAATTGAAGTTAGCATGCAAAAACCGTGAAATCGCCTAGGATTGTCCCAGCCATTTCCATCCAGGCTCATAATTTGCCGCTAATTAACCGCTGACGATACAGCCTCATACTTAAGGCCAATGAAAATTTTTATTCAAAACATCGCATGTTTTTCATACGTACGATGAAACAAACGTTCTAAAATCTAGCGGCATCGTTTTGGCTACCTGTAGATGGACCGAAATGTCTAACTATCGCACTAATTAACCGTGAAAGGGAAAAATTAACCGCAAGCAAAGAAACCCGAAAATCGGTTTGCATGATAGCTTCAAGTGAATTTGGTATGCAAAAACCGTGAAATCGGTTAGGATCATCCCAGCTAATTTCGTCCAGGCTCATAATTTTCCGCTAATTAACCGCCGACGAGACAGCCTAATACTTCACATGTTTTTCGTACGTACGATAAAACGAACGTTCTTAAATCTAACGGGATCATTTTGGCTATCTAGAGATAGGCCGAATTATTACTCCAACTATCGCACTAATTAACCATAAAAGATAAAAAATAACCGCAAGCAAAGAAACCCGAAAATTGGATTGCATGCTAGCCCGTCTACAGGTAACCAGAATGATACCGTTCGATACTAGAACGTTCGTAAATATTCATTGACCTCAAGCATTAGGCTGTATCGTCGGCGGTTAATTAGCGGGAAATTATGAGCCTGGATGAAATTAATAATCCTAACCGATTTCACGGTTTTTGACCGACGAACTCCAAACGGAGGAGGTAAACAATTCGACTGTGTGTTTTTTTTTTTGGTTTGTGCGCGCCTTTCATATAGTAATCGTTGTCCGATTTTGATGATTTTTGATTAATTTGAAAGAGGAGTCTTGAGAAATGGTCCCATATTCATAAAAAAGGGAATCCGACAACTCCTTCCTTCCGAATACCGTCCCCGAAGGGGGTGGAGAGGGCAAATTTTCTCGAAAATTGAAAATCTGCGTTACAGATAGGACAATATCCGGAAACGTTTAAATTGAATATTTTTTCAAAAGAGTAACGGTTTTCGACATAGAGACATTTTAAATTCTCAAATATACCTATTTTCGCTATGTGGAGAGGGCGATTTCTGGCGAAAATTGAAAATCTGTTTGCAATACATGAAAGACATAATTATTTGTAGCAACATTTATAATGAACATTTTTCCTTTAGGATTACGGTTTTCGAGTAAAATCGATGTTTAAATGGTAACAACTAAAATATTCAAGCGTATTTCCGCAGCGATGTTCTGAAATCTCAATAATAACTACAAGCAAGGAATATACGTGGGTAATAGGATAAGTACTATCTTGATTGGTATTAGTGAACGTTCAACGATTTCCGTGACTAATGATACACTCAAAAGTGTGAAATAAATATTTTTTACAAAAAATTGGACCGACGTTATTAGTTGGTGCACTGAAAAGTATAAAATAATATTAATTCTATTGGGGGTGGTACTTGTGAAGTTGGTGCCAAAAGTTATCAAACTACCTGCAACTGCACAACTTCAAAAGTAACAGCACCAATAGAATTAATATTATTTTATACTTTTCAGTGCACTAACTAATAACGTCGGACCAATTTTTTGTAAAAAATATTTTAGAACGTTCGTTTTATCGCAGGTATGAAAAACATGCGATGTATTGAAAAAAATATTCATTGGCCTTAAGTACGAGGCTGTATTGTCAGCGGTTAATTAGCGGCAAATTATGAGCCTAGATGGAATTAGCTAGGACGATTGTAACCGATTTTAGGATTTTTACATGCTAACTTCCCTTGAAGCTAGCATGCACCAATTTTCAAGTTTCTTTGCTTGCGGTTAATTTTTCTTTTTCACGGTTAATTAGTGCGATAGTTGGAGTAACATTTCGGCCCATCTACAGGTAGTCAAAACGATCCCGTTAGATTTTAGAAGTACGTTTTATCGCACGTATGAAAAACATGCGATATATTAAAAAAAATATTCACTGGCCTTAAGTATGAGGCTATATCGTCAGTGGTTAATTAGCTGTAAATTATGAGCCTGGATGGAATTGGCTGGGACGATCCTAACCGATTTCACGGTTTTTGCATGCCAACTTCACTTGAAGCTAGCATGCAAACCGATTTTCGGGTCTCTTTGCTTGCGGTTAATTTTTTGTTTTCACGGTTAATTTGCGGCTTATTAACGGCTAATTATTCAATACTTTGTTAGTTTGCCTGACAAATTTGCCATGCCAACTTCAAAGAGGTATGTTCTCTTATGGCACTCGTTTGGAATATATTCAGCCGTTTTTCACAAATAAATCTGAAATGTTTATTATTACCTGATATAAATATAAATAAAAGTTGTATGCTTGCTTAACTTACTTCCCAGTATTAGAATTTAAAATATAACATTGTTAGAACTTGAATTTTGAATGAACTCTTCCTTATATATGTGTATAAATTTTGCCTAAAAATTAATTTCAATCACTTATTTTCCAGTCCTTTTAAAACAAATATTTATCACACATTCCAAAAGTTGAACGTGAATTTTGCATTTGTGGGGCAGCAATCTGTCTACTAATAAATTATATATTTTTTTCAAAAATATGGGCAAACATGGTCAAATGATGGTCAAACGAGGGCATATTTGCATTTTCTGAAAAAACGAATTTTGTGACCCATGACATTCATGGTACCTAAGTTATTTCCATGACTAGAGGTGGGCAAAAAACGAATCTATGGGTAAACATGGTCAAACGATGGCCAAACATATCCCAAAGTTTTAGCGCGAACTTCGTATTTGGAGGGGCCAGCTTCACAAAGCTGAAATTGGTCAGTACAGAGATTCATCATCTTATGATTCTTTATGTTAAATGTATACTGACTCTGTACCCCTAAGGTGCAAGATGGTTACTGCCCCTACAGTAGCCTTTTTGTGCTAAAACGGCTCTTACCATTTTAATGAAAACTGCCATAAGTATGCAATCATATTTTTGCCAAAAAGTGGCCGTTGTTGTCTAGGTACGCCAAAATAAATAAATGATCACACGAATTACTTCATTGGGCGATTTTCATATTTGAAGGCATAAAAGAATAAGGTTGCGATATGACTTTGTTATTGAATTTTCTCTCATGAGTATCAAACAATTTTTGGGAAAGCTGAAAGCTCCCGCATTTTAAAATCTCCGAGTTTCAAAGCAAATCGATAATCTTCAAAAGAGCTCATGATGTCAGGATACCATAAATTCGAGTTGGGCCTCTCGTGCCAAAAGCTGCCGTTAACAGCCAACAAGCTTTGGCGCCACTGCAGTGGAGTTTTACTGTTTTACTAGAGCGCTATATAGATGAGTAGGTATTATCGCCACCCGACATCGTGTATCCCGACTGTCACGTCAGTGGTATAGGTTATACACGTAAAGATACCACTAACGTGACAGTCAGGATACACAATGATGGGCGGCGATAATACTCATCTATACAGCGCTCTAGTTTTACAATTTTTATAATGCCGACTCCAAAAATCAGTAATCGGTGGTGTTTTTGCCTTATTATACAAACACAACAAGAAGTTTCATTCTACTTTTTGAATTTCTTAACTATTTGATGATAATGCCAAGTGGACTACAAGTTAATATATTTTACCTGAGCTGTCTCTAAAAATTGAAAAAAAGTGTTGAAGAAAAGTGTTGAAATAGCTATTTACCTCAAAAAAACAAATAGGTGCTGTTTACCGATTTTCAGATATTTATGTAGAGTTGAAAAAAAATATAAAACTTTTTTATTTTCAAATAATTTATGACAGGCAGGGAAATAATCTTTTACCATCAGCTGACCAATATGTAGTCACCGGGCACGAACAATCATACTCGGACATGTGACCGGACGTAGAATTTCGTTTCTTATTTTTATTTTTTATTTTTAGAATGTGACTTTATTTAATATTTTTAATTTTTAATTTTTTAATTTTTAATTTCATTTTCATAACGGGATAAGTTATTTCTTTTATTTTCAAATATTTTTGGGGATCGTTTACATAATGTTTTTCTTCTCTTAATTTTCATAATTTCATAGCCATAATTTCTATATTTCGATTGAAAATGAGATTGTACAATCTCGAAACATGTCTCAGTAATTAATTAATCCTTAATAATAAACTGTGGAGAAGACTTCGAGTTTTTTTGTTGATCTTACCATATCACTCCACTTCGAGAATGGACTTCTACAACCATTATCAGGGAACTAATTTCTCAAAAAAGAAAAAGTGGAATATAGTGAAGCTCTTGACGTAAATACTATTGTTACCAACCCTTACTGCTAATTCATCTTAAGTTTTTACCTTTTGCAGCTTAGTAAATTAAAACGGAAATCACTTTGAATGATATCTTCTTTTTAAATGATTTTAATTTCTATCCAATAATTTGCCGAACAACTGGTCAATTAAACTAAACACATAATTTTGTGCCCTGAACTCATATCGGACACATTGGGATAAAAATATCTTTGTAAATTATATGGAAAATATCTCGAATTTCAGATATAACTATCTTGGAAAGAAGTTTTCTCTTGATATCAAAGGTAATAAAATGAATTAAAAAGTCATTTCAGGTATGCTATCACTCGACACCTTTCACAATTTAAGATTTTTAAGATGGTTGCTTCTGAGTGTAGAGGGTTGAAAGGGGCAAAGCAGATTCTGGTTAGAAAGTTGTCCCCCTCTATAGTATTTCTTACTTGTTTCAGCGTTTTATTTTTTTATATTCACATTTCAAGAAATCCGAGGTACCTACCTATGCAGCATGTGCAATGTGTTTCGGTTTAGAAAAGTTGCAGAGTAGCTTACAAGCTTCAAAAATTTGACTGAAATTCAATATCGTTGCCTAATAAAAGTTTTCTAGGTTTTCTAGAAAAAAAGATAAATGGAAGCTCTTTTGATTTTCCATCAGGCATTTTTATCGAGTTACGGAATCGTTCTGGACAAAGACAAAAAATATCACAAAAAAGTTCTGGAATATGGAACCCAAATTTAACTGGGAATCTTATAAATTTGGCTATAGGAAGTGTTGGAATGGGTCAAAGCAAAATGAAAAGTTTTGCACACTACATAAAACATGTCTTTTCTATTTTTGTCTTCTACTGTCTACGTTTAGAAAATGCCAACATGAATCTTTTCGAACATAGCATATACAATTTTTTTCTCGAATCATGGCTATTGTGTGTAATCATTCACAAGCTACGTACATCTCGCTATACCTCTCATCGCATCTCATTATCATGAAATTCTCTACTACGTTTGTCGATCTAAGCTACGACATCAGTATGTCAACCTTATGTCCTTTTATTCAATGATTGGGCGCTGCACGTATCTCCGAAGGCAACGCAATCTTTATTTCATAGGCGTCACAAAGTCATTGTGACATTTCAGATAATTCATGTGCATAAATTTGTATTTCATAACTCAAGCAATAAATTTGTAGTTTGTGTGTCTGAATTATTGTTGATAATAAATCTTTCATATTATGTTTGCTTATTTAATCAATCGATATTTTTCCTCTAATTATATGAACTTCCTTAAATGCCATATCTTAGCTCGAAATCTTTACGCCACTGATTTACTCCCGTCAGTTGGATTGATCAATTTTTCGTGTTTTCAAGGGAGACGCCAACATTCGTGAAACAAACTGTATGTATATATATATATATATATATATATATATATATATATATATATATATATATATATAATACAGTAATTCAAAGAGAATTTGGGAATTCTGCCGAGTTGATTTGGGGCTTAAATAAGTAGATTCTTTTTGCTACCCAAGCTTTCGGTAAAATTTATTACCTTTTTCAAGGCTGAAAAAATTGTGTCATTAATAGTACAGAGTGCCAATTCTACAATAACAATGAAAAAAAACTTACAGTGCAGTTGAGGATAATAATTTTTAACAAGCTCAGACTAACACGGAAAGGAGTATCGCACATAATTACATTTACATAACTAACTACACAAACAGATTAAAATTAAATTAAAAACCTTTAAACTTAAAATGGACACGAAAATAAGAAGAGATTAGTGGAAACAAATACTCTCTCTGAAGGAGGCTAAAAACAAGTAATGCATGAGAAGATATTTCAGTTTTTTTAACATTTACAATTTTGTTGTTCAAAAAAATGGGTGGGAAATTTAAGTCAACTTAAAACTGCTCAAAACATATAGATCGCAGATTGGACAAATGATGCATGACGTTACTTATGTCAAAGATCTCAAAACACACAGCCGTATTTGATACAGACAGTATGCAAGCTTCAATACAATCATAACCTATGATGGATTGTTTATGTTGTCAATTTAAGCCCCAAATCAACTCGGCAGAATTCCCAAATTCTCTTTGAATTACTGTATTATATAACTAGTACTACCGTACTTTCATTTTCTATAATATATATATATATATATATATATATATAGATATATATATATATATATATATATATATATATATATATATATTGATTTTGTAATGAATAAAATTCTTTGAAGTAAGCCGAGCTTTCGAGAATGTTTATTCTCTTCTTCAGGGCAAAAATTGTGAATTTACAATAAATCAGCTAAAAACAGGAAAGATTCCATCTGTAATTGATGACTATGAAATCTTTCCTGTTTTTAGCTGATTTATTCTAAATTCACAACTTTTGCCCTGAAGAAGAGAATAAACATTCTCGAAAGCTCGGCTTAATTCAAAGAATTTTATTCATTACATGACTGCATCCCCAAGAACATCTTTTTTAATATATATATATATATATATATATATATATATATATATATATATATATATATATATATATATTATGTTGCATTTGAAATAAGCTATTTTTATGTTAAATTTGCTCTAGTTTCGTCCCATTTTTTTTTAAAAAGAAACAAATACACAAATGTAAAATATAATCCAAAAAAATCAAGAATATTTTATATTATTATTTATATTTGAGTTTTGTCAGTACAGGCAAAAAATCATTTTACCTATATCCATTATTAAAGAGATATACCTACAGGAAGTCAAATACCATTTTCTGATAAAATCGATACTTACCTTACTCTTAATATACAGTTAAATAGTCAGACGAAGGGGCAAAAACAATATTGAAACGTTACCATCATTTGAAAGAAGTTCGAACAATTTCCGAATTCGACGGATACTTATTATGAATACCTACTTATGTGTGTAATCATTTTTTAGGTACCAGACCTTTTCGATTGCTTACATCTCCTACTACGACAGCTAGGCTTAATGGTTCCTACCATGGTTGCAAACCAAACACATCAGTATGTATTTTACTTACCGTTCAGAGAACAGTACGTGAATTATGAAGAATATAAACAATACCATATTTTTTAATCGGTCATCATGACGGTGTCGTGCAATTGTCTGATATAAATTAATTGTTTATTCAAACAGATTGGCTCTTACGAATTCTTTTGTACATATATTGATCATAAATAGTAAAAAAAATAATATAAGCGTCACGAATGATGAGGGTTTACAGGTTCAGACAATATGGGACATTGAGCGCAGCGAAGTCTCTATTATCCTCCTTACCGTTCTTGATACTTAATATACTTATTGTATGTCTCGGTCTATTAACCACCCGCATAAATTCAGTGGACAGAGTCTAATAGTTTTTAAGGATCAAAGGACGAAAATAGGGATGAAATGTTGTTAGAAGTCACCAACCTCCAGTGGCATTGGAGACTGAATATAGACCCAATAACATCTTGAAGCCTAGCACATAACTGCAAAGCTGATTCAAGAAATATCCGAAATAGAGAAATGAATTCCAAATGATCTTGTACCTACGTAGATCAAACTGAAAATAGAAGTAGTCTAGAACCACTATCATTTAATAATACTCAGAAAATTCTAATTAGAATTGATGATAATCTACCTTGAGTGAAGAAAAAAGCATTTCAGGTTCAATACATTGCACTACTTGAAAAAATAGATTCATTCTCAACCATAAACACTTACAACTTTTCTGGAATTCCTTACTATCCAAACAAAATGCTACTGCCATTATAACACTAAACACTACAAATGTTTGGCCTAGAAAAACAAAGCCACACAATTTTTTTTCCGAGGTCATATCGCACAATTTTCACCCCATTACAGGATAGTTTAGATACCTATGAGTATTCGATGTATAAAAATTATTCACCCACAAACTATACGCAACAATCGCGTCTGTGGAGAACTTGACGAGACGCATCATGGACTAAGCGTAACAGCACTCAACACGACCCGCGACTGACAAAATTAACTCCTACTCTCTTTTTTTGCGATATATTTTTAGAATTATTCTCGTACTCTACTTAGTTCGTCTCTATATATCAGGAAAGCAGATTGGAAGGGCAAGGTCTGCTCTAACCAAAACTTTCTGTTTCAAAATTCATACACGCCACTTGATCAAAGTATCTGAATAATCTTTATTTTAAAATATCCGGTTCAGCGTATGAATAAATATTGGAGGGAATAGCATACCATTACTTGGGCCTTTCGATGTAAACAATACCCTAAGGTGCTTCTGGTAACATAGAATGAATGAATTTAAAAAGTTATTCAAAATCTTTAAAAGCTTTTACCAAAAGCGCCAACTTGCAAAAATATAAAATTATTAAAAAAACTATGCTAAGATTTTTATATTTTCTGCTAGAAAAATAAATATCTCAATTGTACCGCAATTTAAGATATCTGAATTTGAAACAACAATTTTATGGTTATTGGCAGTAACGCAAACACAAGAAAATCCGTTCTAACAACAATGCAGAATACTTTTTAAGAAAACAAATAGGTCAAATAATTACTAAGATGATAAGGCACATTAGATCAAAATTCTTTAGATAACCTAATTGAAGCAGAGTATTCCAAATTATATTTCAAACGTCTAACCCAAAAAATGTTTTTTGTCTAACCATAAGACATTTATATAAGAAAAAATGTTAAAAAGTTTTATCCGTTTGTAATCTCTGTTTATTAAAATTACCTGTAAGACTTTCTAATTATTTTGAAATTTTTCTTCATAAAATTTTTGAAATTCTTGTTTTGTTGGTCTCTGCTGAGTAATTATAATTAAAAAACGACGAGAAGGAGACTATATATAACTCAAATATACCTATTGTATCCCAACTAGTACATAACTTCATTATTTTTTTAAAATTGAGAATACAAATAGTTGTTAATAAATTCAAGTTTTCAACAATGTTACTGCTGTTGTATTAGTGTCATTTATATTCATCTACAAATGTACCAAGAATAGATTATTATCATTTATTAAGGGATCTTACAATTCCTACTCATTACAAACCATGCACTCATCTTACTTACCTAAATTTAATTAAATAATCTGTAATCATTATTCAAACTTCTCATATACCTGATTATAGAAGAGAAACATATATCCTTTTGAAACAATAATTTTGATTCTACAATCAATAAATGCTTTTCTACTGAATACACCTCTTAGCTCAGGTGGTAATCAACAGATTACGATATGCATGCATCACCTAGCGTTTCCAAGAAAAATGTGTTTATAGATAGGTTACATGCTAACCTTACAGTAGGACGTTCTCACGTCAAAAATTGCCAACTTTTCTTTTGCCTTGAGATTGTTATTACTATCAAAACAAAGGGTTTATTCATATCTGATCTTTCTTAAATTTTGATCACAGTAAATGAATTTCCATCATAATCTTTTCACTATGTATATTTTTATTTTAACTTTAACAGTATAATACGTAAATTTGTATTTATCACAGACAAACAATGATAAGGTATTCATCACAAATTGGAATCTAAACAAGAAGGTACATATTTGACCACAGCGACCGACCTACAAAAACTTATGAGTAAGACTCAGAATAGTCAGCTGTCTCTTTTCTATTTCTATCCTGAATATTTTAGGAACGCTCGGATTCCCCGTTTCCTCTCTATAATTAGACCACAAATCTTAAGACGTTGTTCTGTTTTAGAGGCAATTGAGAAATTTAAGTGGCTCCCTATACAAAGAATTATCGCCATAAACTCTAGTTTAACCCGATTTTTATAGCCAAGTCCATTTTACAATAGCTTTAAACTCTCTAAAAATTTTATTGGTACCTACATTTAGTTTAAGATTTTGACCCAGTATATTTCCATTAGTGCGATACGAAAGTTAAAAAAAAGAAATAGGCGCCATTTTTTATATGGAGATAGTTTATAGCACGATCTGGGGTGAGAAATCGTGCGCTACTATTGCAAGCAATTATTACACCAAGATTATCGTATCTAAAGTTTTCACATTCTATTATATCATACGAGACTCGCACAAAATTTATCGCTTACTGCTACTGCTATACAATTATTCTTTTTATTTTTTGTTCTATCACACGGTGACATTTATTATATTTTGCAACACCTACCAAAAAAGTTCAACTTTCGAGCACTGATTGTCATGGCGAAAGTAATTGATATCCGCAACCATGGGGATAACTTCAAATTTTATTACACTAGTGTCTCAATTAATTTATTATCCAGTATCATGAATTACTTTATGAACTAGTGCGAAAGGAAAATGACTACGTATGCACTTATTAAGGTGTCAGTCAGACATAGAACAAATATAAACACTCAACGTCATTACTTTTTCTCAAAATATGCTTTCATACCAAAGTATTCATTCGGATGGAATTTTATAATTTTGATTCGTTAACATTCACTATAATTATTATATTATTAGATTTTATAACTATCACTAGTCATATTTTATGATTTTTAATACGCGACTGTGAACAGTGACATTGACAAGTTCAAATGACAGTATGTCAATCAGAACTTGTATTATGAAAAATTTTATCTTTATCTCAAAATGAACTTCCAAAGGTCTCGTATACCAAACTCGTCCTCCAGTGAATTAGACATATACCTAGGTACATGTTGCATTATCACAATATTCGCCCCTTTAAACAGTTGTAGCATAAACTACTATTAAAATGGTAAGATAAAAATCGACTTACCGCGAAAGGTTTTCACCTTACAAATGTTTACACACTTTACACTGACAGAAACGTTATTATATTCTTTTCATAATCACCTATTCGAGGCGAGAAACTATCACC
The DNA here is from genome assembly GCA_958507055.1 of Crioceris asparagi. Taxonomy (NCBI): domain Eukaryota; kingdom Metazoa; phylum Arthropoda; class Insecta; order Coleoptera; family Chrysomelidae; genus Crioceris; species Crioceris asparagi. The sequence goes on along the minus strand of OY293826.1, from coordinate 53,916,291 downwards.
TTGCCCTTAAGCAAAATAATTATATTATAGAACATTATTATAAGTCTACCCCCTAGCTATTCCACAGACTATTCAATATTTCAGCTAATTTAATTATTTCTTATCATGACTCATTCAGAGACATAATTTGGGCTCAATTTTCTTATGCAAGACTTCTCCAAAAATCTTAATGTTCAACATAAATGCCTGCAGATGTTCATACCTGGATAATTATATCAATTCTCATGAAACAGTCAAATCATTGCTTTTGGCTAGAATTCAAAGTTTATCAAAATTACAGACATTCATTACTTTGTCTTATTATGAGCAACTCGCCTACGCCTTCCATAAAAGTGCGAAATTTTGTTCATCTAAGTCCAATAAACTTAAGCTCTAAAATTTTAAATCATTACATTTTGTTAATTAACTTGACCTAATTTTGTTTCAATCAAATCTGATTTGTTCAAACTTGCAAATCTTTAATGAAAATTTTGATGAAGTGTTTTGCCATTCTTTGATCATATCATGAACTTCTCTTCAAAACTCACAATTATTATTGTATAATGTAATAGAGTACAAGTTAAATTATGTTATTCATAGTGCTAAGTATGTATATTCATCATCTCTACAGTTTAGTGCAAAGTTTTCCAGAAAAAGATTAAATGTGAAAGTATCCATTCTCTCATTTTTTCAACTAGATGAAAACGATGATTCTCAGAAAACAAAGAATACTTCCTACTTCATGAGCTAAGATATAGTTTTTGAATTATCTCTTGAAAGTAGGACGTCGATATAAACATTTTCGTGAAAAGAAGCTTCCATGTTTGGAAATTTACGACTTCCCTTTTGGCGTTAAACCCGAAGCTGCTCGTTCGGAACGCCGCAGTTTTTAACAGATAGCGCTCATTTGTCATCGATATCTGTACCGGTTCAATTCAACCATCAAATGCTGTGGATTAATTCCTGCAAAGCCGCCGTAATAATACAAGCAATACCTTCACTAGATGATCGGGCACATGCAATCGTGTGACCAAAGTTTTATGAGCTGTCTCGACTTGTTTACAAATGATAGATACGTGAAATTAAAACTCAAGGGGAAGTGTAATCAGAACTAGCTTGCAAGATTTAATTAAGTCATTTAAATCGGAACTATTTAGATTCTTTAGATAGTTTACAGTATTTTCAACATCAGATTCCGCAATAGGTAAAAGCACGAAAGAACAAGTTTCTGGAATATTATTCAGCAAGGCACTTTGTATATGGGGTATCTTTTGAAAGGGCACCTGGCACCTAGACAACAGTATATAGTTCAGACATATGATCTGCACAACATTATATTATTTATATTATATTAAAACTGGGTTCGATTTATTTTCACTGATTTATTTACACCAATAACTACACGGCTATATACACATTTGTATTCACACTTATTTCTCGGACTATAAACGACTTTTCTACTGTTTATGATCTATGAGCGACTGACTATCTATCACTAACTGACTATCCTGTCTATGCCATCAGCCTTATATATCTTACCTAAAAAGCTCTAGATGAATCCAGTGTTGTTTTCGTTGTTTCTGGAGGTTATGTCTCAACACATGGCTTCGAGAATAGACCAGGACTTATTCTCGTTGCCGCTGATGTCTCCCGTGTTCTCCGGAATGTGTTTATGACATTTGTTAGTGTAGTTTATTATTCGGGTAAGTCTTCACGTTACAATATGTTTTATAATATCCAATACAATCTGTTTCGTTCAAACCATGTATTTTTTCCGTACCATATAATGTCATTTTTGACCAGAGTCATCCGAAAGATAAGGATCACTAACCCCTGATACAAAGTTATTCAAATTAACATTAGTGAGAATATTATTTATATTACTTATATATCTGTTGAAAGCTCTTGTATGAAAATTAATATTAAAATTCCCCAGAACAAAAATATTTCTATATTTAAACGAAGCCACAACTAAAATTTTCCAGGAACAAAGACACTTCATCCAACTTTTTATTAAGACCTTGAATAATAATATGGTATATTTTTAGACCATATTCTTCAGTCACTAGGTTGGTCTGTGACTCTTCGGGTTCCGTTGACAAAACTTGTTGATTTTGGTTTTTGTAGGCCGGAAATTCCAGAAACTTAATTTTGTTAGAGTCAAATATTCCAACTTTGTAAATAGATTATAGATAATAGTCATACAATATCAATCTAATGAAAGTATTCAACTTGAATTGAGCTATGGGTAATGGAAGCTTCCTATACATTTTTTTAAAATTTATTTAATATTTATTGTTAGATATAAGAAGACTTACTAAGAGATTACTCAATTTCTTATTAATATTGTACAATACTGTAATGGGCATATAAAAATGACTGGCGTTTATTTATTTTCAGGTTAATGTATTTCTACACTAAAATATCACAAATAATTATATACTCTATTTACCGAGCTATTTAGATATCTTACACCATACTATCGTCTACTATGTACAATTTATATTTACCAATTACCTACACTATTTACAACCGTTGTTGGTGGCCCAGTAACAAGTTCAGATCGAAACCGATCTCGCTATGCAGCACTTCGTTGAAGCACGTCTTGTCACACCACTTTCTCGAATCTTCATCTGCAACACCATGGATCTTACCAACAGAGATGGCTCATTTTTACCATAGAATGTTCATGTTGCCATACACTGAAAGTTGATGCCCACATCTCTATGCCTAAATCCTGCTCGATGAACACACCAGCTTCTATATTATCTGTATCTTTGACCCAGTTCTCGATGCTCATTCATACCGTCGGCATCTTCACACCGTGCACATCTCAGAGCGATTTCTCTGTTGCACCCACAGGAATTTCTCACCAAGTCTAGCAAGCTACCATGCCATCCAGTCATGTATCACAGCTTCCAGGCTTAGGTACATCTGTAATAGTAGATCCCATCCAGGATTCACTAGTATACACCGTTGGCCTTACACGCACAGCATCTCCACGTCCTCCGCTATCCCACAGGCAATTCTCGGTAACATCCACAGGAATCTGGCAAGTTGCCACGCCACCCGGAAATGCAGCACCACTTGTGGGATTGCATCAGCACCCCCAGATCCTTAGTATCGTTCCGTCGTAGAGTTTTAACCAGCCAGCAACTAGATCCCAGCAGATGTCGAGTGTTTTAGAAGATGACGGTAGCCACGCCGTTTAGGCTCTTTAGGTTCAATAGTACCTACGCCAGATGGCCTTCGGAAGCTGGATACTGGCATCAAATATAGGCAAGATTTACATAATTACTTACTTAACCATCGGAACCGTTACAGCACCATGCCCTGATTTCCTCCATTCTTCATATTCATGTTTTCCAGCTCAGGATTATCATCACAGCAGCTATAACAGCATTTATCTTAACATCCATTCCACTACTAGCAACACACCGAAGGCACCGAGCTGCACACCGTTATCGCAGCCATTTCTTTCTCGATAACATTTGAAAAAGTATTCCGGAATGTTCTAAAAGTCACTACCGAATAACCGTGAAGCCCGACACAATTCCTCGCGTAATCTGCAAACACACAGTTCAGTCCGATAGTCAAATGACTGGGATTTATTTATTTTCAAATTTATTTCTACACTAAAATATCTCTGATTATATATATACTGTATTTATCGAGCTATTTATATATCTTACACTACTCTATCGACTGCCACGTATAATTTGCATTTACTATTCACAATATTTAAAACCGTATTCGAACCGAGCGTTATTTATTTATGTTGTTGCGGGACCAGTACTAGGGACCCAACTACATCGGACTTCACCGTACTCCCAGTCTCCACCATACTCCGGTCTACTATAATGGCGTTGACCCAAGTTCGTTACAATATTTTCAACGCTTAAAAGCAGGTTATTGCTCTCACAATATTGTTAATTCAGAAGGTGTTTACTCCATATTCATAATATTGCCATCAGATTCTTTAATATGTAATTCATTCGCCAAAGCTTTCGCCTAGTTTATTCCTATTTTCCTTTTATTTCGCCCCGTACATGTATCTCTCGTCTTCTACCTTGCCTATCCATAGTATGTGTGTCTAAGATTTTAGATAAGGGAGTTTGAGTAGCAACTCAAACCATTCACTAATCGTCAGAAGCATGCGCCAGAACCAGGACGAAGAATGTATGCAATTCAGTATGTTTGCTTCTTGCTTCATTGATTTAAGGTACAGTACAGGTTACCTTTTGAAGTGGGTGTTCAATTCCAATCAGAAGCAGTATTTAAAAGACAATTAATTAAATATGTTTTCTATAAGATATGCTAATTTGTAGAAGATCTTCAATATAGTTTTCTTCACGAATGTTGGCGTCTGCCTTCAAAACATGAGAAAAAGATTAATTCAACTGACAGGAGTAAATCAGTGGCGTAACGAGTTCGAGATAAAATACAGTATTTAATTTTTTTATACGCTGCAAGAGAGTTCATATAGTTAGGGATAAAAAATATTGATTGAATAAATAAGCAAATAATATGGAAGATTTATTATCAACAATAATGCAGAAACATAAAAAACAAATTTATTGCTTAACCTATAAAATATAAATTTATTCAACTAAATTCTCTGAGGTATCACTTTCAGAATCACTTTCGTTATTTAATTCTATTACTATTTGCGGTATATCATCGATTATGCGCTCCGTCCTTCTCCATTCCTATATGATATTTTCCGTATGTGTAATAGTGGTTTTCCACATATCAAGGACTTTTCCGTCGCCATAGCCTTCTTCCCCCTGTGACTATTATGCAAATTCTTTGCATCTGCCCATATCATTTGTATGGCATTGAATTGACAATCATAAAGTGTCCATTTTGTTGAGAAACTCGTCGACTTGATATCTTTTTAGCCTTCTGTTTTTCCTTGCAATTTCTAAGAGTTCAGTTTTGAAGCAATTCCTGTCAAATATAATGTTTGATTTCTCTAGGAAGTCTTTAATATGAGTTTTGGTTCATGTAGTTGAAGGCTGATTTTGAATTTCGATGCTAATGGCATTATACATCACGATCAAAGATGGCTCTTCCAGGTTTGGTACAAGTTTTTGTTCCAGCCATTTCATAAATATGTTGCTATCCATATCTCCATGGTGATCAGCCAATTTTGATTTAGTAGAGTAAATGAGTCCAGCATTCTGAACAAAACCCCCACTATGGCGAGCATGAATGTCTGAGCTTTGAGCAAATTCTATTACTTTCTATTTTTCAAATAAAGGGTGGGGAGTATTCATGAAGAAATATCTAGAAATTTAGATCAACTGATTTCAATGAACTTAGCATCATAAAGAAGTATATTAGCCAATCACATATACTATAGAACAATTATTCCACTTAGTTTTAATTTTTGTAGGGATCTCCTTAAAATGAAAGATATTAAAAATTGTTTTTGTTAGAAGTTTTAAAAAGTAACACCTGCTTATTGTAAATTACTATGATATTCCTAACTCGAGATATAATTAAAAACAAATGTGTGTATTGGTTTATAATGTATTTAAATTGAACAAGAAGAAATGATAATAATTCATCATCAAATCATGATAATTCATATTTTTGAATTTGATTCTGGATAAAGATATAGATATAGATTGATATAGACGTAGACTCGACGAAAAATTTAAAGATTTCAATTTCAATAAATTGGAAAGTCATATGAACACGTAAAAATCATCAAAGAAGTCACCTTCGACACATTAGGAGAAGAAGAGAAAAATAACAACCATTACAAATACAAGCTAAGTGAAACAGCAGTAGCGACAATCAAAGAAAAGAAACGTCTGTATGAAAGATGGCTTGGTACAAAAGCAGAAGAGGACTATCAAAAGTACAGGGAGAAAAACGAAGAAAGTGATTATTAAAGAGAAAAACTAAAAATGGTACAGAAAATGACAAGACATAGAGTAATGTATAGGAGGAAGAAGATGTTCAGAATCATGGAAGTCAATCAAGTAAAATGAGTGAAACAGAGAGGGGATACAAATAATGCAAGACAATGAATGGGAAGATTATAACCAAGATTTATTGTCGGGGAAGAGAAAATAATCTATACAAAATGAGCATCTAGAATATTTATGGAGGAGGAGAGGAGGAGCAAATAGGAAGAGGCATTAAAGGCTTAAGACATTTTTTTTTAATTGGACCGACGTTATTAGTTGGTGCACTCAAAAATACAAAATAATATTAATTCTATTGGTGCTCTTACTTTTGAAGTTGTGCAGTTGGTGTTAGATTGATAACCTTAGATACCAACTTTACAAGTACCAGCACCAATAGAATTAATATTATTTTGTATTTTTGAGTGCACCAATGAAGAAAGTACCTAAATACTTATCCTAATATCCAGGTATACTCTTTGCTTGTAGTTGTTATTATTGAGATCTCAAATCATCTGCGGAAATGCGCATAAGTATTTTGCCATTTTACGGCCGCTGTAACTTAAAACCGTAACTCCAAGGAGAAAATTTTCATTATAAATGTTGCTTCAAATAATTAGGTCTTTCATGTAGTACCCACGGATTTTCAATTTTCGAAAGAAGTCGTCCTCTTCACATAGTAAAAATACATAATGTATTTGGGAATTTAACATGCCTCTAACACGAAAACCGTAACTCTTTTGAAAAAATGTTGAATTTAAATGTTTCCGTATATTGTCCTATCCTCAATTAAACCACCTCAGATTTTCGATTTTCTAGAAAATGTGCCCCCTCCACCCCCTTCCTTCGGAGGGAAGGAGATTTCGGATTTGCGTTTTTATGAATATGGTACCATTTCTCATGCCTCCTCTTTCAAATGAATCAAAACTCCATAAAACCATTGTTCGATTACAAAAAAAAGCATAGAGTCGAATTGTATACCTCCTCCGTTCCGGGTTCGTCGGTCAAAAAAGAGAGTGAAAATCCATTGTCGACCACATAGTCACTATAAGACAACCGTTAGAAAAGAAAAAATCAAAAAATAGAGACATCAACTTGTTTTTTGTTGACATAAAAAATCATACGATTCGGTACCCAGGAGGCAGTTATGGTGAGCAGTGGAAAGTATTAACATAGACAACGAATTAATAAAAGCAACCGCTCCAAGAATGTTCGATCTCAATTAAGCTGTTCAATATCTATCTGAAATTTTCGTAAAATAATCGAGAATAAAATCTGTCGGAATGGGGATCCCAATAAACGGTAAACACTTATACACCCTAAGTTTTGCAATGATGAAGTAGCTATAGCTCAGGATGAGGAAGATTTGAGTTACATGCTCAAGAAACTGAAAGACGCATATATATGCTTTATCATATGATAAAGCATGTTTAGAAATAATCTATGGAAAAACAGAATATTTAACAACAAAAGAACGCATAGTAGAATACTTCGAAATCCATGATGACACAAAAATAAATGGGACAAGCGAATTTATATATCTAGGGATTATATGTATAATAACAAAGGATGGAATAATATAAGAAGAAATAAAAGCTAGAGGCTAGAGTAGGACAAGGTCGAGCATGCATAAATAACTGAACCCGACATTAAGGAACAACCACTTGACGAAGAACACAAATACAATATTATATAAGGTAATAGCAGAAAGTGTTGTGACATATGTGGCAAAAAAACAGATCTTAATTTAAAACCGTCAAAATGGAATATTGGAGGAGATTGGAGATGTCGCCAACTACCACGTATAGATTAGTCAGAAATGAAAAAATAAGAAGAAAAATTAATATAGAGATATCCTAACCAAAATAGCAGAAGAACAACTTGTACAGACATGTTAGAAGAAGCTACAAAAATAGGTTGTTAAAAAAATATTGGGTAGAGCACCAGAGAAATTGCATAGTATTAAAGTTCATACTGCACTAACTAAATTTATAATAAATATAACTGGACAGTGTAATTTTCTAGCAAGGTGCCAAATAAAAATGCCAATACGGAGTCGCAAATCTATGTTTTTGGATAGTTTAATTCAATAAAAAAATTAATATCTATACATAAATGTGAAGTAGAGAGAGTTGAAATTTAGATCGTATATTCTCAATTAATGAAATAAAAATTATCTTCAAATAAAAAGTCTTATTTTTTCATACACAATGAGCTCTGTAGTCAAAGTAATTATAGTAGCATACAACACATTATTTTGAATTCTAATTTATAAGCCTGCTTATTTTCACTTATCCTCTTACCAGTATCTAGAGTCATACGCCACCTAAATTAAAATTCTAACAAGCTAAGACAGCAAAAGCAAAACAACGGTCACGAAAAACGAATCCTGTACCAAAATGAAACATTACTATCTTTTGTTAAACATAATGAGTAGTTACATCGTGACACAAAGTAATAGATCAGAACCTTGACTGTGCAATGTTTTTTGTCATTTGTAAATTGCTGCCTGTTTTCTTCCCCAACATAGCGAAAATTTAATTAAGGAATGTGATTAAATAACTGTCTCTCAGTTGATATTAGATTTCGTGATTGTAAATATACTAAACATTTCATTCCATTCTTCTTCTTCCAAATATACAATATGTAATGTGTATAAAGAAAACCCAAAAAAAAAGTTTATTCTTTATTGCTTCAAGTCGGTCGTAGATAAACATTTTCTGAACTTATATATACGAATATACCTGAACCATAATTTTTGTTCTAAAATGTTTTTTTTTGTTGACTTTTTTTAATGTGATATACGAGTCTCTACTATACCAACTGCTGCAACAAGCCTCTTAGTATTAGGTTAATACCGTGATGTAAAAAAATACCATGGTTAATACATTGTGTACACTATAAAAAAGTTGAATTTCCAATAAAAATTACAAAATATGGAAAATTCGACACAACAATACTGAATTTCCGAAATTTTGTATCGAAAATTCAACACAGAGTTGAATTCTCTATACTGTGTTAAAAATTCAATTATTTAACAAATTAATTCTTGATATTTTTTTCTGTACGAATCAAATAACACCTTGAAATACGTCAGCAGCAGAGTTGAATCAAATTATTTTAGAAAAATTGAAAAAGTCAAAGAATATCGCAACATCGAACAGTTGTAGTGTCCAGAAAGCTCTCTTAATCTTTCAGGGCTGCATTTTCAAGTTTTAAAATTAAAAATTGGAGCTTCAATAACACTATCACGCAATATTCATCCACCTACTACATGCAACGGTACAAGACTGCAAATCAAAGCTATGCGTTATAATGTCATAGAAGCTACTATTCTTACTGGATCGGCATCGGGAGAGACAGCTCTAATCCCAAGAATACCTATGATTCCAACATATTTACCGTTTCAATTCAAACGATTACAATTTCAGATTAAAAGTGCATTTGGAATTACTATCAACAAGGCACAATTCCAAACCTTAAAATTTGGTAGCGTAGATTTAAGAGATGATTGTTTTTCTCATGGCCAGATGGATGTTGGTCTCTCAAGAACAGGAAGATTCGAAAATCAAATCATTTTGTTACCCAAAAATCAAACAACAAATAAGAATGTAGTTCTTACAGAAGTTTTGGAATGCTATTTTTTCTGACGATAAAATAAACGTTGTAAAATAAATTTTGTAAAATATCTTTTGTAATTTTTTTTCTTTCTAATTTGTATTTTGTTTAACGTATCCATAACATTAACACACCCAAAACATTAACACTCATAACATTAACAAAATTCTTTTTCGGACGATGCCGCGTCGGGGGACTGCTAGTACGTATACAGTAGACAGTTTTCTTTTCTGCTTGATGTTTATGTATGTTACAAGTTATCAGTCATACAGCTTTTCTAAAAAAACTAGAACTGACTTCATTTGCTGGTGCACGTAAAAAACAATATAATATTAATTTCACTGGTGCTAGTAATTTTTAAGTTTTATTATAGGTAGGTAGATAGAAGGCTTTTGGCACCAACTTCAAAAATACCAACTGAATTAAAATTATTTTGTATTTTTCGGTGCACGGTGCAGCAACTATAAAGTTGGTGCTAGTTTTTTACAAAAGTTTTAATACCTAGTAGTAAGTAGTCCTATTTATACTCAGAGATTTCAAAACATAGCGGAAGCACACAAATTCGGAAGCCATGTCCAATTTAAATGTTGCTGGATATGATCTACTCTTTAATATTGCCGTCTCAACTTAAAAAAATGCCCCACACCACACCCTTCTGAGGCAATTTTTGCGGGAAAAGGAAATTTTGGATTTTAAATTTGTCTAATATAGGAGTAGCTGCGTTTCTCGGCTTTCCGCTATCAAATAAAAAATTCACAAAAATAGTAGAATGTTCACTTATATTCAGAAATTTCATAACAGTGAAAACACACATATTTCCGACTTTACCACTGCTATAACTCGAAAATCGTATTTTTTTATATAACTTAAATTTTGCTGGATACGGTCTCATCTTTAATTATGTCGTCCCAAATTTCTAATTTTAGAAAAAATGTGCCCTCTCCACCCCCTTCGGGGGCAGATTTTGGGGGAAGGAAATGTTGGATCTTAAATTTGTTTAATATGGACCTCAACTCTCCTCTTTTAAATAAAAAAAACATCAAAATCGTGGTACGTTTACTATACGGAGCACGCATTTGGAAAAAATATAATAAAACAACACCCAGTCAAGTCGAATTTCTGCGTCTGGAAGTTAGTCAAATATTTTTTTCAAATATGTAGCCTTACCAAGAAAAATTGTAAGTAAGATATAAAGCTCCAGGTTCCCATTTTTATGACGTAAAGGATATTCTTGAGATATTAGTGGTGTGGAAATTCAACTGTAGTTTTTATGATCTAACATAATAAACAGAGCATTGGCTGCGCCAATAGCCGATGAATGAACAATAGAGAATAAAAAAACGTTATATTATCATCTTTCGAACGAAGTGATGAAAATAAAGAACTATAATGTAATAATATGTGATGCGAATCAATCTAAATATCTTAAAAGCCAAATAAATCAATCAAAATCGCTTGTACTTTCCAATATTGAAAAAAAATGGAAGTAATGGTAGCTACCGAAAGTTAAAACAATTAAGAAAAAGTAATAATTCTTGCAGCATATATTTTTATGTAATAATCTCACTCAAATTAACTTGATTTATCTAAAACAATTGACAAATTGATGGATTCGAATAAATACCTGTAAAATTAAGACAAGAGTTAGCTACTGCAATTTTGAAAATACAGTGTCTTCTTTGATCATTAAAATTAAAGTGAATCGTGAAAAGTGACACAAAATTTCAATTGTCAGTCATTTCAATAAAAATAATAGATAATACTACAAAATAGTATTATATTGTCGGGTTTTCAATTTAGAATCAATTTTTGGTACCAGACCATTAGAAGTGACATAAATGAAAAGTCTGGGAAAAGAGACGTATAACGTAATGTAAGAGTCTGTATTAAGAACAATGGTAGTTTTTCAGCTTAATTTTAATAAAAAAAAATTATTATAGTTACAGAACCAATTTACAATGTTTATAAATCAGTCTTTTTGTTCACTTGAAACAACACATAGTAACTTCTAGCTTTAAACAAAATTATAAGAAAACTATAAACCTCTGTTTTGAACAAAAATATAGTACGAATCAACAAAAAATAGATTATGACTTATGACACGAACAAAAAATAAATTATGTCTATTCACACCAATCTTCTTTTTTCTTATACTTATCTTTTTTTTGTTTATGACCCAGTTGACTTCCCTTTCTTAGTTATCTTTCCTTTTTCAGATGTATTTTCTTTCTTCTTTCTCTTATTCTGTGCCAATGCATTTTCTTTCCGGCGAATCAGTTAAAAATTTGCGAGTTTTTAGTGTTATTTTTTTTTTGTTCAAAAGTTTATATACACTGTGTCCAATTAAGTCGGAAGCATATGGAAAACTTTTCTATTATTGGTTTTATGGAAAAAAATATAGTTGATAAAAAGTTCTGCATAGTCCAAAACTTAAAATGCAACCATCAGATATCAGTTTTTTTGATCGGTATACGAGTTGAGTCAAAAAATATTAATTTTGCTCAAGAGTAAATTACCTTTATTTTTGAAAGTATTGAAAGTTTTTATTAAAAAAAATATGATCATAACTGAAAACACGTGAACCCTACAGCCGACGCAGTATCTTACGCATATGCTATTAAGGTTATCAAACAATCGTGTCAGCATTTATCTTACTGACAACACGGTACTATAAAAATCAATAGCACAACAATCCCAGTAACAGTAAGACGACTGATTACTTCATCAGAATGAATATTGTTATCAAATGAGTCCTACCATCTCTCTTGAAGCTCTCTTGAAAATTCCCAAAAATATGGGTCTAAAACTTATACTATCAACGCTGTCACATTTGAGAATGGGTGCAACAGATCCCGCTTACAGCCATATCCTCAGCTTCAAGCATATATCGCTCCACCTGAACACATACTAATACCTGAACACATAGACCTGAAACATGACGAAATATCATAGAGAATATTTATTTCCAAACAAAATCAATCTGGTTTCAAATGCAAACGAACAGGACACACCACAAATGCATATAATCCTAAATCAACAGTATTGTAATTTTGAGAGGTTGTTTATAATAATATTTATTATACATATAATAGGGTTCGTCAAAGCCATGATCAACTTTTTTCTAATCAGAGTAAGAAAACATTGATTGAAGCTCAGTTTTGAGCCAATATAATGGAAATTAATGAATTTCTCGTAAAACGTTAGAAATAAGTATGGGAATGTATCAAGCAAAAGTAACCAAAAGCCATAAGAGAACCCTACATATATGGCGGCTCATTTGAAAAATCAAAGCTGATAATATTTTTGGATATAAACGGTAACGTCGCTGAAAATTTATATATAAGAAGGTATCATTAAAATGATACAATTTTAAGAACATGCCTATGGACCACACTCTTCAAACGTTTAAGGTACCATCGGCCGTGAATTACCCTGTATTTTTCAAATATTGGTTCATTCCGAGTTGTTATAATTATTATGTGATAATTATCAGAATTTATATATCAGGATTCTCAATTAGTTAAAGATTATTTATTATATATATGTATATATATATATGCACTTCTTTATTCTATCTTCACAAATAGTAATAATTTTATTGAGTTTTCTTTCTCTAAATAATGATTTGTTTTAATTTTACAAATTTGACAAATCTATTAAAAGAATAGTCAGAACACACTCTGCTACGTATTGGATTATTTTGCTTCCACAAACAGATCACTATTTTCCTATCTGTCAAGCTTCTAGTTTAGTTCTGGCTTTACAGCTTCTGATTTGTAATCATCCATACCGTAAACTAAGGAATAAATTCAATAACTACTCATGGATAACTACTCATCTAAGGTTTTTTTTCAAAATTCCGCGAACACGTTGATTTTACTTTTTATCGAGCATTTCTTAGAAAATAAAATTATTATACAGGGTGGTCGAAGAAAAGCTGGGCAGATAGCAACTTCATTTTTTGAAATAGACACCTCTAAATTTTTTGACATTTCTGGATTCCTGATAAACTTCTAAGCATTTTTCATGTAATATGTCCAATACCTAAATTCAACTGTTTTTAAATTACAACGTGTTAAAAAATTCATTCGCCAGTATCATAAACTCGAGCAACAATACATTTAAATAAAACCAAGCCATGGGTGGGCTGTGACTTTTTGACTGAAAACAAACACTTTATTGTGTTCTGTACTTTATTTCTTCGTTGTTAAATGTATATCTCGGTTTTTAAATATTCTAAGTACCGTTTTACCTAGTTTCAATAGTTTTTTTTTATGTTTTTGTAAAATTCACATTGAAAATCTTATAATCGAAATGAGACTTACTGAGACGCAGAGGTTAGAAATATGCGAATTATTCAATCAAAAATATCCTGATCGGCCAACAATTTCTCACTCAATAGTAAGTAAGATTGAGAAACAAAATCATCAAATTGGTCATGTACGAGATACCCAAAGACTGGTAGGCTATCAGTTTCTGAAGAAAAGCAATTAGATGTTTTACTAAGTATCCAAGAACGGCCTCCTGTGACATCTAGAGACAGTGCTCAGAATATTGCATGTAAGCAAATACCACCTTTACAAAATGCAAGTTCTTCAAGAACTTTATGAAGCGTTTACAAGTTATGTGCTTTGAGGACCAAAATTTAGTGAAAAATATTTTGTTTTTGGACAAATCTATGTTCATCTTGAATGGAAAAGTAAATACTCAAAACTAACGTTATTGGTAGGACGTAAATCTGCATCGAATGCGAGAAGGCCTTAGTCAGAATAAAGAAAAAATCAACTCATGGGCTGGTTTTGTAGGAGACACTCTTATAGGCCCCTGTTTTGAAGAAAATTTAACTGGTAACAGGTATTTGCGGTTTTTGCAGGACGATTTGATTTCATCTCTCTCAACGTTATTTCCGGACGAAGAAAATCCAGACTTACCTGATGCAAACATTTGGTTCCAACAGGACGACGCCCCATCACATTGCCATGCAGACGTTCGCAGATTTTTAAACAAAGTGTTTCCAAATAGGTGGATTGAAAGAAGAGGTGCGATTGAATGGCCTCCAACGTGCCCGAACTTGATACCTTTAGACTTTTTTATGTGGGGTTAGATTATAGAACAAGTTTTTAAAACAAAACCTACAGATTTCGACGACTTAAAAGTTTGTATTGCGCAAGAAATAGGACGTATTACACCGGAAGTCATTAATAATGTCCAGAGGGAGTTTATTATTCGTTTAGGTTACTGTCAATTAACAAATGGAATACATTTTCAACATTTGTTAAAATGAAATTAATTAAACTATGTAATACATTCTCTAGTGTTTTATTGGCTCATGTCTTGTTTTGATTTAAATAGTATTGTTGCCCATGTTTATAATACTGGCAAATACATTTTTTTAACACGTTATAATTTAAAAAAAAATCCCGATGGCCTGTAGTCAGCGGAAAGGTAAATTTTTTAAAATTCATTGAATTGAAATTTTAACAACCTTTTCATTGGTATACCTACATATTATTACAAAAATTTGTCGTATGTGTCATAGCCTTGCGGTTAGAGGTTTTTGTTTTGGCTGTTGAATATAAAGCAGACAGGGTTCGAGTCCACTTCAAGGCAGATTTTTTTTTCGCCTATTTCTTTTCAATAAATATGCTATATTTTTTTTAATCAGGGTCTATATTAAGATCTCCAGAAAATGTACAATTACATCAAATTTATATTGAGTGTTCATGTTTTATCAATATTTGTTATTTTTCTTTATTAATTAATTTTTTTTTTCTGTGTATTTTATGAAAAATTTCTTTAAACAAAAGTTGTAGGTACTGATTATATCTATAACCTAAAATTATTTTTAATAATATTTACACTACGGCTCTTTTTTGATAATTTTTTTAAATGTTTGAAAGGTCGCCATTTTGAAACTACTTACCTGATATTGCCCAATAACGAACTCGACCGAGATATTTGAGAGATTGATTTTTGTAGCAAATTTGAACTTGATACCTTCAAAACTGCGACCTCTATCGTGTTAACAAATTTCGTAATATCCCATATATATATATATATATATATATATATATATATATATATATATATATATATATATATATATATATATATATATATATATATATATATAAACTTTTGAACCAAATGTTTTTTTGGACTAACTTATAGACATATAACAACATGCCGTTGAATTTTTTTCGAAAATCAAAAGTGTGAACGATCGCAATAGGTATATTTCTAAGAAATTTACCTAACAGTTCAATTTTGGTATAGGACATGTTTCATGAATAATGCTTAAAATTTTATCAGAAATCTGAAAATGTAAAGAAAATTAGGGGTGTCTATTTAAAAAAATGAGCTTACTACCTGTCCAGGTTTTATGTATAATAATTTTATTTTCAGAAAAATGCTCGAGGATTTTTTTAAATTGGCTAGAAGAGTAATTATTGAATTTGTAGTTTGTTGTTGTAGGCACCAACTCCAAAAGAAGCAGCACCAAAAGAATTAATATTATTTTGTATTTTTCAGTGCAACCACTAATAAAGGTCCAATTTTTTGTAAAAATATTTATATAATAATGGTATGGTGAACTGGCATACTTAATTAATTAATTATTATTAGTACTAATTACTACGAAGCCGAAAATAAACATTATTTTCGTACTATGGACTGCCAAACTCGCTGGAGTATTAATGTTTGGGGAGGAGTTGTAGAAGATTATACCATTGGCCCCTACTTTTTCGATTGACATCTAAATGGAAGAAAATTTCAAAACTTTTAAGAGCACGATTTTTGAATACTTTTAGATGATGTTCCGCTGGATATTAGGCAAAGAATTTTTTCCCAGATGGGGCACCAGCACCAGCTCATTTTTCGAGAGATGAGAGACATTAT
Organism: Crioceris asparagi; assembly: GCA_958507055.1. NCBI lineage: Eukaryota > Metazoa > Arthropoda > Insecta > Coleoptera > Chrysomelidae > Crioceris > Crioceris asparagi. The sequence goes on along the minus strand of OY293826.1, from coordinate 53,899,879 downwards.
TTGGATTCGAAATTGCCTAATAGATGTATAGGAAGAGGGGGGGGGGAATTTGTTTCCCATGGATTCTTTTAAATAGGGTTATGTAAAAATATTGTTTACAGTACTCCTTTCCCGACTGCAGAAGATATGAAAGTTAGAATTTCTGATGCTTTTGCAACGATTACACCAGGCATGCTGCGGTCTGTTCAGAAATCTTTTGAATCTAGAATATCTTGATTAAAAATACATATGTTTATTTACCTTCATTATGTATTTCAGTTTTATAACCTCTGTGTTTACTGATTGCTATTAAATTGATCGAATGATGTTAGTTTAATTTTTAGTGATAACTGGTGAAATATAATATCTAGGTTTAGGTAAACCTGATACAGTCAGATGATCTATACAAGGTGTTTTATTTAAAATAAACAAGTTTAATAAATTTAAATATGATAAGAGGTGAACGTCATATTTCAACGAGTATTTCAAACACCCTGTAGGATATTTTATAATATTTAATAAATTAATTAGTTGGGTAGAGTATCTGGTTATTCTAGTAGAGGCAAGTTTCCTCGCAAATCAATCAGTTATGTCAATATTAACTTTGTTTTAAAACTGCACATTCTGATAAAATTATTATTATCTCGAAAACGGTAAGTGATAGGTATAGGATAACTTGATAAGAGTCGGCATTATTTAAAGTATAGAATTCAAAAATGCATTAAAATATAGGGTGTTCCATAAGACAAAAAAGCAACTATGATATGCCACACTTTTGTTGAACACCCCGTAGACTAGGAAATATTTTCAGGAGGTGGTCCTTCCTCATAGTACTTCACAAAGCCGCTTTATTGAAATTTCATTAAATGATCACGTTGACATAAACCGTCCCGTTAGTCCCGACTCACCCTATATACATATATCAAGGAAAGTAACATAAAAAAAGAAATAAAATAAACTGAATAAAATCACAATTTACAGTAAATTCAGAGATAATAATATACGTTAAGAGTACTGTTTGGTGTCGCCTTTATGAATTTTATTGAATAATTCTTAAATTTTTTAACACTATTAGCATTCTTAAAATCGCGGGGAAGATCATTAAACTTTATCAAGCCATGATTAAATTAGTTCTTTGGATATGAAGTTCATTAATTTGTTTTGTGGGATAATTGTGAATTTTATAGTTAAATGATATTAATTGATCGAAGTACTTGGGTGCATTTCCTGATAAAATTTTGTAAATGAATATCATTGAAAACAAAAACAGTCTGCTTTTGACAAGAGAGCCAATCCATTGTAGCAAGCATAGAGTTTATAGGCGTGAATCTACTACCTACATTTCGAAATAGAACGCATTCCCCAATGATAGATTTTGTAGCGAATCGGTAGAATTAGCATCTGGTGACTGGTGAAGCTAATATATTGGCACAAAAATCAAAGTATGTTTATATATTCGATCGATCACAGACTTAGAAATAAGTATAATATTTTTTTTAACTAAAGCAACTATATTTTCAAATCTCTCAAGATTCCCAAAAGCTAGAAATATACACAGTGTTATTTGAAACCCTGTCATTTCCAGTTAAGACGGAAGTGAATGAGAAGTTCGTGGTGTGTGTAAGTTGATTTCTTATAAGCAAATTTCATTTATAATCAAGTCAATAATACCCACACAGATCACTTTAAGAATTGCCGAATTCATATTGCGTACCTGATCAACAATAGCAAATGTTTATTACCGGCCAATAATCTTCTGAGCTAACTTCATAAAATTTTCATTATGGCTAATTTCAAAAATATTTTGATCATTGATTCTTCCCCTTTTTAGTAGAATTTTTCTCCTTCATTAAGTAATAATTAAATGCATCCATTTCATATTGATTATTAATATGGAAGAGCATAAATTAATGTGAGAACCAGATTCTTAGCGTATGGAGGATAGTTATGGCCGTTTTTAAACTTTACTTACATAATTACAATTGCATCATCTAGTAGATGATAAATACTAGTATCTGCACTACAAATAAGATCCTGAATTCAGTAAATCACTTTAATGCAAAATATAAAAAACAGACACATTAATCACATAATTACTGGAGTTGTAAAACAACTTATTTACTTCTCTTTGTTAGTGAAGTATTATTCTTAAAAAGAACATTCCATTGCAAGATGTTCTTTGACGATGAAATTAATCTTCAGGAAATAATCCTATTAATAAAAAGTGCCCGCAGCTCCAAGTATCGGGGAATAAAGCGAAATTATATGAGTGCTAACAATACATTTTCAAGAGATAATTTTTAGCAAGTTGCGAAGATATAATATGTTGAGTTGAAACCTTATTCATTATAAAATAATTGGAGTGCCTTGGCTTTTTGTTGTCATTGATGGTACAGAACGATACAACACGGTTGGTAAATCTCCTCAATAGGTTACCGTTTCAATGAACAAGGGGTGAGAGCTCAGCTTGCTTTGTTAGGTTTATGTGAATTTATTGTCTCTACTCATTGAAAGTAATTTTTAATCTTCAAGAAATTGCAATGGAAAACTTTCTCAATAGTCTGCTTGCAGATTCTCAACATTTATGTAAAATTGAATTCGAGGCTTTTATGTCCGACAGTTTTTAAAATTAGGTAATTCACATGCAGTGTTATGCAATAAATGTAAACACTGGTAGTCAACATCTAGAAATGATCATATTCTTACATATTAATAGTTTCGGTCATGAATTTGCGCCAAGTCTTGTTTTTGGATCAGATTTCCCCCTATATATGATGATAATAGTTGAGATTTGAATAAGACAGCAAACTATTTATACAGGAATTATCGGTTAAGGGTGAAGGGATGAGCAGTCCAAATGCTTTAATTAGAACGAACTGCAGCATATATAGAAAAACTTGCATTGGATTATCCCTCAAGTTCTATAAAAGATTCCATTTGAACTAAACTTTTGAACTTTTTATTTAATAATAATAAAGTTATTCGCAAGAGTAGTTTTACTATCTGAACATTTTTTTGTTTTACATTTTCGATGCTCAATTATTTTAATTTTGATGATAGTTGTAAACCAACCATATCACTGAAATGTAGCACATTTAGAGAATAACTTATAGTTTCTTTCATGAATGTTGGCCTCTGCCTTGAAAACATGAAGAATGGATCAATTCAACTGACGGGAGTAAATAATTTGGGTAACGATTTCGATATAAAATACAGTATTTCAATTTTTTTATAGGCTTCAAGGAAGTTCATATTATTAGGGAGAAAAATATATCGATTGATTAAATAAGCAAATAATATGAAAGATTTATTATCAACAATAAATAATACAGTAACACAAAATATAAATTTATTGCTTGAGTTATAAAATAAAAGTTTATGCATCTGAATTATATGTATCTATCTATAATGCAAGGCCCTATCAATGTATTGAAGGAGATACGCTTCAAATGATAATGAGATGCCATGAGACGTATGTACGCTTGATGTACGTAGCTCGTGAATGATTGCACACAATAGCCATCATTCGAGAAACAAACTATATACTCAATAACATATCCCAACCTCGTGCAAATCGTGCTAGTAGATCGGTACGACAAGCATTTCCTTGCCATGGTTTGGCTATGGTATGGGAACGACCGATAGTAGTGTCTACTTTTTTTGTTTTGATCCTAATCAAGTCATTCGTATAACATACTCCCTGGTAGAGATAGATAGATATATGGTATGTTAATGCCAAAATGTCAAATGATTGATTCTTAGAGTAGGGAAAATTCATGCGTACACGACAGGAGATGCGGCTCTGAATAGCCGCCGTAGTACGAAAGTGAAGCCAATTTTTCGTGGGCCGCCAGTAGTTTCGTGAAGTTTATAGCTTATTTTTGATTTTCATTCTTTGTGCTAGTATTGAGTGAAAACGATAATTTCATCTTAATACAATGGTGAACTGCGAGGCTCTTGAATACATGAGACGCTGTCGAAAAAAAGAAGACGGTGTTACGTTTTACAGGTAAATAAAAATTGTTTACATATACATGAACATAAAAATATCCAAAATACTTCTTTATTCTTTGGTATCTCGCTTTAAGCTTTAAATATGTAATAAATAACACTATAACGTAAACGTTTGAAAAGGAAAAATGGTATCTTTATTATAAATTGAAAAAGAAATAATTGTTTAAAAGTTGAAAATCCTTGAACAAGATATAGGCACCACCAGTGGTGTGCTGACAAAGGATTTTTTAATTAAATTTCGTTTAAAATATGAGGTTTCTGAGGACTGGGTGTTTCAAATTTTGGATCGTACTTTAAAAATAAAATATGGCAAATTCAGGAATTGTCGATTTATCTCAAATCTTGCAAGTCTGGCATCTAGGGTTTAGATTACATTATGACCTTAGTAAGTCTCAAATGTAATCTCTTTTAAGGGGGGTTGGGGGTGTTACCAGGTTGAAGTAAGTATATAAGTACGTCAAAATTCATTTCTTGTGTTTGATATCAAACATTTCTGTGGTTTTCAAGTTTAACTTGATTTTAGCAATCAGAAAATATTTCAATAAAAGACAGTTCTTGACTGAGAAACTCAATATTTAAATTTCAAATAAAAGTCAAAGAATCTGCTCCAAACATTTTAAAGATACCGGGTTCTACAAAACCCCAAAGGGAAACGTGCAATAATTTCACCTTTCAATAATTGATACCACACAAGCCATTGTATGTACAGTTTTGAAAATACATAAGACTTTCAAAATGATAGATTACATATTGAAATACCTAACTTTAACTAAGGAGGCATTAGGTATTACCTATCAACTGTTATGTACCTACCTATAAGCCATATCTTTTGTGCTTTTTCGGTAATATGTCGAAACATATCTTAATAGCGTTTCTTACCATATAAGCTTAGTACATTTCCATTTACACCCCAGAAGAAATATTTCAAACCCTTTTTCAAGAATATGAAACTGTGAATAAACAGATGACTTGATTAAATAACTCATTTTGCAGTCTGTCTAACTTTATTGATAATTCATACATAATGGCAGTGTCAATTGTTATGTTTTTGTAATGTCGACCGTTTTTTTTTGATCAATACTGCAGTAGCCATAATTTGCGTCTATTTTTTTTACATAACCTCCATCCTTCTATTGGCTCCCAGGGTACCACCTATTCTGTACTTTCACTCGAGTTTAGTTACCTCTCGAATTGTCGTTACAAAACTCTGTTCAATTAATATCAAAATTAGCCAGAGATGGGGTTTTCTCTTTTATTTCTGAATTTTAAATTATTTAATAGGTGATAAATAGTAGATAATGTTAACAAAAATATTTTCACTTTAAAAATATAACAATTCATATGTATTTAACAAGTAAAGTATTCTGTAGAAAAAAAAATAGATTTGAATTTGAAACTACAAAAATAATTGAAATACGATCATCTCGATGTAACCATTTCTATTTTCCACTGAAAATTTAATAAAGGCTCTGTAACCAATTCAAATTTATCTTAAGAACTGTTATTTATTAAAATAAAGTTAAATTAAATAATGCCTTTTGAACCAATAGAATATTTATTCGTATGAATTGATCACATTTAGCCCAATTTGATTTATCCTCTCACTTTAAACAGTATTCTAAATTAAATATGCATAAAGAGAATATAATAAAGCGGAAATCGCAAGCGAAAAATGAAAGAATGTTCTAAAAAAACGGAATACAGTTGCGGATGTTCTATTGTACTATTTCATTGGCTCAAGTAAGAAAACCAATGATTTTTAAATTTCCAGAAGAAATTCAATAATCTGACAATTTTAATTTTGTTCCTTCGAAAACTAATAATCCATAACTAGTTGAAGTACTTGAAAAACAGACAAAATTGAAACATGGAAATTGGACCCATTCGAACAAATTGTTTTTCTAAATAACTTCTTTTAAATCTATTGAAAATTGGTTCAAAAGGAATGATATATTTATTTTAATTTTATTTATTGCGTAGGACTCCCATTAAAATAATCTGACGTTTACAGTTAGTGTAGCCAGACTTTGGAATAAACACCGAAAAGGAGGAAAGCACTGATAGTAGGGTCGACCTAAGTTTTGTTTTCTTTCGCGGGGCGGTCCTAGGAACATAAAGTAATAATATAAATTCATAACAACAGCGAAGAATCTAAAACCTGGTAGCATCTCAATCACAAGAAAAATGCACGAAGGAAACTGAAACAGAAAAAGAGCACAAAAGAAAAAAAGATGAGCTGGACGAAACATTTGGTAGGATTTAAATAAGGAGAAGATCACCTGGGAAAGGAAGCAGAGAGAAAGAAAGAAAGAAAAAAGTGTAATGATCACTATGTTGGCAGCTTTTATGAGCAAGAATGGTGAATTGGTGAATGAGATTAGGGAGCTGAGGAAGAAACAGCTCGCAAAGATTTAATAGGAACCAAGAAAGAAAATTCAAAAATGAAGGAGGAAATTAAAAAGATATATAATAGATTCGAAAGTCTAGAGAAATAAGATAGAAAAAAAAATTTCATAATATCTAGAATAGAAATGGATGATCAGAATGATAAAGTACACATGTACTTAATGAAAAATTGAAAACTTTATAAAAAAATTGGAAGTTAATGTGAAACTTAGAAGAGGTATGAGAAAACATCTGTGTAATAGAGAATTCTTAAAAATAAAAGCTGACTCAAAAGTATTCCAGACAAGATTGTTATCGACTCAGACATAAGGAGAGTTATTTTATATTATGCTATACTGAACACATGCGCCCACTGAAGACAAAGAACTAATTGTTGAGTACCAACAATTGAACAAGTTTCTATGTTACGAAACGTAGCCAAATCTGTCTATGTCATCTGTCAGGTTTGACTTTTCTGATATATTGTCATTGTCATTAGATGTCCTTTTAAGATATAAGTGCATAAGTAGTACAGTAAGTAAATAAATCTAATCTATGAACATCTATCATTTGGAAATCTAAAGCCACAATTATTAATTACAACACAAGCAACGGCTCGTAGACCTTCCTAGTTAGTTTATATGAGGATATACCAAAATATGATATCAAGCTAATAACAGGGGATATGAATTCGAAAGTAAGTAGAGAGACAGCCTTAAGAAAAATATCAGAAGGAAAAAACAAAATATAGATCGTGACACCTGCTAGCTATTACAGGTGAGTGGAGCAATTTAGTGGAATATCTGACAGTCAGCAAGAAACTTAATCCATATTCACCAGATACAATTTCAAAATTACCCTTTATAATTTGTGATTTGTGAACATGTTATGTCACCGTCGTATACGATTCCACTATTCGTATATTGAATTGAAATAAAATGTTCTGGCTTATTCTTGTTACATTTTTAAATTTTAGTTGTTAATATGACAGCTAGCTTAACACAAACCCAAGTTGTGTCCAAGAGTGTAATCTTAGATTTCCGCTAACCTGCTAGCTAGCAGTTGTCTGCTGTGGACACGGCTAAAGAAAATAACGAAAATGGAATAGACAATTTACGTTAGAACATAAGTTGAGAATTGCTAGCACTAGTGTCGATCACAAAAATATTCATAAAACAACATGGATTTCACCAGATAGATGGTCAAAGAATCAGATCGATCACCTTCGTATTGAACAGAAGGACCACAATATAGTACAATATGCTAGAAGTTTTGGAGGTACAGATGCAAACACAGACATATAGAAGATAAAGCAACAGCTACAACAGATGAAGAGAAGGAACAAAAGTTGTAGCGAATTTGATGTACAAGAGATACAAATACAACAATCTTGCCGTTACCTTGAACACATAGAAGAGAGCAATGATATAGAAGAAGAATGGAACCTATTAGAAAATATAATGTTGAGGACGGCAAATAAAGTAATAGGTAAGCACGACAGAAAAGAAACAAGCCACAATAAAATCACTGAAAATAGAAGCTGAAGAAGCCTTCTTCTATGCCAAGTTAAAAAAAAGTGACAGAAAAATCTACGTAGAAGACGGACATAACGGAAAATATATGAAAAATAGACTGGTAGTACTTGAGGGACACTTTATCAATAATATGGCAAGAGTTTTCTGACCAAGAGGCAAACAAGGCGAAGAACGGTATTGACCAACATTAAGCAGCATTATACTGCATAGATAAACATGTAAATTTGATAGGTGATGTGGCAGGAAAATTAAATATACGGGCAGAGCACTTTGAGGGACTACTGAGTGGTGAGGAAGAAAGTATGCAAACGGAGAGTGATAGAAATACGCTAAACCAGTAAGATGTAGAAAAACCAACAGAAGGGGATATAGTTAAAGAAATTGGAAAATTAAAGAATAATAAAAATGCAGGAGAAATGGGATATCAGCGGAAATAATTGAATATGGAGTGAAGAAGCTGAGAGAAAGTGTATCTATGTAGAATAGTTCAGAAAATATGGAAGGAGGAAAAAATGCCGGAAAGGTGGAACAATACTGTCATTTTTCCTATTCATAAAAAAAGAACAAAGCAGACGCTACAATTATAAAGAAATCCCTCTTTTAGATCTGCTGTATAAGGTTTTAGCAAGAAATAGACTGAACAATTATCAGAACCATCTCGGAGAATATCAAGGAGGTTTTAGGGATGGGAAGGTCCCTGTAGACCAGAATCTCAAAACGATTAATAATGAAACCTACGAACACAACCAGTTGTTGATTTTAGACAAGCATACGACTCCGTGAACAGGAAAAAAATAGAGGAATCATCACAATTGAGGGTCAGTTCTCTAACAGCTCTTAAGCAACCAGACGATAAAAGCAATAAGATCCATTATCAACAATGTTTTTTAATGTTGTCTTGGAAAACGTATTACAAGATAGTGAGATTCGGACTACCGGATAAATTAATCAACATCGACATCAAGTTATCGCCTATACAGACGATATTTACAACGTTATTAACTAGATTATAAAATGAAATGAACAAGATATTCAGTAAGTTCAGTAAACTATTGACTAATGATAAATGAGAACAAAACAAAATAGATGGCATTGAGACAAGCAGTACTTAGAGATGGAGAAACTGCAGAATTTAAAAACAAGGATAAAAGTTAGATACAACATCGAGAAAGTGAATGAGTTAGCGAATGACGTTGACTAGTATCAATACAAAAGAGAAGGATATACAATAAATATTTTTTTACAAAAAATTGGACCGACGTTATTAGTTGGTACACTGAAAAATACAAGACACCTAATATTAATTCTGCTGGTGCTGGTACTTTTGAAGTTGTGCAATTGCAGTTAGATTGAAAAATTTTAGTACCAACTTCACAAGTAGTATTAGTATTAATATTATTTTGTTTTATTCATTGCACCCACTAATAACTTCGGTCCAATTTTTCGTAAAAAATATTTATTTCACACTTTTGAGTGTAACATTAGTCACAAAAATCGTTGAACGTTCACTTATACCATTATTCATGTATATTCTTTGCTTGTACCTACTTGTTATTATTCAGAAATATAAAAACATCGAAGCGAAAATACGCATATTTTAAACTTTACCACCGCTGTAACTCGAAAACCGTACCTCAATGAATAAAATGTTCAATATAAATGTTGCTACAAATAATATGGTCTTTAATTTGGTTACCTCAGGTATTCTATTTTCGAAATAAACTGTCCACTCCACATAGCGAAAAAACATATTTGAGATTTTAACATCGCTGTAACTCGCAAACCGTAACTCTTTTGAATAAAATGTTCAATTTAAACATTTCCTGACATCGTCCTATGTTCAATTCTGCCGTCTCAGATTTTCGATTTTTGACAAAAACTGCCCCCTCCTCTTTAATAATATGAGACCATTTCTCAAGTCTCCTCTTTCAAATGAATTAAAAATCATCAAAATCGGAGTACGTTACCATACCTATAAAGCGCGCATAAACCAAAAAAAAGCAGACAGTCGAATTGTTTACTTATATAATTGTTTGGGTTCGTCGATAAAAAAAGGATATCGAAAGGGTGCAGGGCTGCAGGCAGTCTTAACTTATTGGGATTAAAGCAGGTATTCAGAGTAGCGAGAATCATATTATATAATACTATATTTAGACCTACGGTTGTAAATGGATGCAAAACATAAGTGCTCACAAAAAAAGACGAAATTAAATTAGAAGTGTTTGAAATGAAGATGTTGAGAAAACTATTTGGAGGAACTAAAACAGAAAACAAAAAGAAGTACAAGAGATGTACGATCACCCAAGTGTTAGACAATTTGTAAGGCCACAGGGAATCAGATAGCTGGGGCACGTAAAGAGGATGACGGCAGGGAGATTTACAAGAAGAAAAGGAGTCGTGCTAAAAGAAAGTGGTTGGATGCGGTTATGGTAAATGTAGAATTTCAGAAAACTGAATCTGAAATCTTTTGAGTTTTGGATGCTGCTGATTAATAAAATAAAGGTAGCATTTGAATACTAGCCTGTTTTGGCTTTCCAGACAGAGGAAGTATACTGTGGTATTTCTATTTCCGCTGAAACAACAAATAGTAAGTTCGTCCGTCCGTTGATCTCTCAGCGGATGTATCTTATGAACCGTAATAGGTAGAGAGTTGAAATTTTCCAAGGATGTGTCTTTCTAATACCGCTATAACAACAAATACTAATTCCATCCACCCGTCCGTCACAGAAGTCCGAAACCATTGGCGTGCGAGGTCGACTCGCACTTGGCCGATTTTATATGTTTGTTTGCGCGTTTCGCATGCTCCGATTACGATGATTTTTAGCTTTTAACAGAACAATTATAATCACAGATAATGAGTGCATTTGTATGTTTCTTATGATAACTATATATATAAAACTTATTGTGTATTTTTCATTACTCTCCTATCGCTACCCCAAGTAGCTAGTAATCGTATAATCTTTTCGATGTCTGGTTTTGAACAGAACTTAGTGGAAAATGAATAACTCGAGAAGAATTTACTTAGAAGCGGTTGGAAAGTCCTGTGAGTGGACACAACTGAGATTTTAGTGAACCTCAATAAAATATAGCGATAGGCTACAATACCATTCGATATGAAGTAAATTATAAATTTGCGGCATCAGCACGTAAGTTACCGCTTTTTCACCCAATTACCATCTAGTTTTGACACTTATTTTGTTCATTTGTCATACCAGCTCTATTAGGTTTTCTGTGATGTTCAGGAATGTTTTGAAATAAGGATTCAACTCGGCCATACTTTGTTTAATTTTCTAAATATTTCCTTAAATTAACCGAATTATGAACATGCTTGATTGAATACTAAAGCACAATAAATTACAAGATAAACTTTTACTGAAAATATATAATATGTAACGAATATTATCATTCCCGCGTGATGCCAGCTATAGAAAAGAATTATTGAAATGATGCCCAATGTTTGGCCTGCTTCCTTTTCTCAAACAAAAAGATATCTCACAAACATTTGCTTTGGATTGTGTGACAGTTTTTATAGTTTATCATTAAAGTCAGCTGTGGCGCTATTCGAAAAACCGTACGGTTGGATTTTTATGCCCTAAAAGGGTAACACGATACGATACAGACTGTTTAGCCGGCGCCATTCAAAACTACAAAGAAATGCGATGCGTCAGAAAAAGTCACTCAAGATGCGTCTCATCAATTTTCTTAGTATGGTAAAATTTACAGTCAAAGGCGCGAACCGCAGTATGTCTCAATTATCATGATTAATATGAATTATGTATGCGACATCCAACTGACGCCTTCCGAATAGAAGGTTTGTTCTATTATTACCACCAGATTGTCAGTAATATACAACAAACTCGTTATTTAAAGAAACTTTTTGTTATTCGGTCAGACTTATGTTGCGATTCTCTCTTTAATATTTGAACTGAATAGCAACAAATATTCTCTAAATTAATTTAGAAATATAGCCAAATAATGAATGCAAAATTATATATTTGTATCATACACGCAATATGAATCATCAATTTAAACAAAGATAAAAAACTAATCAACGAGCAGCAATTCTGCAGTATATGTGGTGCCATAGCGCGGCTGGAGGTTGAAGCAACATAAACATGTGAAAAGGACTTGATACGAAACTCAATAAATAAAAAACATTCTATAAAGCTATCTAAGCCAGCACAAATTTGGAAAATGTATAATGGTGATTTTTGTTTGTGGACAATCGTAACGCGTTTCTATTTATTTGTAACTCAATAGTCATGAATTATTATACTGATAAACATTTCAACTGATAATCCAACACCTCTTGAAAGTAGACAATACTCTACTTTTCACTCAATCTATCATCAGAAATCGTTTGCAAAACTCAAATATAATAATGAAATCGTTTGTGACTCTATTTTTTCTGAAAAATCTATGTTGACCTAATAATGTGGGCTTAGGCAACTAAATTTACACCACTATTAAGGGGTTAATTGATGTCATTTGGGCATGGAGTATAAAGCATAAGTACAGCAAATTGTGTTTACTCACACGACACATACAGTTTCTTTCACAGTTTTACGAATGATGGATTCTGCCTTGAAAATAAGGGATACGGATCAATTCAACGGAGAGGAGTAAATCATCAGCGTGACGATTTCGAGATAAGATATGGTATTTTTTTTAGTTGAATTCACATATTAGAAATGTCAATCAGTTCTTTTCGGTATAGATTGTGCAATGTTTTCAGAGTGTTTTTATCATCTTTTAATAATCAATCTCGTAAAAATGTTGTTTATGATTAGTTTCTACATTTATAATAATAATAATAATAATAATAATAATAATAATAATAATAATAATAATAATAATAATAATAATAATAATAATAATAATAATATTCTTTATTTGCTCAAATATCCAATAACAGATTTTGCATTGTCACAGGTTCAAATAGAATAGCTTTAATATTAAAAATCGTTAACACAAGAATAATGTAAAAATATTAGTAATACAATTAAAAATGCACACTAACACTATTTTCTATTATATAACACATTATTGAAAACTTTACATCAAAAATTACAAATTAAGGTTCGGACAGACCAATTTGACAATATTTATTCTTTATCTATTACATCTAAGAAATTCATCGATGTTATAACATGTTATGTTATCAACAGTATTTTTGTTTTAATTTTAAATTTATTTATGGGTAAATTTCTTATACAAGGCGACAAATGATTAAACAGTCTTGATGCTAGAGTAATATAGCTCTTATGTGTGATGGCGAGTCGATGCTGAGGAGTAAGCAAGTTATTGCCAAACCGCTTGAGGTAGCCATGTTGTGAGTTTACTGTTGGAAGAAGATTCTGTTGCTGCTTGATGAAAATAAAACATTGGTGTATGTACAGGGCAGCCAATGTCAGTATGTTGAACTGTTTAAACAACATTTTGCAACTATCCGTAGAATTGATTTTACCTAAAATTCTCAATGCAACCTTCTGCTTGATAAATATTTTTGTGCAGTCAGTGGAATTTCCCCAGAACAGAAGACCGTAAGAAATTCTGGACTGGAATAGCCCCATGCAGGTGTCCCTAACTACGTCGAATGACACAAATTCTGCAACTCTACGAAGCAGAAATAGAGTACTAGATAGTTTGGAAGAAAGGTCTTGATCCTTCCAGCTCAATCTGGTGTCCAAGGTGACTCCCAAAAACTTGAAGGATTCCTAATTATCTTGCAATTCTTTCAATGTGAAGTTGAGTAAATATGTTTTATCCACATTAAGATACAATCCATTAGAAGTAAAGAAATTTTCGATCTTAGCTATTACATTGTTAGTTTGTTGTCTAAGATATTCAACATTGGTATGGCACTCATTGGATAACGCAGGTAGGGTTCATGTGAAGAGGTAGCTCATTAACATAAAGTACAAAAAGCAGGGGACCCAAGATTGAGCCATGTGGTACCCCGGCCACTACCTTTGTGATCAACCCTCTGAACTCGGTTGGACAAATATGATTAAATTAAATCAGCTACTTTGCCCCTTATTCCATAATATGAAAGTTTTTCTTGCAGAACTATGTGTGACACCCAATCGAAGGCCTTTGAGAGGTCACAAAAAACGGCTGAAACCGTTTCCCCCCTCTCGAAGGACTCCATTTTATGTCGTACCAGCTCGTTTATGGCGTGGGTAGTCGATAAGCCCGACCTAAATCCGAACTGGTGCTTTGACAGCAAATTATTGGCATCCAGAAACTTAATTATTCTGTTTTTTAAGGCCGCTTCGATAGGCTTTGATAGTATAGGGGTAATAGAGATTAGTCGATAATTACAGATATCAGAGGTCCCTTTTTATAGACAGGGGTTACTTTACTATATTTCAGCTTATCTGGGAAACGAAGAGTTTCAAAACACTTATTGATTATTTTGGACAATGGAATCACCAAACCTTCTTTGATCAGTCTCTGAAGGACTATTTTGAGACATTTCTAAAGTTTTCGATATGATATGTTCGTAAAATATTCATTAAATTCCTCAGCACTAATACGAGTTACAAAATGGATAGCATTAGTGGATAGTGGTTCCTTAATTATCTTCCAAACCGTCTTTGGTCTGTTTACTGACTTTTCTAATCTATTGGAATAATACTTTCTTTTTTATTGAGGATTTGGATTCTGTAGTGTTTTCGTGCTAACTTTATTTCATTGGAGAGATCAATATTTCTTTGACTACTGTTTATTTGTATCAAGTTATTGTACATATCATCAACGTTATCAAATTTCTCCAAATCTTCCCAATTTAACATTGATATGCACTTAGTAATATTAAGCTTACAAAAGGGTCTTAATTCAATTTCAATTTGGGTATCATTGGTCTTACAAAAGTATTTAGTTAGGCAGTATTTATTAATTATTGCTGATCATAAGATCAGATAAATGGGTCATCACTAAGGAAGCAACGCACCTACCTGGAACATTTGTTATACAGTTGTCCAAACAGCTGCTTTTACAGAATTTGGGTGTTCGAGTAGCATTGGTTATCATAAATTGGAAACCATATGATTTGACTATGTTACGAAATTCCTGGGCAGCGGGAGAATTCTCAAGCAAGTCAATGTTGAAGTCACCATAAATAAAACACGGCTTTTTTTGTTGATAAAATATTTCTAATACCTGTAGAAGATTCTCATGAAATATTTCCAAAGCACTGGTGGATGACCTATAAATACATATAATTACAATATTCATTTGTTTTAATTCAATTGCTACGACTTCAAAATCTTTCTCTATAGACAGACTGTCGATGTTGACAAGTTTCCTAAAATTTAATTTATTCTTGGTATAAATAATAACACCACCTCCATTGTATCTCTTCCGAGTAGAGTTGTTAGCCAAGGTATAACCCTCAATGGTGCAATAGTCAGCAGTGCTTTCACTGAGCCAATGCTCACATAAACAAATAAGATCACAATTTTGACCATCAATTAAATGCTCAAGTTCATCTACCTTGTATTGAAGACTTCTGATATTTAAAAAATAAGTTGTAATGAATTTTTCCTGTATAAGAACAGGGTTCCTGCTATTTTTCTTAACTAAAAATTTTCATTATAGCCGCCTTGCTTTCGAAAATCAAATCGCTTTACACCAACTCCTCTTGGCTAAAACTGGGCCTCATACATGTTATCTTTTTTCCCAAAAGGTGCTGTTACTTGAAAACATTTATTTTTTGTTGGTTTCGTTGGGAGCTCATTAACATTTATTTCAACTCCTTCAAAACCAGGCTTCTTAAGAATATAATCCTTATTCTTCGTGGCTGTTGCATTTCTTTGAACTCTATACAGGTAAAGCCATCATTTTTTTTCGGCCCCGCAAAAATTTTCACCTCCATCTTGATTCGTAACTTCTGCAGTACCAATATTTTTAACGTATCCTCTTTTTTTTCTTCTTTGCACTTTTGTGAATGATTCCTCGTTGGCCGTTAGATTGCTTCTTCTCTTAGGTACATTATTTGGTTGTTTATCCGTATTGAGGTTAATTTCATTCGTCGTGTTTTCCAGTTGTTTACTTTCTATCTGCTTTGTTTCATCTATTTTACTTGAGATTACCTCTGATTTTTGTTCTATCTGATCCCCTCTTAGATGCATGACCCCCTGTATTTCTTGGTTTTTTTTTGTTTTCCTTGGCTCGACTTGTATTTTCATGTTACATTTTTCTTTTAAAAGAACAATTGTCTCCTCTTGCAGACTAATTTTTTCCTCTTGTTGCCGTATAATGCTTAGTTTATCCATTATAATTGTTTCCTTTTCGACAATAATTTGTTTTAGAAGTTTAATTTGTTCTTCCAGAAACCTCTTTTGAGGATAAGTTTTCGTTAACAGTTTTGTCGAAGTTACAGCATTGTATTACATTCTCCGACAGGAACTTTATATGTTCCACTCTTTCCGCACAAGAAGGGTGCCAGGCTTCACCGCAATTAATGCATGAGGCCACTGTTACTTTTTTTTTCTGACAACATTTACATTGACGTATGGTCGCTTCCGCCATCTTATTTTCTGTTTCAGAAAGTATCGCGTTAAGAACCCTCACCAGATCGACTCTTCGGAGTTTAGGCTCTTATCATTAAGGTGGGCATTTTGTATTTTCAACACACTCTGGCAACACCGCACAGAGTTCGAACTTGATTTGCTTATTAGCGTATGTAAATAAAATATTTTATTATGGAATTCGTTCTATTATGATTGATGTTGGATTTAAACTCACTATTTTAAGCTATACACTTACATTCTAACAGGTTCTACAATGTAAAATCACTACTTCACTCAATATTTGAATTAGACACACACTTTAATCAACACTCACTCACCAACAAGTACAAGTACAAGACTGTGTTGTATTCTTGTAGTTTCCGATGGTAATGATGAAAAAATTACCGAAAGGTTGGATATCACTTCAAAGAGTATTCTTTCAATTTAACTGCGTCCCCACAATTTAATTTCAGTACTAATCTGTCAGCAACAACTACCCTACCCATATATATATATATAAATAGTTTCATGCATAGCTGGTAAATTGAACCGACATTTCGTAGGGTGCCCTACGAAATGTAGGTTCAATTTACCAGCTAGGCATGAAACTATTTTTCATATTCTAATATGGTCATCTGGTACGGATAGCTCTTCATTTATTTAATTAATTATTCACCTTTGCCGATTGTTCTTATCCACCATTATACATGCTTAATATATCGCTCATACATGTCTCCACCGACAGTTCTATACTGAAGATTGATACAAGTATGAGTTCCAAATTAGGATTGATTATCAAATATAGCTCTTCGCCCTGCGACATACTGATGAGAGGCAACAACCTCGAAATCATTATATATGTCTGGGAGACTGATGCTATGTTTGGTAATCAATCTGATTGAGCAGTATAGTGGAAAAAACGCATACAAACGCAATATGTAGACGACAAACCTCGTTCTTATTGCGGCACCCTACGAAATGTACATATCTTTCAGTAGCGAAATCTTGACATCTTTTCACATTGATACGGGTCGCGTTCAAATGTAACTTCTAACTCCTAGGTGGCGCTGGAAGCGGCACGCTGTTTGGTTCTTTGCATGGCTTGTCGATGTAGAACCAGCAGTTTTCTGACTCTTTGGACACATCCCGAACCATATGTTCAGCTGATGACATAATTATCGCCCTACCAATGAGTGGTTTAACAGAAATATTAGAGATCTTTAATGACTATGACCCGCACATACAATTAACAATCGAAACTAAAGATGAAGAAAACTCTGTACCATTTCTGGACATGAAATTTATAAGAACATCAACAAATAATGTAATCATAGACTGGTATAGAAAACCATGCAGTTCAGAACGATACATGCATTACGAATCCTATCACAAACAATCGATGAAAATAAACTTGTTAAATCAAATGAAAAACAGAGTTCTAAATATTTCTGACCCAAATTTTCACCAAAGAACTTAAAAATATTGTACAATCTTTTCAAAGAAAATGGATATCCAGTTGCGCTATAAAAAAATACTTTATTTAATACGCCATCAACCGACACAATAGGAGTGGATCATACAAAGACAAAACCTCAGATTCAAAATAATAACAAATCATCACACCATGTTAACAATATGGAGCATCCAGTCATTTACACCTCCCTACCATATCTAAGGAACATTACCCCAAAACTAACAAGAATTCTACAGCAAGCAAACCATTCAAAATAGCAAACCAGACCGTTGTGACGATACAAAAAATTTTTTCCCGAATGAAACGGAAAGTTCCCATCATGCAACAATCTAATGTAGTATATTCTATACATTGCGAAAGTTGCAACAAATAAAAAATATATTGGGGAAACCTCAAGAACATTGACGGGGAGAATTACTTCTCACAAAAGTGATTCTAGATTGTATCCTGATCGATGTGCGCTAGCGAGCCATGTCAGTCAACTTAAACATAGTATGAATTATGATAATATTAGTATTTTATACACTGAACGCAAACTCCATAACAGACGTTTTGTTGAAATGTCCTTTATAAATCAGAAGGAACATTGTATGAACAAAAGGGTTGACATCAATAAGCGAAGCGATTTGTTAGCCATACACAAAAAAATTTCAACAAAAATGATAATCAAATGAATCATTCTCTATATATATATATATATATATATATATATATATATACACATCAATGGTCTTAGCTACATTTACTGGTATCTGATAGAAAAAGACAAAAGAAATTAAAATAGATATTGTTCTATGTTTTGTTTTTTTTGTATATTTATCCTGATGTTATTCTAGATTTTCTCAATCTCCAATACCCTCACATGTTTGGTAAGAATTATTAGATCTTTATAGTTTATTTTATTTATCCAGGAAATAAATACATAATACATATATAACATAGTATGTGTACAAGTTATTCGGGTAAACATGGTCAGGGTTATGGTTTTTTGAATTGAATACCCTGTATTATATTGGAGATTTGAGTTCCTCCAAAAATTTCAAGATCACTTTATCGAAGGTTTACTATACCTAGGATCTATGGTTTTTGAAATAATTGAGAATTTTCGAAAATTTAATGTTTGAAAAATTTATATCACTTTAAGCCAATTCGAGATTTCAATACCTGTTTTCCGAAATTGATTTGTCTGACTTTGTTCTATAGAATGCTCATAAAAGAATTCAACTAAAATGTACAGGGTGTTTCTGTGGATGAGCTCTAATATTCGTTATTTCACAATACTAAAACTTTGTTATTTTGAATGGAACAACCTTTATATTTTCCAACAAAATTGTAGCTTTTCTTATTCTCCATCGAACAGTAGCAGGTTTCCCTATACCTATCTCTTATAGTAACAGAAAGATATGTAAACAGTTGTAACAAAACTACCCAACTGAAATATTTTATTCAAAATAACAATTAATCAAGGATGCGGTTGTCATAGTTATTGAAGGTAAATAAATGGTAAATAAATATTCACAATAAATAGACACGTCTGTCAAAAGTAATCAAGAGCTAGACTTGCTTGTATAATATATTTGTAAATTTGAGTTTCATTAGCTAGTTTTATTTTTTATTTAATTGTGATCTAATACTATAATGATGAATTTCTCTATTGAAGAAAGAATGGATATGATTTTGACCGTAGGAGAATTTCAAAGTAATTATTTGTTGGCGTCTCGAGTTTATGCCCAAAAATATCCAGAGCAAAGACATTCCGAAAAAGAAAATTTCGAGAGGCTTTTGACTAGGTTTCAAGGGACAGGTAATACTTGCTACTCCAAACTGATCTAAGGCTGTAATTGACAAAGAAGAGAATACATTTTTGGTATTGGAATCCATTGTTGTGAATCTCAGTACAAGTTTAAGGACAATTTGTCAACAAACCACCATAGGTAGAGGTAGCGTACAGAGGATTCTAAAAAAAACATGAACACCATCCATATCGGGTCCAAATTCCAAATATTTGTACGAGCGAGATTTTCAGCAACGACAGGAAGCATGTGGGCTTTGGATAAACGAAAATATAAACTTTTTTGACTACGTTCTACCAAAGAAGATAGATACTACATAGAAGTGTACATCGTACAATAAATTTGAGGCGAAAACCGAGTGAGCTTCGCAAGTGACGAAGGCGCTGCCGTCGAAAGTATTTTGTTGGATAATTCAACGTACAGCTATCAGGCGACCAGAAACGGCTATAGGTAGTTTCGTGGCTTGCGGCCAGCTGATTGGCGTTGAGAGATATTCTGAAGTGTCTACTGCTTAATCAACTGCCTGTTTTGAGGACACGATGTGTCAATAGTCAATAATATAAAACTCAATGTTTTATTTAAAATTAAAAGGAATTGTGTTTTGCGTTCTGCTAATTTCAGTTACATACATATACAGGCTGTATCGTAAAAAACGCCCCACGCTGTAACTTCGTTATTTATTGGCAAATTTTAGAAATTCAAAAAAAATAAATGAATGGTTTGATATACTCTACAAGATGACATCAACTTAAATTTATTTGATCTTTGCCCTTAGTGACAGCGATAATCAACTTTTTTTTCTTAATGGAGCATGTGTTTATTTTTACGTCATATTGTAGACAATTTTTTTCTGAATTCAACAGCATAATATAACCTAATATTTATTCAACAATTTCTGGAAAAAATGCTTAGACCATTCTAACTTTAACTTGGAGCATGTCGATCAATGTACTGTTATCCATCATAGAAATTGATGTGATCTTTTCACAGTGTTATAAAAATAATCAAAAAATTGACAATTCAGTGACACGATCTGACATTTTTCTAAAGGCAAGCTTTCATATGCGGAAATGAATGCGAAACAGAAAGCGACTTATAAAATTATGTTAAATAATGTTGAATAAATATTTAGTTATGTTATACTGCTGAATTCAAAATAAAATTGTTTACAATATGACGTAAACTTGAATACATGCTTCCATTTAGAAAAAAAGTTGACTATCGCTGTCACTAAGGGCAGATATCAAAAAAATTAAAATTACTGACATCTTGTAGAATATATCAAACCATTCATTTGTTTTTTTTTGAGTTTTTAAAATCCGCCAATATATAACGAAGTTGCAGCTCGGGGCGTTTTCTACGATACAGCCTGTATATATATAATAAAGGATTCTGAAAATGTTTAAGCTTATAATAGGATTTTGAGCGAAAACTTTGAATATGTTAATTTATAATATATTTACTTGAAATTACTCGATGGAAACCAATCGGGAAAATAGCAAAAGCTTTTCCATCAGGATAGGGTGGGATTAAAGATGTTCATTAGATTTTTAAACGTGAATGAATATCAATTAGAGATAATTTTGACCAATATTTAAAATATTTGAAATTAACATATTACTCAGTAAACTTATTAATACTTTCTACCTAACCGTGTCATTACATCTCAGTTGTCGTTTCTGGTCATAATATCATCATTTTATATTTTAAGACCATATGCATGCATGACTATAAATCGTGAATCTAAACTCACTCATAAATATTTATCGTAGTTGTTGGCTTGAAATTTTTCCACTTTTTTCTCAATTTTACTGAAGGTATGCTTTAGTTTTAAGTGAAAGAATTGTTGTTCTATTTTAGAAGCTATTATTTTTTATTTACGATTAATTTCTTTCAATTAGACTGAGAATATATTTTTATTTATTTTTATAAATGTTATCCTGTATTGATTTCTGCTGAGTACTTAATATGTAAATTTGTCAACTAATATTATGCTTTTAACTCAATCATTCATTTCAAATATTTTAAATATTGGACAAAATAGAGAAGTTTTCTAATCATACAATAGTAGTCAGTAATTTAACGATCACCTCTAATTAATTTTCATACATGTTTAACAATTCGATGAACATATTTAATCCCATGTTATAATGATGGAAAATGTTT
Source organism: Crioceris asparagi (assembly GCA_958507055.1). Lineage (NCBI taxonomy): Eukaryota > Metazoa > Arthropoda > Insecta > Coleoptera > Chrysomelidae > Crioceris > Crioceris asparagi. The sequence goes on along the minus strand of OY293826.1, from coordinate 53,878,017 downwards.
TGTTACCTTCCCGATTGATTTCCATCGAGTAATTTCAGAAACACCTTAAACACTGTAATAAAAAAATGCAAACATCTGTACTACAAAGATCAAATCGATAAAAATTCAAAAGACTATAAAAAGATTTACAAAATAATCGCGGATGCAACGAATGGAAGTAAAACTGAACGTAATCATGAATTTATACTAAAAGATGATAAAGAGATTCCCTTTGATAATAACAAGGACATGGCCAATTATTGTAATATATACTTCAGAGAAGTAGGCCTAAAAATGCTACACACCTGACCAAGAGTTTAAGATACCATTCAATTGCTCAATATCTATGTTTCTTACACCAGTAAATGATAATGAGAATATCGGTCATATTAAATCTCTTAAAAATTAATGTACTACAGGTCCTGATGGAGTTAGCTCGTTCATTTTGATTATCACCTAAAATTTCTTATTCCACTAAAACATATTATAAACCTGATATTTTTAACGGCTATAGTGCCATCCCATTTCAAAGTTGCTATTATTATTATTAAAAATGGAGATGCTACAAACATTTCCAATTTTAGACCAATCAGTATAATTAGTAATATAGCAACAATTTTTGAGAAATGCTTAAAATGTAGACTAGAGAAATATCTTGTGGAAAACGAAATCCTTTCTGATAATCAATTTGGGTTATTTCCTGGCCGTAGTACAACTGATGCAATTTATGAGCTTACAAGCACTGTCACAATCCATGTTGATAATAATAAAAAATGTATAGCCGTATTTTTAGATCTAGCGAAGGCATTTGACACAGTTCGCCATCAAAAACTATTAGAGACACTGAATATCTATGGTATTCGAGGCACTGTGCTGGATGTTAGTGAATCCTTGGAAGTAAAAATAGGCGTTCCACAAGGGACAGTATTGGGACCATTACTTTTCATCTTGTATTTAAATTCCCTTACAAATATGACTATCCATAACGGAAAAGTGATATCATACGCCGACGATACAGTAGTTGTTTTTAATGGATTGTCTTGGGAGGAAGTAGAACATTGGCATTTCAAAAATTAAGAACTGGCTTGACACTTTTAAATTGACAATCAACATTGAAAAAAGTAATTATATTGCGTTTTCTCTAACCTTCGTCAATAGACCCCTGTACCACAATTTGAAGTTTTATGGAACTGACGAATATATTAATGAAGTAGAAAGTGTTAAATACCTTGGAATCATAATCGATAATGATCTTAAGTGGAACAAACATGCATCCAACCCAAGCGGCAATATCAGAAAACTTATACATAAATTTTACACACTACGCAAAATTTTAGGGAAAAAAATTCTAATAAGCATTTACAAAGCTATTGTTGAATCTTTGATTAGGTATGCTTCAATTGCTTGGGGTGGCCTATACCAAAATGGTCTACGACAATTGAATATAACACAGAACTATATACTAGTTCATTATATAATCAAGAAATTCTCAAAGTCCGTTCCCTATATATTGTTGACTCATGTATTTATACAGAATTTATACAGAATCTTGCCAATCATTCATACAACACTAGGTTAAAAATTGATAGGAAAATTCTGATTCCACTAAGTTACACAAATTTGAATCTAAGATTATTTAACTACATAACTCCCAAATTCTATAACCTATTACCTAATTATATAAAAATGATATCGAATTTTAAAGAATTTAAAGAAAAATGTAGATTTATAGTCGAGAATCTACCGCAATTTATGAATCTATTTAAAAGTAGTTATGACTAGGCCATCAATCTAATGAGTTCCAATTCTAGTAATTGTCAAAAATAATAATATTCAATTGATATAAAATGTTTCCATCACATGTACCTGTATACACATCTGGCTATTTTATTAAATTTTGTAAACTTGCACATACAGATGTTCAGTCGTCTAGGTGCATACCATATACTTGAAAATTATGATACCTATAATATATGTTACGGGATTTGTAACAATTAAAACTTTTTTTAAAAACTTTATTTATTTAAACTTGTTTCACAACTTGTAGTTCAGTTTGACTTTACAATATTTAATTTTGAAAATAACAATCTGACTTAAAAGGTGACTTCAAAAGTGATTGAAGTGGAGAAGGATCCAATATTTATACCTTCTGTGTTATGACGTCACTAATTACGTTTCAGAACCTTTATGGTAAACAAGTGCAGGTGCCTTTTTGATGAAGAAGAACGTAGAAGATTATTTTAGATAAGTAACAATTAAAATTAGTATGTGACGCAAATTAATCAAAGTATAATCAATATTATACAAGATGTGGTTAGCATATAACAACTCCCCTTTTACAAAAAAAGTTTTTGCTATGCGAAAACTTTTAAATGATAAAAATATAAAAATTAAATTGATTAAAATATTATAAATTTGCAATACAATAGGACAATATTTTAAACATAGTGTTTTAATTTAATTCGTATTCTTCATATTCTGGATGAACACTGGGTCTTCTTCTGGGTAGAAAGGATTTCCATCGACCAACGTTTTTATCTGGTGGTTGTGGTGGATCTGAGGTGCTACTGCGATGCTCATTCCTGTAGGTCTTCTTCGTTTACATTTACAAAATATATAGAGCATAATGAATGCAATTATTAATACTATTACTATATAAGTAAACCATGAGATGTTCTTTGTTATAAAAGGTTCATTTATAATTTTGTCTAAATTTTCGGAATATTCATTCAATTTCTGTTGAGCGATGTTTAGATCTTCAGTATCTAATGTGTTGAGTTTCAAAGGTTTTAATTTTGGTAAAAACCTTTTTTCTGGTAAATCTTTACAACATTCATATGGTATTATTACAGGATTGATTTTATAGGTAATATTTTTGTAAGATTCGATAATATATTTCGATCTTATTCTAGTACTTCCAATAAATGCATTACAATTTGGTTTCAATTTTAATATAGACTTTCCATTAATTACTCTAGTAACTGGTTCTTGATTATTACAAGTTATAGTTATAAATAATGGATCAGAAACGATGATAATCCATACATTTGTGGATATTTCTTTTACATTATAATCTTTAGCAAAAAGTAGCGACACTTCACAAATTTTTGGAATTTCGGTCTGTTGTTTGAGAAGTTGAGCTTCACAGATAGAATTACTATCAATCGGTAAAGGCAACATATCAAAGCATAATTTGAATCTGAAGCCAAGATCTTTACATTTATCTAAACTAGATAAGGTAACGTAAAACATAGAATCATCATCTTTAGCAACATATTTTTGACTTCTTGAAATAACATGATGAAGTCCAGTTCGATTGTCTTTAGTTGGTAAAGGGTAGATTCTATATACTTTATATATTTCTGGATCAACTAAGGGAATTTTGAGAATATACATGATTCTTGAGTTATCTTGAAAAGCATGAAGTTCTATAATTTCAAAATACTTGGGAATATTTTTAAGTTCCACTGGTAGGGGTAAATTAACATTTTTGAGTGAATTAGAGATTTGCAATAATGAATTCTTGAGATCTCTTGGTTTTATTATAGAAGAGTGTAAAACTTGTAATCTTGCAAAAGTAATTCCATTCAGAATGTCATTCAAACTGTTTTCTAGAAATAATAAACTTTCAGAAAGTTTTTCACATATCTCAAGTATATCTAGTTGAGATTTATAAAATGATAAGTTATCTGTTATATCATAAATTGATTTTTCAATATTTTGAATGTCATTATTAAATGTTGATTCGTCTATTTGAAGTTTATGAATTGTATTATTAAAATTCTTTATTACTGATGTTGTTACTGATATTTGATTTTTCATCAAATTCTCTAACTCATGATCATCATGCATTAATTTATTGATACAATTTGAATAATATTCTCCATCACTGGCATCTAAGTTGCCGGTTATAAATTTCCATACTGTGCCTACACCGTTGAGTAAACCTCTTTTAAATCTAAAGTTATTATAATTTTCTGTATCAATTGTAACTTCATTGAATTTCTGCTCAACATCTGTCATAGATTGTTTCAGTAAACTTATATGCGTTTTAACTGTTGTATAAAAAGTTTTCATCCTATTTGTAGGTTTTTCTACAAGATCTTCTAAACTTTGTATAATTCTATTATTCTGAAGAATAGAATTTTTAATTGGTAATATATCATGGTAAACAATGAGTGTCCATTTAGAATTTGATATTTGAACGTATGATTCCTCATTAAAATATATTCCTAGTGTATTTGGTATTGGGTCAATTGAATATTGACATAAGATATAATTACTTAGAATAACTAAAATTAATATTAACGATTTCTTCTTCAAGTTGTTCATTATTTGCGAACTATACCTGAAAAGAAATTTATAGCTCAGTATGTGGTATCATTCTATCAAAATTAAATTTACTTTTCATTCCTGTTTGTTCATTTAACACCACAGCTGCATTTTGTAAAATTTCAATTATTTGATAAGGACCATTAAATTTATTTTTTAATTTATCGCTGATTTGAGATTCCTTAATGTATACTCTATCTCCGATGTTAAATTCATAACGTTTTTCTGGAATCTTCTGATCATATCTAAATTTTGATTTTTCTTTGGAATCTTGGGTTTTCTGACGGGCAATTTGATAAAAATACTTAATTCGATTATTTAGATCTCGTATATATTTTGAGATTATTTCTTTTTCATTATATAAAGTTTCTGGAGGTCTGCCTGCTGTATGACCAAAAATTAATTCATAAGGTGTAAATCCATGAGTCTTATTTTGTGAATTATTATAGCAAATTACTGCATAAGGTAAGCAGTTAAGAGGGTGTTCATTTGGGTTATCGCTTAAGTGTGCTCGAATGATTTCAAGAAGAGTAGCATTGAAACGTTCTACCGATCCATTTGATTGTGGATGCCCTGTACTTGAATAAGAGATTTTGATATCATATAATTTACAAAGATCTTTTAAAAGTACATTATTGAATTCTTTTCCAGAGTCGCAATGAATTCTAATCGGTGTTCCGTAGTGTTGGAAAAATAATAACAAGGTGTTAACTATATTTTTTGCTGTTTTATTCTCAATTGCATATGCTTGTGTGAACTTTGTTAGTTCATCACGAATTACTAGGACATAATTTTTTGTTGGAATCTCTACAATATCTAAATTTATTCTCTCAAATGGTGTTCTTGGAGATTCTGTAATAACTAAAGGTGATGATAGATTTTTTCTACAAATCTTAGTTTTTTTGCATGTCTCACAAGATTTTATAAATTTTTCAACATCTTTAGTCAGACCTAACCAATTATATTTTTCCTTAATTCGCCTGATAGTTTCATTAATGCCACGATGTAAATTCTTCTTTCCATTGTGGTATTGATCGAGTATTATTAGTATATCCTCTTTCTCTGGAGTTTGAACTACGTTTTGACAAATTTTGAATTTAATATTAGTTTCGTCAGAAAAGATGTAACATAATATTTCTAGAATTGGAAGATTTAAGTTATTTTCAACTGCATAGACTTTATTTGGGTCGATTTCTCTTTTATATTTATAAATGGAATAGAATAATCTTTCATTTACTTCATCTGGATTGAAAGGTATACATATAATATAATAAGTTCTTCTCTTAACTTTACAACTATGAACAATATTAATTTTGTTGAAATTGAAATCTAAATCTTCTTCGTATATATCTTTAAGAATTTCATCATGTAAATTATTTGTATGATTTTGCCACATTATTGTTATTATGTCTTTATTAAATCTATCTAATAGTTGTACATTAGAGTATTCAACTTTCGAATAATCTATGAGAGAGGTTGTCTTGTAAAGTTTGCAAAAATTTCCGAACTCTACTGATATTTCATCTACTGTTATTTCTTCTTCTTCTACAGTATCTGTTTCACTGTCAGATTTATCAGATGTTAATATTTTTGAACTTAACTTAGAGCATTCCTTGAAATAATTAATTTTGATTCTTGATAATGCATCCGCATTTTTGTTAATTTTGCCTGGTTTGTATAATATCTCGTAATCATATTCCTCTAATTTTAAACGCCAACGTGCTAATCTGCTACCTGGATCTTTAATCGAGAATAACCATGTAAGCGGAGGATGATCTGTTATTAATTTGAATTTTCTTCCATATAAATATGGCCTAAAATATTTTACTGCCCATACGATTGCTAGAAGTTCACGTTCAATTGAACTATATCGGGTTTCTGCTGGACACAACGTTCTTGATGCGTACGCGATAGGTAGATCGCTATTCAGTTGACCTTGCGATAGTACAGCACCAATAGCAAAATTACTTGCATCAGTTGTTAAAATGAAAGTTTTTTCAAAATCGGGATAAATTAATATTGGTGATGTTATTAGAAATTTCTTTAAGGTTTCAAAAGAATCTCTACAATCTTGATTGAAATTAAAGGGAATATCTTTCTGAAGTAACTTTGTTAAAGGTTTTGAAATTTTAGCGTAATTTGTAATAAATCGTCGATAATATCCGGTCAATCCTAAGAATGATTTAATGTCTTTTTCATTTTTAGGTTCTGGAAAATTATTAATTGCATCAATTTTCTGAGGATTGGGTTGAACTCCTTCTTTAGTTATGACGTGTCCTAAATAGGCAACTTCCTTTCGAAGAAATTCACACTTCTCTGGTTGTAATGTTAAATTTGCACCTCTAAGTCTGGTAAAAACTTCTTTCAGTCTATAAATATGTTCATGAATTGTTGGGGAATAAACTATGATGTCATCCATATATACGAGGCATCTTTCATTTTGCAATCCTAATAAGACGTTGTCCATAACTCTTTGAAATGTAGCGGGCGCGTTTTTCAAACCAAATGGCATTCGAATAAATTCGTAATGACCATTTTCTACTGTGAATGCGGTTTTTTGAATATCAGGTTTGTCTATCTCTATTTGATGAAATCCAGAAGCTAAATCGAGTGTTGAAAAGTATTGACACTTACCGAGTTGATCAAGTAAATCCAAAATATTAGGTAAAGGATATTTATCATCAATAGTAACCTCATTTAATTTTCGATAGTCGATTACGATACGCCATTTCTGTTTTCCAGATGCGTCTATTTTCTTTGGAACTACCCATACTGGAGAAGAATATGGACTAATTGAATTTTGAATTATTCCTTGTTCAAGCATTTTAGAAATTTGAGATTTGACCTCTTCTTTATGGATATGTGGATATCTGTATGATTTGGAGACAACTGGCTTCGAATCAGAAACATTAATTTTATGTTTAACTTCATTAGTAAATGATAAAATATCGCCATCTAAGTAAAATATATCCGAGAAATCTAAGCATATCTGGGTTATCATTTCTTTTTCTTCTAAATTTAAATGTTCAAGTCTGAGTTGATTTCTGATATTTTCTTCTCTATTATAATTTTGAGTATTTATTTGAGATATATGATTCATTTCGTAATTTTGAATAGACTCTAATGATAAATCTGAAAAATCTACTGTTTTCGATATTGCATTAGTATTTACTATAGTTGTAAGGAATTCTCCTTTCTCATTAATCTTCACAAGTGCATTTGGTAAACGAACTTTTTCTTTCACTTGGGATAATAAAATAGCATCCGTATTTCGTAAATTGGAAGTTAATTTGAATACTTGCTCTGTACGTGGTTCTATATTTATAATATTAGAATGAGGGTTTTGAATTTTCGAATTGTCAGTTAAATCTTCAGTTATTATTGAATTTTCTACTTTATATAAAGGTATGACTCTATATTTTGTAATCAATTTTCTGTTGGTTATGTCTATAACACACTGATAATGTTCTAGGAAATCTAATCCTAATAATCCATCAAATTCAATATTAAGATCATAAATATAAATTTTGTGCGGATCGTCTGATTTTCCAAAAGGTATCATAACTGATTCATTAATCGGAATTCTATGTTCTGTTATTCCTTGTATAGTAATATTTTCTTTAGATCGATTATGGTAATTTTCGCAAGTTTTTCTTTTGAAAACTGATATTCCTGCACCTGAATCTATTAGAATTTTGAATTTATTAGACAAATCTTTTATATAATAAAGTCCCTGTGAACTAATAGTACACAGAGGTGTTTCTATACGAAAGTTTGTTCTGATTTCTCTTGCTTCACTGTGTTTATATGGTGGGTTTGGTTTTTTAATGATGTCTTTTGGGAAATTTCTTCTAAAGGTGGTGGAGCATCTTGAATCTGGGATTCGTGAAAATTTTGATTTTGATATTCATTTTGTGGACCGAAGTTATACTGATCATCTTGATAATCATATTCGTTGGGATTGGAATATTGATTATATTGATTGACATCTTGTGATTCGGAATAAGTGTAATCGAATTGATCAGCTTGGGAGTTATCGTTATAATAATATTCATCTGGATAATAGTTGTCACAATTAAAATGATGTGCTCTTTGATTATTCGGACGAAAAATTGGATTTGGACTTTCAAATTTCTTTTTTTGAAGATTGGGATGGGGGATTGGAGCATTGCTAGAATTATTTGGATTTGAAGGTTTCGATACTTGGGAATTCGGTTGACTTTGTTGACTAAAATTTCTGTTTGGATAAAACTGATTTGAATTATTGAAACTTTGCTGAGGATTGAATCTTTGTGGGTTTTGGAATTGTTGTCTTGGATCATTATTATGTGAGTATCGAATGTTCTGTTGTTGCCTTTGCCTACATTCGTTAACTGTATGCCCTGACTTTTTACAAAAATTGCATAATTTGACTGGAGTATTTTTATTATTCTGTTTGAATTTCTGTGTCTCAAAATAATGTAATTGCATTTCTAGTTTAATGCGGCCGATTGCAGAAACTATATCGTTAGGGTTACTGGCACGTATTATCTGACCAATGCGAGGTTCAAGACCTGTCAACAATGTGTTAAGACACATATTTTCTATTAATCTCGTCTGTGCATTTTTCTCATCAGGATTCATGCGTTGTTTATTTATATCTGCGTATAATTTAGAGTTCAAGGTTTGTAATCTTGATACGAATGTCAATGGTGATTCATTCGGCATCTGTCTTATTCGTTGCAAATCTTGTATAAGCGAATTTAGATCACGGGAGTCGCCAAAATGTGTTTCTAATAGATTTTTAATTTCGTTCCATGATTCTGGATTGCGAGAATTAACTAATTCTGCTGCAACTCCTTTCAATTTATTTATTATATGTAATACTAGAAAAATTTTCTGATCACCTACTGCCATACGGGTTGCTATGTCGCATGAATTTATAAAAGTAGTAAGAAAAATTTGATTTCCATCATATTCGGGAATTAGTGAAAAAATTTCAGACAGCCTATATGGTTCTATCTGAGATTGTGTTGTATTTGCTTCAGTTGTTTCTGTCATTCTGAATTTATTTCTTAGTTAGTGTAAATTAATATTAATGGTAGATAATATTTAACGAAAGACAATAGAACTTTGTTTTCTTTGTTTCAAATGAGAATAGAATCAATATAAAAATGTAATGAAAGTGTGATTCTCTGCTTACGTTTTCCTTTTCTTTCGTTTGGTAAGTTGTGGGTTGTCTTCAGGACTCGAGCAGATGAAATCCTACTTCGTACGTGTCGACTACAGTTGGGTGATTCTCGACTCTCAATCCTGCTGCCGAAGAGACCGTCTGTTCTAGATGAAATCCTACTTCGTACGTGTTGACTACAGCTAGATGATGATCGATCTTCGCTCCCTACTGCCGAAGAGACCGTCTTCTTGAGTTGGAGACTTCTTGTTTCTTCTTTATTCTTTGGGGCTTGCTTCTCCCATAAAGGTTAGGAAACCACTGTTGATTCTGCTGCCAACGTTTGGGAATCCTACTGACTGCGCCAATTTTTTTTTACGGGATTTGTAACAATTAAAACTTTTTTTAAAAACTTTATTTATTTAAACTTGTTTCACAACTTGTAGTTCAGTTTGACTTTACAATATTTAATTTTGAAAATAACAATCTGACTTAAAAGGTGACTTCAAAAGTGATTGAAGTGGAGAAGGATCCAATATTTATACCTTCTGTGTTATGACGTCACTAATTACGTTTCAGAACCTTTATGGTAAACAAGTGCAGGTGCCTATTTGATGATTTTACAAACAAAGGTTCTAGAAGTTTCTCTAGTAATAAAGTACCAAATATTGCGTCTTTGATGAATTTGCAGGTTTCAAGGAGAAACATTAAAACAATAGGAAACTTGATATGAGCGTCTGAGAGAAGAACGTAGAAGATTATTTTAGATAAGTAACAATTAAAATTAGTATGTGACGCAAATTAATCAAAGTATAATCAATATTATACAAGATGTGGTTAGCATATAACATATATATACATATATAAATACAATTATTGATCATTTCAGTCTCATACATAGTCTCTAATATTTACTTTTGTATTTAATTATGTTATATGTTATTTTATAAAAGTCATTGTTTTTATAACGTTGATAGCTATATGGTTTCAGCCAGTTCATTATGTATTTAATTTTTATCATTTTACTTGTCACCACTCATTTCTATCTAGAATTTTCATTTCAAATTATTGTAGATTATTATTACTTACATGGTTATGTATTACTATTACTATATTAATGTAACAACATATAGGATTAATAATAATAAAAAAAATAATAGTACTTGTAAAGTTTCTAGAACTCTTCAAGATGAAATTAAAGATGTTTCCAGAAAAAGTGATGCGAGTTTTAAGGAGGTGACCAGAACTATCGAGGAAAGGTTAAAGAAGCTGGTAGATATAGTGACAAGAAATTCGAAGAAATTTCAAGAACAGTTGAAGAAAACTTTGTCACGGCAGAGAAGAACATGGAGCTACTGCAACAAAAAATCAAGACACTTCCTTGATGAAATTGCGGTAGACACATTTGTAAATGGATTGAGGGAGAGCGAGCTGCAGAAGGCGTTGAAGCTGGCCAGGCCAAAATTTCTAGAAGAAGCACTAGCTATTGCTTTGGAGCATGAAGCCGCAAGCCAAACTTGCCCGAGGGCACCGTTTAAGAGCAATCGAGGAAGAAGATCAGTCCAAGAGAGAGTCCCTGTTAGAAATGATAAGGAAGCTAGTTACGGGGGCGCAATCAAAGAAGAGAGAGCCAAGGTGTTGGAACTGTGGTGAGCTAGGACATCTACGCCGCAGTTGTAAGAAAAAGGTTGCACAGTCGGAAAACTAGAATGGTTCGAGATGAGGGGGCAATCGTCGACCTACATAAATAGTGCCCCAGTAATTACGGTCAATGTGTGGCGGAGCCTTGAGTTTATACATCGATGGTCAAATCAATGGAGAAGACAGAACGCTCCTAATAGACACCGGAGCAACAAGAACAATAGCCAGACCAGAGCTCATCACAGATCATTCCCGGATATTACCAACAAAGGTCCAACTCAGAACAGCGACTGGAGAGACAATAAGAACACATGGTGAAGCAAGCCTGACCATCAGCATTGGCAAGATCACCATCAAGCACAGAGTTTTAATCGCTGACACATCTGACCAGTTTATTTTGGGAATGGACCTTTTGAAGAAGCTTGGGGCTGTTTTCGATGTCAAAAATGGTGTCTTGAAGGTCGACAATGAAGAACTGCCCTTTCACGAAGATAACAAAGATGTTGTCCGATTAGTGACTAGTGACGTATTAATACCCGGCTATAGTGTAAAAATATTGATGACCAACCCGGACGGAAACTGCAAATCTGAGACTGGTAGAAGAAATGAATAATAAGGAATTTCTGACAGCTAAAGCTCTTGTTCGAGTAGGAGATGTCGTTCCTGTCAGAGTAATGAATCTAAAGCAGGGCCCCATCAAGTTGAGCACGGGAAATATGGTTGGAAATTGTGTTCCTGTATCAGCGATATGCTCTATAAGAACGATTAGTAAACCATCCAGGACCAGATATTCGAAAGAGCTGATTGATGTGGTCATCAAGACTGTCCAGGACCTAGACGAGAAACAATTACGAAAAATGAGAGATATGCTTGTAGAATTCCAGGACGTATTTGCGATGGAAGATAAACACGGGGAACGCTCAGCCAATAAGACAGCAGCCAAGAAGACTTCCATTGGCCAAAAGAGACGAAGCCGAGAAAATGATTCAAGAAATGAGCAAACAAGGCGTCATTGAGCCATCAAATAGTCCATGGACCTCGCCAGTAGTGCTCGTGAATAAAAAGGATGGTTCTACAAGATTCTGTGTAGATTACCGACTTCTGAATTCAGTCACTAAGAAGGTTAGTTATCCGTTACCCAGAATAGATGACACGATGGTTTTCTACACTAGATCTGAAAAGTGGATACTGGCAAGTTCGAATGGATTCCGCAGATCGAGAAAAGACTGCTTTCTCGATATGATCAGGGCTCTATCAAATCACTGTGATGCCGTTTGGACTCCCGCTACATTTGAGAGGCTCATGGAAGCAGTTTTGAGAGGACTGAAATGGCAAACCTGCCTAGTGTATTTGGATGACGTAATCGTGGTAGGAAAATCATTTAAGGAACACAAGAAGAATTTAAGAGAAGTTTTCCAACGATTACGTGAGGCCAACCTGAAGCTGAGTCCTAAGAAATGTTATCAGTTCCGACGTGAAGTAAGATATCTGGGTCACATCGTATCTGGGGACGGCGTCACGGCAGACCCAGAAAAGATAACAGCTATTAAGGAATAGCCTATTCCCAAGGACAAGCATGAGATTAGAAGTTTTCTGGGCTTGTGTACCTACTACCGACGGTTTGTGAACGGTTTTGCCAACATCGCTAAGCCTCTAACTAAACTAACAGAAGAAGGCAAAGAATATTCCTGGAATGATGAGTGTCAGAGAGCTTTCGAACAACTGCAAGAAGCTCTCATCAGTGCACCAATCTTGGGCTATCCGAGGCATGACGGAAAATTCATGTTGGACACAGATGCCAGTAATACAGCCATTGGTGCTGTCCTCTCTCAGATTCAAGACGGGCAGGAGAAAGTTATTGCCTACTTCAGCAAGGTTTTGTCAAAATCGGAGAGGAATTATTGCGTTACCAGAAGGGAACTGTTGGCAGTAGTGAAAGCCAGCGACTACTTTCATATGTAGTTTGTATGGTCGCCGCTTTCTAGTTAGAACTGACCATGCAGCGTTGAAGTGGCTCCTGCAATTCCGTAATCCTGAAGGACAAGTGGCAAGATGGTTAGAACATCTTCAGGAATATGACTATGACATCGAGCAAAGGGCAGGAAAAGTTCATGGAAACGCAGATGCCTTATCTAGAAGACCGTGCAACTATAACTGCACCCACCGCTCGAAGATGGAAGAGAACCTTTGCCCTATACGACGAACAACCGTAGAGAATGAGGAGTGGCAGCCCGAACAAATGAAACTGGCCCAAGAGAACGACCCATATTTGAGAGTAGTCTTGGAGTGGATGCGCCGTAAGGAGAGGCCGTCTTGGCAGGATATAAGCTTACGAAGCCCGGAAGTGAAATCATATTGGAGCCAATGGGACTGTCTTGTGCTAAGCGATGATCTGCTGTATAGAACCTTTGAGTCTGAAGATGGCACTGAATTCAGATTACAACTAGTTGTGCCAAGAAGCAAAGTGCCGGAGGTACTACGTCAGCTACATGACGGAGCCTCGGGTGGACATTTTGGTATCAATAGGAGTCTGCAGAAGGTTCGAGAACGATTCTATTGGGTGAATTGCAAAGAAGATGTGAGACAGTGGTGCCGTAAGTGTGAAGTGTGTGCAGCCAGCAATGGGCCACTTGGCAGAAAGCGGGCACGTATGAGGCAGTATAATGTTGGGAGTCCCATGAAGCGAGTTGCTGTGGATATTGCGGGGCCATTTCCTGAAACGGACAATGGGAATAAATATATCCTAGTAGCTATTGATTATTTCACAAAGTGGACAGAGGCGTACGCAATCCCTAACCAAGAAGCGTCGACCGTCGCCGAGGTGTTGGTGAAAGAAATCTTTTCACGTTTTGGCGTTCCTCTTGAAATCCATTCGGGCCAAGGAAGAATTTTCAGTCAACCCTGTTCCAAGATGTGTGCAGACTAATAGGTGCGAACAAGACCAGAACGACCCCTTTGCATCCTCAATCGGACGGAATGGTAGTGAGGATGAACCGTACCATGGGCAAGCACCTCTCTAAGGTTGTCTCAGAACATCAGACAGATTGGGATCAGTACATCCATTTGTTCCTGATGGCCTATCGGGCGGCTGTGAATGAAACAACTGGTCAGACTCCTGCTAGTTTAATGTTGGGGCGCCAGTTGCGCCTACCCTGCGACCTGGAATTTTGTTGCAGACCTACAGAGGACAATGTCGCAGGAGAAGAATACGTCGACCAATTGAGGGCCAGAATGGATAAAGTCCACGAGCTAGCCAGACAAAACATCCAGCTTGCCAGTGATCGAATGAAGCACCACTAGAATATTCGATCAGCTGATGGAGTCTTCAACGTGGGAGACCTGGTTTGGCTGTATAATCCTCAACGACGTCGAGGCCTTTGTCCCAAACTCCAGAGGTAATGAGAAGGTCCATATTAAATTATGAAGAGGATAAATGACGTCATCTATCGTATCCGAAAGTTACCAAGGGGAAAACCTAGAGTGGTGCAGATAAACGGACTCGCACCATATACTGGATCGAACAACCAGGAACAACGAGTGGCTCTTCAAGAAAAGAACGTTGAAGAGCGAAATGTCAGTTTCAACGACTTCATGTTCAAATACGCGGATCGGAAGAACGTCAGACTCGGTGTGACAGTTGAGGTTCAACAAGACCTTTTCAAACTACCAGGCGACGTTTAAAAGGAAGTTTGGAAGACCGGATGAATTGTCAGCCCAACGACCAAGTGTAGGAAAAGTTCTGCGACTAGCAGATGGTAATCGGAACCTCTTCTATTTGATTACGAAGAAGATGTCTAGAGGAAAACCCACTTACAAGGACATCTGGCATGCACTGAAGAGCCTAAGGAATGAAGTCAGGAATTATGACATCAAGAAGTTGGGTCTTCCGAAAATAGGCTGCGGGTTGGACGGGTTAGATTGGAAGATTGTAAGGAACATGATCGAATACATCTTCCAGGACGCTGGTGTGCAAATTACCGTGTGTTGCTTCAATCCAAAAGGAGTGTACTCGGGAAAGACGATAGACTGTTACTTCTTCAACAAGGGTGTTTGCCTGGCAGGAACCAAGTGCAGATTCCGCCATGGAACGGAAATCCAGCAAGGTACTACCAAGAATGATTCTGATCGGGACTATCAGATGCTAAGGAAGGGGCGGTGTAACGTGAAGACTTACCCGAATAATAAACTACACACACAATGCACATTGCGGAAAACATGGGAGACATCAGAGGCAACGAGAATAAGTCCTGGTCTATTCTCGAAGACATATATTGAGAATTAATCTCCAGAAACAACGAAAACAGCACTGGAATCATCTAGAGCTTTTTAGGTTAGATATATAATGCTGATGGCAATGTTAGTGACAGTTAGTGATAGATAGTCAGTCACAGATCACCATTGGTCATAGATCAGACAGTAGTAAGAAGTATGTAGTCCAAGAAATAAGTGTGAATATGTGTATATAGACGGGTAGTTATTGGTGTAAATAAATAAGTGAAAATAAATCGAACCCAGTTTTAATATAAATTCCCGTTACAATAATAATGAAATCGTGAATAGACATAATACATTATTATAGTACTGAGAACCCACACACACACACTTCTTGAAAATGTTACTTTATTTACAAGAAGCAGAATGTGGCTGCAATTAGATGGGGCTCCTGCATATTTTCATATAGCTGTTAGAAGATTTTTAAATAGGAAGTGTCCAAATATATGGATTGGAAGACAGGATCCGCATCATTAGCCCCCAGGTCTCCCGATTTGACATGCCTAGATTTATTTTTGCGGCGTTATATAAAAAATTCTGTTTACAATAATTTATGACCAACTGCACCAGAAGACAAGAAGGTCAGAATAAGAAATGCGTTTGCTACCGTAACTCCGGAAATGTTTAGAAAAGTTGGAACATCATTAAATGAAGAGAGAGTTAAAATATGTATAGAAGAAGATGGTCATCACCTAGAACACTTATTTTAATTTTTTTAATAAATGATAATGATAATCCGATAAACAAAATTTTAAATATAACTTAACTTTCAAAGAACCTTCAAATATCTTAAAAACCCGTTTTTGGAAAACCTAATACTCCTCGATGGCGAATAGTAAAAGCTACAATTTTGTTGGAAAATATACAGGGTGTTCCATTTAAAATATCAAAGTTATAGTATTGTTAAATGAAGTACCTATATTGAAGCTCACCCACAGAAACACCCTGTACATTTTCTTTGAATTCTATCATGAGCATTCAAAAAGACAAAAATAAGCCAAATCAAGTTCGGGAAACAGAAATTGAAATCTCGAATTGGCTTGAGAGTAAAACAAATTTTTCAAACATAATAAATTTTCGAAAATTCTCAATTATTCCAAAAATCATAGATCCTAGGTATAGTGAACCTTCGATAAAGTAACCTTTACATTTTCAGAGGAACTCAAATCTCCAATAAAATACAGGGTATTCCATTCAAAAAAAACATAACTTTGATACCTAGCGATTTTCTACGACACCCTGTATACCTACATTAAAATAATTTTAAGTTACAGCCATTATAGTCACTCATCTTCCTATAAAGAAAAAATCTCAAGAAAACAATTAGTTTGGCAGCTACAGAACGACGCGCTAGTCGTTGGCCACCCTGTATTTATATACATATAAAACAAAAATATATTATTGGGGGTGCAGTCACGTAATTAATATAATTCTTTGATTAAGGCGAGCTTTCGAGAATATTTATTCTCTTCTTCAGGGTAAACTACAGACCGTTACAAAATTATTTCAACAACTTAATAGTATTATAAAAATATTTACAGTCGTGAATTTAAAAAAAATAGCTAAAACAGGAAAGATTTCACAGCCATCAATTACAAATGTCATTATTTATATTTGTCATGGTCACATAATACGTTAGAAAGTATCTAGATTTTGTTGATAAAAGTGAACATTTATGAGTTATCTTTATGTTTGTACCTATTTGAACAAAGAGCACTATTAGATTAAAATTATTATTAAGGCAGATACAGGATCAGTGTTAAGAAAATTATGTAATTTAAGAATATTATATTAATACTTACATATATACCCATACATAGAATAAATTACTTCTACTCTTGGGCTTGAACTGATATTTCAAAGGAAAAAAAAAAATATATATATATATACCTATATTCTCGAAAACGGCTCTAACGATTTTAATGAAATTTGGTGTATATATAAGGTTCTGACATTTTATTTCAGATATTTCCCAATTCTATTATGGATACCTACCGTTCCGTTTACCACATAATCTTCTTCATTACGAACATATTGAATGGATAATACTTTTTCTTCTTCCATTTTCAATTCATCTAATATTTGTAATTGTAGAATTGAATTATTTCAAATCTTTTGACAACTGTCAGTTTGACAAATGAACTAATCAGTAATCAGTCATGTCCACAAGATACATATTTTTGATTAATGATTACTAATCGATTGGTAATCAGACTCTGCTGTGGACACGACCAATAACAATATCAGACGTAAACATAAGTGCGCAAGCTCAATAGAATTATCTCTGATGGTGTTTTCGATATACAAAACGCAACTAGCGTTGTGTTTAGCGGAACCAATCTAAACCTGCCGAACATTCAAACGCACCAATCAGGTATCAGAACTTTAACATTCGGTCATCAAAACACGTTGTGTGTTTCCGTCTCGAAAATACCAAAAAGCAAAAAAAAAGAAGATTTCTACTTTTTTTATACAATATAGACATCCTTTGACATGAGCTCGAACTGAGTGAAGAAAATGTAAAAAGCCGAAAGTTACCAGGCCCTGGTTCCAACATTCGTCTCTTATTTTCACCTGGAAAGTTATTTCAATTATTGTTATGGAAGTTTTAATTTTAAGAATATTTAGTCGAATTCAGTATCTAATATTTACGTCTCTGTATCTTTTTATTTAGAAATAGTACCTACCTACTTTATTTCAACTCACTTCATTTGGTGGAATGGGAAATTGCTCACTGCATAGGATCTCTGATACTATATAATTTCTTGCTGCAAACTACATAACATCAGGCACATTCATATTCAATCTCTACCTCTGGCAAATAATTTACCATAGATAAAATGTATATATACGGGTATTTATTGTACAGTAAAGTTAGGTTATGTTAAAATCACGATTTCGCTAGCTGTCAGTTGTCCCGCGAAAATTTTCTGCTAACCTGCTAGCTAGCACAGATCTAGCAGTGACTTCTGTGGACACGGCCATTGATTCTATTGGTGCTGGTAATTTTGAAGTTGGTGCCAGAAGTCTTATATTTGTTAGATACGGTCATGGTCATGTAGTTTTATTTGTTCAACTAATGTCTGGATATTTTTATGAACTAATGGTTTCTCTGTATTTACAGGCACATATTATGTCACTATCACCAGAGAAGAGTGAACTTTACTTTATGAATAAATAAATAAAGTCACGACGTTCCATACGCAAATGTGACGCAAATATTCATTGACAGTGATGTAAAGTTTATATAATAGTTCGTTGCCTGAGCTTACAAATTTTGAAATCAGTTTTGATTTTTCTAAAACAATAGAGAGTCACAAACGATTTCCTTATTATATTTGTGTTTCACAAACGATTTCTGATAAATTGAGTACAAAATAGAGAATATAAGGTCTATTTTAAAGACATGTTAATTATTTAACAATCTAATAACTCATTAAATATCGAGTCATAAAAAAACAAACGCGTTACAAACGATCGGTATCAAAAATTTAATAATATATTTTTTTCAAATTCGTGTTGGTTATTCGGTTTATGGTTTCGTATTTTTCACTATAGACATGTACTTACCTACTATCTGTTGAAATAAACGAATTGAATACCGTTTATAACCTATAAGTATTTAAGTAGTATATAGTGTTAGGTATGTTAAAATAATATAATTGTGTATTAGAGCAAGCGGTTTCTTCTTATTGTTTTTCTGCATTTCTATTATTGTTTTAAATCGACAATTGATATCGTCCTTTGAATATAAGGATAACATGAATATAAAATTGCAGCAAATATAACGGTCCAATCATGTACTCCTACTCGTTCAACAGACAAATTTGAAAACAGAACGGAGAGAGAGAGACAGAGTGAGTTTCGAGGCTATTAATTTATAACCATTAAAAATCTATACGCGAAATCGGATGAACTTTGGTCACGTTCAAGGTTAACCAAAGTTGGACCAACCGCATTTGGATAGAAAACTTGTTCGTGACAAATGTACCTAACATTCAAAAGTGTGAAATAAATATTTTTATAAAAAAATTAGAGTTATCATTTGATACACTGAAATGTATAGAATAAAATTCTGTTGGTGCTGGTAGATACTTGTGAAGTTGATGCCAAAAGTTTTCAACTGCACAACTTCCAAGTACCAGCACCAATAATAGATTTAATATTATCAAAGTCTATCTAGGTTGACTTTGATATTATTTTGTACATTTCAGTGCACCAACTGATAATGTCGGTAATTTTTTTGTAAAAAATGTTTATTTTGATTCTCCTTGAATACTTGTTTCGTAATTGCATTCTTATGTAAGTTCTCTGTAGCACATATGATTTTATTACTTCTTCCGGTAAATGTGGATAGATTACTTTTTCCAATATTAGTCATTTTCTTCACAATATTCTTGGTTTTTTGAAATGGAATGGTTTTATTGAAAGGTCTAAGAGCTTCGCGCCTGTCGCCCGTTCACCTATTGTGATTTGTCACTTTTTATTACATTCAGATTAGAAGTATGTATGTACATCATAAGCAAAAACATTAATCAGACAAAAGTGCCAGTCGAACGCCGAAGCCCAGCCTAGATACCATAGATATGGTAGATTCCTTAGATAAACTATTTATATACGGAGATAGATACGCAATCGCTGAGCCCGGGTCTACCGGCTACGTCACAGGTTGCTTCCCGCACCGAACGCTTCTCTCGCCCTAGTACCCAGGATTACAACAACCGTTTCTCTCAACAGACCGTGTGCTACGCTCGTTTTTGTTTCTGATTTTCTCCCGACGCGAGAAATTGCTGTTCCCTTTTTCGCCGCTTAAATGGGCGGTGGCGCTAGTTGCGCACGCTTCAGCCAGTTTGTCATAAAGTATTCTTTCTATTAATCGACAAGATTCTATTAACATTACCATTGAATCTTGTCGATATTAACTATTAACCTCTGATTCCACAGACTGACTGTTATCAACTGACTGTTTAAGACTCACTGACTTCATAAGACTGACTGTGTCCCGTGATCGACACGGCTATATATACCTGAATAATGACATGACATTCATCAAGAATGTTCTATGATTATCTGGACGCACATAATTAATGTTCTAGATCCTTGTCAAACTGACAATAGTATGACAAATTGTACCTCACAAATTGTTTGTGGAAGGATCGAGAATAAATCTACTATAATTCTAGAACTACTTAATGGAATATAAAAGCAACAACTATATCAAACAAGGTAGTAGAATAAATAGCTAATAAACAAATATTAACCATAAGTACATGAATACCTATCCACGTTACACTGCCCCCTTCTTAGATTTGATCGTCCCGATCAAACATCATCCTAATGCATTCTTCAATCTTGTCTGGGGGAGCTCCTTGTATCCTGTGGTCCCAATCCTCGCTCTCGCCTCCCGAGGAAGACAGGTTACTTAATGGTACTTGTGATTCTCTTCTTCGGTCAACAGAATGTTTCACAAGTAACTATAGTACAACTAACTCCTTCTATAGATGAACATCTTCGAATAGGTGATCTGCTTCTACACAAGCTAACACTATACCTTGTTGCCATACAACCTTCACCACTACGTGATGTTGAATTACGATCATGCGATCTAAGTATGTGGCAAAAGGACCTGCAATTTATGACAGAATATTTCATCACATCCAGTATTGCGTCGACGGCAGCGACTGTGCCTGCAGATTCGTCTGCGGTGATTACACTTGCTCCTTTCTTGCAGACTGCTGCGCCTCGTACCTTGGTCGTTGCGTAGGCTCATGCGGCTTCTTCAATGGCGGCCGTAGCATCTTCTACCTCCTGGACCTCTGAGTAGAGTACCGCAAGGTAAAATGTATTTCTTACGACCGCTGTTGCCTACACATTGCCTGATACTTCTTCGAGTTCTGGATGTACTGCGCCTTTTAAAAGGACTTTTTCTTCTACTGTTTGAACACTCTCCACAGATATTCTCTCCTTCGACTTGGGGACGACATCTTCCCTCTTAACATCAGGCTCGCTATTTAAGCTGTCCTTGTTGGAGCAATAATGATGTTTCTGTTGGATGCTGTTTTCTGTCTTATATTGTTGTCTAATTATAGCCTGTTCTTCATACTCTTGTCTAATTTTTGCCAGTTCCTCTTCTAATTCTTGTCTAATTCTTGCCTGTTCTTCATCATGTTCCTGTCTAATTCTTGCCTGTTCTTCTTCATATTCTTGTCTAATTCCTTCCTGTCCTTCTTTATCTTGCCTAATTTTGGTTCATCTTTTTTTATATTCTTGCATAATTCTTGCATGTTGTTCCTTACTGTCGAGTCTAATTCTTACCCATTCTTCTTTTTCTTCATGTCTTTTTCTTGTCCATTCTTCTTTTTCTTTTTGTCTTTTTCTTTCCCATTCTTCTTTTTCTTGTTGTATTTTTCTTTCTTGCTATTGTCTGCTTCTTTCTTGATTTTCTAGAATTTGACTTATTTTTGTTTGATATTCCTTTCTAATTCTTTCTCGTTCTTCTTTTTCTTGTTGTCTACTTCTTTCTTGAATTTCTAGAATTTGTGTTATTTTTGCTTATTGTTCTTGTTTACTTCTTTCTTAATTTTCTAGGAACTTTATTATTTCTGCAAAATTTGCCATTTCGTCGTAATCTTTCGATCTATTCACCATATATTCTCAGCAAAATGCAAAGATCCCTTTTTCTGACACCAATTGTAACGTTCAACCCTGTGCTAAACGTTGTGGGGTGAGTTCACTTGCATATTACTCAAAATTCGCAGATTGCTCCCAATGGTTTCTTTTCAAACACTCTGTACACGAGCTTCTATTATGGTACAACTGTCACCACTTGTTACCTTGACAAACTATACTGTCACTGTCTTCACCGACAGAACTACTATTAACCACTGATTCCACAGACTGACTGTCTAAAACACACTGACTTCATAAGACTGACTCTGTCCCGTGATCGACACGGCTTTATATACCTGAATCATGACATGACATTCATCAAGAATGTTCTATGATTATCTAGACGCACATAACTAATGTTCTAGATCCTTGTCAAACTGACAATAGTATGACAAATTGTACCTCACAAATTGTTTCTGGAAGGATCGAGAATAAATCTACTATAATTCTAGAACTACATAATGGAATATACAAGCAATAACTATAGCAAACAAGGTAGTAGAATAAATAGCTAATAAAAAAATATCAACCGTAAGTACATGAATACCTATCTACAATACGTAGGTATATTTATGATATAATGCAGAAATTATTTTTTTCAGATATCGATTCCCATTTATTGATATTGATCGTCGAAGGGAATGGGTCGGAACGAGCTCTTCAGAATTTGAAAATATGGACCTCAGAAACTATTATATTTGTCAAATCTATTTACATCCAGACTTATTGCTCAAGTAAAATTGAATAAGTTCGCATTTCCGACATTACATTTGCCCTGTAAGTCTTTTATCTACCTGCAATATAGATTATTTGTGCTATGAATATTTGTCATTTTATATAAATATTTATAAGAAACTAATATTTTCAAGATAGATACTCTATAATCTCTTTATTACTATGGCCAGTCCAACTCACGTTATTATTCGCCTTTTGGTATAAATTAATTCAAATGTGTACAAGTGACGGAGTTCCGATCACCTTAGTCTCCGACAATGGAACCAATTTCCTATCAGAAGAATTTTCAAAACTTTTACAAGAAAGTGGCGTGAAGTACCATAAGAAAACAGCACCATACGTCCAGATAGTCAAAGATGCTTTAAAAACGATGGGCACCACACCCGGCTCCCTACAACAAAACATCAACGTGTTCCTCAGACAGTACAGACAAGTACCACACGCAACAACAGGAGAGTCACCTGTATTCCTGTTTTTAGGCCGTAACCTGCGCACCAGCCTCGATCTTATCAAGCCCAAAGACATATCCACGAAAATCTCTGAAAAACAACGAGTTACATTTGATCCTACGTTCCGAATGTTTTCTCCAGGACAATTATTTTTTATCTTATCAGGCAATCCTTGCATGGACAAATGGATACCTGGCACAATTGTAACCAGGCTCCGTGACCTACACTACGAGATTGACTTCTGTAACAAGCAGTTCAAACGTCACATCGATCAAATTCTCCGCCGGACTCAGCACCTAAGAACGAATCCCCTGTAACACACACGAGGGAAAACATAAACCCTGCCATCCATCGCACAACCATCTCAAGTCAAACTTAAACCAGAAACAGAGACGGAAACAAGACAGGCAACAAACCCGACATCAGACATCCCTCGAGCACCCAAGCAGAACACACCACGACGATCGTTAAGACTGCGGAAACTTCTGGTCATCTTCTCACCAGACCAGAAATCATGTGAGGGAAAGAAATTTTGTTTTTTTTTGTTTATAATATTATTTTTATTATCAAGTTTTCATGTTTGTCAGTTGTGACAGTTTTTTTAATGAATAATAAATATTGTATCACCTATTGTAAAATTACTAAACTTTTAAGAAGAAAAGATCAAAATACAACAAAAGGTAAGTTACAGCAAATAATTATCAAAACAACATAATATTTCAAACGTCCGTTTTAGGCACCGAAACTGCTTATTGAATTGAATTGAATTGAATAGGCGTATTGAGAGTTTAGAATCAATATGTATGATCGAGTATGTTGCAGCTTTTCAACCCACCAATAGTGATATGCGTGCATTCGAAGGCTAAATAAAGTTTAAAAATTATCGTGAGTCTATAAAAGGATTGCAAGACTGCGTAAAATTTTACCTGAATGGACTTGTATTCGAGGATTTTTTTTTAAGTGGAAACGCCATAACAGCGACGACCGACCTTTTCATTCTATGAAATATTTTTAGGGGAAGGGAGGGGATATTGATATTGTTAAATACTGTAACAGGAATTTATATTAAAACTGGGTTCGATTTATTTTCACTTATTTATTTATACCAATAACTACTCGTCTATAACACATTTATATTTGCACTATATTTCTTGGACTGTAACGACTTTCTACTGTCTATGTGTTCTATCACTAACTGTTACTGACCGTGCTCTATGACAAACTAAAACTAACTTCCCTGGTCCGTTTGTTTATATTCACTTAACCTCCTATCTCGAAGCTTCTCGTCTAGAATAGACCAAATCAGTAGATTCTCCATGTTTCTGGATTCCCAGGATGTTATTACCAACATTCTCCTTCAAGAGCAATCGAGACGCTTCCAGGGCTCCATATATTTGTGTAATAGTGTGTGTGTGTGTGAGTGTCTATTATTTGGGTGAGTTCTCACGTTACACTGCCCCCTCCTTAACATCTGATCGTCCCGATCAGAATCATCCTTGGTAGTACCTTGCTGCATTTCTGTTCTATGGCGGAATCTGCACTTGGTTCCTGCCAGGCAAACACCCTTGTTGAAAAAGTAACAGTCTATCGTCTTTCCTGAGTGCACTCCTTTTGGATTGAAGCAACACACGGTAATTTGCACGCCAGCGTCTTGGAATATGTATTCGATCATGCTCCTTACAATTTTCCAATCTAGCCCGTCCAACCCACAGCCTATTTTCGGAAGACCCAACTTCTTGATGTCATAATTCCTGACTTCATTCCTTAGGCTCTTCAGTGCATGCCAGATGTCCTTGTAAGTGGGTTTTCCTCTAGACATCTTCTTCGTAATCAAATAGAAGAGGTTCCGATTACCATCTGCTAGTCGCAGAACTTTTCCTACACTTGGTCGTTGGGCTGACAATTCATCCGGTCTTCCAAACTTCCTTTTAAACACAAGAGCAATTCCTCGGCCCATACGTAGATCCTCTGCTACACAATGGGCAATAAAAACGTCGGCTGGTAGCTTGAAAAGGTCTTGTTGAACTTTAACTGTCACATCGAGCCTGACCTTCTTCCGATCTGCGTAGTTGGACATGAAGTCGTTGAAACTGACATTTCGCTCCTCAACGTTCTTTTCTTGAAGAGCCACTCGTGCTTCTTCCTGGTTGTTCGATCCAGCATATGGTGCGAGTCGGTTTATGTGCACCACTCTAGATTTTCCCCTTGGTAAGTTTCGGATATGATATTTATACTCTTCATAATTTCATATGGCCCTTCCTATTGCTTTTGGAGTTTGGGACAAAGGCCTCGACGTCGTTGGGGATTATACAGCCAAACAAGGTCTCCCACGTTGAAGACTCCATCAGCTGATCGAATATTGTAGTGGTGCTTCATTCGATCACTGGCAAGCTGGATGTTCTGTCTGGCTAACTTATAGACTTTATCCATTCTGGCTCTCAATTGGTCGACATATCCTTCTCCTGCGATACTGTTCACTGTAGGTCTACGGCCAAATTCCAGGTCACAGGGTAGGCGTAACTCACGCCCCAGACTCTCATTTGCACGTTGCACCAGAGTTCGCAATTGTGCCTTGTATACTTGCTGAAGATGACTGTCTCCATACCGATTCTCCAATTTAGAAAGCAAGACATGGTAGTTTGCTTGGCCAGCTGGAATAGACCTTAGGATGTCTGCTGCATCACCTCGTAAAGCAGCAGTTAACGAAACAGCTTTCTGCTCTTCGGTCCACTGGTTAGCCATTGCCACTGCTTCAAACTGCTTTAGATATGTTGACCAGGAGCACTTTCCATCAAAGTTTGGCTGCTTAACCCTCATACTACCTACGGCTAAGTCATCTTCGCCTTTGAGTGTCTGGCTCCCACTGCAGTTACCATTCTTAACTGACATTTCCAGTGTCTTGATTTTTTGTTGCAGTAGCTCCATGTTCTTCTCTATCGTGACAAAGTTTTCGTCAACTATTCTTGAAATTTCTTCGAATTTCTTGTCACTATATCTACCAGCTTCCTCGATAGTTCTGGTCACCTCCTCAAACCTCGCATCACTTTTTCTGGCAACATCTTTAATTTCATCTTGAAGAGTTCTAGAATCTTCTTCAAACTTTTTCGAGACTTCATCGAATTTCTCATTATTATTTCTAGAAATTTCTTCAAACTTGTTCGAGACTTCATCGAATTTCACCCCAAATGTCCTGGTTACTTCATCGAATCTTTCGTTATTATTTCTAGAAATTTCTTGGAATTTTTCATTATTATTTCTAGAAATTTCTTCAAAATTTTCGAAAACAGTTCTTCCGGACAGTGGAACTCGAACATATCAGGATCTTCTCCATTATCTATCAGAGTGTCCCTTAATCGTTTCTGGAGGGTCACTCTATTGCCGGAATCATCACAATCCCGCTCCACCAACTGTTCTTTGAGTTTTTTCACGGTTAACTGCACTAATTTCATTTTTAATTGTCTTTATTAATAGAGTCAATTAGGCAATACTGTTTTTTAAGTCTTCGACACGAAAACGAACAAAATTCTTCACACAAACACGAGAAAAACGTCTTCACATTCACACGAAAACAAACGAAAAGTCTTCACCCGGAAACGAACTAAAGATGCTTCACACTAACACAAAAACGAAAAAAAAAGTCTTTACACCAACACGAAAACGAACAAAAGAGCCTTAAACTTAAATCTAACAAAAGTCTCAAAAACACTCAAATCTGCACGAAAACGCAGTTTCTTAAAGTCTGTCCAATTTTATAATCACTCACTGACCCCACACCTGACACCAATGTAACGGGAATTTATATTAAAACTGGGTTCGATTTATTTTCACTTATTTATTTATACCGATAACTACTGGTCTATATACACATTTATATTCACACTATATTTCATGGACTATAACGACTTTCTACTGTCTATGTGTTCTATCACTTACTGTTACTGACCGTGCTCTATGACAAACTAAAACTAACTTCCCTGGTTTTCACTTCCGTGTCAACCTCGGTAGAGTCCACTTCGGGTCTGAAGGAAATCAAAAATTTCCGTACGGGAAGTACACGCTGGTAGAGGACGTGAGTGCTGGGCCCCCGAGGTGGACAGGGAAGTCTCGGCCGTGACAATCGAGCGTAGTTCGGGGTGTGCACGCGAAAAGAGGTCGATTTCTATTTAACTTTTGAGGTTAGAAGCACGTGGCAGCGTGGTCTGGAGGAGACAAGAGGGAAAACCTCGCGGATAACCTCAGGAGCGTGACAGAGAAGGTTATACTCGGATCGAAGCACATTGCTGGACTCACCTTGACACGTGCATTGAAGAATAATTATATTTAGTATAAGTAATTAGAAAAGCACAAGTTCGTGGTTTCCGGTATGGTCTAGAGCCAGTCAACACCGAGACCACATTCCAAATTGAGCTGGCAATTGCCTAGTAGCCTAGTAGCAGAGCCATAAACAAGCAAGCAAGCAAGCAACTTCCCTGGTCCGTTTGTTTATATTCACTTAACCTCCTATCTCGACGCTTCTCGTCTAGAATAGACCAAATCAGTAGATTCTCCATGTTTCTGGATTCCCAGGATGTTATTACCAACATTCCCCTTCAAGAGCAATCGAGACGCTTCCAGGGCTCCAGATATTTGTGTAATAGTGTGTGTGTGTGTGAATGTCTATTATTTGGGTGAGTTCTCACGTTACAATACTTAACATATTAACAGTTTTCTATGAAATGTTGTGACATGAAGATATACGTTGCGAAAATATAACATTTCGATGAAGGCGATCAATAATAATAATAATAATAAAGTTTATTCATGTAAAATAAAAAAGAAAATAAAATGCATACATAAATACCAATAAATTATTACAAATGTGAATAAGAAATCAGTTTAATTTGGCAGATTTATCTAACGCAAGTTTTATAGAACTGTTTAGAATCGATAAAATGATGACGTTTATGTCCGATCTTGACAGCATATCTAAAAAATATGTATCGTTCGGGCATTTCTATTGAAATGAAAATACAAGGGGCATAAAATTGTATGCTACAGGTTCAAATCATAGGGCGATCGGAGTAGATTGTACATAGTATACAGTATTTAAATCTTTCTCGTTAATGTAACATGTAAATAGAAAAATGTTTCAACCACACCATAGGCCCATACCATCGACATGGGGTATTATGTCTATGGTCCTTACTCTTTACCATGTCCTTACTCAATAACTTAAAAGCTGATGTAGTAAGTATGTAAAACAGAGACAGAAAGATTACTGTAACCCTACTTTTTAGCTCTGGATCTATCGAATGCGTGAATGGATGAAAATCGCTAAAACGTCCATTCGGTACGTAACGTCCCGATAAAAAATATCATAACCTGAAATACAATTAAAAATACATCAATTGGTATCAAAAGTTTTTCAATATACAAGAGTTCATCGGCTGGCGAAGTGCTGGTCGGATCATGAATGATTTTTTGTTTGTTATGTAACTATGTCGGTGTCAGTATAACGTCTATGTCAGATTTACAGTATTCCTGCATAGACCTTGCACCTGCCAGCACTACGCCACCAACACACAGATTAAATATTTATACAGATGCGACACTAAGCGTCGACACGTTTGATGTTCAATGATTCTGTCTGGTGACCTTGGCACTTTAAATCCAGGGGTCCGATTTTCAAACTTGTTCGAATTCATTCGTGAACGAATATTTCTCAATTTTCGTGTGAAACTCTCATGATTGTATTTTTGAGCGTGCGAATAAGTTTCGTGCACGAAATATTTCGTTCAATATGCTTCGGATGGCTATTAGTAGGCGAAAACTGAATTTCGTCTACGAAAGAGGTAAAAAATGGCGAACATGAAAGATTTTGTGCAATTTAACGACTTAAACTAACTAGAAAAGGCAGATTTTTTTGCGAATGAGCCACTTAAGACGTAGACCAATTGGAGAGTTATAATGACTATCACTTTTTAAAATTGTATAGACTTACAAAGCCCTTAGCATCGGAGCATAAATATTATTGATCCTCAACTTAATAATCTTTATCTACGTTGTTTAAATCAGAATTGTACTGAGAGAAGTAACTAAAAAGGGGAAAGTA
Source organism: Crioceris asparagi (assembly GCA_958507055.1). NCBI lineage: Eukaryota > Metazoa > Arthropoda > Insecta > Coleoptera > Chrysomelidae > Crioceris > Crioceris asparagi. The sequence continues at coordinate 53,848,700 of OY293826.1, read as the reverse complement.
AGAAAAACCCACAAATAAAACATAATCTTGGTTTATTAAATTCATAGACTAATAAAAAGAAATAAATTCAAATGTTTTTATTCTGTGCTCGGCACATTGACTCACTACGGCCTTTTTATAAGATTTCACAACGTTGCCACATCAAAACTACTTCGAATGCGAATCTCATTTCGTGTGAGGTTCAAAAATACCAATCTCCTTTTGTACACGAAAATTACTTTCCAAAAACATTAATGTACGAATAAATTCGAACAAGATTGAAAATCGGACCCCAGGTAGGAAGTAGATATAGAGCAAAAATGAAGATAGTTTTGTGTGAAGCTTCATTTTAATTTAATTATCCTAAAAAATACTTATTCCGACTATTTTTTGATTTAGATTACACAAAATTTCTATTGGCAATTTCTATAACATAAAAAAAACTAGGACGTAGGTATATCAAATTTTCTTTATAAATGCAAGATATAAGATATTTAATTTGGCAGATACACTGAATCAAAGTTCCAGTTATGGGAATGAGAACCTATATTTGAGCCTTTGCTCCTCGAAAAATCCTGAGTAGTAGTAGTAAGTGAATATTGAAGAAGGAAGAAGACAGTTTCGATTGTTGCACAATTTTTATTTTATAAGTATATATAAAACATAGAAATACTTAGGTAATAGGGTCGTTGCATGCATTGGATTTTTTATGTTTTATTGCTTTTAAACAAAACAGTTTATACCGCAAACAAGCAATTCACCATTAAAATTATATTCAGACATATTTTAATTATCGAAATTTTAATTTCAATTTGTCCACGTATTTAAAAACGAGATCAAATTCCCGCTTAAAACGTCACACTTCCCGGCTCCAATCATGAACAAGTAGTTTGAGCTGAGAGAGAGGGATATACATGTAATGGCAGATGTTTGATGTTTGTGTTGTTTGGTCAATTTCAATTTTGTATTTCATTTTCCTTTGTGCAAAACACCGGAATTAGGGTAAAATGGAAGAAAATTTTGTGAAAAGATCATCAGAGAATTTACCAAAAGTAGATTTATTTATGGTAACTTCCAAACCCCGACAAAATCTAGAATCAGAAGTTTTAAAGGAAATTGAGGAAAAGAAATCATTGAAGATCGTGCCGTCTGAATTGATATTGAAAAGGGAGTACCCAATATTTGGATCTTCTCCAGATGGCATCACAAATGATTATGTGATAGAAGTAAAATGTCAAAGCAAAAAAGAAACTCGTAACCGTTTTGTGGGCAACAGATTCAAATGCAAATTTTTTTTTGCGAATAAGCCCAAGGGGCTGTTTTGTGTGGCAAGACCAGATTTTGAAAGGAACAGAGAATTGTCTGTATATGAAGTAGTTTTTAATAAAGAAAATTGCGCTGATCTTTAGAACGAGTTAACTATATAAAACATTATGTTAATCTTAGAAGGTACTAGTAAAAATCTGTTTGCTTTTTATTATACTTTATTGTTTTGTATTTCATCTTTTACAATATGTAGGTATATACATATATATTTATTAAACAATAAAAATGTAGCTGTTGTAAAATATCGGCTTTGCATTGGTACTATTTTAATAAAGGTCCATGTAAATTAATAATTGCACAAAATATAATAAGTTTATGGTCCATAAAATAAAGAATATCATGATTGACACTCGCATGCGGTTGACAAATATTAAATTCTCTAATTCTTCGTATAACTCTCTCAATATATATTCGAAGATATGCAATTTTTCTGTTCATATGTGCTTTTGTAAGTTCACTTACACTGGGTAGCCTGAGCAATTTACATCCTATTTGAACTAAAGAAGCATCTTTGTGCTTAAAGCTCCGATCAGCCATCACGCATGTACCACTACGCAACACTTTATAATAGACACTTGCTTTGCAAATTTATTTGCATGATATGCTTCCACCGTAACCACCAACCAACCAAACCAACCAAATTTACGATCCCGCTTGGTGTTGACGAAACCAAATATAAAACGAAAGTTTGATCTCACAACGTGTTGACAACTAATTGTTAATTTTTTTAATAAGGTTTCAGAATCATTAATAAAAAAATATGTGCAATGACCGAATTGGTATTGTTACGTGGGTACGTGGGTAGTTTATCATGTACTTACTGCTATTATTTCTTTTAGTTTGTATTTGTTCTGATTCCTTGTTTACAATAGTTATTGCTTGTATATTTCATTAAGTAGTTCCAGAATAAGTGTGGATTGAATTGAATAGCAAGTAAAAGTTGAACTTCTTATTTTGCAATGGGAGTGTTCATGCAGCCAAGTAACAATTATTAATTATCGAATAACAAGTATAAGTTGACCGACTTTTTGTTCTGATTCTAGTGATACCGAGTAATGATGTTAATTTCTTAAATAGTTCCGATTCGAACTGTCTTCCTTGATCTGTAGTAATTTTTGCAGGAACTCCGAATCGTGCTACCCAGTGCTTATAAAATGCTACAGCAATTGTAGGAGCTTCTATATTGCTGAGTGGAACTACTTCAGGCCAATGTGTGTTCCTATCTATCATAGTAAGGCAATACTTTTTACCATTTGATGGAGGTAATGGTCCAATTAAATCTATGTGGACATGTTCTAATCGTCTTGAAAAACCGTAGGTGCCTCGTGGAGTGATGGTATGCCTATTGATCTTTGAAGTCTGGCAGGGAACACAACATCTAGACCGATTTCCTATATCCTTGTTCATGTTTGGCCAGAAATAACGTTTGTTAATAAGACATCTTGAAGCTCTAATACCAGGATGACTTAAATTATGGAATTTTTGGAAGGTTGGTAGTCTAAATTGTTTTAGTAAATATGGCCTCGTTGAATTTGTTGATGTTTCACACCATAGACATATTTCTGTACCTGGTATTGTTATTTTCTGAAGCTTAATATTTTTCCGTTGATTTAATTGTTTGATTATTTTATCATCTTCCTTTTGTGCTTTAGCCAACAGATGAAGGTTCTCAGGGAGACATATTTCAGGTAATCTTGATAATGTGTCTGCCACTAGATTATCTTCACCAGGTTGATAAATTATTTTGGATGTAAATTGTGAGATAAAATTTAGCTGACGTAGACGTCGTGGGCAGACTGATTTAGAGTTTTGTATTAATGCGTGGGTTAGCGGTTTATGGTCAGTATATACACTGAATTCTCTTCCTTCAATAAGTGGACGAAAATATTTGATCGCTTCGTAGATTGCCAAAAGTTCTCTATCATATGTAGAATAATTAACCTGAGCCTTATTAAATGCTCTGGAGAAAAATCCTAGAGGTTGTTGTTTTCCGTTTACTAGTTGTTAAAGGACCGCTCCCATTCCAGTATTGCTTGCATCAGTTGCCAATGATAATGGCATGTCAGGTGCTGGATGTGATAACTTTGTAGCATTGATTAGTGCTTTCTTGGTTTCTTCATAGGCTTCATATATTTGCTTGCTCTGTCCAAACTATGAGTGATTTATCTCTTTTCTTGGCGCCGGCCAAAAATTCATTCAAATGTTTCTGAACTGTCACTGCGTTTGGTAATTTTTTTCTATAGAAGTTAACCATACCCAAGAAATGTCTTAATTCAGACTTATTAGTTGGCTTCTTAGAATTTATTATTGCCTTGATTTTATCGTCTAAAGGAGTGATACCATCTGGGGAAATATTATAACCGAGGAATTGAACTGAAGATTGTCCTAGGTTGCATTTAGCTAAATTTAGGGTCAATCTTTTATCATTTAGACATTTGAGTACTTCATTTAAATGCTCCTCATGTTATTGTTTGCTACGTGAAGCCCGAATGGCGTAATTATTGCTGTTTTCTGAATATCCTTTCGGCTATTGGAATATGAAAATAAGCCTTATTAATGTCCAAGGTTGAATATACCTTTGTGCCAAATAGTTTATTAGTGAAATCATGAAGGTTAGGCACTCCGTATCTATCTGATTTGGTGCGAGAGTTTAATAACCGGTAATCTCCGCATGGTCTAAGGTTACCATCTTTTTTAGTTACCACATGTAATGGACTGGTCCAAGGACTCTTTGATGGTCTACAAATTCCTGCTTCCATCATTCGGCGAAATTCTTCTTTAACAGCTGCATATTTGTTTAAGGCAGTCTTGCTCTGCAACTTATTGGAGCTCCATCTGTTTCAATATAATGCTTAATTGCAGAATCTGACGGTTTGCCAATGACTGTCGGTCTAGTTATATCAGGATACTTCTTTAGTATTTCTTGATAATTATTTCCTTTGGGAATAGTATCTAGTTTTTCGGCATAAATCGAACTGACACGACCAATGACTCTCAGTTTAGTAACTTGATCAATCAATTGTCGATGTCTAATATCCACCAAAAGATTATGGTGCTATAAAAAAATCTGCCTCTATTATTGGATGTGATACATTTGCTATCACAAAATCCCATGGATAAGGTCTCCTTGTTCCAAAATTTAATTCTCTATGTTCAATTCCATAGGTGGGTATTGGAGAACCATTGGCAGTATATAGATTATAATTTGTGTTTGGTTTCCGTTTACTGCATTTATTTGGTAATATGGAAATTGAAGCGCCAGAATCTATAAGGTAATTTTCACCAGTATCTCGATCAGTAATAAATAATCTGTGAGCTGACATTGCGGCGGTGGACATCGTATTATCCGTTGATTTGTCCACCGCCGAGGTTAGTTTTCCTGATTCGATTTGGATTTATTTGCGTTCCAATTACATGGTTGGACGCATTTGGTTGCTTTTTCTTTAAATCTATAATGATAGTAGCAATAAGGCTTTCTTCCTCGTGAAGCAGTTTGGGATCTGGACCCTTTTCTACCTCTATCACGAGATCTATGTTTAAGTTCTTCTATTTCATGTTTTAGGTTCTGCAGTTGATTAATAATTTCTTTCATCCCATCGGAGGAAGAAGAAGAAGAAGTAGCTGCTGAAGGATTTTGATAATGGGTTTCCAAAATTTTATCGGCGATATTTGCCATTTGTTCTAAATCATCGCTAGTGAAAGCAGCTAGAATGGCCCTAACTCGCTGAGGTAACGCTCTAAGCCATACTGTTTTAATAATTTGTTTTGATGCGTTATTGCCAGCCCGATTTTGCTTTGTTCGAAGGAGCTGTGAGGGTTTTGAATCACCTAATTGTGTTTCCTCCAACAGTGTTAATATTTTCTTCTCCTGGCTCTGACTAAATATAGCTGTCAAACGTTCCTTTAGAGCGTCGTATGGGTTGTCACCTGGTTCTTTAATCAATCCTGAGACTTGGCTCAGTATTTTATAACGTAGTCCCCTTCAGAGTCCATGCCTCCATCTCATAGTATAGTATAGATAGCACATAGCATCTCATCAGTCGTATTTTTAGCTGAAGGTTTAGATCTCGACTGCAGAAAAGTTTCTTCATTCTTACAAATGTTCTTCTGGCCTGTTCTATTCTGATTCGTATTTCTTCATTATTTTCATTAACGGTTGTGCCTAGGTATGTGTATTCTCTTACTCTTTCAATAGGGTGATTATTTGCATATATCCTACGAATGTCCTGAGGTGTTTTTGTTATCAGCATATATTTTGTTTTGCTTATGTTCAGTGATAGTCCATATTTTTCACTAGCTGTGATTATTCTATTAACTAGCGTCTGTAGATCTTCATGTGTTTCAGCTACAATAACTTTGTCGTCTGCATATCTCAGATTATTAAGTGTCACGCCGTTAATTTTAATGCCTATGTCCTAGTCTTCTATTGCCTCATTTACTATATCTTCTGAGTACATATTAAAGAGGATTGGTGAAAGTATACACCCTTGACGTACACTATGTCTGTAATCTATATCAGGAATTTTTAAAACATCATGAGCTAGTCTACAGTTAGTACATTCTTTTTCCAAAGTATTGCAGTTTTCGCTCTTATGATCTTTGTTGCACATTGAACAAACGATAATTGTTTAGCGGCAATGAACGGCTTTATGCCCGTATCTCCAACACTTAAAAGAGCGAAGTACACTTATATATTCGTAAACTGGTACACTTTCCCAATCCAGAAATACTTTTTTTTGATTAATTAAGCATTGAAATACTTTGGATGAGACTTCTAACACGTTATGTAGCCGTTTATTCTTTGGAATACATTTTTTAATTACCTTGATATCCAACTTTTCAATACTTGACAGGCAACTCTGATGCTTTATTCCATATATTAACTCGTCTTAATTATTTATATGTTGTTCTTGTACACCAATTAAGATAACTTTTGGATATATTATTTTTGGAATTTCAAGGGTATATTCCCCGGATAAATCGGTTTCGACTCTCTCCTGAAGATTTTGAAAAGACTCCTTATTATTACACTGCACAATTACACTTCCTTGACCCACAGTCTTTAGTTTATTTACTTCTAGCGATAACTCCGATGGGTTGATTTTTTGCAAGATAGTTTTCTTTGTTTTTTGGCCTGATGATCAATGGAGGAGATGTTGGTTATATTTAACAGCAGCAGACCATTGTTTTCCACTTTTTTGTTCCACAACCGGGCATTCCATTTTTCTTGGAGTATGTACTAGCATATTACAGTAAGATTTTATCAAAGGCTGAACAAAATTACTGTGTGACGCGGCAGGAGTTACTAGCTGTAGTCAAGGCAATAAGACATTTCCACAAATATTTATACGGTCAGACATTTGTTCTACGGACCGATCACGCATCACTTAAATGGCTGTTCCAGTTCAAGAGCCCAGAAGGCCAGATAGCGCGCTGGCTCCAACAACTTCAAGAATATGACTTCAAAATTGAACATTGTCCTGGTCAATGACCTATTAACAGAGATAGACAGAACATTTCATTGATAAAATACGTTTTGTTTGTTGACAACATCTTTGTGGGGGGTGAGCTGTGGAAGCGATCTGAAGGGGGGCTATAACAGTTTTAACTAACGCCCGCTACAGGCGGAGTATGTTTCGCTGCATGTTTCCTTGATGGGAGCTAGGATTTGTACTGTGCATGCTTCTGTGTAAGAAAACATCGCATGCACGGTTGGTTGCTTGAAATCGTGCATGATTTGATGATAGAACCGGTGCTATTTTCGGTGATTGTTTTCACGCCTCATGCCTTGTTCATTTGCAAATAATTCTTCCACGGAGAAGAATTGCACAAGTACTGCAAGAGATTCATTGTAGAGCAAGTGGTGGCCATTTAGGTATCAGTAAAACTTTATCGAAGGTCAGAGAGAGGTTCTACTGGTTAGGAAGCCGTGCTGATGTAGAGGACTGGTGTCGCCGATGCGATACCTGCTTTACCAGTAAAGGCAGCAGTACAATGTGGGTGCCCCATTTGAGCAAATAGCCATCGATATTACGGGGCCATTTCCAATAAACAGCCCTGGAAGTAAATATCTCTTGGTCATCATGGATTATTTCAGTAAATGGCCAGAGGTAGTCGCAATTTCAAATCAGGAGGCAAAAACAGTGACCGATGCCCTAATTGAACATTGGATAAGTCGGTTTGGTGTGCCGTTAGAGATTCATTTGGACCAAGGTCGAAATTTTGAATCGGAAATCTTTCAGAGTGTGTGTAACCTAATAGGAATTAAGAACACTCGTACAACTCCACTGCATCCACAATCCGATGGAATGGTAGAGAGATTTAACAGAACACTAAGAAATAATTTGAGGTCAGCAATCAATGAACACCAAACAAACTGGGATAAGTGTATACCGCTCTTCTAGTAGAAGATCCGAACCTAAATTGACCTTCACCGAACTGATAATAGAATAAAACTTATTTTATAATAAAGTGTGTTATCAAAAAAAGACCTGGACAAAATATTTTTAATTATTTAAAAAAATATATTTTTCATTAAATGTTGCAACATCAAGATAATAAGAAAATTTTATACTGGACTTGGAAAGTATAAACATACAGAATGTGCAGACGTAGGGTTGTCTATAATTTACCTGGACAAACTACTAGGCTGCAAGGTATAAACAGGTATGTCGATGCCAGTTACATTCACATGTTGTGATAATAGAAAAAAATTGAGTCAGCATAAGCGCTGTTTTATTGCGAACACGTTGATATAGGGTTGTCTGCAAAAAATTTGGTTTGCTAATTTTAAAGATTTAAATTTCAACGCGTGTGGAAATGAGTGACAGAGACATCCCAGGTAAGTATACTGTGTAATAATAAATGACCGAACATTGCATTTGTCTGATTCTGTATGTGCGAAGTTAAATTCTGTAAACTACGGTATTTAGATGGATAGATAGATTTTAAAATCAACAGGTTTTATCGGGGATCAAACTCCTTTGAAAATCCAATTATTGAAATTGAAGGTAATGAGAAAGAACCTAATGAATCCGATCTATTCGAGGGTCATAATTTTACTTCTGATGAATCAGATATGGAAAAGAAAATATTTATTAAAATTGATTTTTCTTAATATTATTTTTGTACTTTTGCTGTTCTGTAATAAAAATTTTAAATATAATACAAGACCTTAAGTATATCTTTTTTGTTATTTTTTATTTGAATTTCCGGTAGTCCACTTTGTTTCTCTTTCATTTTTTTTAGAAATAGCAAAAAAAATTCAAAGTAAGTAATTGATATTGTAACGTTTAACCCTGTGCTAAACGTTGTGGGGTGAGTTCACTTGCGTAACACTCAAAATTCGCAGATTGCTTCCAATGATTTATTTTCAAACACACTGTACACGGTTTTCTTTTGTAATACAACTGTCACTACTTATCACTTTGACTATCGCGTTCCAACTACTTTCGAGTTATGTCTCCAATTGACTGATACAATAAACTGACTGTGTCCCATGATCGTCACAGCTTTATATATCTGAATCATGATATGACATTCATCGAGGATGTTCTATGATTATCTAGACGAACATAATTAATGTTCTAGATCCTTGTCAAGGTGACAATAGCACGACAAATTGTACCTCACATACAGTTTCTGGAAGGATCGAGAACAAATCTACTACAATTCCAGAACTACACAATGAAATACACAAGCAACACTACTGCAAACAAGGTAGCAGAATGAATACAAACTAAAAGAAATAATAACAGTAAGTACATGATAAACTACCCACGTAACAATATTTTCATTAATTACGTTATGATATTTTGAGTTACAATAACTTATAAGTTAATATATATATATATATATATATATATATATATATATATATATATTGATTTTGTATTCTTGACTGGATTTATAATAAATAAAAAGATGTTCTTGGGGATGCAGTCATATATTCAATAAAATTCTTTGACTGAAGCCGAGCTTTCGAGAATGTTTATTCTCTTCTTCAGGGCAAAAATCGTGAATTTAGAATAAATTAACCAAAAACAGGAAAGATTTCATATCCATCAATTCATTTTTTTGATTTTTGCCCTGAAGAAGAGAATAAACATTCTCGAAAGCTCGGCTTCAGTCAAAGAATTTTATTGAATATATGACTGCATCCCCAAGAACATCTTTTTATTTATATATATATATATATATATATATATATATATATATATATATATATATATATATAATTCACGCAATTTATTAACGAAAACGGCTTCTGCAGTCTTGTATGTGGAAAGAGTAACTCTTGTTTCTAGTCTAGCTTTAGAATCTTTATTGATTCTTCAACAGGATTACTTAAATTATACAAATTATGAAATTACAATGTAAACATGAAAAATATATGGTACTACGAAGTTGATTTAATTAAACATTAAATATTTTGGAATAGAAGTTATCATCAGTAACAATAATCGTACGTATCACTATAACAATGTTTAAAATAAAAAATGTAAATAAATTTAGAGACTAGAAAACTTTTGTAAATTTAAATTGTAATACTGAAATTTTGACATAATATTGAGTTGACAAATTTATTTGATTGAAATCTAAATAGTCATGAAATAGATTCATACAAGGTATTAATAATAATTTCTGTATTATTTTGATTAAATTGCAGTAAATAGGTATACATTATACTTAAGCCATCAATGTCTTTTTTGAATTTAATGTATTAGGTTCTTTTGCTATATGAGACATCTCAAGAAATAATCTTTTCATAAGATTTATTTCCTTATCTAAGATCCTGAGATCGTCAAAATTAATTTTGTGTTTGGATTCTACTTCATGTTTTGCTAGTACAAGTGGATTTTTTTAACCTTATCTCACTTTTGTGTGATGTAATACGGTCTTTCAAGCATCTTCTTGTTTCTCCTATATATTTTTTATTACAACTGCTACAAGGTAAACAATAAATTACATTAGAGTTATTTAATATGTGATCTTTATCTTTCAATTTTGCAAAACAATGATTTGTTTGTTAATATTGTAACGTTTAACCCTGTGCTAAACGTTGTGGGGTGAGTTCACTTGCGTAATACTCAAAATTCGCAGATTGCTTCCAATGATTTATTTCGAATACACTGTACACGGCTTTCTGTTGTAGTACAACTGTCACTATTTGTCACTTTGACATCGCGTTCCAACTACTTTCGACTTATGTCTCCAATTGACTGATACAATAAACTGACTATGTCCCGTGATCGTCACGGCTTTATATATCTGAATCATGATATGACATTCATCGAGAATGTTCTATGATTATCTAGACGAACATAATTAATGTTCTAGATCCTTGTCAAGGTGACAATAGCACGACAAATTGTACCTCACATACAGTTTCTGGAAGGATCGAGAACAAATCTACTACAATTCCAGAACTACGTAATGAAATACACAAGCAACACTACTGCAAACAAGGTAACAGTATGAATACAAGCTAAAAGAAATAATAACAGTAAGTACATGATAAACTACCCACGTAACACTGCCCCCTTCTTAGCTTTGATCGTCCCGATCAAATATCACCTCAGTCCCTTTGTACAGTGAAAGTCTGTCGATATGAACCACTTTCATTTTACTGCGTGGGGATTTCTGAATTCTATAAACCACATCGTTTATCCTCTTGATAACGGTATATGGCCCCTCCCATTGTTTGTCAAACTTTGGAGAACGACCTTTTCGTCTTTGTGGATTGTACAACCACACTTTATCACCAATTTTTAATTGTCCGGTTTCTGCACGAATATCATATCGGGCCTTCATTCGATCACTAGAAATCTTCAACTGTTTTCTAACCAGATTGTGTATTTCCTCGAGTCTTCGTCTCAAACTCTGAATGTAGGCATCTACAGATGTGGGATGTTCGCTTGGTGAACCAAACAAGATGTCAGACGGAAGTTTCAGATTTCTACCAAGAACAATGCCAGCTGGGGATTCTTTGGTCGATTCATGAGTGGAAGATCTATAGGCCAGTAGGAAGAGCGGTATACACTTATCCCAGTTTGTTTGGTGTTCATTGATTGCTGACCTCAAATAATTTTTTAGTGTTCTGTTAAATCTCTCTACCATTCCATCGGATTGTGGATGCAGTGGAGTTGTACGAGTTTTCTTAATCCCCATTAGGTTACACACACTCTGAAAGATTTCCAACTCAAAATTTCGACCTTGGTCCGAGTGAATTTCTAACGGCACACCAAACCGACTTATCCAATGTTCGATTAGGGCATCGGCCACTGTTTTTGCCTCCTGATTTGGAATTGCGACTACCTCTGGACATTTACTGAAATAATCCATGATGACCAAGAGATATTTGTTTCCAGAGCTGCTTATTGGAAATGGCCCCGTAATATCGATGGCTATTCGCTCAAATGGGGCACCCACATTGTACTGCTGCATCTTATGGCGGGTTCTGGTATTTGGGCCTTTACTGGTAAAGCAGGTATCGCATCGCCGACACCAGTCCTCTACGTCAGCACGGCTTCCTAACCAGTAGAACCTCTCTCTAATCTTCGATAACGTTTTATTGATACCTAAATGGCCACCACTTGCTCCACAATGAATCTCTTGCAGTACTTGTGCAATTCTTTTCCGTGGAAGAATTATTTGCAAATGAACAGTCTTACCATCATTACTTTCCCATTTTCTTTTTAAAACGTTATCATCAATTACTAAAGATTCCCAAAGTGACCAGTATCCTTTTATGACAGGAGACAAATCTGATATCTCCTGCCAAGTAGGTCTTGCTCCATCCATTTTCCACCTCATCACTGGTCCAATATCATTATCATCCAGTTGGTCTTGCTTGAGTATTTCCGAACTCCAGTTTGGGTCGCCATTTATCAAAGTTCGTTTGACTTTAATAATTTCTGGTACATTATTTTCAAGTCTTGAACAGTTTTTACAGTCCTCTGCACAAGGCCGTCTTGACAATGCATCAGCGTTTCTGTGGTTAATACCAGGACGATGTTCAATTTTAAAGTCATATTCTTGAAGTTGCTGGAGCCAGCGCGCTATCTGACCTTCTGGGCTCTTGAACTGAAACAGCCATTTAAGTGATGCGTGATCGGTCCGTAGAACAAATGTCTGACCGTATAAATATTTGTGGAAATGTCTTATTGCCTTGACTACAGCTAGTAACTCCTGCCGCGTCACACAGTAATTTTGTTCAGCCTTTGATAAACTCTTACTGTAATATGCTAGTACATACTCCACTCCTTCGATTCTTTGGGACAAAATTGCCCCAATTCCTGTTTTACTGGCATCAGTATCTAGGATAAATTCTCCTTCTCTCTGGGGATAAGCCAGAACAATAGAAGAGCACAAAGCACCTTTCAGATATTCGAAAGCATTCTGACATTCTGGAGTCCAATTCTACGGTCTTTCCTTCTCAGTTAGTCGATGTAATGGACGGGCAATACTAGCAAAATTCTTTACGAATCGTCTGTAATATGAACACAGGCCTAAGAAACTTCGCAGTTCTGTTTTGTTCCTTGGTACAGGCCAATTATGAACCACTTCTGTCTTTTCCGGATCTGTTCTTACACCATTTGCGGATATTATGTGTCCTAAATACTTCACCTCAGTTCTTAGGAAAGCACATTTCTCGGGATTAAGTTTAAGATTTGCTTGTGAGAATCGTTGAAATACCTCTTCTAGATTTTTCAAGTGTTCCTCAAATGTTTCACTGAAAACGATTACATCATCAAGGTATACTAAACATTTCTTTCCAATGAGTCCACGTAGTACTCTTTCCATCAATCTCTCAAAAGTCGCTGGAGCGTTACACAATCCGAATGGCATTACAGTGAATTGCCATAGACCAGTATTGGCAGAAAATGCTGTCTTTTCTTTATCCTCAGGATGCATTTCGACTTGCCAATATCCACTTTTCAAGTCCAATGTAGAAAACCATTTAGCTCCTGAAAACCAATCCAGTGTATCGTCTATTCTAGGAAGAGGATAACTGTCTTTTTTTGTGATTTCATTTAATTTTCTGTAATCAACACAAAACCTAGTCGAGCCATCTTTCTTTGTGACTAAGACAACCGGTGACAACCAAGGACTGTTCGAAGGTTCAATTACCTTTTGTTTCCTCATGTTATCTATAAGTATTGCCATTTCATTTTGTTTTGCTAATGGTACCCTTCTAGGAATTTGTTTTATTGGTTGTTGGTTGCCTGTGTTAATGCGATGTTGTACCATATTAGTTCGTCCTAGATCTGTTTCCGAAAAAGAAAATAGTTCTTTGTATTTCTCCCATAAATCACCAAATTTCGCCTTCTGTTGGTTATGAAGTTGAGAAATGATTCTCTCTTTCAACTCTCTTCCTTTCTGGCACATGGTTTTCCCTTGACTGCTTGAGATTTTGACAGATACTATAGGTTCCGCACAGGCAATTACTTCATTTTTCATTAAAACTCTAGGTTCTTCGGACACATTTAAAACTCTCACCTTAATTGGATGCTCACTTGATGGATTTATTAATGCATTTTCTATAATCATTTCCTTCGGCAGACATTCTGGATTACTTTCCAGTACCAGTGCCTCCTTGCACTTAGAACCTTCTATTTTAACATGGATGAGATTGTCAGACCAAGCAGGAATAACATCAGCTCGCACAATGGTAGAACATGAACCAGTATCAATAACAATATTACAATCCCGACCGCATATTCTTCCTTTCACAACCAAGCTGGATCCTTCATGACTCAGTCGGGAAATTTTGATTTTTAATGATGTTGGGGCTTGGTTGGAGTAAGCCAGTCTTCGCCCGCAAGACTGGCTAACTGGAGTTTTCCTGCACATTGCTATTTTGTGGCTGTGGACAATTCTTCTTTATATGTCCTTCTTGTCCACAATTCCAACACAAAGTTTTAGTTCTTTGTTCATTTGTTTGCCCATCCAATTTTTGTAACATTTTAATAATGTGTTTTATGGAGTTACCATTGCCATACGACTTCTCTTGGGTTGAATTGACCCATCGTGTCTGTCGCAGTCTGAGATGACTTCTGGACGCCTGTTTAGCAGCTTCGTATTCAAGTGCACGTGCAAGGGCATCTTCAATTCTTGTAGGACTACTTAACCGAAGGGCTTGTTGCATTTCAATATCTCTTATACCATCTATGAATGTTTGTACCGTTAGCCTATCAAGAAAGTCTTTTGGTGCTGTAGGATATGCCAGTCGAACGAGCCGGGCAACATCAATTTCATATTGTTGTAATGTTTCTCCAGACCGTTGCTGCTTATTCATTAACTGTGCTTGATAAACTTGTTGTAGATGTTGGTCACCGTAACGCATTTCAAGTTGATCCACTAAAATCTCATATGAAGGTTCGCCGCCAGTTACTGTATTTAAGATTTCCAATGCATCACCACGTAAAGCCAAGATCAATGCAGTGGCCTTCTCTTCATCTGACCAACCACTAGCCAAAGCAGCAGCATCAAATTGCTTTTTATATGTAGACCAAGACTGTTTACCATCGAATTTTGGGGCTTCAATTTTTACTGGATTAACTACACCATTTTGAATTTCATTGGACGATCTTCTCAGAGGCACTTCAAGTTTCGTTTGCAACATCTTTTCTTCTATTAATTGAAATTTTTGATCAAAACTTTCTTGAACTTTTTCTAATTTCTGTTCAACTTCTTCTTGAACTTTCTCTAATTTTTGGTCAACTTTCTCTAATTTCTGGTCAACTTCCTGTTTATCTTCTTGTCGCACTCTTGCTTGTTCTTCTAAGATTTGTCTTATTCTTGTTTCTTGTTCTTCTTTTTCCTGTTGTCTAATTCTTTCTCGTTCTTCTTTTTCTTGTTGTCTAATTCTTTCTTGATTTTCCAGAAATTGATTCATTTTTGTTTGGTCTTCCTGTCTAATTCTTTCTTGATTTTCTAAAAATTTATTCATTTTTGTTTCTTGTTCTTGTCTACTTCTTTCTTGATTTTCTAGAATTTGACTTATTTTTGTTTGGTCTTCCTTTCTAAGTCTTTCTTGTTCTTGTCTAATTCTTTCTTGTTCTTCTTTATTACTTTTCAAGAACTCCATTATTTCTGCAAAATTTGCCATTTCGTCGTAATCTTTGGATCTGGTATTCACCATATATTCTCAGCAAAATGCGAAGATCCCTTTTTCTGACACCAATTGTAACGTTTAACCCTGTGCTAAACGTTGTGGGGTGAGTTCACTTGCGTAATACTCAAAATTAACATAATTAATGTTCTAGATCCTTGTCAAGGTGACAATAGCACGACAAATTGTACCTCACATACAGTTTCTGGAAGGATCGAGAACAAATCTACTACAATTCCAGAACTACATAATGAAATACACAAGCAACACTACTGCAAACAAGGTAACAGAATGAATACAAGCTAAAAGAAATAATAACAGTAAGTACATGATAAACTACCCACGTAACACTATGTTTCTAAAGGCTAGTTTAATATCAATATACTTAGAAAGAGCACTTATTTTTTATTTATATTATTTATATTGCCGTAACAAAGTCCCAAAATATTATTTTGTGTGGGGACTTCAATATTGACTATTTATCGAAAGATTTGAACACTAAATCTCTTATGGATTGTTTCAGTTCGTTTCGACTGAATGTCAATATGCAGGGCCCAACTAGAATTTTCACAAATGCGAATAGTCATACAAGTCGAACCTGTATAGATTATATGGTGACTGCTTTCTCGAATCAAACTTACGACTGTCAATTGATCCAACCCAATATTGCCCATTTATTAACCTTCAGCAAAGAAATATGTGTATTTAACAATAAACAAAATATTATAGCTAGAAAACGACAAGTGAATCGGGGTAATATTAACGAACTCAGAACTAGATTGAGCTATATCAATTGGTTTCCGACTTTGTACGACATGTGCATAAGCGAAGCCTTTTCTTATTTTCTGGAGTCGCTTTATTGGTGCTTTGATGTATCCTGCCCATTAAAACCTGTTATCTCAAAAAAGCCTAAAAATGGTTGTATTTCAGAAGAAATTATCCAAGAGGGAAATTATCTTAGAGAATTTTTCAAATTAACGACAAATTCTGGGAAAGTCGATCCAGAACATAGACAAATATACAAAAATAAGTTAAAGGAACACAAGACTGTAATAAGAAAAGCAAAAACCGTATACTTCTCCAATAAAATAAAAAACGCTCAAAATAAAATAAAAGAGACATGGAACATAATTCACTCTGAGTTAGGAAAAAAGAAAGCATCTTGTGACGGGGATGTCATCACTCTTAAGCACAACTTCAATATTGTTGAAGATCCATATGAGGTAGCGGAATTATTTGCTGATCACTTTTCTAGGGCTGCAGAATCAACATTGGCTGATCACTTCGGTCAAAACCTGACTCTGCCCTGTACCACCAGTTTGTATGTTAATGTCATTCACCCATTTCAGAATGGACCTATAACAGAAACAGAAATAATTGACTCACTAAATATGATGAAAAATAAAAAATCATCTGGTATAGATGAATTTTCTATAATTACTATTAAGAATGTAATAGATTTGATAAAATATCCTCTCACTTACCTTATGAACCAGTCCTATATCCAAGGATATTTTCCCACTGAGTTCAAAAAGGCACTAGTAATTCCCTTATTCAAAAAAGGAGATAAGACAGAGTTAGACAACTATAGACAGATTTCCCTACTCTGCTCACTCTCGAAGTTGTATGAGAAAGTAGTGACTGCTAGGATAATGAGTTATCTAGAAATTAACTATTTGATATGTGGCAACCAGCATGGGTTTAGGAAAAATCATTCTGTGGAAACGGCATCATTCCAATTTCTCAATTTTGTTTACTCGGAAATAGATTCCAACAATTGTGTAATTAGCCTGTTTTTCGATTTGTCAAAGGCATTTGACACGGTGTCATCCGAATTTCTGAATAATAAGTTGAAAATGCTCGCTTTTCCAAACAATGTATTGAATTGGTTGAAATCATATATGTATGGACGTAGTATGACCGTGAGAAACAACATTTTTACGTCAAGTGAGCGTGATGTTAACTTAGGAGTACCGCAAGGGTCAGTCTTAGGACCCCTACTATTCGTGATATTTATCAACGACTTGCCCGAACACGTAACTGATTGTTACATCACCATGTTTGCTGATGACACAACAATTACAGTTGCTAGTCCTGATCCAGATGTTTTATTGACAAATGTCGGCAGAATCATTGATTCATTCACATCTTGGTGTGACAGAAATCAACTGATTTTAAACACAACAAAGTCAGTTTCAATGAAATTTTATAACAGGAAGGATAATATCCCTGGTGTAACAAACGCTATTGATAAAATAGTTATGTCGCAAGATGTAAAATTCTTGGGAACATTTCTAGATGAGAGGTTAGACTGGGATCTACATATCAATAACGTATGCAAGAAACTGAACTCAGCATTCTTTGCAATTAAGCAGATGAAAACATGTGTAGCCAAGGAGAGTTTATTAAGCATTTATTATGCAATGGTATACTCACACATTTCTTTCAACACAATTTCATGGGGATGTGGTAGAGATGTTAGTAGAGTATTTATAGGGCAGAAACGTATAGTAAGATTAATATTTGATCTGGACTATCGAGATAGTTGCAAACCAATATTCATTAGAGAGAAATTGTTAACTGCTCCATCCATCTATATTTTGAAATGTTTGAAATACATTAGAAGCAACTTGAAATCCTTTGATACCAATGCTTCTTTGCATGCTTACAACACACGACATGGTGGTCACCTAAAAATACCAAACCACAAAACCACGAAATTCCAAAATTCTCCTCTCTACAAAGCATTGAGTTTCTACAACAAACTGCCACTGGCAATAAAAAAATCTGAATGTGACAGAATATTTTTTAACAAAATAAAATGTTTGCTGACTGAAAAAAATTACTATTCCTATCAAGAATATTTGGATGATCCAACATTATTGTAAATTATTTTACTTTTAATATGTTACTTGTTCCGTAGTTTCAATTAAATATGTATATTGTGTTGTGCTATCGTCTTATCCGTATGATTTTATTTAAACCTATATTCGTTATTTACTTTATTTATTCTCAATGACCTACAATATGGTTTTATTATATCATTTTATTTATATATTGTATGACTTACCATATGTACACACTGTACCTAAATGGCTAATAAAATTTATTATTATTATTATTATTATTATTATTTTATGACTACTTATATGTATAAACGGGACAGAAAAATATTTGATGAACTGATTATCAGCATTATTATTATGTTCTATAGATGTTCTATTAAAAAGTAAAGACTTGAGTAAATTTCGTGGATATCCGCAAATTATGAATTTATCATATAGAATTTTTAAATTTTGTTCTTTATTAGAAGAATGAGACGTTCTTATTACTCTGTTTTTCATTCCTAGTATCAAGTTGGTTTTTTGTTTTGCCGGATGATAAGATTGATAATGAAGAAATCTACCCGAAGAACCAGATTTCAACTTCCAGGAAGTAATTATAGAATTGTCATTTCTTCGTACTCGAGTATCTAAGAAAGGAACACTTCGGTCGTTGTCTTCTTCTTATATTGTGAATTTTAGAAGGTAATCATAACTATTGAATACATTTAACAATTGTTCTTTACTATTTTCAGGAATACTGAGAATCAAATCATCAACATATTTTAAAAAAAATGGTATATGGAAAATTTAGCAATACAGTCTATAATAAGATCATCCATGACATGATATAATAGGAGAAACAGGACTACCCATTGGCATATGTGACATATTTCTAAGCCCTAATTTTTGTTTTTATTCCATATATTGATATCGTTACATACTAAAGATGCTACCAGCATGAAGATTCTCACCGAGATGAAATTGATTCTCTCTCTTTGAGTCTTTTGAAGATAATATCAACTACAAATGAGAACTATATTTAGTTTTTTCACGCATATTTGACATGTTTCTTTTTTTTTCAGTTTCGTATTACGGAATCCGGCCGGATTCCGTCCGTCGCTAAAATAAAATAGAAATTCAAAACAATTCAAAAATGAAGAGCGCGCTCAGATCCGGTCGAGAGTCTCTAAATATCTTCTTCCTTCTTCGTTCAACTCACGGTGCCAAACGCGTCCCCTTGCTCTGTCACCAATACTTCACAATGCTATTCTCGCTTTTGGTTTACTCTGATTTTTTCCCGTCGCGGGAAATTGCTGTTTCCTTTTTCGCCGCATAAATGGGCGGTGGCGCTAGTTAGGCTCGCTTTAGCCGTTTTGTCATAAAGTATTCTTTCTATTAATACCAGAGAAAAGCAAATGAGTCATTTACAGGAATCTGCATTTGAGCATGTCATGATCATTTTCAGTTGTCAGTTTTAAATTAATGTTTTTATTCTTTTCTTAGTTTTTTTATGATTATACAACAGTGACATTAAAACTCATTGCAATGAGAGCTGAAGGCTGTGTGCCTTTCCTTGTATTTTATATGTAGTGCCTTCATGTGGAAGTGATCATCCTCGAAGGTTAGTAAAAGGTTTACTAAATAAGAAGAAATTACATCTTATTATAGTTTTCAAGCATAATTTATTGCTAATTCAATCTTTCAAATGTCAGATTATGAGTAAGATATCTGTATTAAAATCTATATATCTCATAACTCTACATTCTTAACTTTCCGGAGATCGCGCGCGGACTCTCACTCCGCAACTATCTTATTTTGCCGTTTATTTCGAAAATATAAAACCTGCGGGGCTGCAATACTAAGTATCTTTCTATCGCGAGTTCTGCAACAGTAAGTGCTCTTTTGGACCTTGGTGTGTGTGTTTAATGTCAAATAATTGCCACTGTGGACTGTGAGTCCGCGCGCGAGCTGTAAATTTTTTATTTTTCTTTGCAGTTTTTTTTCTTGAATTTGTTGCAAAAAGGTGAGTATTACCTTTGGATATTGAAGTTTAAGATAGAATATTATTAATTATAAACGTTTTATAGATATTGAAGTTTAAGATAGAATATTATCAATTATAAACGTTTTATAGATGGCGTGCCCCTGGAGTCGAGAGCAGGACCGTTTGCAAAAGCTTATGCGAGAATGTTTGGAAGAGGGTGATGAGGAGCCAATAGAGATTTTGAGGACAAGGTTATACAGAAGAAGGCAATTTAGAAAAGATGGAACAGAGTCGACGAAACATATGACGAAAAAAAATGTGAAAACTAGGGTGGAGAACTTGATAAAGCATCTTCCAAGGAAAGAAAGAAATGCGAAAAAGCTAAAAAAAGAAATTGAAATCTGGAAGTTTTTTTACAGACGACGTACTGAATTTGATAGTCGACAATACAGACACAATGACATGAGAAGTTGCAAATACCATCACGAAAAAAACTATTTTGTGGTTTATTCAATGAATAATGATAGTGAGATACGACGAACAAAGTTCTTATGATCTTTGTCATTTCAGTTAGTGGACGGAAATATTCGCCGTCGAGTGACGCTAACTGTTCCTAGACTATGCAGTTGAGAATAAAAGAAATTTCGGATTGGAAACACATAAGCCTACACCAGCAGGACAACGTTATCATTGCTTATACTGTGATAGAAAAAAAATACTTTCTCGATATTTTTGAATTGAATGCCACCAATGTGTTTATTTAGAGCATTCCCTGGTTATATATCATGAATGCCGCTCTAAATGAGTAAAATTTCTATTTTAAATTTCTATAATGTTTTTCATGTTGTTGAATGTTTATTTTTCATTTTTTGTAGCAATAAGCTCTGTTGAAATGCCAAAATCAATGTATTAAATGAATAGAAATGAAGAATAAATAACAAATAAATTTTATTGCCATTAATTTGTAATAAATAGTCATTAAAAACACATTTTAAGGCTGCGGACTGTGAGTCCGCGCGCGAGCGTCCTTACCAAAATAATGAGCGCGGGCTCCGGAAGGTAAATAGTTATTCAAAGGAATTATCTATTTAATACGTAAGTATATTTATGATATAATGTAGAAATTATTTTTTTCAGATATCGATTCCCATTTATTGATATTGATCGTCGAAGGGAATGGGTCGGAACGAGTTCATCAGAATTTGAAAATATGGACCTCAGAAACTATTATGTTTGTCAAATCTATTTACATCCAGACTTATTGCTCAAGTAAATTTGAATAAGTTCGCATTTCCGACATTACATTTGCCCTGTAAGTCTTCTATCTACCTGCAATATAGATTATTTGTGCTATGAATATTTGTCATTTTATATAAATATTATTGCGATTACAGATTATTACCAGCACCCCTACTGATCATCTTGTAGAAACATCTAAGACTTCTAGAGGCTACACAATGCAAAACAATCTAATTAGTGAGTAAATATACGATACATTCATAAGCTCATAAAATTTTATTTCAGATTCAATAACCATTGTCAGAAAGAAGGTTGTTCAAATTGTATTACAGGTACCGAGAATTCTATCGAGATCGAATCCAAATGAGAACTATCTTAAATTGGTATAGTAGAACTCCAGTTAACCATGCCACCCGAATAATTAAGTGGTAGGTAAACCAAAAATATATTAACAATCTATTGCTATGAATTTCCTAGTAAAACTATTATGGAATAGTAGGTTGTCTAAAATCAGTGGTAACAATGAGAGAGAACACACAAATACGAGTAAGGCACTTGAAAGTTGTATCATATTGTTTGTGAATTCTACTTGAAGTAAATGTTATTAGTAACTAATATGTAACAAAAATGACATCAATTTGTTTGTATCGACCTAACGTAATGAAGTTTCTACTGTACTTGATATCTATACTTGAACGATTCTAAAAAAGTTGAATTAAATCTAATCATGTTCCCAAAAAATATTCAGTAGCCCTGTAATTTTATTTATAAGAAATTGAACTAATATTTTCAAGATAGAAAATCCACATATTCCTACTAGTCATAACGACAAATCATTGTTGTAAATGATTCTGAAAATACATAATAATTTAATGTAATATTTTTATTAGTGATTTCACAAAATAACAAATTAAACTGATACCCCTTATATTAGCGTTCTGATATTATTTATATTATTGGTTATTTGGTAGTTATATATATTTACATATTCCTCTATAATACAATTTTGAATATATCAACAATTTAAAAAAATGTTAAGTTGAATTCTTTGGTCGTAAAGTTATATGGTCATTATAACTGAACCATTTATTAAAATAAGGATTATTGTTAACCATAGGTGAGCATAGTGCTGATTGTCCATTATAATTCTATATAAACAGGTAGCTGTAGAACCGTGAAGCATATTTTAGTTGATCCACATCTAATTTTTAGTCTCTCTTCATTCATTAAATTTTTGTCCAAGATTTTTCCAGGAAAAGATATTTAACTGTAAACTTCTCTGTTTGATTTTTTGTCAATCAAGTCATTATTGCTTAGCAATTATTGTACAAATAAATGGTTTAAAATAGAATTTAATAAATACATATAATTAAAAGTTTTTTATTTTCTCGGTATTTAACAATATTGCTAATTCATATATCATATTATTAATTAATTTCTTAGATTTCTCTATAAAGCTAATCAATAAAATTATATAAGAAACCTGCGAAATTAATTGAGAATATGATTTATGAAATAACGTAAGATGATTTAAAATTACCAATTATTACATTTCAAATTTGCCGCCGGCCAAAAATTCCTCATTTAGTTCTCCGGGAAATGTAGAAATGGCAGTGAAGATCTTGAATTTTTGACAATTTTACACCATAAAGTTGACACTCTATAATATATTTATTACTCTATGGCCAGTCCAACTCACGTTATTATTCGCCTTTTGGTACAAATTAATTCAAATGTGTACAAGTGACGGAGATCCGATCACCCTAGTCTCCGACAATGGAACCAATTTCCTATCAGAAGAATTTTCAAAATTTTTACAAGAAAGTGGCGTGAAGTACTATAAGAAAACAGCACCATACTACTCTTCTACGAATGGTCAACCCGAACGCAACGTCCAGACAGTCAAAGATGCTTTAAAAACGATGGGCACCACACCCGGCTCCCTACAACAAAACATAACATCAACGTGTTCCTCAGACTCAGACAGTACAGACAAGCACCGCACGAAACCACAGGAGAGTCAACAGCATTCCCGTTTTTAGGCCGTTACCTGCGCACCAGCCTCGATCTTATCAAGCCCAAAGACATATCCACGAAAATCTCTGAAAAACAACGAGCTACATTTGATCCTACGTTTCGAATGTTTTCTCCAGGACAATTAATTTTTTTCTTATCAGGCAATCCTCGCATGGACAAATGGATACCTGGCACAATTGTAACCAGGCTCGGGCTCGGTGACCTACACTACGAGATTGACTTCTTTAACAAGCAGTTTAAACGTCACATCGATCAAATTTTAAGTTGTGAAAAGAGCGATAGCCGGTCTCCCAAATACGCTTCGAGACAAACTTCAGGAGCAAATGGTTCCGTGACCTTTCAATCTCGTTGCGCTACTCCGCCGGACTCAGCACCTAAGAACGAATCCCCTGTAACACATACGAGGGAAAACATCGCACAACCATCTCAAGTCGAACCTAAACCAGAAACAGCGGCGGAAACAAGACAGGCAACAAACCCGACATAAGACATCCCTCGAGCACCCAAGCGGAACACACCACGACGATCGTTAAGACTGCGGAAACCTCGGGTCATCTTCTCACCAGACCAGAAATCATGTGAAGGAAAGAAATGTTACATGTTGTTTTTAATATTATTTTTACTATCAAGTTTTCATGTTTGTCAGTTGTGACAGTTTTTTGAATGAATAATAAATATTGTATCACGTATTGTAAAATTACTAAACTTTTAAGAAAAAAAGATCAAAATCAAAATTTCAAACATCCGTTTTAGGCACCGAAACCGCTTATTGAATTGAATTGAAAATATAGGCGTATTGAGTGTTTAGAATCAATATGTATGATCGAGCATGTTGCATAGTCAACCTTAAACGAATTTATTGATTGATTAGCCACCCAAAAAAAAGTGAGATATATAACTTAAAATACTAGTAATTATTGACAAGCAAATATTGCAAAAATCATAAGAGTTTCAAAGCTATCAGTTTTTTTATTTACTGAAATTCCATCTCTTGCAATTCAAAATCTCTACGATTTCTACAACATACGATGTCGGGCGGCCCTGAATTCGTCCCCGAGCCGGTAATACCTAATTTCTACAACCATAATTCGTCCCCATACTAATTACGGTCCTTTAATCTCCTATCAGAATTTGTCCCCGGGCAAGAGATTTATACTTTCTTGGAAATATCAATAGGTAGTTGCCTATTAAATACAAATTCTACCAAAAGTGTAAATTACTTTTCATTCATATTAGATTGTTATTCCATTCTGAAATGATATTCCTGGCTAAGAATTGCATTTTATTTAGGTGTGAGAAAATATGGAAAGCTTTGTCAGTTTGAGTGAAGGTGGAAGTTATGTGCTGATTGTAGTCTCTGTAAAATTTACCAAACACAAATTCTTAAAATATGGTGAATTTGCGAGAATACGCGATCCGGTAGACGTAAGCAGTGAGTTACTAGCAAAATCGATGAGTATTTTACAAAATCAAATCTTGAAACAGATCAAGATTTGATTTTGTAAAATGTATAACTTATTTTAACAAAAGTTGAATGTAGATACTTGTATAAAACATAAGCAGACATTTATGTTACTTTACAGATTCTTAAATAAATGAATGTATACCGATTCTTAAATAAAATGTTTTTTGGTACTTTGGTGGTGGTGGTTTATTTGTTATAAATATATGAAAATATATTTTATGAAAAGTGTCTATAGATTTTAATAGTAGCTATATTTGTGATTCATAATGAGATAACGTCGGGGACAAATTCAAGGATCTATTTTTGAGGACCTACTCTTCTTGGGGACGAGTTTTGGGATACTTTTTCAGGTAAGATATTAACTAATTATTTCTGGGGACGAGTTTTGGTACGTCCATGTTGTCAATAATTATAATTACTTTGATTCACTAAATATTCTCTTGTCTTGTCTTGTATGAATCAAGTTAAATCGACTGCAAAAATATTTTTTACAAAAAATTGGACCGATGTTATTAGTTGGTGCACTGAAAGGTATAAAATAATATTAATTCTATTGGTGCTGTTACTTTTGAAGTTGTGCAGTTGCAGGTAGATTGATAACTTTTGGCACCAACTTCACAAGTACCATCACCAATAGAAGTAATATTATTTTATACTTTTCAGTGCATCAACTAATAACGTCGGTCCAATTTTTTGTAAAAAATATTTATTTCACACTTTTTAGTGTAACATTAGTCCCGAAAATCGTTGAACGTTCACTATACCATATCAATGAAGATAGTACTTATCCTATTACCCACGTATATTCCTTGCTTGTAGTTATTATTGAGATCTCAGAACATCGCTGCGGAAATACGCTTGAATATTTTAGTTGTTACCATTTTAACACCGATTTTACTCGAAAACCGTAAATCTAAGGGAAAAATGTTCATTATAAATGTTGCTACAAATAATTATGTCTTTCATGTACTGCAAATAAATTTTCAATTTTCGACAGAAATCGCCCTCTCCACATAGCGAAAATAGGTATATTTGAGAATGAAAAATGTCTCTATCTCGAAAACCGTTACTCTTTTGAAAAAATGTTCAATTTAAACGTTTCCGGATATTGTCCTATCTGTAATTATACCAACGCAGATTTTAAATGTTCGAGAAAATTTGCACCCTCCACCCCCTTCGTGGGCGGTTTTCGGAGGGAACAAGATATCGGATTTTATGAATATTTCTCAAGCCTCCTCTTTCAAATGAATCAAAAATCGGAGTACGATTACTATATGAAAGGAGAGCACAAACCAAAAAAAAAAAAAGCACAGTCAAATTGTATACCTCCTCCGTTTGGGGTTCGTCGGTCAAAAATAGTACTTTTCGTTAACTCTTTCATTTGCAAATCTGTGAACTGCATTTAACTTTTATGTAGATATTAATTATTAAGACAGTGTATTTTATCTTCGTGCCAAGCTGTGCAACTGCAAAAATTTCCCAAAATGAATTTTAGTTTTTGACATGCAATACTGTTATTATTGTTATTTATTAGAAACCATTAACAACTGGACCGGCTTTTACATAAACGAGTATATAATATTTGGTAATATATCATTTTTGAAATCTGTAAATTTAACTTTTATGTCTTAATTATAATTACATTAAATTAAAATTCATATTTGAACAGTTTTGTTTATAAATGTGTTTATTTTTCATTTTCCGAGTCAAATTGTTCTACTTGAAAAAATTGTCAAGTTGAATATTTCAACATTTTGTCTCGAATCAATTGAAAGTCAAAACTCAATATAAAATTTGTGAATTTCACTATTATGAATTAAATATGATTAAATTAAATTAGAACTCGAGTTCCAGTCAAACATGATCATGTTTGTTTTTAATTTAAATAGTGCATCACTTTTATAACGTCAGTTACCTTATATTTCGTTCTTTCAAAGTCAAAGTATAAGAATCATATAACAAACATTCCCTGTGTCCAACGCACATCTAGCTAAAAAAGCGCTGCAACATTTTTGACAGATTTTGGTAGAAAACGCTTGCGCTTTTTAAGCTGCAGCATCAGAAATACCCCAACAGTTATTTTTAAAAGCTTCTTTATAAACCAGCTTAAGAGCGCAAGACGTCTATCAGCAAATCCTGTCAAAAATGTTGTAGCGCTTTCTTAGCTAGATGTGTGTTGGACACAGGGATTTTATTACTTATAATACAGTTTATCTGACATCGTTTCTGCGGTTTGCTGCCACGTTTGTTTTGCGGTCGTGAGCACAAGCACTGGAATCTGGAGTACCTATGTGTTATAAACAGCTATTTTGTGTCATGTGGCTTTTATTAGTGTATTCTGTCATTTCGCATAAAATCAAGATATAAAGTACTGATAGCTCATATGACTCTTTGTATGCTACTTTTGGTACATTCGGTCTATGAAACTGATTTCAGCAGTTAGTATCTGTCATTAATAACATGATACTACTAAGGCTGTTCGAGCAGTAGTTTGGGACGATTTGATAACTGTTTAAAATGCACATGTGCGGTTTGAAACAGTTTCCAAGTGGTTTGGGATTTTGTTGCTCGAACACCAAACTGCAGTTTGTAAACTACCCCTTCCACTTTCTTACAATTTTGACGTCATAGAATAAATGACTATGCCGATAGATATGTTTTATGACCAAAGATAAGAGAGAACATCAATTAAAGACTGATGGACAAAACACAAAACCAGGGTTTAGTTTAGGACTGTGGTGGTGTTCTCTGAAAGGGATTTCTCCAACAGCAACAACAGAGAACACTATACTCTAAGGCCCGATTTCACCATTTGCTTTGAAATCTGAGATTAATAAAACTAAGATTAGCTTAATCGCGTTTACAAATCTCCTTTCCCAACAAAGCGATTCCACCAGCATCATTTTATCGTGATTACGAAAACGAAGTTGCTGTCAGTTATCAAGATCATTAAATCACTCAATAGATGGTGCTGTGTAGTTATAGAACATAGAATGGTATTTATTATTCGTTTTGACGTAATGTTGATTCTATCTTCACTACCCATGGTCATAATTTGTTTGTGATCTGTCATGAGCAAGCAGCGGACGTTTGTTTGATATGAAGAGAAAAATCATCAGAATTAAATAATCTACAAAATTTAATTCAAAAATATGTTGAATTGACAAAAAGTCTTTCAAAAGAATTGCCTACTAATTTTGCATCAATTGGAATATCTACGTATCAGTTTTTCATCGATTTCTATTAAGTAGAATATTGTTTCGACTCACTTTATGAGAAATATTTATACATACCTCCACAACCGCATTTTCGGTCAAATTTGTAACTTTCAGCCGAAAGATTATATTTCATAGAGAAATAAATTTAAATTTTGGTTCAAATCTGGTTAGACTTCGTGCCAGTACAGATTCATTCAAACAAAAAATACAGAGTAATAAACACTTTATTTTAGAATAAATTCTATATTCACAAAACAAATTTCTTACAAACTATGAATAAAATTGTACACTACTTGAATTCTTAAATATTTCGACTTGACTAAACTCACTGTGCAAAGTAGTTATAACTTCATTTGGATTGATTTTTGCCGTTCTTACTTCATCCATATATCCATAATTAATATTACCCAGAGCTAATGCAGCGTCCCAAGAAGCTGGATTTATCACCACCACCAATCATGCATGCATTATCTCCACCTAAAATAGAGGTATTTAAATAATGAAATATGTATTTAAACCAATAATATTGAAAAATAAAAACAATGCTTGACTTGGAGATTTGAGGAACTTCACGTGAGTGCAATCTATAGCTCCTAGAACATACGGGAATTTAGCTTTCTTATAAAATGCCGTCTGTGTCTGGTGGAGTGCAGCAATAGCAGAACTGACTGTGTGGACAATTCTATGTGCAGTTGAAGTTCTAAATCCACATAAATCTGCAAATGTTATTTGATTTCACCCAATTGCGTGAAACCTTAATGTGTACAATTGGTTGATGGTAGACCGCTGTGATTCCTTGAATAAAAATATTATGTTTAATTATGTACTTACATGTAGGTACAAGTAATCGAAATACTCGTATATGAAATTAAACAAGTTTTGGTAGGTACTTACTTATCTGTGGGAAATTCAATTTTTTCTTCTATCGATTCCAATACAAATTGGGATTCATAAGCCGTTATGTAGTTAAGAAGTCTGTCATCTAGTGTATCGAAAGGTTCTTTTCTTTCACGTATCCATCTTGGAAGACGAAAGCTAGATTCTTCATCATCAAACTTTCGTCAAAAGTTAGTTCTCGCGCTCGTTCCATTTTTTTAGTCCCAATTGTTCAATTAAACCACCAATAAATAAAAACAAATGCTCTCTATATAAATATAACCTAAAATATTTGCCAGGGACAGAAGACAGAAGTGATAGCTGACAGCTCTATAAACGCGTTTTGATGCGCTAAACGTAGAAAATCGGCCGTTCAGAAAAGGAAACGAGATTAGCTCTAACTTTTTTGTTTGGATATCGTTCTAAGTCTGAATATAGTGCATTCATTTCAAGTATATATGCAAGATAGTGACTATTTTATCATTAAAAGCCCGCAGGTGAGTGACTGGAAATGCTCGAGTCCAGATTTACTGTAAATGTGGGTTATGAATATGATACGTCAAGTTGTAATTTCATGGAAGGAATTTTGGGGGCGGTGAGAAGCGATAGAATCACTTGATGAAAATGTACCATTAAAGCAAAATTTTTATACAAAACAACATACCAAAATTGTATCGGTTTGGTTCAGCTCTTACTGAGCGTATGCAAAAGATTTGGGATTTTTTTGTTAAGTTTGGCAGAATATAGCTCTCACCTCCAATAATTTTACATTGGGAATGTTTTTTGGGGATATGGGTCTTTTTTGGAAATCGGTTGCTGTCACAGACTAACATTAATTTTCTATAATTATATTGTTTTTGAAATAGAGCCCTCACCTATTTAAGTTTTACCTACAAATTATTTTTTTGGTAACTTTTTTATCATCATTTATTTATTTCTATTATATTTTTGTGTGTCAATTACTGTCGGTGTAAAAATAACATATACACTCCTTTGGCTTTATAAGGCCATGATTTTTTCTCAACTTTATCATCATCTACTTTCAGCCAACCGTTAGATTGCCTTAAAAAGCAAATGTAATGCCCGTGATTTATATCTTTTGTCCCTGTGTGAAAAATAGCACTCACCACTTTGTAAGAACAATGACCAAATATGATTGCGTCTCTTGAAATTCCCCTTATGGTGTATTTTTCAATGTTTTCTGTAACACCAAAGCCACTTGATCGATATACCAAGAGTTGGACTACTAATATCAATGGAACGGATTCAACGTTTATTCGTTGAAATTTGTATCCTTCATTACATCCGAGACATTTTGCATCAAGTTTCACTCGCTTGCTGTAAACTTCATCAAACAGTTGTTGAAGATTCACTGTTTTTTCCTTCGCTATTGTGACGGGAAGAATAACAGTCTTGCAAATTACTTCTTGAGAAGTAAAAATGTTGCATTTGGCACATGTTTTCAAATCTTTCACCTTAAACTTAACTATTTGCTCTAGTTCAGGTACGGCATTAATGAGGTCATTTAAAAATTCTTGTACATCTTGCTGTTCTTTCGTAATATACCGCTTACCAACGAAGCGTCGAATTTTAAGTACATTGACTTGTTTGTTCTTCACAGAATACTCTCGCAAGGCTTCTTGCAAAACATGATCAGTCGGCAAATTAATTAATATGTTTTTCATTGGCTGAGAATGGAAAACACATTGCAGAGCTGAATTAGCATAACATGAAACTTTATCACTATTTGATAATCCTCTTACATTTATTGCCATATTTAATACAACAGTATTTATTTCTGTTTCTTGCGCTTTTACAGGTTGATCGTAGTGAAACCATCTATCATCGATGATTTTAGCTTCTCTATTTTTATGACATTGAATCATAGACATATCTGAGCGATATTTTTTTCTCAATCTGTTATATTCACCTATTGCTTCTTCACTTGCTTTTACCCAAGATGGATCAAAGTTAGAAATATGTAAACCTTCAAGACTTGTAACTCGAGAAAAAGCAACATAAATTTGACCATCCTCAAACATTTTGTTACCAGCATCTATTACTGCTTGTTTTAAACTCAGACCTTGTGATTTATGAATTGTAATAGCGTAACTCAAACACATAGGAAACTGTTTCCGAATAACATAAGCTTTGTCCATAACTTCAAACTTCACACTGTATCGCTCGATAACGCATTCTTTATTTGAAGATGCTAAAATAATTGTAACTCTGTCAATATCATCAGGATTTTCAATGTTATGAGTAACAGACTTTATAGTGCCAATGGAACCATTCACTAGCCCCATGGTGATGTCAATATTTCTTTTCTATCTTCACAGATATTATTCTAGGAAGGCCTCCAGATCTAGACATATCTTCATCGTTGAGTCGTAAAGATTTATCAACTTTTTTTCTGAGGTACGGTTTGCAATCTATTGAGTCATGAGCCAGTAATTCAATCATTTCCTCTCTAAAAATACGTTCCAACATTTTTGTATTCAAAATATTACACATATTGCGAGTAGGAAATATACAAATAGTTTCAGGCGAGAGATGAGAGACATAATCACACAGTTCGTTCAGTTTCCCATCGACCGTAGATTCAACGAAAGGAATTTTCCTCGTCGATAATATTTTCCGGTCATCAATGGTCGTATAACCCAGACGAATCCTCTGTAATATATCTTTATAAGTGGTATCTCCTTTTTGACGCATATTGATCGTTAGTTCGTCATAATCGAAGAGAGCCATCCACAAATTAATATTTCCGACACAGCCGACGAGTTTGTGCATATCATCTGATGATATAGATTTAAATGGAGGTTGTCCTTTGACTGGTGCTAATTGCAACAAATCACCAAATAAGAGCATATGTTTTCTACCAAACCAACCATCATGGGAATCTTCAGTGTTGTAAATTTCTGACAATCTTTTATGAATATACATTAACTGCACATTGGAAACCATAGAAACTTCGTCTATGATGATCAATACAACATCTTCAAGATCTTGACGTAGCTTTTGCAAAACAACATCGGATAGCGATCGGTATTTTGGCACATTACCGTGCTCTACAGGCAACGAAAATATTCTATGAATAGTAATGCCGTTTATAGAGAACGCTGCTACGCCAGTTGGTGCTGTCACTGCTACGCGTTTTGCCAAAATTTGTTTGATCCAACATTTAATGGCTTTAATAAGGAAACTCTTACCTGTTCCACCTTCTCCACTGACATATAACCTCAAAATTGGAGTATTGGATGGTCCTTCTCTAAGTGCTTCGATAACTCGATTGAACACTCTTTTTTGATCAACGTTCATTTCGGATTCGTATAATGCAACATCTTTTTCGGGAAGTTGATCATCAATTTGTTTGAATTCATCCATAGCAGCATGAATCTGATCAAGATCATCTTCAAGAGACTTTTTATCATTTTGCAAATCGTTTTGGTTATTAATCTGGATTTGCTGTTTTATTAATTCTTCGGCTTCATTTTTAGCTTTTCTGATATCCTCTAGTTTCTCCTGATAAGTTTGTGCATTTTCAAGCTCAGGAGCTACTTTATTATATGATTCTGCGTACGTTTCACATTCATTTTTCAAATCTGAAGGTTTCCTCCACGGTTGAAAAAGGAGAAGCAATGAGTAAAAATATTTTTCTGGATGTGTTTCTACGCTGTATTTGAAATGGTTAATCAAATATTCTCGTTTTCGCTTTCTCACATAGCGATTATTGCTTAATTGGTAACATTCGGCAACTTCATTCTTTATTCTGTAGTTGACTACATCGAACCACTTTGCGAAATCGTACAAGCAATAATTGTCTAATTCGGTTGGTCTGTTTGGATAGTAATTATCTACAAAGTTAGGGCAAAAAATATCTTCGGAATTTTCATTCAATCTTTCAATTTCTTTACTGGTTTTCAATTTCTTCTTTCTGATTTCATTTATATCAATCCATCTAATCGTTGTATGAGGATCAGATCCATACAATGAAATTCCTAGTAAAGTATCAGAAGCTTCAAGCGCTCCACACTCTCGATGGCTCAAACTGCGTAACGCTACGGCCCATAATCGACTGTTGAGTGGTTTGTTTGAATTGATTCCACTAAAAGCATCAATTAAGTGACTTTTTTCGCCTGCCTTTGTTTCATACTTGGTAACATAATTAGTTGCAATTCTTGTTTTTTCGCCAATGTACTGGATGTCCATGTTACCTTCCCAAGCAGTTAAAATTATCGGATTATAATCATTAATATTACCCTCCTGCTTCTTTCTCGGTAAGTCGTAGAACCGACAATTTTTCTTCAAAGTTTTTTTACCTGCTACAGATGTTATAATATCTCTTGTTATGAGCTTGTCGGTTTCCGGTCTCGCGAAACCAAAGCGACAAACTTTATAGAACTGCGCAGTCTTACTTTTTTTCGTTCTTAAGCAATAGCTATTGTGTGTGTGTTTTTGATGAACAATAACTCTGTCGAAAAGCTGAGGAGAGTTTTTTTTATTGGGTATTCTACAAGTTATATGTTTCAAGATGAATTTAGAAACTTCTTCAGGAGTCGATTCCCCAAGTATAGGTGCATTTTTTATCCACAGTAGTATATGATAATGTTGGGTACCACGGCCTTGATATTCACGTCGCCAAAAATAGTGAACTACGTTTCCCAAAGGAGCATCGTCTGAGCATATAAAATCCAACATTGCATGAAATTTGTTATCGATAAAACGTGATACAGACACCGGATCCCTAGCTATCAGTTCTGCTTCTGAAGTGTTATCCAATAGGGGAGAATTTACTTTGCGAATGTATTCAATTAAATCACCCCACAACCATTCTGCTGGACTAAGAGTTAGGAAGAATGTAGCAGGTCCGTAATGATCAACCATACACAAAAGATTATTCCTAGGTATTTTCCAATATTGTGGAGTGTTACGTATGCGTGCAAAAATAGTATTCATGAACTTATCGAGTTCTTGTTCTTTCAACATAGTTAAGAAATTACCAGCCGTCATTTTTTCTTTATGATTAGGAATATTTAAGGCGCTATAAATGCCTTGCTTGATTTGACGATTAGTAATATCGTTCAATAAAAAAAATACATACTGTGAACTTAATCGAAATTGCGGATGTTTACTCTTCAATTTGCCTCTGATGAATTGAGTATTGGAAAGTTTTTCTCGGCGATCTTCATCATGCATGCCATGTTTTCCAGTGTGGAATAGATCTGGAAAACATAGAATGTCAATTTTCTTTTCTTTGTGATCCATCGGCGTTTCTAATATTTTTTTCATTCATACGTTTTTCATTCAAAGGATAAATAGTGTATGGCTCATAAAATACATCAGATCCAGATTTTTGGGTAAGAAATGCTTCTTTTTCTTTCAATAGAGTTTCTTCATTTTCATCAACATGTTCATCCCCTTCCATTGCTTCATTCTGACTGCCAGTGCCATTATCGAAATAGAGATTAATCTTCTCATCATCTTGAACAATATATTCCAATGGTTGCAAGTTATCTAGCAAGTTATTGGCTTCAGCAGGAAGACTAATATTTTTATACTCTGGATTCACGCTCTTCAACTTTGCCAGGGCATTAAATACTTTACCAACGTTTACTCTGTTTTCCCAAATAGATTTTTTTTATATTCGGCAAGCTACGTACAAGTATATAGTATTCATGATTTTTATTAATGGGTTATTTATCAGGACAAATTTTCTTCAACGTTTCTTCCATTGGCAAAGGAAGATGAAACGTTCTACCCGTGACTTTCTCAATTCTTTGCTTGGGAGGCAGTTTTTTTTTACCAACTGTATCCTTTCTCTCAATAACTTGGAATGCCTTAGCCCTCTGAATCAGCATTTTTTCTACCTCATTTAGACTGGATATTTCTGGGGGAACCTTGTCAACTCGAAGATTGTTCAAAACGCAAGTTGGTGGCATCATACCTTTACGCAATTTAGTTACACAATACGTACAAACATACGTTTATTGTCGATTTTTTTCGTGAGCATCTTTAATTAATTCCGCCCAAACTGCGGTATTGATAGGTTTTTTCATTTTTGAAATTTCAGTCATATCTTGGATAGATTCAAGATTCTCACAACAAATACATGGATGAAGTGGTACATCTGATGACAATTTGTGCAATCTTGTGAATGCTTTCTTATAATGAGTGACAATATTGTCCTCGTCGAGGTTGATTTCATCACCTTCGTATTCGTAAGATCTTTGATTTTCTTTCATATGATCACGAAGTTTTTGCAGCGCTTTAACGTCACCTTTTTCCAAATGTCTATCGAGTGAACATATTCTTCTGGTCAGTTGAAGAATTTTATAAATATATGTTCGAATTTTCCGAACATCTTTAAAATGAGGACATAGAATTAAAGTCGGAAGAAAGGTCGATTTACAAGAAGTACAGTCAACGTAACAACTGCGTGGATGGCCAAGTTTAGATATATTTGAATGCTGCGCTCCACACTTGTGTGCTTTTTCAACCCGGTCATAAACGTTACTCAAGGTCCACTTGCTTAGAGAGCATAAAAATTTATAATATTGTTCAATCACAACTATGTCAATATTACAACGGGAGTCATCACAAATCCAAGATTTTCCCTTTTTGGTCATTTCAGTCACTGGTAATATATTAGTTAGGCAACCATTTTGATCGATAATCAATTTATTCACAGCCAAACTTTCACCGTGTTTGTAGGCAGTTTCTGCAAAAAAGGCTTCTGTAGATGAATGGTGTCTAGATAAACCACACATCGCTTCGACATTTGAATGACGGTCATTAGACGATAACTGTTTTACTCGTTCAATGACCAAAGTAGCATTTTTTTGCACTTTCTTAGAATTTGTTCCAACAAACATACATCCAATTTTCTGCTTGCGAGACACCATTTCACAATATTTTCGGCTTCTACTGTAGAAGATATTTGTGATTGTGTTTTTATTTTTCCCATAAGTATTGTAATAAATTTCTTCAAAGACTTCTGTACTTTGACATTGTTCTGTATTTTACACTTTTTCATAATTTTTTGCGATGTTATAATTTTTTTATCACATAGGACATCAGACTTCTTTTTAAGGTAATATTTCTTTTTTATGTTTGATATTTTTAATCTGTTACTGTCATAGTAACGTTGATTGATAATTTTTCTGTTTTCATTATCGTTAATAGCATTTGATCCCATTTGTTCTTTGTATATATCTAGAGGAAAGTGCTCGAGGCACTGATTATTTAATATTTTAATTAAATTTGAACGCATTTGATCGTATTTGAAACTCCGATTCTCCGGCCTTAAGTTTAATGCTAACGTCACGGCAAAAGCAATGGCGAAGACTCCACAGTCTGTACTCCCTATCTGATTTTGTACTTTAGGGAATATGACGTATTTCAAGTTGAAATACGGAAATAATTTCTTTAAGAATCTTGACTGTAGTTCATCAAGTGTTTTTTGATTCATAGAGTCATAAACAAATAATTGTTTCTTCGAACTGTCATAATAACTACAGGTCCAGTGATTGGGGCTGGGCAATATCTGAATATGATTTAGGCCCCATGGAACAGGCTTGATTTTATCATCAGCTCTCTGAATGTAAAATGTTTCATATGGTAAAAAATACATGTTGTTTTGTATTATCGAAGTCAATATTGACATGTGACTGTCTTTCAAGCTTTCACCATTTGAGATAATTAATTCATCAGCTTTCGACAATGACATTAATGGTAATTTTGGTAGACCTTGCCATGTGATATACATTTTTCTTGAATGCTTGCTAAATATCCGAAGTTCCGAATTTTGATCCGCCGTTAGACAATCGTTGCCTTCATCTGTCAAAGGGAAAATTTCAGGCATCTCATTTCCAGAAACTGAGCATTTTTCAATACGACGGCTAATTGATATATTCGTGTGGTTTGTGTCATGTGTTTGTACATGATCTAAGTTTTTTAAAGGCAACAATGAATTTTTTTTCAAAATTTCAATGTAAGCGGGTTTTTTTTTATCATCGTAAGACGACGATGAGTTTTGTAAATTCTCATCCATTTCAGGAAAAGGTTCAACAGTACGACTTTTGAGAATTTTTGTCAAATGATTTCTCATTTGTTTTCTGTCATAACAAACTTGACTTGGGTCACGTCTATACAAACAAGTAATAGCATTAGCAATGGCAAATACTCCACAATCGTTTCCATTTTTTTGATATTGAACATTTGGGAGACGGACATCCCTTAATTGTATATGTGGAAAGAGTATCCGAAGAATACATGATAGCTCTTGTGATAATATGCTTGGGTTTAATGAATCATAAATATGCACTATCCCATCTTTGTAGTAACAAAGAACCCAATGGAGAGGGTTATAAAGATGAATAATTTGCAAAACTTCTTGACCATCCAGAATTGGCCTGATTGAAGATAAAACGTCCATGCTGCAATGCTGTACAAAAAACCCATACTGATTTTTTAATATTGCGTGAAAGCTTGCGATATGTGAATCTTCAAGCCATTTTTCCTTTGAATATAAAATAGAATAATCCTCATCACTTAATTCATATTCAATAAAATTAGATTGAGCCATGTTGAAAAAATATTAAAATTTTTCACAATTTCAATTTTGTCTGTTTAGAAAACGACAGTATTTAAGCAATATAATTTCTTAAATAAAGCTCGAACGAATAATAATATTCGGAGCTAGAATTTGAGCTCAAACGTATTTTCTTACGGAGCTGGTAGCCCTAACGAGTACAAGTGATTAGTATCTCGGAGCTGAACCTTTGAGCTCTACTACTAGATACGTGATATATATCTAGGAGCTATATTCGATAGTTCAAGGGATACAAAATTTATTGCTTAATCTCTCAAATTTGAAAATCTTTATAATTATTTCGAAAATCCTTAAAATTGAAATAACTGGAACCTGAAACAAATATAAATTTCTGTATTATGAAAGCATTAATTTAAATTGAAAGTAATATTTTCATCTTTTTGAAATTAATTACGAAAAGTAATATGAAAACATAACTTTGACATTATTAAAATCTAATAAAGAATCTAAATTGAAGAAAAATCTCGTTTTCACATTAATCCTAACCACAAATATTACATTGCCGTCCAATTGCACATTTCACTTTAAACCTGAATTCCTTTCTAAACGTGCTCTTATATTCTCAATATAACTGACAGCAATTCATATTGTGCAATTGTACTGCAAAAATTGCTTAATAAGTGCAAAAAGTTTTAGCATTTTTTAATATAACTGATGTAATGATTGTCAATCTGGGTATATTGAACGTTTGTGAAACGTATTGGCCTTATTGTTCCATAACAGCTGGAACTATAGCGGGAAAATTCAGCAAACAAAAGTTTTTACACAAATATATCGACAAAAAATTTCAACAAAATTCCATCTCACGAAATAATGGTTCTATAGTATAGAAAGGGTTAACTGGTGCTACTATGTGTTTACAACTGCTTAGTAGATTAATTATTGTAGATAGTGAAATATAAAAAATAAAACTATTATTAAGCAAAAAAAATATATATTTTCCCCAAACTATTTGCCCACACCCGCGAAAAATATATTTTAATTACGCGGTTGGAGATGAAACAATATTCGACTAAAAAACGAAATTTAAAATAAACCTTTATTTATTGCGGTCTTACAACTAAAAAAAGATTTGATTTATTAACAGAACAGAACAACACGTTTTCAAGGCATTGGAGAGACATCAAACAAAAGCACAATGTTTCAACTCAAAAGAATAGTTGTTACTTGACTCATGAAAATAGATCGGATATTAAGAAAAAAGATCTATTTAATCCATAGACATAATGAGGGTGAGCTAGTAGAAGTTACTAGTAGGTGAGGTATCTTAGAAATTAGGAATGTTATTACATGCTTC
The DNA here is from genome assembly GCA_958507055.1 of Crioceris asparagi. Lineage (NCBI taxonomy): Eukaryota > Metazoa > Arthropoda > Insecta > Coleoptera > Chrysomelidae > Crioceris > Crioceris asparagi. The sequence goes on along the minus strand of OY293826.1, from coordinate 53,809,724 downwards.
AGTCTTTAGTTTGTTTTATTGTGTTATTGTTTGGAGGTTTTGAGTTCGTTTGGTTGTTTGAATTTTGTGCTATTTTTGTGCATTTTTCTAAAACTTAAATATTATCTACTTATGTGAAGCTATGGAATATACTGAAATTTGGAACAAGGAGCGAATACAAAATTTCACAAAAGTTACAATTCTTAGCAACTAGTAATAGCAATGTAATCTAAAAGGAAGAAATGGTATAGATCAACAAATTGGGTGTATATTTATACATATCTATGGTATTTATATAAAATGTTATAGTGTTCTCTGGATGTTATGTATGTTTGATTTTTCTGTGTTTGAGAAAAACAGACATACATTTGAATGGTAGGCATACCTACCTTTTGAAGTCGGTTCGGTACACATAGAACTCTAACTCGTTTTCTAATTTTTCAGAGAGATTTTCAGACAGTATGTTACACAAATAAGAAAATGTTCATTAAAAATCGAAAGATTAAAACTTTGGAAGTTATATAAGTGATCAATTTTAATCTCTTTTTTTTATATCATAAGATTTTAAACTCAAAACTATTGATCCTACGGGAAAAAACATAAAAAAATATAATATATTAATATATAAGTTTGAAACATAAATAAATAATAGAAATTACAATCTTGAGCATAAAAAATTTAAATCCAATTACCAAATAAAATTTATAAATTAGATAATGAATTTACAAGCTTAATATAAAATCTAATATGTTTATAAGAAACAAACAACATGTATTGAAAAAACAGTAAACTGTTTACCTGTGTAATTTTTCTCAAAGTTTAGAGCTCCACATAGAAATAAATTAATTGAGAAAACAACAACCTATTAACTTTGGAAATCTTTTATTTTGATAATTCACACATCTATTTACGATCAGTAGTGATCACAATCTATTTAAAAAAATCTTCACCATCACGTAATTAATTTAAATGAAATAAATAGATAGATTCCTTATCGATGATTCTTACGATTAATGACACTGTCTTCAGCTTTTACTATTTCCGAGTTCAGAGAAATGATGTTATAAACTCTATGGAAATGATGCTGTCATATTCTTCGCCAATGTCTGAAATCCAACAACTCTCTATCCAAGCGATCTCCATACAAAGCTCCCATCCTTATATAACTTATAGCTGATAGAATATTGAAGAAAACACAATCAATTTTATGGTTGTGGTTATCTTAGTAAAATCAACATCGCAATAATTTATTGTTGCACTTTTATGTGATTATGAACTTTCATTTATGTTATTAACCAGTTTCTCTACAACCAAAGAATGCAAAACATTTTGAATATAAATCACAAACACTATCCGCTTTTTGTTTTTTTGTATCGGCAGCGGCATTGTTGCCAGCGTTCATGACAATATAAATGCAGGCTTTTCTTTGGGTGTCAAAGAATACATATGTGTAAAGCAAATGTTGAATTGGTTTTAATTTTAATTATAAATTAATTATATAATATCAATGTAATGACCACTTCTCTTAACTACTAAGAAATGGAAATAGAAGAAGTATTATTATTATTCTTAAGTGATGTGAATGAAAAATGATTTTGTTAATTCAGACCAGATATTTTATATGAGTGCTATTATTTATTCTACCTTAATAAAATATAAAAAATTCAGTAAGGTTTTTTTGCCGATTTATCGGCGGGATTTTCCGACTAGTCGCCAACTACAAAATCGGCCAAATAGTCGGCTTTCCTTACTAGTCTGGTAATCTCGATGCATCTCTACTAAATAGATTAATACGCATATGAAAAGAATTATTTAAAGGCAGATTGACGTCAAACTGGGTATACATTCCCTGTGTCCAACACACATCTAGCTAAAAAAGCGCTGCAACATTTTTGACAGATTTTGGTAGAAAACGCTTGTGCTTTTTAAGCTGCAGCATTAGAAATACCCCAACAGTTATTTTTAAAAACTTCTTTATTAACCAGCTTACGAGCGCAAGACGTCTAACAGCAAATCCTGTCAAAAATGTTGCAGCGCTTTCTTAGCTAGATGTGTGTTAGACACAGGGATTATACATCTTTATTTAACATTAGGTTCATAAAAAAAACTTAGGTTATTTTTCTATGAAAAACCTTACCGAAAGAATGAGGGTACCTTGATGCAGCTTTTATAAAAAAACTATACACAACGTAGAAGACACAAGTTTAGATTGATATAAAAAACTATGGCTTATCGATTATTTATTATTCTAATAAAGTATCTTTGATATGCAAATGACACAGCCTGTATTCACATGCACACCAATATCAGAGTATGCGATCTCAGTATCTCAGACTCAGATTGCTTAGTCTGTTTTTGATTGATCTGGCACCATCTTCCAACTGCGGTAAGAACTAGAGAAAAGCAAATGTATCCTTTTAGCCTTTACAGGAATCTGCATTTGAGATGATCATTGGCGGTTGTCAGTTGTAGTGTTGTATTGAATTAATGTTTTTATTTAATTTCTTATTGATTCTATTCTTAGTTTTTATGGTTTCACAACAGTGACATTAAAACTCATTTTGATGAGAGATGAGTGTTGTGTGCATTCCCTCGTATTTTAACTATGGTGCCTTCATGTGGAAGTGATATTATATATTATTATAGTCTATAATCAAAATTTATTTCTAACTCAAATCTTTCAGATTTAGTGGTAACAATGAGAGAAAACACACGGACACTTGAAAGTTTTATCGTGTTGTATCTAGATTCTACTTGGAGTAAATGTTATTAGTAACTAAGGAAAGTTATTTAACTGTAAACGTTTCTCTGTATCTTATGAATTTTTATATCACAAAATGACATGAAGTAATTATTACAAACATACAGACAGACAGACAGACAAAAATTCTAAAAATTGTTGTTTTGGCTTCTTTTACTATAATGAAGATCCTCCATTACTTATAGTTTTTCTGAAATATCTATTATGCACAGACTTCGGCATGTTACAATTTTATTATATAGGTATGTATAGATTATCTTTAAATAAATATTATAATAATGGCTTTTATTCATTATTTTATTTTCTATTTCATTTGTCAGTCTCGGCAACTATACCAAATCTATATTTTTCTCCTGTATTATTTGTTACACTCAAATAAATATGGGAGATATTGTTTGGTTTTTGGTTTGATTGATAAAACTGAATAAATATAAATATATAGTTTATTTCATTGAATGGTTGGCCCCCTATCGGATACTAGAAAGTAGACTCTTTTAATATTGCTACCAGTCGCTAATGGATTTCCTGGTTCCAGTGTTGGCAACTAGATGGCTCTTTTTATTATAGAGTTGCTTGTTTACTTTTATACTAGTCTATGGCGCCAAAGTGCCATCATAATTATTGTAGGTCTGGTTTGCAAGAAATTCCTGCAAATATTAAAGAATGAGCGACATTGAAATGGTAAGTACATTCAATATTATATTTTAAATTTATCTATAATCAGTGCAAACTGTTGTTTGAGTTGAGATATTAGGTATATAACAAAATAGTTATCCTCGTTATCCAACATTTGTATTTCTTTACTTCTTCTAAGCCTTTAAACGGATTTTGATACGGTTTTTACTGCTATTTTGATAATTCATCATTATAAACTTCTGCACATTATATAACTAGTTTACAATAATTTGACTGGCACATATGTAGTATTCGGCAGCCGATGAAAAGCTTGCATTTATATACCAACAGCAGACAGTGTTTGTTTATAACAGATCTCGGCTAACATATTCAATAAGAAATATTGCATTGTTTGGTTTTGGAGAGAATGGATATCAACATGAATAAAAGTTCGTAAGTCATATAAAAGGACAATCATAAATTCAAGCGATGTCGGTTGCACTAAGTAAACGATAAAGTTTATTCAGTTTTCTTCACAATTTTACACAATTTACTCAATCAAAACCTGACTATCTTTTAAACGAGCAACGGGACATTACCCTTTTTTCTTTCAAAATAACAATGAAAATATAGTTTCTTAAAATTAGTTTTTGGAATATTAATCTTCAGTGGAACATATTGTATTAATTCATTTTCTTCCAAATTACCAACATTCCGGTCCTAATAACATGGGATTAAATAGCAACTTTAATTTCAGTTATCTCCCTTTTTTCAGATTTGGGGCTTAATTTTTCTATGAATGCAAGATAACTATATGAATTGCGATGCATTGCTTAAGCATAATTGATTACAAATCACAATTTACAGCTCATTTTGATGAATAGATAGAAATAAGTCATATAAATATGATGATGAGACTATATAAACATAATATCTAAACTGAAAGCAAGAACGTTTATAATTTATATGTTCTTAATTGAAAGTTACAATTATTATAAAAATAGAATTAGAGATAGAGTTAGATTGTCACTGGTTACAGAAAGGGAATAACTACTGTAGTCTTAGGCGACCTACTGCGTATATTTTGTTTTCAACGAAAATTATAATTTATATATCGAATAATTATCCTAATAGGCAGATAGTATGGAAAACACAAATTTCGAGAGGGAATGGGAAGAGCTGCAAGCTTTTCGAGCTTAAGCAGCCAAAGAAAAAGACTTACTCAATAAAGAGAAGGAGGAGCTAGAAAAAAAAAGAAGAACTTAAAAAAAAAGAAGAATCTCTGCAGCAACAAAATGGGCAAGGAGGAAGCAAAAATTTTAAAAGTGAGTATTAAACAAAATAACGTCTTAAGATTATTAAATTTATGGTAAGTTTAATAAAAATTATTTTAATACAGATGTTAGAACCAGGAGAGCTGGTAACTATGTACAAAAAGCAAAGGAGAAACGGCTGAATGCTTTGGTGAGCATTATGGAATGGGCTGAGAATGGGGCGAGGAGGTCCAGAGGCTGGAATAGGGGGAGTGGAGGAAGATGGAATTGGAGAGGTCATGGGGGAAGAGGCAATCGGGGAGGCCGTGGGGGAAGAGGCAATCAAGGTGGCCAAGAGGCAAAAGAAAAACAAGATTAGGTATACGGTCATGATATTAAACCCGAAAAAAACTAAACTACACTTTGTTTAATAAAAAACTTTCGGCACCAACTTCAAAAGTACCATTACCATTCAAATTAATATTATTTTAAATTTTTCTGTGCACCATCTAATAAATTCGGTTCGGTTTTTATAGAAAATTATTTAATGTATCAGTAATCATCAAAATCTTTCACGTTCACTGATATTCAGAAATTTCAAAATATAGCCGCAACACATTTTCACATTACTATTGCTTTAACTCTTGTTCTTTTTAATGAAACAATTTCTAATTCAAGGTAGGTATTGCGCGAATTCGATCGCGGTAGATTTTTCTTAAACTTCAGAATGATACAATTTGAACAGCCCTCTTTAACCAAATTTCACCAAGATTCATCGTGCAGAAATAACTCATTAAGTTTTCAATTTTACATTACATTGGGGTACAGCGAATCTATAGCCATAACCTTCAATTAGAGTTTAATGAAAAACTACTACATTGTGAAATAAACTTAAGAAACTATGAATTTTTAAATTGTGAACAATTCACCGTCTCGTTAAAACGGCAGAATTGACGCACTAATTTGACGCTCTTGCTCGAATATGTAGAAAATCGAACAAAAAATATTCAAGTTTAATACAAGATTTCATTTATGTAGCAATTTGTAAATATTTTTCCCATAATGTTTTACATTTAAGACAAAACATTTGATAGATTGCAATAATTTCGAAAAAAGAATAGACGTACGTATGTAGAACCAGGAAATGTGAAAATTGCAGCTAAGTAATAACACATTATTCATTTATTTATAACAAAGACAAGATTTATAACGGTTTTCCAGTCGAAGTGAGATTCTAATGTAGATATAGAAAAAACTAAAAATCTACTGTGTAAGAGGCTCTTTATCTGTGAATTTCGCCTCTAGTCACTTCTGTTAAACAAGATGTTCTAGATCTACCAAATGTATTTATTAAATCAGATTACTTGGCAACCGCGCTTGGACATAATGGGATATTTTATCTGTGGCTGGGGGAACCACAGATTAGGACGTCAATTCTGCCGTTTTACTCAAACACGTTTACTATGCAAAAAGCGCTAACAGATATTTAAATAAAAATCAAAATCAAATTGTATACTTCCTCGGTGTAGCAAGCCTTTCAAAAGTACTCCTAATTTACTATACTATTTTTAAATCTTAAAATCTATTGTAAAATTTGTAGTGACATTTAATCTCTAAAGTTTTCGTATTAGCAAAGTTTACTTTAGGTATACGGCAATGTATTATACAAATCCCTTAATGCTAAAAAACAAACGCAACCGAATTGTATGCCTCCTTCCTCTGGCGAAGTCAGTTACAGACAACGAAAACACTCTTGAGCTAAACAACTGTTATCACTGTTGTACTTTTAAGTAAGGTATTGCCTGGATAATAATATTAAGATAATGTCATATTATCAACAAAGAAAACATTTTTATTTTTATGTAAGTATATATATATTTATTGTTCATAAAAACAGTATACATATAATTTAGAAATAGTTCACAATATAGATTTGAAACTCTTGTACTTAACTATGCTATTTTTTAATATTAAGGTGATTTTATAACTACCTACTAGCAAAGACACAATGTTAAATCTTATGTATATCCATAGATACTAATTACAATAGTAAAATACAATATTAAATATGATAACAAATACCTATTAAGCATTAAGAACAGATATTACGGTGTTAATGTTACATTTTTTATTTAAAATTTCCCTTAGTGTTTCAGGTATACACCTATGGTTGGTGGTGAACTGGAGAATGATGAAGAATATGTTTTATTTTGAATTATTTTAAGAATTATACTTTTATTTGGGCATTTGTTGTACTTGTATTCTAATAATAAGTAATCCAATAAGTAAAGAATTGTTGAATGAAGAATGTTGAATTTATTTATTAATTATCAGATATTTTACAGTATTGTGTTGATTACATTGTTATACCTATCGTGATATTTCAAATATTATCAACAAAGAAAACATTTTTATTTTTATATAAGTATATATATTTATTGTTCATAAAAACAGTATACATATAATTTAGAAATAGTTCACAATATAGATTTGAAACTCTCGTACTTAACTATGCTATTTTTGAATATTAAGGTGATTTTATAACTACCTACTAGCAAAGACACAATGTTAAATCTTATGTATATCCATAGATACTAATTACAATAGTAAAATACAATATTAAATATGATAACAAATACCTATTAAGCATTAAGAACAGATATTACGGTGTTAATGTTACATTTTTTATTTAAAATTTCCCTTAGTGTTTCAGGTATACACCTATGGTTGGTGGTGAACTGGAGAATGATGAAGAATATGTTTTATTTTGAATTATTTTAAGAATTATACTTTTATTTTGGGCATTTGTTGTACTTGTATTCTAATAATAAGTAATCCAATAAGTAAAGAATTGTTGAATGAAGAATGTTGAATTTATTTATTAATTATCAGATATTTTACAGTATTGTGTTGATTACATTGTTATACCTATCGTGATATTTCAAATATTATCAACAAAGAAAACATTTTTATTTTTATATAAGTATATATATTTATTGTTCATAAAAACAGTATACATATAATTTAGAAATAGTTCACAATATAGATTTGAAACTCTCGTACTTAACTATGCTATTTTTGAATATTAAGGTGATTTTATAACTACCTACTAGCAAAGACACAATGTTAAATCTTATGTATATCCATAGATACTAATTACAATAGTTTTTGAGGATTTATTGTTTATAAAAACAGTATACATATAATTTAGAAATAGTTCACATTATAGATTTGAAACGCTCGTACATAACTATGCCATTTTTTAATATTAAGGTGATTTTATAACTACCTACTAGCAAAGAGACAATGTTAAATCTTATTTATATGCATAGATACTAATTACAATAGTAAAATTCAATATTAAATATGATAACAAATACCTATTAAGCATTAAGAACAGATATTACGGTGTTAATGTTACATTTTTTATTTAAAATTTCCCTTAGTGTTTCAGGTATACACCTATGGTTGGTGGTGAACTGGAGAATGACGAAGAATATGTTTTATTCTGAATTATTTTAAGAATTATACTTTTATTTTGGGCATTTGTTGTACTTGTATTCTAATAATAAGTAATCCAATAAGTAAAGAATTGTTGAATGAAGAATGTTGAATTTATTTATTAATTATCAGATATTTTACAGTATTGTGTTGATTACATTGTTATACCTATCGTGATATTTCAAATGCCAAAAGTATCTTATTTAAATGAAATTCATTTCACACGTTTAAAATTATTAGAAGATAAATGATCACAAACAGTATTGTAAAACTTACAAAGGCAGAACTGGTGAAAAGTGATAAAAAAGAACTTAAAACTTAGATAACATAAGTGTTGATTACATTGTTATACCTATCATGATATTTCAAATGCCAAATGTATGTTATTTATATGAAATTCATTTCACACGTTTAGAATTATTGGAAGATTAATGATCACAATTTTACATCACTTTTCTACCTTCTTTATATGTTTTAATAGAATATTGGTGACTTAGTTTTACTTACCACTAAATATAAAAAGCTAGGATCTTCTGTGAATTGATAGATATATATTAGATCCATGCACCATCTAAATAAGTTTTGTTTTTCGGCCATCCAACGACACGAAAGCATGTATGTCATCTTTAGCTTACCCCATTCCATAAAAAATATCATAAAATAAGTAGGTATTGTACCTATAATAAATATTTATTTTTTTCAATAAATATTTCTAATACCCACTTAGTTTTACTTACCACTAAATATAAAAAGCTAGGATATTCAGTAAATTGTATATGAGATCCTTGCACCATCTAAATAAGTTTTCTTTCTCGGCCATCCAAGAGTAAAGAATTTCTTCTTGCCTTGCAACACATCCCGATACGAAAGCATGTATGTCATCCTTAGCTTACCCCCATTCCATAAAATATATCATAAAATAAGTAGGTAGTTATTGTACCTATAATAAATATAAATACGACAAAATATTCTTACCACGTTCGGCTGTTTTATCAACTTAACTCATACTAGTTGTTTCTGTCATATCTCTCTCTTTAAGTTTAATGGTTCCTGGTCTATTCGGACCAATTCTCAAATCTAATTAAAATCACTAAATTTGAATTAATATTAATTAACATAACCATAACCCAAAACTAAGATTTACGTCAGTTGTATTATATGACATTTGTCAGTTGGGAGAGAACCAGTCACCTCCACCATATTGTTGCCATTTAGTTAGAGTAAACGTTTGACGAATATTATTAATAATGCTTTAAAAATGTACTGTTTTCTAATAAAAACGAAGTTGTTATCTTGTTTTTTAAATAATAAATGATTTTACAATTATGTTCATAATTCACTTCGGTATTTATCCGACATTTATATCACTTAGGTTGTTTATAAATATTCATAAGCAGGTAAAATCTTAGCACCGGCAACACCGTAGAGTCTTCAAAATAATAAATTGTGAATTCCGTCTATTTGGTTTTACAAATATTGATAATATAAATATTACAGCCTTTTACGAGTTGAAAACGGTCTCAAATGATTACTTATCATTCTTAGATTGTATTATATACAATATCTCATCAATTTCAAGCCATATTTTTAAATTAATCGGGAAAAACCATTACGTGACCTTGAGAAATCAACATTTTTCTGTAAATAATGCATCTGTAGCCAGAAGTGAGAGATACCGCTCTCACCTCTGCAAACTACAGTTTGCATTGATATTTGCTAGCCAGTTGTCGACCACCTTTTTCTAATTTTGGATGGTCGAAAAACGGAACTTCAAGTCGACCAGTGATCATTTCTTTAAATTTTTGCATCTTTAACAAGCCGGATTTCAAATTTTAAATCTTCATCTGGAACTCAAACCTTTTGTAAAGCTTCATAAAGTCTTGGTGTTCCAAAATCAAGCTTTCTTTTCAATATTTTTGATTTGAAAATAGGAAGGACTAGTGGAAGAATGGTGGTCGAAAACGGGGAAAACGCTGTTCGAGTTCAGGGCATGACTGGTCGAAAACCGGCAAAAGTTACATTTTTACCTTTTTAATTCCTCTAAAAAATAACTTTAGACCTAAAAAATACAAAAAAAATATTCTAGATTCTGAAATGTTCACAGAATACAATAAATTTTATTGTACTTAGCTGTACAAAACCCTCTTAGATTTGGATTTAAAGTTAAAATTTGCACTAATTGGTCGAAAACCGGCCAACTTACCCTAATATACATTTCTGAAATCTGTTCTTTGTGGAGAATCCAAAAGTGCACACAAAATTAGCATGTAACATCTAAAAAAATTGAGGTAATGACCCGTGCGAGGGCAAAAGTTACACGAAGTATAAATATGCAAAAATATGTCCCTATGCTTATATTAATTGAAGTATTTTTTGCGTTTTTTGTGAAAATGACTATCAAAAGTTCTTTAGGGTGGATAATTTTCATTGAAATGCACTGTATAATACACAACACATTGTGCTCGAGTAAAAAACTCATGTTTTACAGGTACGGACATATTCATATAATTAGTATAAATTATAGTAATATATAAAACTATTATTTTATAAATTAGTTAAATACTTTATTAATTTCAGAGATAACCATTTAATTTGTTGTTTAACGTCTTTCGATGGATTGGATTTAGTTTCAAGTTTCAGAATGTTGTTTATCAAAGAACACTTCCTCCTTCTTTATATGAATAAGCAGGATCTGTGGTCTGCAGAGAGAACATACAATCATAGATAAAATATTTATAAACGGAGCATACAATAAATATGATCTCTCTGGTGGTCTGTGTCTGTGGAGATGACATAGCTCATAGCTGCTCGCTGCTCTAGCCTCTAAGCGGGTCCTCTGACGTTAAATCTACGCAATGAAGTGGGGAGGTACTTCGAAGTAGAGAGAATTCGATGTCTAGATATGTTTCGATACTAGAGCCTAGAGCGCTCTACTCATACTCATCTATTGTAATCTGTAACCAGAGAACAGAGACATCCTTGGCGCTCGACAATTGACACAGAATGGTTGTCTCTGATCTCTGACCATAGATAAATGATAAATTCCCTCTCTGACACAGACACTGAAAATACTACCTCCAACATATTTACTCTATACAAAAATATTCTTTAATTGTTTTGTTAATTTTAATTTATTTATAAATTCTTTCGAGATGTGATGGAGTGATGATTCCTTGCTCTCCGAAAATTATTTGAAAATTACTTATGAATACTAACTACACATCTGAGGAATTCGCTATTGGATACAAAGTATGGTAAACAAATAATATTGTTTGTTTTTGTCTATGAGGAAATTCAGAAAGTGTATCTCATTCGTCTTAACTATTTCTAATTTATAAACAATCTCTCAGATAATTTCTACGACCTGTGAAATTATTCCAATTTGAAGTTACTTATAAAAACTACATTTTATATTATGTAAAAAAATATATGACTTCAGTGATCTTTCATTTATGTATTATTATTTTCTAGCCCCAGCTTGATTCAACTGAATACAATGGCTAGTAAGTGCTGCCTAAAGTTGGTGAAAGTACTGAAGAAAATACTAGAACCTGATTCTGAAATTCAAAGCGATTTTTACCTTAATCAACTTCTCAAGTTCTTAACTGAAGAAAATAATACCTTGAGTAAGCGAATGGATCTTATACCTGTGATATTTTTCTAGGAGTAATTGAATGATAAATTTAATAATACTTCTTAAACAAAATTGGTAAAACTATACCTGTTGAATTCAGTTATCGTAATGTGTACCTATGACATATTCTTAGGTATCAACTCATATAGAGAAGAGCCTCTATTTATTTGCAGATGAATAAATTTGTTCAAGTAAATTCCAGCTAACAGAAAAAAGAACATTTCTCAACATGTTCCTGGAAAATAATTCCAATTGATATTGTTCTAGCCCTTTCTTTTTTTCTTTCTATCGTAGATATTTTCATTTAAACGAATCTTATTGCAGATGAAAGAGGATCTAAGTGTGACTGTAAATTGGTAGATGCTAATTTCTTTGTAGTCTGGTTAAAAGCGGCAAATGAAAAATGGATCTTATCAGAAAAACCTGATCAAAATTTGGTATCCTTTGTTCTAAGATTAACGGAATCTGAGTGCAAAAATGAACAGATATTTGTGAAATTAAACAGTGAAAATGTTTTCGAGAACTTGTTAGATAATGTGGCCAAGAATATTGATAGCCCAGTTGTGAAATTGGCATTCATTAAACTAATGTTTTCTTTTTTGTCTCACAAGTCTGGTCTTCAGTGGATAATATCAACAAACAGTTGGAACAAAGTTTATCAAATGGCCATCGGTAGTTACACTGTATATATATCTAGAGAGGGCTGCAAATTTTTAACAGTTTTCTTACAAAAGTCAGCTACAATGTATGAAAATTACTGTTCAACTGTAATAGAGACAATATTAGAACCTATCAAATTTTGTAATATAAATTTATCTGAAGACATTATCTATAATGAGGTACAATCTGTTCTTCATGTAATAGCAGCTATCTTGGAAAATCTTCTCGAGGATTTCAAGATATCTGGTGATATTCAATTACTCAGAAAAATCATAAATATGTTCAATATAGAAAAGTCCATAGAGAGGCTATCACCATCAAGTAATATGGATTTTATATTTGATGTGAATCAAATAATATTTCTGATATATACATATGATATCGTGTCTGAATTTGGTAATTCGAAGCAACCAATACCATATCATAAAATTTTGGCGTTATCTAAGAGAATGTATGATAAAGTATGCAGACTGATAGAAACAACTGATACTTCCTATATATTGAATAACCTTATAAACAATATCCGCTATTGGTCTTATGTAAGGGATAGAATGCCAGTTATTGTGAACGTAGATATGCAACCACTGTCTTACGAAGTACAAATAGAACTTTCAGAGCTATTTCCAACATTTATGTTTATACAGAGCATGATTGGACGGGAAGAAACATTGAGTTCTGTCGACGATTACAGAGACATGTTCTACACCAAGATATTCAAAGGCATGGTTCCAGAAACACTTCGTGCTACGTTTGTTTGGAAAAAAAAGATTGCATCTCATGTTAGTATTGCAGACGCTTGCCTTTCTCTGAAATGTGTTGCCCACTCTCAGAAATATTACTCTAGAGAGGCTGCAAATATTGCATTCCAAATGCTGACATACTGCTTGCAAGATCTTCTGAAGTGTATAGAAAATGAAATAATACACATACCTATGACTCGAGATATGTGCCGTTTTATGGAAATGTTGATAGCAACAATTATAGACCTTATAAAAGAATTCGATATCAACTTAAAAGATGGTGTGGAAACAGTATCAGTTCTAGACACTGCTTGTAATTGTTTGAAAATATCCAGCTTGTCAGCTCAGGTAAGTGTTTCAAATTGAATTTTCAACTAGAATTTATAAACTCTATGCCAAATTTATATTGCTGCATTAGTTATCACATGTCCATAATTTTTATTATTATTAAAGACCCCGACGATTTCATAGGGACAGTACTATTATGTCTTACACGTAAGAGATAAAGTTTCATAATTCAGACCTCTATGGTTGTCTGTTGTCTCTGACCTCTAAAATAGGTACCCATTTGCAAATTGGAAACATTTCGACCGTTCCTGGAATCTAAAAAAAACTTAAAATCGTCTATTTGGTTTTTAATTTTCCCATTTAATATTTGGGGGAGAAAGATAAAAGAAAGAATATGGGATTATTAGAAATATTTTACCTCTATTATTTTCAAAGACATGCCATACCATGGGACCTGGAAACTTCGCCCAAAATGATATATCGAGCACTTCGCCCAAAAATGTCGTACTGAAAACAGTTTCCAGAGCAACTTCACAATGTACTTTAAAGTCCACAATGCCCAAAATGGATACTTTGCCCAAAATGTCCACTTCACCCAAAACTCGTTGGTCCACATTTCGCCCAAATTGTCCACTTCCCCCAAAATAACTGAAAGTCCACAAAGCCTAAAATGGCCACTTTGCACAATTTATTTATTTATTTTGATCGAACTCTATTCGAGACCTTAGTAATAAATTAATATTATAACTGTTTAAATTTTATTATAAAAGTAGACCAGCATAAAATAGTATTGTAATTCAATTTCACATTAATTAAGAAGTCACCAAGAAATTAATATAGAAATTCATTCAATAAATATAAATGATAAATATATTATTACATAAAGTAAGCAGAGAGTTAACTTTATTTTTAAACAAAATTATATTATATATAATACAGTTCCCAAACATAACTTAATTCGATAAAAGATATAAGTACCTAATATAAATAAAATAAAAATAATAAACTATTTTTTAAGTATTTGCTATTTTATTTTATATCTGATATACCTACTATATATAAAAAAGAAGTTCCTTTAGAGGGATTACCATATTTGAATTGAAGATCTATAAATTTATATACTGATTATTTGCAGCCCATACATTACTGAAGATGTTATTTTAAAAAACAGTAATATAATGAAATTAACATTCCACTATCTTGAATTTGAAAATTTAAACAGTTGTAATATAAACTTATTACTAAGGTCCAGAACAGAGTTCGATCAAAATAAATAAATAATTTGTGCGAAGTGGACATTTTGGGCAGTGTCCACCAACGACTTTTGAGCGAAGTGTTGTCCATTTTGGGCTTTGTCGAATTTTAATTAGATTGGGTGAAGTGGCTCTGGAAACTGTTTTCAGTACGAAATTTTTGGGCAAAGTGGTCGATATATCATTTTGGGCGAAGTGTCCTAGACCCCATACCATGATATTTTCAGATTCAGATTCATTCTTTATTGCACATATTCATAGAGAACAGAGCTAATGTCACGAAATAGAAGTGTGTTATAGTTACAATATTGTCTTTAGTTATGTGTGTGTTGTGTATTTGTCCGCCACTGCAGGAACTCTTGGATAGAGTAGATTGTGCGATCTAGTAGCCAGGTTTGAAGGGCTTTTTTGCAGTTTCTATCTGGGAGATTTTTTTCGTGATTCGGGTAGGATGTTGAAGAACAGCGCTCCTTTATATGAAGGTTTCTTTTCTGCCAGGGTCAGTCGGTGTTGGTCCAGCAGGTAGTTCGTTCCATGTCTGGTGTTGTATTGGTACCTTTCACCAGTTCTTCTTTGCTGTGATTTTATGGCATACAAGATTGTCTCTTGAATGTAGAATCCCACAACTGTCATAATTCCGAGCTCTCTGAAGGCTTCACGACATGATGCCAGTGGTTCTAGTCCTTTTAGTACTCGGATGGCTCGTTTTTGAACAATCGACACTCTTTGAATGTTTGTAGCTGTTGTTCCTCTCCATGCTATTATGCCATATCTTAGATGGCTCTCAATAAGTGTGTAATAGCCTGTCATTGCTGTTTTGGATCTGGCGGCCTGTTTAATTCTTCTCACTACGTATAGGCTGCTGTTTAGTTTTTTTGCAGAGTTGGTTTATGTGATCTTTCCAGATTAAGTATTGATCTATAACAAGTCCAAAATATTTTGCTGATTCTACTGTCGTAATTTCTGGAAGGCCTTGGTGGTGGTTTTGAGATGCGGTCATGATTAGTTGTTGGGTTTTTTGTTCGTTTATTTTCATTTATTTAGCCATATTGTTTAGCCATGTTGAAAGCAATATAGGAATTAAAATCTAGTTGCTCTTTGTTTTTATCTGCTACAATCAGAGCTGTGTCATCAGCGAACATTACCAGTTTACAGTAGTTCTGAAGGTAGCTAGGGAAGTCATTCGTTAATAGGATGTAGAGGACAAGTCCGAGCACAGAGTCTTGTGGTACTCCTCTACTCGCTGGAAGTAGGTATGATTTAACTTTGTGTGTTGTGTTGTTTACTGAGTGGGTGAGTTCTACTAGTTGCTTAGGTAGCTTTTAAACCAGTTCAGTTCCATATCGAGAACTCCCAGTGTTTGCAGTTTTCTGATTATAAGCCCATGGTCTAGGCAGTCAAATGTTTTGCTAAAGTCTAGGAATATGATAGTTGCAATACATCCTTCTTCAAGTTTGTTTATGGTTGAACTATTGCCGTTATTGCAAATTTTCCTTTATGAAAGCCATGTTGTCTGTGAGTGAGTAAATTGTGTTGGGTAAGGTGACCTAGGAGCCTGTTTAGTATGACACGTTCGAGGATTTTTGAAAACGTTGATATTAGGGAGATTGGGCGATAGCTGGAGCACTTTTGTACTTGGGGTAGATCTTAGCTAATTTTAGTTGGCTGGGAACTGTTCCCTGGACTAATGATTTGATAATAATATTTGTTAGGGGGTGATAGTTCCTTTTTTGCAGTGTTTGATTAGTTTGGAGCTGATTTCATCGTTCCCAGCAGAGCTCTTGAATCAATGATTTTTTAATTATGGGTTCTTTACTTCAAAAATGCCTTGCAAAGAGATTAAAAGTTTTTTTCCGAAATACTTTTTTGCTAGAAATAAATTAGATTACGATTCCAGTATATTCTCTGTTGTCATCAGTATTTCCAAGTCAGAATCCATTGAAATATTTGTGTGATCTCGATAAATATATAATATCATAACTCATCACAAGTAGACTGGGAACAAGGAGAATCAACTTAGCATGCTTCTCTACATAGCCACATGAGATTACAGAAGTTGCATATCATAGCGTGGCCTCGTGTACGACGAACATTGACGAACATCTTGACAATCACCTTAAATATTTGTTGTCTTTATTTATCTTCGTGATCATGATCTGCTGTCTTTTTTAAGCGAGAGCCGCTCGTTGCGCATGGCATGGTGCGCAAACACGCATTTACAAATGATATGCATATGAAATTTTACACGATTTTTAGGGCGAGTTTATTCTCCTATTTCCAGTCTTCTTGACTCATCACATAAATTTATAATCACTCCTGTCTCACACAAAAACATAAAACATACATAACATCCAGAGAACACTATAACATATAATAGAAATACCATAGACATTAAAATATATATCCCACTTGTTGATCTATATCATTTCTTCCTTCAGCGCTAATACGGATCTTTTAGGAATCCTTGTCCTTGTCCACAATTTTGGTACCCTCTTTTTAGCACACTTACCCATTGAAAAGTGCAGTTCTCTTCTACAGTCCATAATTTTTATTAAAAAGCGAGAACCGTCCATCTTGTCAGTTTATTCGAGAGTTCTCATTTTTACCTTTTAGAAAAGGATGAAGATAAGTGTGGCGGTCACATCCCTTATACCTCACAAATATAGATAGCACTAGGTGCCTGAATTTTTTTTACGAGTACAGACACTATATATTTTTTAAAACTTTAATACCCTTCCCCATGTTTTGTTGCATTGGCCTGATTTGCACAGATTTGTCAACTTTTAAATCTTTTTCAAGAGGAGGTTTCAGAACAAGAGTAACCATAAAGCAAATAAATGATTACCCCTGCCCTGAAATATGTTCATGGCTGTAATTCAAAAATCGTCGTTGATCCGTTTGCCGGTATAGATATTTTACTTACCCAGTTCCTCTAAAGCCTTTCTTGATATAAATTAGTGTATCTGTTGTTCTATCCAAGATTCCATATACGAAAATCCCACCAAATAAAATTCAATATACGTATTTGGCACTCCGCTGTTTATTTATTTAATTCAAAGTGTCCAGTAGATTCTCTGGTGCCAAATAAATATACGGAATGTTTAAACTTCCGAGTAAGTTTAACTATAAAGCAAACAAATGGTTACCCTTACCTTGAATTAAACTTTAAAGTTATTACAACAATCGTTTAAATCGGTGACCAAACACAACAGATATCTAGAGGTAATTTTTGTTAGGCGTTAATTTTGTCCACGAGTTCAGTTCTTTTCATAACATTCACATACATTTATTAGAGAAATCAAGAGAACTTTTTCAAATTATTTCCTTATTTGTGGAGATTGAAAAGGTAGGTCTTGAACGGATTCTTGCCTTATTATAAGGCCACATGCGCACTGACGGGTGGTTTGCGTAGCGCCTAGTGGGTCACGTGTCTATCGAAGTCAAACAAACGTTCTAGAATTTATGTAACCAGCCGCACTGCTCGGTTGAAACCTTCGCAAATGGCTTGGTGTGTATCGTGCAGTACTTATAGATGTCAGATGAGTCACTAGACGCTAATTGCTTAGCAATTACCCCTCACTGCGTACATGGCCAAAGTTTTTCTTCTGTCACCTTTCAGATACGGAACCCAAAAAGTGGAAAAAATCAATTAGAAACGAAGTTGTTGAAAAAATAATCACTAATAATCTTGACAAAATAATATGAATCTCAAGGAAATTGAAACACATTCAGTGACACCTCGGTGGAAAATGATGTTAATGATGTATTTCTTATCACGAGCAGATAATTATTGTTATTTTTTTTAATTATTAGGTATGTTTGTTGAGAAATCTAGCATCGTTTCAGTTCAATAAAATTACTGTTCTCCAAGATTATTCCTATACACTTTCTTGCTTTTGACAGCAAAACAATTGAGCTTCAGCCTATTTTAGTATAGGCAACGTTGCCAAGCTGTAAACGGCCAAATTTTTGTATAGTATAGGTCATAACATTTAGAGGAAAAAAGATGAGTGAACCATCTTAATTTCCATAAGTTGTTACCCCATTTTTAGGTAAATTTATTATAGAAATGTACCTATTGTATATTGTATATATGTAAATATCAAAAATAATTTTAGGTTATAGTTATAATCAGTACCTACAATTTTTGTTCAAAGCAATTTTTCATATAATGCACAGATAAAAAAGAAAAATAAGAAATATTGATAAAACATGAACACTGAATATAAAATTGATGTAATTGTACATTTTATGGAGATCTTAATATAGACCCTGATTAAAAACATATATAGTATATTTATTGAAAAGAAATAGGCGAAAAAAAAAATTCTACCTTGTATTGGAACGGGAACCCTGTCCGCTTTATATTTTACAGCCAAAACAAAAACCTCTAACCGCAAGGCTATGACACATACGATAATTTTATGTAATAACATGTAGGTATACCAATGAAAAGGTTGTTCAAATTTCAATTCAATGAATTTTGAGAAATTTACCTTTCCGCTGACTATAAACCATCGGGATTTTTTTATTTCAGATAGTTATGAGAAGTCTACAATTATCAAATATGGCGATTTCTAGATATATGTGTCCAAGTATGGTATTACTCATAGACGAAGATTATCATTCTATTTTAGGAGTTCTTGTTCCAATACTTTATGCAAAGCTCCATGATGTTTGTTGGGAAGTCAGAGATAGTTCACTTGAAGTCGTTCATACTATTGTAGATATTTCCAATCAAAGTAAGTGATTATTTATTATCGCCTCTAAGAGATAATTCTACGAGCCTCAAGACAATCATCATGATCAGATTAACTTGAACAATGCGTAGTCATCAGAAATGAACAGAAAATTAAGATAATTATGTGCAGGGTAATTTTTAACTTCCCAGTTGGAAGTTATTATTTATATCTGTTTACCCTCCTACAGAACATAATGAGATAAAAGTTGACTACTTTCCCCTATTTTATCTCCTGATCGAAGGCCAAATCAAAAGCTGGTGCCTGCCCGGCGAACGCTCTTGCTGATGAAGTAGCAGTCTACCGTCTTCTCTGGGTATGCTTCTTGAGAGTTGAAACAACACCTGTGTTAATATATACATCATTATCGCGGAAGACGTATTCATTCAAGCTTCTTACAATCTTCCAATCCAGTTTGTTCAACCCACATTAGTATATACAAATTCTTTATGTCTCATGGTTTCATTGATAGCTGTTCGATAAGCCATCAGAAACAAATGGATGTACTGGTTTCAATTTCTTTGATGTTCCGACACGACCTTGGAGATGTGTTTAACCATGCTTCGATTCATCCCTACTACCAATGCGTCTGATTCAGAATGCAGAGATATCGTCTTGGTTTTATTTGCTTCTGTTATTCGGCAGACGTCTTGGAACAGGGCTGACTCGAAGTTTTTTCGTTAATCACAATGAATTTCGAGTGGAACTCCAAATCGAAAGAAGAATTCATTTACCAACACCTCAGCGACGTTCGATATTTTATTGAGGGGATTGCATTCGCTTTGTACTTCGTAAAATAATACATGTGTAACAAACAGGATATAATCATTTCCATTATCCATTCACGGAAATGATCCATCCATGTCTACATCTACCTATATCCCATGGAACTCCTTACAGTTCATTCAATAAAACCGTTCCCGAAACTTCTGCAGAGTCTTTGTGACTCCAAAGGGCCCAACCGAAGCTCCATCATGTAGCCAGCGCAATACTTCCGACACTGCTTCTTGGTACAATTAATTGCTATCTAGATTCAATAATATCTTCCGGCACGCAGGTAATAAAATAAGCCATGACTTTCTTGTCCATCTTGAATCTGAAAGAGGATAGCCCTAATAGCAGTATTATTGACATCTGTGCCCCACAAGAATTTTCCGTCATCCCTCCGTAACTCTTGCTGCTGCTCAAAAGTTAGCTGACATTCTTTATTCCAAGACTATTAATTTTCTAACCTCTTCTGCCTACCTGCACCGTCAATACACAAACCCAGAAAACTTTAAATTTTATGGTTGTTTTTGCGAATTGAGCATTCCTTGACCGCCAGAACACTATCTCCAAACACAACGTGACCCAGATATCTAACTTCTCGTCGAAACAAAACATTTCTTGATACCCGAAAGTAACCTTTGAAAATCTTCTTTTAAGTTCTTCGAGTGTTCAAACAGATTTTTCTACCACGATGACGTCGTCTTAATACACCAGACAGGTTTGCCAAGACAATCGATCAGCGGGAGTCATCTACGTTGGTCAATGAGTAACTATTTTTCTTGATTACTGAATTCAAAAGTCGGTAAAGTTTTTCTATACAATTTCTACCGAGTTCCATGGACTATTTGATGGTTCAGTTAATCCTTGCGTGTTCATCCTGAATCTTCTTATCGGCTTCCTCTCGTTTGTTATCTTATAGATTGAGAGTTCGACGTAGGTATTTATCTTATAGGTTATTTTACCTTTATCCTTCTCTTCCATCCTCGAATTCCACAAGCATAACTCTGACTTTTTTGAAAATGTTGGTCGTCTAGATCCTGGATATTGTTGAGGACCGTATCTACCAGCTCGTTTATACAAGTTTTGATGTGTTCTTGATTTCATTTTATCATTCCTTGATGTGCTTTTTGATCATTCGATATACCATTATGGAAGTGTTCATGGTGTAAATATCCAGTTCTAAGTTCATTCCGGGTTCCATCATTACAGCTATATGCACATTTAGTTCTCTGAGTTCTCATGTCACATTATTTTTTATTGTACATTCCAGGTGCCATAAGTCACTTTCTTTCTCCTCGATGGTTCTTTAGGAGGTTCATTCCCAAAATAAACTGGTCTGATATTTCTGCGACTAAAATGTTGTGCCTCATTCTACGATGTCGACCTCATGTCGACCTGCTCTACTTTTCTGGCTGCTGCTTATTTTCTTGCAGTTGTGGCCAACGTGCCCTATTTCACAGTAGCTCCTACACCTTTTTTGTTGTGATTTTTGAAGTATTTTCCGAAACATGTCTTACAGGGACTCACCATTCGGTTCCAAAAAAAGCAAATGCTTCATGCAACGATTTTTATCTGGATAATCTCCAGACTTTCTGCAGTTTGCTCTCTCTTAATCCATTCACCTCAAATTCCCGTAAATTGTCATTTACCCGCCGGATCCAGCGTAGTTGTGCTGTGTAAACATGCTGCAGATGACTATCACCATACCGATTTTCTATTCGTGTAAGCAAAACAGGCTAGTTGAGACACGGCCTTTTCTTCTTCAATCTACTGGTTGGCTTTGACTATTACTTCAAACTAAGACGTAGACTAATATTATTTTCCATAAAAAAATGCACTTTGATACAACCTACAAATGCGTCTCCTGCCCATTCGTCTTTGAATCTCTGTCTGGCATTCTCATTGTCTTGCATACACTGCATTCATTGTTCATTGTTATTTCCAATTTCTTGATATTTTGTTGAAGTTCTTCTCAGCTATATCGAATTTTCCATCAAATGCTCTGAAGGCAATTTTTCCAATTCTTTCTTCGTCACAGCTGTCAAATATATGCAATAATTTTTATTTTTATATATTATTATATTGCTGAAATATACCGGTAAAATAAGATAATACTGAAAAATGTTGCAACTTTTTTATGAAATACTTTTTCCTATCAGTTTAACTCCTGTAGAAGGTGCGTTAATATAAAAAATAGCACATTTACTGATTTCATGATTATGGTTTCGACATTTTCTATATATTTATCTGCCTGCTTCGGATATATAAGTTTTGATTGGTTGATATACAACAATATATCATAATGAAATATATTTGAACCTGTCAAAAGTCATATTTCTTAATCAGCAGCCAGTTGGTAAGTTTCGTATCGAAAACAGTATCAGCTGTTTTCATAGACAAGTCTGAGTTCGCTACTAGTTTACTTTGATATTAATACTCTCACGTATGATATTATTCTTACCAGAGTCACAAACAAAAATACTTAACTAGTATAGAACTATGACTTGTTTTTTGATATGGCTTACAAGAACATATATTCTTTCGGCGACGTCGCCGTTCCCATCAAAACAGATGTGTTTTGATTGGTTCAAATATGATATAATATATATATATATATATATATATATATATAATTTTCAATATATTTAGATGATGTAAAGTAAGTCTGTTAAATCTTAGCAGTCATTTCCCAGAAAACAGCTGCCCGTGAATTCTGTTATTCTTCTTCTGTTAACTGAATATACTAAGATTTTTAATCCACTTATAGAATTTCCAGCCTACAGAAATGTGATTCTAGAGACTGATTTGCCTTCTGTAATTTTAAGACTGATAAAAAAAGATGAAGATCCCTTTGTCAGAAGTTCAGCATTGAAATGTTTACAGAAAATGGTTTACGTAAAAGATTACTGGTACAAGATCATAGAGGATAATACTATCTTTGTGAGTATATTATATTAGGCTATTTAATCATCTGTATATCCTATCGAATCAAATCATATTCAAATTACTATTTCCAGGATCATTTAGAAGAAATACTGCAATATGAAGGTGAGGGTATTGTGCGAAAATTAGCTGCTGCTACAATATCCACTATATATGAACAGCAAGATATATCTGATGTTAATAGAGAAAATTTTTATAACATCATGACTCATGCTGCAACCGCCGATTTATATTGGGAAGTGAAAGTTACTGCTCTAGATTTTTGGCAAAAAGATATTTTCAAACATTTAACTGGTCAAGGAATGATTGATGGATCTTTTCCTTCCGTGACTTTTTCTACAGAAAATAAAAAAATTGTAGTTCTAACAGAAGCGGAAGTAAGAAAACGGCTCATTAAGGTTCTTAATCAATTAAGCAAGACTGGGTGTCTTTCTGTTTTTGTGGTGGCGTTGCAAGACGAAAATGATGTTGAAGTTTCGAAAGCAGCTTTAAGACACATTCAATATTTTATTGATATGTTAAAGAAATATGAAGTGTCTGTACAAGATGAACCGGTGTTAACACCTACAAACCAAAATAATGATCAAATTTTCTGTCTCGAATCAATGAGTCAGGTGGAAGGTACAGTATCCGATGTTGAATCGGTTGAGTATCTACTTACCGAAGATATCTCAAATATGTCGAATCAGCCTATGAATAAAGATTTAGTCCTAGAAAATATTTTAGATATGAAAGACTTGAAATTGTTAGAGGAAGTATCCAATTCATTTGAATATACTAAAAAAGATATTCAATTAAAATATAAACAGTTTATGCCTCCCTCAGAATTTTTGAATTTTCTATATAACGATTTTAAGCGCTATTTACAAAATAGATCCAAATGGATCAATGATCAAGATAATTTGGAATCACTGTTAGATGATATTATTAGAGAATATGATTATGGAAATGTTCAAACTATGGATTGTTATGCATAATCGTTTGTTTTATATTTAAACAATAAACATGATTTCTACAAAGTCATAAATGTATTTACTTTATTATCCTATTTGTCTACAATTCAATTTTCAAATCAATTTTGTTGTAGCCTCATCTCTCACTTATTACAAAATATATTATTTTGAACTTTTGTAAATGATTTCAAATAGTTGACACCTGACGCAATAATAATTGTTACTTCACAATGTGAACAAAAGGTGCACCGCGTAAACTTCGATCCAATATTGTATTAGCCTAATCCTTTTACGAGATGCTATGTGTAATAATATCATATACCTAGATGCATAGATGAAAGTAATTCTTCATCATTCTAACAGTTTGTTCTCTTCAAATTATATTTCAAACATGCTCATTCATCAAAAATGTGTAATGTCTTATGCGATGAATAAAATCAAGATAGAGTGTACAGTTCAACCTATCTGTTTATGTTAATTCAAACGTAAAAATTAAGTGTGTAGTCTATCAAAATTATTTAGTAAAACATAATGTGAGTTACAATAATTGTAAATCTTATTTACAAGCAGAATGCTAAATAAATATCCACCTAAAAATAAGAATTAGAAATTATTAATATTCTTTTAATTATTCAGTCTGTAATATACAAAAAAACTCATGATAAAAATGAACGTATTATCTCCACTTTATGACCGACTTCCCAACAATAGAGGAATACAACATTTTTCAAAAAAAGATTAGGGTTTCTGAGTTACAGCAATGGTAAAGTCTGAAATATGTGTGTTTCCGCTATGGGGAGGAGCCTATTGGTTTTGAAAACCAAAATTCGAGACGGCCAAATTAAAGAAGGGTCCATTTCTAACAACATTTCAATTGGACTTTAAAAAATGACGTTTTTTGAGTTAAAAGTATGTATAAGGAAATAATCATGGGTATTAAGATAGGTACTATCTTCTTTGGTATTAGTGAACGTTCAACGATTTTACACTGGAAATTCTGAATAAGTTTTACTCAGGAAGCATTTAAATCTTGGAATCATTCACAACAACTACTGAAACATCAGATCATAACTTTTACTAAACAGGGTGAGGAGCTTCAGAGTCGAACATTAAACAAGTTAGTGGTAGCTCAGTACTCAATATTAGAATAGAATCTTCATTGTCTTCAAATGAAATTATAACATTTAGACAAGAAGGATAGGTAAATAATCAGTAAACTAAACAAATAATAATAAATCTCTGAAAAGAAAACAATTAATCCTTTCTGGTGAAATTCCACAAGAATGAAAATAATCAAATCTTTTATGTTAGCTGCCGATTACAAATTAAAAGAAAACTTCAACAATCCATCTTTCTGTCCAAAAGGAGTTGGCTACAGGAGATTTGACTTCAAAAACGATGACACCAATAGATACCACAACCTAAATCTTCTTTAGGCGCATGCAAACTCCCAAAATTAACTATATGAATAAAACCGATTACCCTATATATGAGCACCCGAGAGATTTGTTGAAAGGTACTGATTCTCTGGGTTTATTTTACATACACACCAAATGCCTATCAAAGTATTAAAAATTGATAATTTTCTAGTTGATTACAATTTACACCTTCTATATGTCTCTAAACACCGGCAAAGGGAAGATAATCTGAAATATATCAATATTTCTGGATATATTCTAGCTAGTCATTTCTGAAGAAAACAAAGGGCGAATGGCGGGGTCACTATTTATTTACAACAAACAATGAAATCGCCAGCCTTAGATGTTACTGCATATTGTGATGAGCTAAACGCTGAGTTCTGCGGTATCGAACAAGCAGATTAAAAAATATTTATTATTTTCGTGTATAGATCCAGCGGTTCAAATGTTAATATTAAAAAAAGTCATCTTCTTGTTGGAAAAAATTGTACATCTTGATAGGAAACTCATATTACTTGGAGATTTTAATATCGACTTGCAAAACTTACACGCTATACCCCTGACTGAATACCTATGTATTATGAATTCCTGTGGGCATACAGTTACAGTAAATGACTATACATGAATATCCATCCAAAAATCGAGTTATTTGGACAAAATTCTTAATAACCTAGTCTATACAAATATGAGGTCTTTGGACCCTGTCTTCCTGATCATGCCGGTCAATGTATAATAGTCGATTTGAAACTTAGTTAGTCTATCTAGTCTAGATAAAGCAGTCAGCAACAGGTACAGTAGGAATATTACAGATTCTGGATTGAAACTTTTAAACGATTATTTATCTTTGATAGATTGCAGTGTTTTCAAACAAAATCACGACGTCGAATTTGCAGCTTCCTTTTTGATCAATAATTGTTTTTTCAACGTAACAGTAAAAATATTTCCACTAAAAAACAAAAAATTAAAAAATAATAAACAACTTGTACCTTGGTATAACAATGAACTTAGGAAACAAAGAAACAGAGTAGCCATCTTATCTCTAAAAAACTCTTCTGGTCGAGATATCCATGACCTCAGTAGTTAAATTCTAAAATACATTGATACAATCGTGGAGCCTCTAACTGACCTTATTAGACAAATTTTCGTAACTGTTAAATTTCCAATGTTTTCAAATACTCAAAAATTATTCCGCTTTTCAAAAAAGGAAATAGGATCTGATAATTATTGACACATTTCCATTATCAGTACCTTTTAAAAATTAATCGAAATTAATCATAAAACAAAGATAGTTCAAGTATTTTGAAGACAACAATTCACCATTTAACTTTCGAAAAAATCACTCGACAACACGTGCAGCGGGTGGTTTAACAAATAGTTACGGGACTTGAAGGAAGTGATCGTATGGGTATTACTCTAAGCGATTTGTCTAAGGCTTTTGAATGCGTCTCCCATGTAATCCTTGAGAAACTCAGCTTCTACGGAATTAGAGAAACCACTATCACATTAATCGAATCTTATTTAACAAATCGTTCCCAACCTGTATTATATAACAACAAATTGTTTAATTTTAGAGACGTTAGATAGTGTCCCACTAGGATCAGTTTTGGGCCCACTACTGTTTGTAATCTACATCATCGACCTGCCTTCTTTCTTGTCCCTTGTCCCCATATGAAAGTATCCTCTATGCAGATGATATCACTTTAATATATTCTCATGAGAAATATGAATCCCTAGAAATCTTGTCGGAATTAATGGAAGAGCAAGCGGAACACTGGTTCATAGCAAACAAGCTGAAATAAAGAGCAACAAATCATAAAATTTGAAAATCTCCACTAGGAACCCTTCTCCATAAGATAAAAACGTGAAGTTACTATCGTTATTTCTGGACGACAAGTTAAACTGGACCAAACACATATGCCGGCTTAACATGAAACTCTAGCTCTCTCTTCAAGGAGGTTACTTCCTCATATCTGTATGTTTCTTGTCCAAAGTATTTTTGCGCTGGCTAGTAATGGCGAGGCATTCTGTCATCAGGTAATAAGGAGTTTCCTCCTCCCCACTGAATCTGCACTCGTCATTCTCTGCTAGACCCATTCTCGTTAGGTGCTTATTGAGGCGACAATGCCCAGTGAGGAGGTGTAGCATATTCTTGCTAAGATCCAGATACTTCTTAGATCTTGCAGTATTAAAGCTTCCAAGAAACTTTTTGGAATGATCCAGCTCAGGAAGATTCCGCCAGAGTATTTCTCTTTCGGTTTCTTCCTTCTCCTGAAACTCTTCTAGGTACATTTACCTGTACAACAGAAAGGTTCTGGGCCAATGAAAGGAGTTAGTGCTCCTTTTCTGGCAAGTGTGTTGGCCTCTTCATTCCCTTTGATTCCCGAGTGGATGGCAATCCAAACTAATCAGACCTTGTTTTTCTTGCCTATTTCGTTGAGTTTTCTTCGGCACTCCCATACCATCCTAGAATCCATGATATGAAAGTTCAGTGCTTTAATCGGAGCGTGACTGTCAGAATGTATAGCTATATCACATTTCCGATAGTTTCTTTCTAGGTTCATTTCCACACATCTTTCGATTTCAAGCTCTTTTTGAGAGCTTGGATTGTGGGATCCCTTTCCCAATCTTCTTTTCTACTTAGAATCGTAGTAAAGGCTTTCTCGATGCTAATTTTCCTTATCATCTAGTCACTGGAAAGGTTAGCTGATGGGATGTATTTGGTCAAAAAGGACCAGGCTCTCCAATTCCTAATTGGCGGTCATTCACTGGCTAGTCTTAGAATGGCCTCATGGACTAGTCTATCTATCACAAGATGAAGAGGTGTGACATCTGTGATGATCTCCAATCCACGTTCTCATAGCTCCAGTGGTCAACCTTTCTCCAATGGTAGAGGACATATTTTTTGAAAACCACGTTTGTATATACCCGTGGAAGTTTTGATGGAAGCTACTCTGCAAACGCCATTAAGACCTAGATGCAGATGTAGGATTTGTTCCAATCGCCACTGAGTTGGATTAGTGTTGTCATTCTTGATCATTACCAAATGATTTTCAGCTAGGGCACCTTGGTTTCGTTCCCAGCAATTGCGCAATTACAATTCTGAAATGTACTATGTCTTCCATCTTTGCCAAAAATGACATCTGTTGGACCAATCGGAAGCGATCGAGACAATTCATCTTGATGTCGGAAACATTTTCATCAGGCGCTGCTACCAAAGGCTTGCCAATAATAAAGTGAGCGGGAGTAAGCGGATTAACGTCATTTTGATCTTGACTCATTAGGGATATTGGACGGAAATTCCGAATTGCCTCTATTTGTGCAAATAATTTACATAGCTCTTCAAAGGAAGAGGCGTTTTAGATAAGACTCTTTTGAGATGATGCTTGGAGCTCTTGACTCCGGCCTCCCAGAGACCACCAAAATCAGTTGAATAGGGCGGTATAAATTGTCGATCAATTCTAATGTGAAGACTTTTGCTCGTTCTCGTGTAAGGGTGAAGAATTTTGTTCGTGTTCTTGTTGAAGACTTTAAAAACTGTATTGACTAATTGACTTTTTTAATAAAGACAATTAAAAATTAAATTAGTGCAGTTAACAGGAAAACAACTCAAAGAACTGTTGGTGGAGCGGGATTGTGATGATTCCGGTAAAAAAGCGACCCTCCAGAAACGGTTAAGGAACACTTTGATTGAAAATGGAGGAGATCCTGATATGTTGGAGTTCCACTCTCCAGAAGAACTGTTACTGAAAGAGGTGAAGGAAGAAATTTCTAGAAATAATAATGAAAAATTCGAAGAAATTTCGGAAAATAATAATGAAAAATTGGAAGAAATTTCTAGAAATAATAATGACAGATTCGAGGAAGTAACCAGGACATTTGGGATGAAAATCGATGAAGTCTCGAAAAATTTTGAAGAAGTTTCTAGAACTCTTCCAGATGAAATTAAAGATGTTTCCTGAAAAAGTGATGCGAGGTTTGAGGAGGTGACCAGAACTATCGAGGAAAAGGTTAAAGAAGCTGGTAGATATAGTGACAAGAAATTTCAAGAACAGTTGACAAAAACTTTGTCATGACAGAGAAGACCATGGAGCTACTGCAACAAAAAATCAAGACATTGGAAATGGCAGTTAAATGGTAAGTGCACTGCGAGCCAGACACTCAAAGGCGAAGATATAGGAGAGTGGTAATGGCTAATCAGTGGACCGAAGAACAGAAAGCTGTTTCCTTAACTGCCGCTCAACGAGGTGATGCAGCAGACATCCTTAAGTCTATTCCGGCTGGCCAGGCAAGCTACCAAGTCTTGCTTTCTAAATTGGACAATCGGTATGGAGACAGTCATCTTCAGCAGGTATAAAAAGTACAATTGCGAACTCTCGTGCAATGTGCAAATGAGAGTCTGCAAGAGTTTGAGGGAGAGGTAGGTGCGATTAGCATATCCTACAGCTGCCGATAGCTTCCTTGATTAAATTGCGGTGGCCACATTTGTAAATGGATTGAGAGAGAGCGAGCTGCAGATGGCGTTGAAGCTGGCCAGACCAAAATTGCTGGAAGAAGCACTAGCTGTTGCTTTGGAGCATGAAGCCGCTAGCCAAACTTCCTGAGGGCGCCATGTAAAAGCAATCGAGGAAGAAGACCAACCCAATAGAGAGTCCCTATTAGACATGATAAAGAAGCTACTGACGGGAGCGCAGTTAAAGAAAAGAGAGCCAAGGTGTTGGAGCCGTGGTGAGCTAGGACACGTACGCCGCAGTTGTAAGAAGAAGGCAAAGAGTATTCCTAGAATGACGAGTGTCAGAGAGCTTTCGAACAATTGCAAGAAGCTCTTATCAGCGCACCAATCTTGAATTGACTATGACATCGAGCACAGGGCAGGGAAACAAACAAATGAAACTGGCCCAAGAGAACGACCCATGTTTGAGAGAAGTCTTGGAGTGTATGCGACGCAACGAGAGGTCGTCTTGACAGGATATAAGTTTACGAAGCCTGGAAGTGAAAGCATATTGGAGCCAATGGGACTGTCTTTTGTAAAGAGATGATCTGCTGTATAGAACCTTTGAGTCTGAAGATGGTACTGAATCTAGATTACAACTAGTTGTGCCAAGAAGCAAAGTGCCGGAGGTACTACGTCAGCTACATGATGGAGCCACGGGTGGGCATTTTTGAATCACCAAGACTTTGCAGAAGGTTCGAGAGCGATTCTATTGGGTGAATTGCAAATAAGATGGGAGACAGTGGTGCCGGAAGTGTGAAGTGTGTGCAGCCAGCAAAGGACCACTTGGCAGAAAGCGGGCAACTATGACACAGTATAATGTTGAGAGTACCATGAAGCGAGTTGCTGTAGATATTGCGGGACCACTTCCTGAAACGGACAATGGAAATAAGTTTATCCTGGTAGCCATGGTTACTTCACAAAGTGGACAGAGGCGTACACAACCCCTAACCAAGAAGTATCGACCGTCGCCGAGGTGTTGGTGAAAGATTTCTTTCACGTTTTGGCGTTCCTCTTGAAATCCATTCTGATCAAGGAAGAAACTTCGAGTCAGCCCTGTTCCAAGATGTGTACAGACTAATAGGTGCGAACAAGACCAGAACGACCCCTTTGCATCCTCAATCGGATGGAATGGTAGAGAGGAAGAATCGAACCATGGGCAAGCACCTCTCTAAGGTTGTCTCAGAACATCAGAGAGGTTGGGAACATT
This sequence comes from Crioceris asparagi, assembly GCA_958507055.1. Taxonomy (NCBI): domain Eukaryota; kingdom Metazoa; phylum Arthropoda; class Insecta; order Coleoptera; family Chrysomelidae; genus Crioceris; species Crioceris asparagi. The sequence continues at coordinate 53,778,520 of OY293826.1, read as the reverse complement.
ACATCTATTTGTTCCTTATGGCTTATCGGGCGGCTGTGAATAAAACGTCTGGTCAGACTCCCGCTTGTTTAATGTTGGGGCGCGAGTTACGCCTACCCTGTGACCTGGAATTCGGCCGCAGACCTACAGAGGACAGTGTCGCAGGAGACGGATACCTACGTCAAGCAATTGAGAGCCAGAATGGATACAGTCCACGAGTTAGCCAGACAGAACATCCAGCTTGCCAGTGATCAAATGAAATACCACTACAATACTCGATCAGCTGATGGAGTCTTCAGCGTGGGAGACCTGGTTTGGCTATATAATCCCCAACGATATACAGGCCTTTGTCCCAAATTTCAGAGGTAATGGGAAGGTCCATATGAAATCATGAAGAGGATAAATGACGTCATCTATCGTATCCGAAAGTTACCAAGGGAAAAACCTAGACTGGTGCACATAAACCGACTCGCAACATACGCTGGATCAAATAACCAGGAGGAAGCGCGAGTGGTCCTTCAAGAAAAGACCGATAAAGAGCAGAATGTCGGTTTCAACGAGTTCATGGCCGACTATGCTGATCGGAAAAAGTTCAGACTCGGTGTGACAGTTGAGGTTTAACAAGATCTTTTCAAACTGCCATTTCTATTGCCAGCTGTGTAGCGGAGGATCTACGTATGGACCGTGAAATTGCTCTGGTATTTAAAAGGAAGTTTGAAAGATTGGATGAATTGTCAGCCCAACGACCAAGAGTGGAAAAGGTTCTGCGACTAGCAAATGCTAATCGGGACATTACAAGGACATCTGGCATTCACTGAAGAGCCTAAGGAATGAAGTCAGGAATTATGACTTCAAAAAGTTGGGTCTTCCGAAAATAGGCTGCGGGTTGGACGAGCTGGATTGGAAGATTGTAAGGAGCATGATCGAATACATCTTCCAGGACGCTGGCGTGCAAATTACCTTGTGTTGTTTCAATCCAAAAGGAGTATACAAGGGTGTTTGCCTGGCAGGAACCAAGTGCAGATTTCGCCAGGGAAAGAAATGCAGCAAGGTACTACCAAGGATGAATCTGATCGGGACTATAAGATGCCAAGGAAGGGGCAATGTAACGTGAAAACTTACCCGAATAATAAAATACACCCACACAAATACACTAATTCCAGAATATCGGGAAGAACACACGAGAAACATCAGAAGCACCCGAGATCGTAGGTTCTGGATTATTCCCGAAAGAATAACATACAGCAGTAGGAGACGGATATCAACTCGAAGCATTTAGACCAGGCGGTGGCAACTCTTATGGGAAATTTTTGACCGTTTGTTGCCAAAGTTCTCATTCTCGGCGCTAGGATCGCTCACCAAAATGTGGCGGGAACTGCAGAATTTGAATGAAAATGTCATATTTAAAATGGCTGCATCCGGCGCCGGCAATCCCATCGTCTAACCTCAATTCTCTTTTCTAACGATGTGTTTCTTTTACTTTATATTATTTTTAATTAATTTACGTAGCTTGGTTGAGTGTTAAAGTTTATCTATATTAGATTTTAATCGATTTTTTCATATTCACTAGAAACTTACTGTTTGTTTTTAAGATTGAAAGATTATCATTCGTTATTGGTACGTATTTAGTATCTTGTTCCTATCATTCTGGTGTTATTTTTATCTTAATTATAGGAGAATGGCGTGAATGCCACCGAGCACATATGGAAAGGCTATCAGGAATGTCTGTAAGGCGAAGAAGGATATTTCAAGAAGTAAAACGAAGGAAGAAGGCGAAGAGCTACCCTTTTATACAATGTTTTGAGGCAAGTTAATCCTGATAGTGGAGTATCAGTAAAGATACGAGTATCATTAAAAGCCTAATCAATAATGGTAATATACTTAGAACTTCCAGCTGTTCTTCTATCCAGCGTATAACCAAGCAAACTGTAAGTAAAGATCATCACGAAATATATAAGTCCTTGTTAATGCTTCCCGGAAACTAGATATACAATTATACAAGGCACAGCCATCAACAAAATGCCTATAAGGATTGCTTCAGTTAGCATCTGGAATTTTTTTGCACTAAAAATCAATTAACAACCTTAATAATTTCATTATTAGTCTAACCTTTCGTTCCCAATGTAGATTTAGCAAGCTTCTATCAAATCTCAGATTTGTAATGATGTTTTTACTCATTGCAGTGAAGTGGTAGTGCACTAGAAGGAATTGGAGGTTTGCTTAGGAACAAGGACGAAACGAAAGTGAAATGCCTTTGAAGTGCCTCACTTTCTTCATGCCGGTAACTATTTGGGTAATGATATAACACATTGAATGTGTCAGTATATATCTTCTGTGAGTATAGTTGAATATTTATTTATAAGATGTTCTAATTTGAGTTTAGTTGCTTATATTATACATTACTGATTTTTGTTTCTTTTTAATTTCATGTCCAATTGAGGAACAACTGAGGAAGAGGACGAACCGAAAATGAAATACCTCGAAGGCCTTGAAGTATCCCGTTCCTTGTAGTGTAATGAGAGAGTACTTTGAAAGTGTCAATATATGCTTCTGTGAGTACATTCGAATATTTATTGCATGTTTTCATTTGAGATTGCTGGCTTGTATTTTTTATATTTTACTGATCTTTGTTTCTTTTTATTTTTATGTCTAAATAGGGAACAACTGAAGAAGAAGGCTGAAGCGACAATGAAACACGTGTTATTCGTTTGTGGATTGTGTGTGTAATTAGTGTTAGTGAACCGGTGTATTTTATATATTTTGGATTATACATTAACATATGTAGGTGACTAATGCACTGTCTACTAATAAAATAGCTTAATTATTCTACTCAAAACCTATTTTCATATCAAGTACTTTCTATCTATCTTTTATATGTCGATTTTCGTCAATATATTTTTGTGATGAGTAATTAGATTTCAGCTAATCAAAATTTGCTCTAATTATTGTTTGTTTCAAAGAGTTATTTAGACAATGCACTAGTTACTTCCATAAATTAATATAATAATGTGTTTACTTACAAATAATCATATTTAAGAATTTATTCAGTAGATTTTTGATTTGCTTACTTATTCATTCTATGTTATAATTTTGCAATAATAAAAAACCAACTAAAAATATTTACATTTCTTATATTCTTATTTACCCCTGATAGATCAGAACTATTGAGGAAGGAATAAAAAAAATCAGAAATTTTTGGAGTGATTTTTTGAAAAAATCTTTCAGCATTCATATTACATTTCTGAAGACTATCATGAAAAGTAAAATGAATAATCTCGAAAGTTATTCTCTGAAAATTTCCTTCAACAATTTCTGAAGATTTCTATTCTTCTCTCTACTTATAAGCTACGATAATACTTTTACTATACTTTGAATCTGCCACCATAAACAAGTTAGTTTGCGAGTCAACATCTTAAGAGCTAGTTGTACTTCAAGGTCAAAACATAGTCAACGAAATTAACATGGGAGTTACCATTCTTTTGGAGATAGTGTTCTCTGATCGAGACTTTTAGCATGAGTCTACACTAGTGTTCTGTTCTCTATTTATAAATAGAGCGCTAAGTAATGCTGTGAATATAAATGTTTATATAGTTGCGCATTTATTAGTGTAAATAAATAAGTGAAAATAAATCGAACCCATTTTAATTACAATTCCCGTTACATTATTATCTTTGTCTTGACTGCGTAAATATATGCAAGCATAATAAGCGCTTTCAGAGGAATCACAGAAACCATGTAATTCGATTTTTGTGACCTCTAGTATTATAGCAATCCTAGGTATAAGTAGGTTATTCAACATTGGTAGCTCGTTTTGAAAGTTAACCAAGGAAGCCTTTATGCTAGAGGGTATGGATATCTTTGACGACCACAGTTTCTGCAGAAGAATTTTGACCAGAATGATTCATGGACTTAGCAATCCCAGAGAATCGAATATTTTTGATACTGAGAGCAAAAAAACATTTCGACACGCCCATGTCAAGTCTAAGGTTTTTTTATCGTCTGTCGTAAACTCTAAGACGTCGGTTTCTAGGTCAGAATGCTCAATGTTTTTTTAAGACCTCTGGATCATTGGAGCACCACTTGCGGAGTTCGAAACAACCACCCTTTAAAACATTCGAAATATCGCGAAAATTTATTTGCGCATCTTTGTGTGAATCTGCGGCTGTTAGCATATCGTCTACATGCTTAATTATACGCGCAATGTTTGGTTGCCGCTCTTGAATATTTTCAGCTAGTTCAAATAGACGTCTTATAGAAAGATAGCTCGACGAAGCTTGTAACGGTATTAAGGTCGTATGTGATTATAGATTCATAAGGATTGTCGCGCCACAATATTCGCTGTAGTGAACGCTGTTTCGGTTTTATCAACACCTGGCGATACATTTTTGCCATATCTGCCGATATAACATATTTATGTTACCGCAACCTTATGATTATAGAGTGTAAATCATTCTGGAGAACGGGACCAATTGCCTGAATAGTATTTAGAGAGAAGCCGGTACTAGTTGGTGCCGAAGCGTCAAAAACAACCCTTAACTTTTTTTGTGAGACATGATTCTTTCAAGATCCTATCGTGCGGTATATAATATGCGCGACATGTGTCCTAGATTTATGTACTCTGCCATAAAGCCTTTGTACATGGTTCGCAGTTTGTCGTTTTTTAATAGTCGTCGTTCCAGCGCATAGAATCTCCGTTTTACTTGCAATTTTGATTCACCTAAGACTCACGGATCTTGCTTAAGTGGCATTTCGACTACGAACCGACCTTCCGGGTAGTAGTTGTTTTTGTGAAATTTTGTTCGCACATATGTTCATCTGGAGAAAAAACCTTTGTACTGATGCATTCTTCAACTTCCCAGAACCTTGTAGGGCCTTCAAGTAATTCTTGGTTGAGAATTAGGTTGCTGCCCCGAAACAATCCAACCGAACCTTGTTTTTTGTAAATGGGGTCCGTTTTTGCTTGAGGCAATTTTGCTAGAATCAAAAACTTGCCAAAAGAGATCAGCAACGATTAGCATGTGGACCGGATTTATAAAATTCAGGATTGCCGGCTTGACGTGGACCGTATTTTGAAGCACTCTCTTATTTATTGCGATGCCTGGCATATTACCCGTTATTTCCGACAAAATATAGAACATCCAATTAGCTGAGAACTCATTGTGTTCTGACTTGATCACGACTTCGCATTTTGTTTTAATAGTTGCTGCCTTGTTAGCTATCCCGAATACGGAAAGATCACTGACTTTGATAAGTAGATTGAGCTTTCGTTGCATGTGCTATGTAACGATGTACGTTTGAGCACCGCAGTCTAGAAGAGCCCTAATTGGATGGAAGTGACTATTACATCTGTTACAAGAAAGGTGAGCTTAATAGTAATTCCAAAAATGTGAATACAGCTACTAAAAAAACCATGCTAAAAACCTCTAATATTAGAATACATGGAAAAATTTAATGAAAGTCTATCAGGTGTTGAAGCATACGATAACAGATCAATGATAGTCGAGCAACCCCAAGACGACCAATACTTACTGATCGATTTATGATCGAGTTATGCAGGTTTCTGATGATTGTCCATTGATGGACACAGATATAAACTCAACAACTTTTATTAAACAAAAGTTACGTGGACACAATACAATACACTCGGCTAAAATGAGAGCCGGAAACAGGAAACACAGTTTTCACATTAAGAAGAAACAAAAGTAGAAGTAATGACATATAATGAGAACAAACATAAAGCAGAGATTGAATCAAATATTGTAGAATTACTGTATATTCTGACACTTACGAGAAATAGACGACGCTTACGGTACTATACTTACTAACTAATCTTAATAAGGAATTATCATTAAGGTAAATGCAACCACAGACGAATCTTCGAGAAATAATGACATGCAATTCATTATGTTTTACTATGTAGCTTAGATATATATAAAAGTATACTCAAATCTCTATGTAGGTACCTTAATTTGAGTTTGAATTTTGGTCAGGATGGGGTGACGAGGGAATAGTTTACAACTGACAGGCAACAACAACTAGAACCTAGAACATAGACCTACTAAAGGACTATGAACTTGAACTACGTCTCGCCATCGCGTCGGGCATTGAGCATGAGATAGATACAGCTTTTTATTAGTCCAACAAACTTTTTTGTGTTGTGAAGCTAGTTTTTAAGTCAAATGTTTAACAAGAAAACTATAAATTCTGTCAGCCGTTAGATTGCAATTTTCTCTCGTCAGATAGGAATCAAAATAGCTGGATTTGACGAGAAAATCTCTAAATTGGCAACACTGGTGGCGGTGGCTGATAGCGGCTAACGGCTTTTCCGGGTAGATCGGTAACACGGTCCGTAGAGAGACACGGTTGTCTCAATCAGGGGTACCATGACGGGGGAAGCGGTCGGTGCGGGAAGCAGCCTGTGACGTAGCCGGTAGACCCGGCTCAGCGATTGCGTATCTATTTAGCATATTTTATATAAGGTTTCTAGGCTGGGCTCCGGCGTTCGACTGGCACCTTTGTCTGATTAATGTTTTTGCTTACGATATACATACATACTTCTAATTAATCTGAATGTAATAAAAAGTGACAAATCACAATAGGTGAACGGGGGCAGGAGCGAAGCTTTTAGATTAAATTTTTATACGTTTCAATAAAACCATTCCATTTTAAAAAACCAAGAATATTGTGAAGAAAATGACTAATATTGGAAAAATTAATCTATCCACATATCTCAGAACTTACATAAGAATCAAATATTTCAATACAAAACAACTGGTAGCTGCAGGAATGAAACGCAATTACATAACAAGTATTCAAGGAGAAACAAAAGAATCTTTTTTAGGAAAAAAATTACCGACGTTATCAGTTGGTGCACTGAAATGTACAAAATAGTATCAAAGTCTATCTCCTTAGATAGACTTTGATAATATTAAATCTATTATTGGTGCTGGTACTTTTGAAGTTGTGCAGTTGTAGTTAGACTGAAAACATTTGGCACCAACTTCACAAGTATCTACCAGCACCAATAGAATTAATATTATTCTATACATTTCAGTGCATCAACTGATAACTGCAGTTTTTTATAAAAATATTTATTTCACACTTTTGAGTGTTACATTTGTCACGAAAATAGTTGAACGTTCGCCATTATCCATATATCCTTTGCCTGTATTAGTTATTATTCAGAAAACTAAGAACATCGTCGCGGAAATACGCATATTATAAACTTTACCACTTTCCCGTAACTCTATGGAAAATATGTTCAATATAAATGTTGCTTCAAATAATCTGGTCATTAATTTCCCATCCTCAGATTTTTAGTTTTCGTAAGAAATTCCTCTTCCACATAGCGAAAATACACATATTTCAGATTTTAACATCAATCAAAAATCCAAAATCGGTGTACGTTTAGGTACTATATAAAAGGCGCGCACGAACCAAAAAAAGCAAACAGTCGAATTGTATACCTCCTCCGTTCGGGGTTTGTCGGTTAAAAATGAAAAAAGTTGACCTCTTGTTTTTCCATTTGTACCCACCCGGTCGAACTTTCGAATTGCAACAATTTGTGATTTTCTTTTCAGCTGTTTTTCGTTTATTGATTGATTTTCAACAATTAATGAGCAATGCTTCCCGAAATTGTAGGGCAAGTTTTTGCTTTAAGCGGTATATTGCATGCAATTTTCAAGGTGTCCGGTTTTTTTGTCTGCCAGTATCATTTACTACTCTACTGTTCTTATGTTTATATGTACCTAACTTAGTAAAATACTGGTTTGCTTGCTTTTGTTACTGTTATTATATGTAAAAACTAGGATATATGTAGTAAACATATAGGCAATATATAGTGAGAGTGGCAAGCGATTTAAATTCAGGTCTACGGCATACGTCACACGAGCGCTCGCTCCTGATTGGTTAACTGCTGATCGAGACAACCGTATCTCTCTACGGACCGTGGGTCGGTAACCTAACCTAACCTAACCTAATAAAAAAATAATTAAAATCTGTAGAAGTAAGTGAAGCGAACACGGCGGCCAGCACAAGTCGTAACAGACGGACGGGCTGGTGTTGGTTGAGTGGTGTCAGCTGAGTTGAGTCCAGGCTGAAGAGGTGGAGGATGGGTAGATCGGTTGCGGCGTAGCGGGCTTCTCCTCTGCCACGATGTAGGCTGGCTTCAGACAATCGACAGTAACACGGCCTTCAGAGCCACGCACGAGTAGGCTGAAAGTCTTATCGTCACGCTTCGTTATGGTATGCGAGCCAGTCTATAGTGGTGTAAATGAGGGGAGCACAGTGTCATCACGCAAGAATGCGTGCGTAAAAGTATTCAGGTCCTTGAAAACGAAACCACCTGAACGAGCGTGATGTGCTGTGGGAACAGGTTGGAGCTTTATGATGGCACTGCTGAGTGGAGTAGCAGATTCGCTGATATCCTGATCTGTGGGACGACGACGATCAGAGGGTTGCAAAAACTCTCCAGGACGTAGTGGTTCTCCATAAACCAGATCACCTGCGGTGGTGTAGATATCCTCTTTGAACGCTGCACACATACCGATTACCATAAGTGGTAAAGGTGTTAACCAGGTATCGTTTGGGTGGCATGTGATTGCAGTGTTAAGCAGACGATGCATCCGCTCTACGCTCTACGTGTCCATTGCAGGCTGGGTGGTATGCGGTTGTGCGGGAACGTTGAAACGTTCAGCTCTTACTGAGCGAATGCGAAAGATTTGAGATTTTTTTGTAAAGTTTTGAAGAATATAGCTCTGTCCTACAAAAGTTTGATATTGGGAATGTTTTTGGGGCCATGATTTTTTTAGAATTGGTTAGCTGTCACGGATTAACTTTAATTTTCTATATTAGTTATTTTAAAAATAGAGCCCCCCTATTTAAGTTTTACCTTTGATTTTTTTAGTAGCTAATATGGATGGAGAACAACGACCAAATATTTTTTTTATTTAATAAAAAAGTCGCATCCACCTTACGGTTATTAGCAACGTTACAGTATCAGAACTAATTAATGGACTTACCTAAATTCATAAGAAAAGATACAAGATTAAAATTAAACGCTTTTATATATCATGATATAAATCTATATCCGTTAAGTAATGCTTAAGATTCAATAGATCACAAGATTTCCTAATAATGACTTAAGGTCCAAATTATACTTATTTCGAGATAATGTATATTTTTTTACAGTCGATTAGAAAATGTTTAACTGTTAGTATTGAATCAAAAAAAAACACACATCTCTCGAGAGTTATGGGAGCCACAACGCTGACGGTATGAAAATCATCGTCCGTTCTCAAACTAGAAGTGCTGACTCCGTGAGACCGTCCGAAGAACCTTTTCGCATGCGTTTACCCATAATACGTCATTTTATCCTATTATAAATATAAGTAAATTAGATCTAAGATACATTCTGTTCTTTACTTTCTTGCTTGTAATAAAACTTTTTAAAAACTATTTTCGTTAACCAAAAACCATTATTGGCGCAGTCAGTCGTTTTTGTGCAGTTTTTGGCAAAATTACGGTAGAATACGTATTTTTGGACACTAACTCGGATCTTCATCCCTTGGCACTACAGAACCTCCCCAGTTCCACAAGTGTTTGGTACACCTGAGGACAACGCAAGGACCCAAAGCAGAATCGCTCAACAGAGAAACAACGACAAAGTAAGTGCAAGTTCCTGTTATTTCCTTATTTTTTCCGTATAAGAAAATTTGATACTTCTAGATTTATTAGAATAATATACCAAACCAACCTTAAAGGAGTAATAATGACGATTTAATAGATAATTTTTCAACAACACTTAAAGTTAGTAACAAAATGCCAGATAGTAATAACGAACAAATCATTAGCGGCTTAAATATGCTTAAAATGTTTGTTGATACTATACCTAATTTTATACATGCTTGTAACTTCCTTTTTGATAATTTTGGGAATACAACAGATATAAGGGTAAAAAATTATTTAATTATAGTTATTCAAACTAAACTAGTAGGTCACCATCCGTTCCCAAGACGGCCTTCCAGAGTCCAACGTCGATAAGGAAACATTTCATCTGAAATTTCCATAGTGCATAGTTGTTTCTTCCTTCGAGTTTATTAACACCAGGAACACCAGACACAGCGACATAACAGTTGTAGTCGTGGTCGTCGTTCCAGTGCCATTGCCGGTCGTCGTTATGCTGCCGTGCTAAGAATATCTTCACTTCTCAGTTTTTGAGGTGCAACCAACACTTTCAGCATCAAACAAACATCTTTGATCGTCCTGGGCCCATAACCTGATCGATTTATGATCGAGTTATGCAGGTTTCTGATGATTGTTCATTGATGGACACAGATATAAACTCAACAACTTTTATTAAACGACACAATACAATACACTCCGCTGAACTGAGAGCCGGAAACAGGAAACACAGTTTTCACACTAACAAGAAACAAAAGTAGAAGTAATGACATATAATGAGAACAAACATAAAGCAGAGATTGAATCAAATATTGTAGAATTACTGTATATTCTGACACTTACGAGAAATAGACGACGCTTACGGTACTATACTTACTAACTAATCTTAATAAGGAATTATCATTAAGGTAAATGCAACCACAGACGAATCTTCGAGAAATAATGACATGCAATTCATTATGTTTTACTATGTAGCTTAGATATATATAAAAGTATACTCAAATCTCTATGTAGGTACCTTAATTTGAGTTTGAATTTTGGTCAGGATGGGGTGACGAGGGAATAGTTTACAATTGACAGGCAACAACAACTAGAACCTAGAACATAGACCTACTAAAGGACTATGAACTTGAACTACGTCTCGCCATCGCGTCGGGTATTGAGCATGAGATAGATACAGCTTTTTATTAGTCCAACAAACTTTTTTGTGTTGTGAAGCTAGTTTTTAAGTCATATGTTTAACAAGAAAACTATAAATTCCGTCAGCCGTTAGATTGCAATTTTCTCTCGTCAGATAGGAATCAAAATAGCTGGATTTGACGAGAAAATCTCTAAATTGGCAACACTGGTGGCGGTGGCTGATAGCGGCTAACGGCTTTTCCGGGTAGATCGGTAACACGGTCCGTAGAGAGACACGGTTGTCTCAATCAGGGGTACCATGACGGGGGAAGCGGTCGGTGCGGGAAGCAGCCTGTGACGTAGCCGGTAGACCCGGCTCAGCGATTGCGTATCTATTTAGCATATTTTATATAAGGTATCTAGGCTGGGCTCCGGCGTTCGACTGGCACCTTTGTCTGATTAATGTTTTTGCTTACGATATACATACATACTTCTAATTAATCTGAATGTAATAAAAAGTGACAAATCACAATAGGTGAACGGGGGCAGGAGCGAAGCTTTTAGATTAAATTTTTCTACGTTTCAATAAAACCATTCCATTTTAAAAAACCAAGAATATTGTGAAGAAAATGACTAATATTGGAAAAAGTAATCTATCCACATATCTCAGAACTTACATAAGAATCAAATATTTCAATACAAAACAACTGGTAGCTGCAGGAATGAAACGCAATTACATAACAAGTATTCAAGGAGAAACAAAAGAATCTTTTTTAGGAAGAAAATTACCGACGTTATCAGTTGGTGCACTGAAATGTACAAAATAGTATCAAAGTCTATCTCCTTAGATAGACTTGGGCGCGCACGAACCAAAAAAAGCAAACAGTCGAATTGTATACCTCCTCCGTTCGGGGTTTGTCGGTTAAAAATGAAAAAAGTTGACCTCTTGTTTTTCCATTTGTACCCACCCGGCCGAACTTTCGAATTGCAACAATTTGTGATTTTCTTTTCAGCTGTTTTTCGTTTATTGATTGATTTTCAACAATTAATGAGCAATGCTTCCCGAAATTGTAGGGCAAGTTTTTGCTTTAAGCGGTATATTGCATGCAATTTTCAAGGTGTCCGGTTTTTTTGTCTGCCAGTATCATTTACTACTCTACTGTTCTTATGTTTATATGTACCTAACTTAGTAAAATACTGGTTTGCTTGCTTTTGTTACTGTTATTATATGTAAAAACTAGGATATATGTAGTAAACATATAGGCAATATATAGTGAGAGTGGCAAGCGATTTAAATTCAGGTCTACGGCATACGTCACACGAGCGCTCGCTCCTGATTGGTTAACTGCTGATCAAGACAACCGTATCTCTCTACGGACCGTGGATCGGTAACCTAACCTAACCTAATAAAAAAATAATTAAAATCTGTAGAAGTAAGTGAAGCGAACACGGCGGCCAGCACAAGTCGTAACAGACGGACGGGCTGGTGTTGGTTGAGTGGTGTCAGCTGAGTTGAGTCCAGGCTGAAGAGGTGGAGGATGGGTAGATCGGTTGCGGCGTAGCGGGCTTCTCCTCTGCCACGATGTAGGCTGGCTTCAGACAATCGACAGTAACACGGCCTTCAGAGCCACGCACGAGTAGGCTGAAAGTCTTATCGTCACGCTTCGTTATGGTATGCGAGCCAGTCTATAGTGGTGTAAATGAGGGGAGCACAGTGTCATCACGCAAGAATGCGTGCGTAAAAGTGTTCAGGTCCTTGAAAACGAAACCACCGGAACGAGCGTGATGTGCTGTGGGAACAGGTTGGAGCTTTATGATGGCACTGCTGAGTGGAGTAGCAGATTCGCTGATATCCTGATCTGTGGGACGACGACGATCAGAGGGTTGCAAAAACTCTCCAGGACGTAGTGGTTCTCCATAAACCAGATCACCTGCGGTGGTGTAGATATCCTCTTTGAACGCTGCACACATACCGAGTACCATAAGTGGTAAAGGTGTTAACCAGGTATCGTTTGGTCGGCATGTGATTGCAGTCTTAAGCAGACGATGCATCCGCTCTACGCTCTACGTGTCCATTGCAGGCTGGGTGGTATGCGGTTGTGCGGGAACGTTGAAACGTTCAGCTCTTACTGAGCGAATGCGAAAGATTTGAGATTTTTTTATAAAGTTTTGAAGAATATAGCTCTGTCCTACAAAAGTTTGATATTGGGAATGTTTTTGGGGCCATGATTTTTTTTAGAATTGGTTAGCTGTCACGGACTAACTTTAATTTTCTATATTAGTTATTTTAAAAATAGAGCCCCCCTATTTAAGTTTTACCTTTGATTTTTTTAGTAGCTAATATGGATGTTTTTGGTAATTGGTAAATTAATGTCAGCTGTCACGCACTATTCTTTTATCATTTTGTTCGAGATTATGTTATATTAGGAATTATAATTTTGGCCCTTATTTTAAATGTATTGTTAAAATTGTAAAATGTCAAATCATGTTTTATTAAAATAGTCATTGATTTCTCTCATCTACTTTCAGCCGACCTTTATAATGACCGTGATTTATTTATTTTGTAAGAACAACGACCAAATATTTTTTTTATTTAATAAAAAAGTCGCATCCACCTTACGGTTATTAGCAACGTTACAGTATCAGAACTAATTAATGGACTTACCTAAATTCATAAGAAAAGATACAAGATTAAAATTAAACGCTATTATATATCATGATATAAATCTATATCCGTTAAGTAATGCTTAAGATTCAATAGATCACAAGATTTCCTAATAATGACTTAAGGTCCAAATTATACTTATTTCGAGATAATGTATATTTTTTACAGTCGATTAGAAAATGTTTAACTGTTAGTATTGAATCAAAAAAAAACACACATCTCTCGAGAGTTATGGGAGCCACAACGCTGACGGTATGAAAATCATCGTCCGTTCTCAAACTTTATGTACTGACTCCGTGAGACCGTCCGAAGAACCTTTTCGCATGCGTTTACCCATAATACGTCATTTTATCCTATTATAAATATATGTAAATTAGCTCTAAGATACATTCTGTTCTTTACTTTCTTGCTTGTAATAAAACTTTTAAAAAACTATTTTCGTTAACCAAAAACCATTATTGGCGCAGTCAGTCGTTTTTGTGCAGTTTTTGGCTAAATTACGGTAGAATACGTATTTTTGGACACTAACGCGGATCTTCATCCCTTGGCACTACAGAACCTCCCCAGTTCCACAAGTGTTTGGTACACCTGAGGACAACGCAAGGACCCAAAGCAGAATCGCTCGACAGAGAAACAACGACAAAGTAAGTGCAAGTTCCTGCTATTTCCTTATTTTCTCCGTATAAGAAAATTTGATACTTCTAGATTTATTAGAATAATATACCTAACCAACCTTAAAGGAGTAATAATGACGATTTAATAGATAATTTTTCAACAACACTTAAAATTAGTAACAAAATGCCAGATAGTAATAACGAACAAATCATTAGCAGCTTAAATATGCTTAAAATGTTTGTTGATACTATACCTAATTACGAATAAACATTTTCTTCCAAATCAGAAAGAAAAAAAAGGTTAGACATAAAAAAATTAATAAGACATGACCACTTGAATTGCGAAGAAAAGGAATTACTCGTAGACCTATGCCGTGAATTTTCCGACAGTTTCCACTATGATAATGAGAAATTATCATTCACAAACCAGGTTAAACACGAATTCAACACTAGTGATGAAATTCCAATACACAGAAAATCGTATCGATATCCATTTATCCATAAGGAAGAAGTCGGCAAATTAATAAAATGCTTGAGGACGGCATAATAGGACCAAGTCAAAGCCCTTGGAGCAGCCCTATATGGATAGTACCAAAGAAGTTGGATAAAAGTGGCAAACAAAAGTGGAGATTGGTGGTCGACTATAGGAAAGTCAACGAGAAAACAATTGATGATCGATATCCAATTCCTAACATCAACGACATCCTTGACAAATTAGGGAGATGTCAGTATTTCTCGACATTGGATTTGGCATCCGGTTTCCATCCATCCATCCAAAATGGACATTTCGAATACGTCAGGATGCCCTTTGGACTGAAAAATGCTCCAGCCACATTCTAACGGGTTATGGATGAAATTCTTCAAGGTCTTCAAGGAAAAATCTGCCTCGTGTACATGGACGACATAATAATTTTTTCATCCAACCTCGAAGAACACATGAAAAACCTGAAGCTTATTTTCAAAAGGTTGAGAAACTGTAAACTTAAAATTCAACTTGACAAGTCAGAATTTATTCGTAAAGAAGTTGAGTTCTTGGGACATGTGGTCACATCGGAAGGTATACGTCCAAACCCAAAGAAGATCGAAGCCATAAAGAAATTCCCGTTACCAAAAACTTCAAAAGAAATTAAATCTTTTCTCGGTTTATTAGGATAATATAGAAAATTCATACGAAATTTTGCAAAACTTACAAAACCCTTTACCCACTGTTTGAAGAAGGGGGTGAGAATTGAACATACTCTCGAGTTTATACAAACTTTTGAATTATGCAAGAATAT
The DNA here is from genome assembly GCA_958507055.1 of Crioceris asparagi. Classification (NCBI taxonomy): domain Eukaryota; kingdom Metazoa; phylum Arthropoda; class Insecta; order Coleoptera; family Chrysomelidae; genus Crioceris; species Crioceris asparagi. The sequence continues at coordinate 53,763,185 of OY293826.1, read as the reverse complement.
TTTATGTAATGATCCGATTCTGCAATACCCAGATTTCAGCCGTCCATTCAACCTTACAACAGACGCTTCGAATTTTGCAATCGGTGCAGTCTTGAGTCAAGGTAAGGTAGGTCAAGATTTGCCTATTGCATATGCTTCACGCACTTTGAACCCAGCTGAGATTAATTACAGCACGATCGAGAAAGAGCTCCTTGCGATTGTATGGGCCACTCAGCATTTTCGCCCATATTTATTCGGTAGAAAGTTCACAATAGTTACGGATCATAAACCTCTTCAGTTGCTATTCAGTTTAAAAGAGCCAAATTCTCGACTAGTAAGATGGCGCCTTAGGTTGGAGGAATATTACTATCAAATACTATATAAAAAAGGAATCCAGAACACCAAAGCAGACGCGCTCTCAAGGATAGAAATTCATGCCATTGAAAATGAATCTCTCATAGGTAATCCTGGCGATATATCAATAGATATAAACGAATTCCTTTCTCCACAACCACCGCATAATAACGATAATCTTAACGATTTCGAGGATATTCCCGTTCCAATAAATGCTAATGTGACCATAGACAATCTCGAAAAAAATGATAATATCTTCATTCAAAATGCTCACCCGCCACCACTAGAACCGAAGATAATTATACACTCAAATATACAAGTGCGCCCTCCAGACTCCGATAGCGAAACGACACATTCAGCTGTCGAAGTCCCCATATTAGAAATACCAAAGAATATATAGTAGTATATTCTTTGGAAATACCTTTCACCGAAAATTGTGTGAACCACTACTCTAACCAAACAAAGGGAAATTATTTCACACCACCATACCATAGAGGAATAAACGAATCCGCCTCAGCTCTGAAGAAAATTTATTATTGGCCAAATCAAAAAAAGAACATAACCGAATTTATTAATAACAAGCCAAGTACGATAGACATCCCCCGAAAATCAAGTTCGAACTCACTGCAACTCCAATTCAACCACTCGATTCGATCCATATGGACACTTTCCAAATCGCTAACACGAAATTTTTAACCATAATCGATGTATTTTCTAGATATGCTCAAGCTTATATCCTAGAGCCTTCCTGCAATGCCCTCGTAGGCTTTGAAAATTTATTAAACTTTGTATCAAATTTCGGTATTCCAAAACTCATAAACTGTTCCGTTGAACAGAATTCAAAACATCAATTCTACTAGATTTCTGTAAATTACATCGTCTATATACTATACTATATACATCGGTTATAATTCATCTGTTCGTAGCGTTCAAACCACTACGATTACCAAAGATTGACATTGGGAACTTGTCTGTGTCTAGTGCGTGACCAACCAATAACACTTCAGACACTAGATCTAAATAAAATTCAAAATCTCTGACAAGAAATTCAGACACCAATGAATTTTCCACAAGAGACTTTTCATCCAGCTACCTGGAGTTTAGCAACAACTCTTACGTTATTTGTAATGGCCGGATTGGTAGCATTTTTCCTAAGAAAATGGTAAAGAAAACCAGCAGCAACAACCAACTAAACGGGAAACCAAAGCTCACCGTTTTCGTTTCCTCTTCAGATGGGAGGAGTTATGGGAGCCACAACGCTGACGGTATGAAAATCATCTTCCGTTCTAACACTAGAAGTGCTGACCGTCCGAAGAACCTTTTCGCATACGTTTACCCATAATACGTCATTTTGTCCTATTATAAATATATGTAAATTAAATCTAAGATTCATTCTGTTCTTTGCTTTCTTGCTTGTAATAAAACTTTTTAAAAACTATTTTCGTTAACCGAAAACCATTATTCGAGATTCAAAAACGATTTGTTATTTGTTGCCATAGGTCACCTTGCCGCACCTTTAGTTTATTTTATAATAATTTAACTACAATTTTAGATAGCGGTGATGTAGAGAACGCGTCACAGACTAGAGTGAGTAATAGCAAAAACCTGATCACTTTGAAATCGCTGTTGAATTACTAAGGCCGGGAGGATAACGATACTGAAGATATAGACTCAGCCTTTGAAAACTTTATCGGAATACTCCTATATTACATCGACATAGCCCTGCCTGAAATACCACAAAGGAACAAGCCCAAGAAGGCCAAATCGTGGATAACCCTCGATATTAGACGACACAGTCAAGAGTTAAAGTTTCATATTAAGAATGATACCGACAGCTGAACTGAAAAGGAGGTATTCGCTTTTGAGGAAAGAATATCGAAAACTCATGTCCCTTTCAAAACGGCAGTAGTTACTACTGAGACATGATAGGAAGAGGCGACAACAAAGTAGGACAGATATGGAAAATAATTATTGAAAACACTAAATCAAGATCATCTAGACAAATTTGACGGATTACACTGGGGCTGGTATTCTTATGTCTTTTTCAGAAATATACTTTTCATCAGTGGTGGAGAATGCCATTGATAGACACTTCGGTCAACGTTTCTCCAGAATGTACGATCGGAAAGGAAATGCGCAACATTATGTTTTTGAAGAAATCAATGCTTCTGAAATCACATTTACAATTAAGTCTCTGAAAGTGATAAGAAATGTGGGTGATGTTATTGTAGAGCCTCTAGTGTACTTGGTGAATCTTTCTGTTCTTAGCGGCACGTTCTCTAAGTGTCTCAAAGTGGCAAAATTTCTACCAATGCTAAAAAAGGTACCTACTAAGTGTAATCTTCAAAATATTAGAAAAGCTTGCATACAACAAAGTAATGGGGTATGTAACTAATTTTAAATTACCTGCCAACTCATAACATGGCTTCCGACATGAACGATCTACTGAATCTGCATCTTAATTTGGTAACTAGAAAATTAGATGAAAAAAACATACTGTAACGAATTTGATACATTGTGCGGACGCCATTAAGAGGAAGTATGTGCGATTCGTGATTCTTCAGAGGGTGGAACATCTTGAAGAGCACGGACGTTGGTGGAGCCCGGGTGGTGTGAGTGTAAGGCATACTGCTATTGGTAACCGATACATGCCAAGGTCAAGATTATATTCCGATACAACTAGTGAGTTCGCGCTGTTGGTGGAATGTTCGGGGCGTTGGAAGATGTCGGTGGAAGCTTTCTAAATGGAGAGTGTAATTAATAAATATAAATTGCACATTGTAGACGATAGTGTAGTGTAAAATATATGAATAATATATATAAATATTCTGTGATATTTTAGCGGGTAAATAAATAAACTTTAAAAATAAAAATAATTCCCAGTTATTTACAAGATATATATATAGTGTAACAAAACATGGGAGACATCAAAAGCAACGAGAATAAGTCCTGGTCTATTCCCGAAGCCATATATTGAGAAATAACCTCCAGAAACAACGTAAACATGTTGGAACTGTGGCGAGCTAGGACACGTACGCCGCAGTTGTAAGAAGAAGGTTGCACAGTCGGAAAACTAGAATGGGTCGAGATGAGGGGGCAATCGTCGACCTGCAGAAATAGTGCCCCAGTAATTACGGTCAATGTGTCATCTTCTGGCGGAGCCTTGAGTTTATATATCGATGTCGAATCAATGGAGAAGACAGAACACTCCTAATAGACACCGGTGCAAAAAGAACAATAGCCAGGCCAGAGCTCATCACGGATCATTCCCGGATACTACCAACAAAGGTCCAACTCAGAAGAGCGACTGGAGAGAAAATAAGAACACATGGTGAAGCGAGCATGACCATCAGCATTGGCAAGATCACCACCAAGCACAGAGTTTTAATCGCTGACATATCTAACCAGTTTATTTTGGGAATGGACCTTTTGAAGAAGCTTGGAGCTGTGTTGGATGTCAAAAATGGTGTCTTGAAGGTCGACAATGAAGAACTGCCCTTTCACGAGGATAACGAAGATATTGTCCGATTGATAACGACTAGTCACGTAATAATACCCGGCTATAATGAAAAAATATTGATGACCAACCCGGACGGAAACTGCAAACCTGGAAGTCTGAGACTGGTAGAAGAAATGAATAATAAGGAATTTCTGACATCTAAAGCTCTTGTTCGAGATGTCGTTCCTGTCAGAGTAATGAATCTAAAGCAGAGCCCCATCAAGTTGAGCAAGGGAAGTATGGTTGGAAATTGTGTTCCTGTATCAGCGATATGGTCTGTAAGAACGATTAGTAAACCATCCAGGACCAGATATTCGAAAGAGCTGATTGATGTGGTCATCAAGACTGTCCAGGACTTAGACGAGAAACAATTACGAAAAGTGAGAGATATGCTTGTGGAATTCCATGACGTATTTGCGATGGAAGAAGAATACAAAGGTAAAACAAGTATAGTGACTCACAAGATAAACACGGGGAACGCTCAGCCAATAAGACAGCAGCCAAGAAGACTTCCATTGGCCAAAAGAGACGAAGCCGAGAAAATGATTCAAGAAATGAGCAAACAAGGAGTCATTGAGCCATCAAATAGCCCATGGACCTCGCCAGTAGTGCTCGTGAAGAAAAAAGATGGTTCTACAAGATTCTGCGTAGATTACCGACTTCTGAATTCAGTCACTAAGAAAGATAGTTATCCGTTACCCAGAATAGATGACACCCTAGATACTCTCTCTGGGTCACGATGGTTTTCTACACTAGATCTGAAAAGTGGATACTGGCAAGTTGGAATGGATTCCGCAGATCGAGAGAAGACTGCTTTCTTGCTAGGATCAGGGCTCTGGCAATTCACTGTGATGCCGTTTGGACTATGCAATGCTCCCGCTACATTTGAGTGGTAGGGAAATCATTTGAGGAACACTCGAAGAATTTAAGACAAGTTTTCCAACGATTACGTGAGGCCAACCTGAAGCTGAGTCCTAAGAAATGTTATCTGTTCCGACGTGAAGTAAAATATCTGGGTTACATCGTACCTGGGGACGGCGTCACGGCAGACCCAGAAAAGATAACAGCTATTAAGGAATGGCCTATTCCCAAGGACAAGCATGAGATTAGAAGCTTTCTGGGCTTGTGTACCTACTACCGACGGTTTGTGAAAGGTTTTGCCAACATCGCTAAGCCTCTAACTAAACTAACAGAAGAAGGCAAAGAATATTCCTGGAATGATGAGTGTCAGAGAGCTTTCGAACAACTGCAAGAAGCTCTTATCAGTGCACCAATCTTGGGCTATCCGAGGCATGGCGTGTTGGACACAGATGCCAGTAATACAGCCATTCGTGCTGTCCTATCTCAGATTCAAGACGGGCAGGAGAAAGTGATTGCCTACTTCAGCAAGGTTTTGTCAAAATCGGAGAGAAATTATTGCGTTACCAGAAGGGAACTGTTGGGAGCAGTGAAAGCCTGCGAACACTTTCATAAGTATTTGTATGGTCGCCGCTTTCTAGTTAGAACTGACTCAGCGTTGAAGTGGCTCCTGCAATTCCGTAATCCTGAAGGACAAGTGGCAAGATGGTTAGAACGTCTTCGGGAATATGACTATGACATCGAGCACAGGGCAGGAAAAGTTCATGGAAACGCAGATGCCTTATCCAGAAGACCGTGCAACTATAACTGCACCCACTGCTTGAAGATGGAAGAGAAGCTTTGCACTATACGACGAACAACCGTAGAGAATGAGGAGTGGCAGCCCGAACAAATAAAACTGGCCCAAGAGAACGACCCATGTTTGAGAGTGGTCTTGGAGTGGATGCGCCGTAAGGAGAGGCCGTCTTGGCAGAATATAAGCTTACGAAGCCCTGAAGTGAAAGCATATTGGAGCCAATCGGACTCACTTGTGTTAAGAGATGATCTGCTGTATAGAACCTTTGAGTCTGAAGACGGCACTGAATCCAGATTACAACTAGTTGTACCAAGGAGCAAAGTGCCGGAGGTACTACGTCAGCTACATGATGGAGCCTCGGGTGGGTATTTTGGAATCACCAAGACTCTGCAGAAGGTTCGGGAGCGATTCTATTGGGTGAATTGCAAAGAAGATGTGAGACAGTGGTGCCGTAAGTGTGAAGTGTGTGCAGCCAGCAATGGACCACTTAGCAGAAAGCGGGCACCTATGAGGCAGTATAATGTTGGGAGTCTCATGGAGCGAGTTGCTGTGGATATTGCGGGGCCATTTCCTGAAACGAACAATGGGAATAAGTATATCCTAGTAGCCATGGATTATTTCACAAAGTGGACAGAGGCGTACGCAATCCCTAACCAAGAAGCGTCGACCGTCGCCAAGGTGTTGGTGAAAGAATTCTTCTCACGTTTTGGCGTTCCTCTTGAAATCCATTTGGACCAAGGAAGAAACTTTGAGTCAGCCCTGTTCCAAGATGTGTGCAGACTAATAGGTGCGAACAAGACCAGAACGACCCCTTTACATCCTCAATCGGACGGATTGGTAGAGAGGATGAACCGAACCATGGGCAAGCACCTCTCTAAGGTTGTCTCAGAATATCAGCGAGATTGGGACCAGTACATCCATTTGTTCCTGATGGCCTATCGGGCAGCTAAGAATGAAACAACTGGTCAGACTCCTGCTAGTTTAATGTTGGGGCGTGAGTTACGCCTACCCTGTGATCTGGAATTTGGCCGTAGACCTACAGTGGACAGTGTCGCAGGAGAAGGAGATGTCGACCAATTGAGAGCCAGAATGGATAAAGTCCATGAGTTAGCCAGACAGAACATCCAGCTTGCCAGTGATCGAATGAAGCACTACAACATTCGATCAGCTGATGGAGTCTTCAAAGTGGGGGACCTTGTTTGGCTGTATAATCCCCAACGACGTCGAGGCCTTTGTCCCAAACTCCAAAAGCAATGGGAAGGGCCATATGAAATTATGAAGAGGATAAATGACGTCATCTATCGTATCCGAAAGTTACCAAGGGGAAAACCTAGAGTGGTGCACATAAACCGACTTGCACCATACGCTGGATCGAACAACCAGGAGGAAGCACGAGTGGCTCTTCAAGAAAAGAACGTTGAGGAGCGAAATGTCAGTTTCAACGACTTCATGTCCAACTACGCAGATCGGAGTAAGGTCAGACTCGGTGTGACAGTTGAGGTTCAACAAGACCTTTTCAAACTACCAGCCGACGTTTCTATTGCCCATTGTGTAGCGGAGGATCTACGTATGCGCCGAGGAATTGCTCTGGTGTTTAAAAGGAAGTTTGGAAGACCGGATGAATTGTCAGCCCAACGACCAAGAGTAGGAAAAGTTCTGCGACTAGCAGATGGTAATCGGAACCTCTTCTATTTGGTTACGAAGAAGATGTCTAGAGGAAAACCCACTTACAAGGATATCTGGCATGCACTGAAGAGCCTAAGGAATGAAGTCAGGAATTATGACATCAAGAAGTTGGGTCTTCCTTAAATAGGCTGCGGGTTGGACGGGCTAGATTGGAAGATTGTAAGGATCATGATCGAATACATCTTCCAGGACGCTGGTGTGCAAATAACCGTGTGTTGCTTCAATGCAGAAGGACTGTACTCGAGAAAGGCGATAGACTGTTACTTCTCCAACAAGGGTGTTTGCCTGGCAGGAACCAAGTGCAGAGTCCGCCATGGAACGGAAATCCAGCAAGATACTACCAAGGATGATTCTGATCGGGACGATCAGATACTAAAGAAGGGGCAGTGTAACAAAAAATGGGAGACATCAAAGGCAACGAGAATAAGTCCTGGTCTATTCTCGAAGCCATATAGAGAGAGAAATAACCTCCAGAAACAACGTAAATATCACTGGAACCATCTCGAGTTTTTTTAGGTTAGATATATAAGGTTGATGGCAATGCCAGTTAGTCAGTCATAAAGCACGGTCAGTGACAGTTCACATAGATCACATAGAAAGTAGAAAGTCTTTATAGTCCAAGAAATATAGTGTGAATATAAATGTGTATATAGACGAGTAGTTATTGGTGTAAATAAATAAGTGAATTTAAATCGAACCCAGTTTTTAATATAAATTCCCGTTACAATATATATAATAAGTTCCTGCTTAAAGCTCTCCTTACAGGGTTCTTGGGGTTTGAGAGCAAACACTAGCCTAACAATTATTTTTGTAGAACAAAGACACGGGAGGCATCTGAGGCTTTGCCTCATAACATAACATTATAGTTCATATGCGAGTATATTAATGCATAAGTACATATCTTTAACCGAGGCTATATTATCTAAACGACAGCATAGAATATGCTACTTAGTTTTTTACTTGGTCAGCCCAGTTAGGCTTAGTGTAAACAATTATTCCAAAGAATCTAGTAGTGAATTGGTATTGATCGATTGATATGTAAGATGACAGTTTTTGATGAGTTCAAAATTAACATATGCTTATTTCACCAAGATTCCATTTCTAAATTTACATTTTTAACTTTAGACATGAGGTCCAATTTACTATCTGCGGATACAGCAATTGTTGTATCGTCTGTAAAATTCATAATAAAACTGAGAATTATTTTTTATTTTTAAAGTTTCTCTATTTACACGCTAAAATATCACAGAATATTAGATACATTATTTGCATATTTTACACTTTTCATCTAGAAAGCTTCCACCTACATCTTCCAACGCCCCGAACATTCTACCAACAGCGCGAACTCATTAGTTGTATCGGGATATAATCTTGACTGCCGAGTGGAGTGTATCAATTGTCAAATAATAGTTGAATATACTCAAGTGAATGGAGTTTCAGTCCTACACAGAAGGTCTGGACAATAATTTCGCGTATTCACTAAGAAGAAGTCCTCCAGGTACAGAGATTAGAAGCTAGTTAGGTAAAAGATGTGCTTGAGTAAGGGAACCAGCCTTATTCACTAGTGTCGACTACTTGTGGAACAAGCTCAAATAAGTCCTGAAAGTTAAATTTAGCGTGACAGAATTTAGACAAGATAGCAAGACTAGTAGTGAAATAAAACTCTCGGTGTATATGGAAAACCTGCAGAAGCTAACATGAGATGTTTTCGGAGTGAGTCGAAGAAATTGACTGAATTTTAATGCGAAGCAGCACGCCTTTTATACTGCTGATCTGCTTAGCTATTGGTGGAAATTTATTTATCAAAGTTACCCTTTTTGGTTGTTACGCGATTTTCACTTCATGTCAGCTGGATACAGAACGACATTAATTTTTGATATTTACAGGGTGATTTCTACAAAAATAAATTATGTTGAATAAAAATTAAGTGTCACAGGGTGATTTCTACAATTTTGAATTAATAATAAACTGAATAAAAACTGTGTCACAACATTGACCTTGGCATGTATCGGTCGCCAATAGCAGTGTGCCTTAAACTCACACCACCGAGGCCTCACCAATGTCCATACTCGTCAAGAGGCTCCGCCCTCTGACGTATCGCCCACGCCTCCATTCCGAACGGCGTCGACACTATATCATCCCAAATTCGTTACGATATTTATATGTGTGCTGTTTTTAAATAGTTTTTATTACTTTCGGTTCTTGTATCAATGGACTCCGCAGCGATTTCTCAGGCCCCATACGGTCTAGAGACTTGAAATTTCAAATTCGTACTTAGATCGCAGACATCTCGCCGCCTCTTAAGCTCCAAGTGTGATCCAATATTGGTAATTATAATTATCTCATTCAATCTCATTCAACCAAGATCATTATTTTGTCGACATGGAACGACAATGGGATCCGTCACTGGAATTACGCACGAGCATGGAGCGTATATATACGTCTCGTTCTCTGGTATATAGGTACTTTCTGGAAGAGCGTCTATGGTTATGTCGCAATTGTCAGACGTCAGTTGTTATTGTTAATTTAAAGTTTAATTTTGTGTTGTGGCAGACAAACAGTAATTTGTTATGGAATTGCTGTTGCTGGGAAACACATATACATAAGTATAGTTAAAATTGAGAAAAGGATAGCAATAGTAGGTACTCATCGGTACGGTTTAAATCTTAAATGCCCAATAAAAACTATTTTTAATTTTTTTTTCAAAAATTTCACTTGTTTCTCTTCTCAACCAAAATTTGTTTGATAAAAATAATATGTACCATAAATATAATAGTCGGTTTGGTACAAATCTTAGAATAGTTCCACACTCTTACTCATTATATGAAAAATCGCCCATGTATGCTTGTATAAAAATATTTAATAAATTGCCAACATTGAGGCGGCAGTTAATATACATGTCCTCAATAAACTATGAAAATAATTGTACCTGGTTGAACAATGCTTCTATTCGGTGACTTAATTTATTTTTAAATTTTAATTTAAGTAAATGTATCTGTTATGAGTATATCGTAATGTATGTTTTGTCATATACTTTACATTCTGTTGTTGTTAATTTACTTCTGACTTATGCTATATCATTGTATATGATCACAAAAAATGGAAAAGGGTTCTAATTCAAAGTTTACCAATGTTCAATAAATTTGGAACATGTAAGTCTCTCTTAATTTATCAGGAGTTATATTTTAAATAAAAGAAGAATCATTGAAATCGGAGCCTGAATATGTGAAACGCGCGTACATATGTTGAGCATGGACAAAAAAACATACAGTCGAATTGTATAAGTACCCCCTCCGTTTGCAAGTTCCGTGAAAAAGCAATTTTGAAATTGTTACTTCATTGCCGTATATCTATCAAAGTATAAAAATATTTTCTAGAGTACCTTAGATTCATTGAGTTAGTTTCATAGGAAGAGGCTGTCACGTCTCAAAAGTGGCATCGTTTCCACCAAACTGAGAGGCCTATTTGACATTTTGACAAGTAATTAGCGTTCATTCATTCATTCAGAGTAAGAAAAATTATGTTATCAACTATTTGATGAAACGATTCTGATGCTACTAGAACAACTAAAGACAAAACCTGTATAATTGGCTATAATTCTCAAACATAGTATAAACTAAAATACTACCTACCCAAAATAAACTGCTGCAAAAAAACTATTGACATTATTCTACGCATTAAATTAATTTGAATCCGACACTGTGCAAGTCGTCATCTTGAGAGTTCCTTTATGTCACTGAAATGATACCATTCTTGTAAATGAGTTCCAACACATATGTCATCTCCCATTCCTGACTCATTGGTTAGATTGTATCTACTTAAATAGATCCCAGGAAAATATGGTCGAATTTTGTAAAGATCATTCGGAGACATCCTGTATTTTTATTTCAGAAACTTTAGGGCATTGGATTATTATTGTCAAACCTAAATGAGAAAGAGAATAACAAACTTAACTGTACAATGAACTTAGTAACTTTATTGAGGACTTCATGCAGATAATTCCTTTTTCCTCATTAACACCCCAACGAGATAGATGTGAGAAAGGACTATAAAAGTAGAGGGTAAGTATTCCATCTAAATCTTCTATCCGAGTCGAGTGTCCAGTTTAGGTAAGTAATTTTTTATAAATTTCAATGTAGGTACACTGAGCCAAATTATAGTTTCACGCCTTTTAATCACTAACAACATTCTATCTTTGGCAACTATGTAATTAATTTTTGGAGGGATTATAGGTTGACACATGGTTTTATGACAGGACCGGATTTATAGGTTTTCTTCTTAAAACAGTGAATTTAGAGAACTTGGTTTATTTAAAACTCAGTTAATTCTTTTTTCGGCAATACTGTCTTAAAACGAAAACCGTCAAGCATTCTATAATTTTGGAAATCTGATTTTATATGACCTCTCCAAGTTTCCACATGGAAATTTTGTTTGATAAATTGTGTTGACCTCCAATGGTAATTAATAAAAAACATCCCCGAAATTTATTATCTTGGGATCTTTTTCAAAAGTACTTTTCACCTGTGTTAATTGGGCTACTGTAGGATGGGCATCCTGTAATGAACGGTTTTTAATTACATGGTGCTTTCTTTCAAACATAAATTTATTTGTATTCTTGTTCTTATATTTAAGTCAATATTATTGATTATATAATTTTCAACTTTTATTACGCAATAATGTACTGATGAATTTTTACTAAAAAAGAAATTATCGCAAGATTTATGGGATCTAATTGTCAAAATCTCATCAAACCAGATCAATCCAACTTTACAAGCTTCGAATATATTTTGCATCAAGCATTCAAATTCAAACTTTATTCAAGTGTTTGATATAAAATATATCATTCCTTACGTCAGCAGGTACCGGATATAAGGACTGTAGAACATAGTTTGTTTTTAAGACATCAAAAAATATACTTAAACTAGAAAATATTCCTACAGCTGTTTTCATCACACATACATATAGTACGACCAGCGAAAGGGAAAAGTTCTGCTGTTGCGCGATCGATTTAATCGTTGCTGTACTTAAGTTATTTCTTAAACTTATAGGTTTATATCAGAGGATATAAACCTTTGCTAATATGTGTTTGAAGATTGGTAATAGATATGACAATACCGTCCTACTCCCCTAGATTCTTTGATGATGCATTCTCTTAATCACCTTACTATATGTAATATTTATTATCTGAGTTTGGTTATTATAACAAAACTTTTCTTTTCGATATGTTTTTATTGAAAACTGAAAATTTTATCTAGCAGAAGCTCAGATCATTTTCTGAAACATTCAAATTGGCCATTTTTCATGTTTGAAAAAAATATATCACCTCTGCTAGGTATATATAAATAACTTTATATTAACGTTTATCTACTCTTAATTCATATACAGGATTGGGAAAATTTGTGAAAATACCTGATCTCTGGCTAAACTATAAGTTGTATTTAAAAAAATATTATAACAAAAGTTTTTGTAGTAGATACCTATTTTAGTTATCTTCTGTGACGTAGAACTTAGGTACTTTGATTTTCAATAACTACTCTAATTTTCAAGATATGTCATCATTATTTTGCATTTTCAGATAGTAAAAATTAATGATGGGTTTGGTAGGATTTCGACTTGAGGTTTCTCAAACAATAAATAAAATAATAACATTGGAGAAGTGATAAATATTTATTTAATATTATCTATTTATTTATTTAAAATTTGAAAACCACAAGTCGGACAGCCACCAATTCTGTTGATAGAGTGACTATCAGAAAATGCTAAAATATACAGGGTGATCTGAATGAAAAAAACCATCGATACGTCATATATCTCTAAAAATTACGTAGCTGTTGAAAAATAAATTATGTCACTAAATGTAATTAAAAAATAACTAAAATTTTTGTTTGGTTAGAAAATGTTTCCTCACATTTGCCCAACCCAACAAAAAAACAGGGATATCGTCTTCCTCAGGAGAATATAGACAAAAAACAATGATAGACTTTTTTCAGGGCAGAGATGGGCCACGAAATTTATAGATTCTTAGGACTATCTTTCTTTATGATTCTGTTCATTTCTTGGGCTGAAGCATCGATGATTGGTTAGTAACTATTTAGTAAAATATTACTATCCTCTATTATTGATAAATTACTTCATTGGTGTTAATTTTATTCTGGCATAATTTGCAGGTATCTGTATCCGAAATTGCGCTCAATGCAAAAAGATGTTTGGCCCGTATTTTGAAGGTCAATTATGTGCTGATGCGTGCTTGAAATACAAGGGGAAAATATTACCAGATTGTCAAGATATTACATCAATTGCGCAATTTCTTAATAATTATGATTAAATACATGATATGCTTTGTATGATATGTTAATAAATTTATTCATCAATATCGGAATTTTATTCATGCATATTTGCTTGTTTATGGACATTTAGCCTGGTTTGGCCTTTAACAATCGCAAATTGTATTATTGTGACGCTTTTTGATGTTACCAGTTGTAACGTTGAAACTCACAACGTGGTCCTACACTAATTTTAGTCACGTGATACTATTTTGAATTCATCATCACTTTGCTACGCAGGCTCCTTGGGTATGTATTTCATATATTTTTTTTATCAAAACTAATTCTACTGCAACCAAATCTTTTAAATATGAGTTCTATTTAATGATCATTTTCCACTTATTAATAACCTAAACCTCAAAATAAAAGAAAAAGAAATCAGTACATTTAATTGTATAAATTATAGAAAAGTTAAAAGTTTCGCAAAAAAGACAAATTGGAACAGATTGTTATTGCAAGAACATATGTATCGACCTAATAATCGAGAATATAAAAAAGTGTATCGATAGATCAAAATACATCAAAACCACATCAAAGTTAATGAAAATTATCCTAGGTCAATTACAAAAGGAATTATGATTTCATGTAATATTAAAGAAAACCCTTATAATATTTGGAAATTGAACAAAAATAATGAAAAGACAAAAAATGAATATACATTATACAAGAAAACGCGAGATAAAAAGAGCTTATGGAGAATAATTAATATTAAACTTGGTAGACACAAAAATGAAAGTCATTTAAGGGATATAGATTGTATTATAGATATAGACGAACAAAGAAGGGGTAATTAAAGATTCAGGTGAAATTGCAATTAAAATGAACAATAAACTATTTTAGTGAAGTTGTAGCTCAGTAAAAGGATAAAGTCGACTAAAAAAGATAGAGTCAAGATAATAAATAACTTAAATGACAGGTCAGGTGGAGTTAGGTCACTTAAAGCTATAGCAGATTTAATCGCTGACCCTTTATCTCATACATATTCAATTTTTGTTTTGAGCAATCAGTCTGGCCAGATTCCTTAAAGAAAGCAGAGATAGTGCCGGTATTCAAAGCTGGCGATAAAACCAAAGTTGAGAATTATAGGCCTATCTCCCTCATTTCCAATATCGCAAAATTTTTAGAAAAGATTATACATGAAAGATTATCCCAATTTATAACTCGAAATGGAATAATATTGAAAAATAAATTTGGTTTCATTAGGAATAAAGGCACCAAAGATTCAGATTCAGATCAATTAAATAACAAGATTATTAGGTGAAAATCTGGATAAAAGTAAGCCAACAATTGTGACATTTCTAGACTAAAGCATTTGACACTATCAATCATAAAATATTATTAGATAAATTATATTGAGAGGGTATACGAGGTATTGCACATAACCTGTTGAAAAGTTATTTAAGTTATAGGCAACAAAGAGTAAAAGTCGATAAATCTGTGAGTGATTACAAAGTAGTTAATATAGGAGTTCTACAAGGCATTATATTAGGGCCTTTATTGTTCCTGTTATATGTTAATAATTTACTAAACTCTTTGGAAAAAGAAACAATATGCTGATGATCTCTTCAAGGGGTTGTAGGACCTTGACTGGTGAAGAGGTTTAACTTCCTAGTAAGGGGTATCCTCAACAAACCGTATCTGAGTAAAAAGGGCTTTCTTGGAGCGAGGGAATACCTAGACTGACTACACGTAGTCGGTCTAGACCAATAAGGTTCCTGCAAGGAAGACGCGTTGGATCAGCAGGAAAATAGTTCCCAGGAGCGACCAAGAACAACCTCCCATCCTTGTCTGTGCTGTAGCAAGGTTACCGAGTACTTAGTGGTACGTGTTTGCGCCGTGTAGGGCGATCCGTGTCGTAGGATGACGGGATCCTGGTAGCTGAGCCGGCTCCGGGACTCGGGAGACCGGAAGTCCGGCAACACTCCTCTTTGGCCCTGAGTTCCACTAGACGGACAAGACTAACCCACCTTGGTCAATCGGCTGTACTGTTCTATCAAAGGACCGGCCTGGGTGCGTTCCTAGGGAGCATGGATCGCGCGGCGGGGGAGTGGGATGCTGGTACAGCTCGCGACCGCCCCTACTGTCCGTGCGGGACTAGTACCGGGGGCTATATCTCTCGGGTAGCCCCGGCGCTGATACAGCGTCCTCACTGCGCGCTCCTTGGCGGGTGGGGAGCCCGTGGGATGAATAAAATGAAGATCTATAGACACAAAAAAAACTTTCGAGCAGCAAGGTGGGGCTACGGGTGATGTGGCCAGACCAGTGGTACCTAAAGACCCTCCGAAGAAGAAGAAGCTGTTGGAGGCAGCAAGGAGGCAGCTGCAGAAGCGGAAGACGCAACAGCAGAAAGAGGAGGGACAGAGAAGCTCTACCACCAAAACACAGCCTAAGTCGGGCGCGGCCACTGAGGGCACGATCGGGGGTAAAATCCTGCCGGCTAAAAGCGGTGCGGCCACTGGCAAGCGCCAACGCTCGCCCGGAAACACGCCCTCACCTGGGACTCGTCCTGGAAAGAGGGCAAAGGCCAGGGAGCAAACGCGCGACAGGCTGGCGCCGAGAAAGGTTGCCCGTTGGCGTGTCTTTCAGGGAGGCAATGGAAGCCACCTCAGGCTGGCCATTGTCGATCGGACGGACCAAAGCTGCCCCCTCAACCGAGGAAAACGCAACCTCGACAAGGAGGAGCTCAGCCACATTGTGGCTAAAGCGCTGGATATGGGGCAGGGACCTGCCTGTTCCAAGCGCTGTGGCTTCGCAGCGGGAGCGCTGAGGATCACCTGCACGGACGAAGTTGCACGCGATTTCCAGGTAAAGGCGTTCGAAGCCATGACATCTCTGTTGGAGGGAGCAAAGGTTGACCGTACTCCCAGAAGATGAGCTGCCTGAGCTAACCAAGGCGACTCTTTGGTGGATCCTCTTCCACGAAGCCGTCAAGGAAGAGCCTCAGGGCAAACTCCTTGTTTCAGACTCTTGATAAAATAGAGAGACGCCTTAGCCGAAAAAGCAGGCAAATTATTTTACCTGCTTGGTCAGGTCACCTGCAAGGTGACCAAGTTGAAAGAGGGAAATTGTCACCTGGAGACTGAGTAGACAGCAATAGCCCTTATCCAAGAACCCTGGAGCACAGACAAACGGGTTTGTAGAAAGTAAAGGAAAACATTTGTTGGAGCAATTAATGAAATATTCCTTTCAGGTCATATAGAAGCCATCCTACTGACTGGGCTCTCAGGACGCGACCTCACGGCTGTCCAAGTGCACCTGGACTTCGGAAAAGGAAAAGAAGAGGTGATTGTAGCCTCATCCTATCTGCCAATAGACGCAACAGAGCCAACCCCGGCAAGGAGCTGGCAAAGTTGGTCGACTTCTGCGAGCAAGGGAGAAAATACTATATAGTGGGGTGTGACGCAAATGCCCACCATTACGCTTGGGGCAGCGAAGACTGCAACAACAGAGGTAGGGCATTACTAGAATACCTGTTAGGGACAAATTTGGAAATCCTCAACCGAGGGAACGAACCCACGTTCGTAACCTCGCGGTGTCAGACGGTGATTGACATCTCAGTCCAGACATAAGAGATCTCCAAATCAATCAGCTCCGAAGCCACCCTCTCTGACCACAAATGGATAATAATGAGACTCTTAGCGGTAAAGACAACAAAAGAGCCGTACCGGAATCCCAGAAAGACGGACAGGGAAGCGTACCTAATGCACCATGGGCAATGATGGGACGACCACTCAGATAACGTCTTTAAAGGACCTAGACAAGCGAGTCAACGCACTCACTAGGCGGATTATGAGTGCCTCTGAGCACGCCTCGCCCCCTGAGAAGAGGACCGCTCAAACCTGGCTCCGCCATATGGTGGAACTCGAGTCTTGAGGTAAAAAGGACCCACTTGCGGAGACTCTTCAACAGAGCCAAGTAATCCCGAAATACGTCCGACTCGGAGGTCTACAAACTATACCAAAGGTCGTATAAGAAGGAAATTCGCTCAAAACAAGGAGAATCATGGAGAAGCTTCTGTAAAGAGACAGAAAGTACACCTGCATCTTCCCGACTGCTTAAGGTGATCTCCAAAGGTCCTAGACTAGTGGGCTGTGTCCTGTGTCAGAAAGGAGGACGGTACCTATACTGACACTGCTATAGACACAGCAAAAACACTTCTGTCAACTCATTTCCCAGGGTCGATATTACTAGGAAACGTTACGAAACTTCCTTACAGTTCGAGACGTCCCTTTACGGAGGACTGGCAACTGGCGGTGGAAGTCGTGAATTGTACCGGAACGATACGGGCCATCAAGGCATTCTCCCCATATAAATCATCAGGCACGGACGGGATTTTCCCGGGTCTCCTTCAGTGGGACGAATTGGTGGTAATCCTCAGGGCGAGCCTTGCATTTGCACATGTACCCGAGAAATGGACAATAGCCAGGGTAGTCTTCCTACCGAAACAAGGCAAGACTACTCATATGTCAAATCATACCATCCAATTCGCCTTACCTCGTTTTTACTGAAAACGTTGGAGATGCTATGCAACGCTGAATCAGGGGTAACATCCTAACCCAAAGACCGTTACACCCCAACCAATTCGCCTAGACAAGGGAAATCTACGAAATCCGCTCTCCACGTTCTGGTAGGCAAGATAGAGAGGGCCCTGGACAATGGCGAACACTCCCTAGGAGTTTTCATAGATATCGAAGGCGCGTTCAATCGAACTACCTTCGAAGCAGCCAACAAAGCTCTTCGGGACAGAACCGTACCGACAGGTTTGCGCAGGTGGATACTGCTGACAGGGAAGCACAGTGCTATGCGAACTGATGCAAATGGCACTCCGCATCCTGGAAAAGTATTGCGAGGCAACGTCTCTTTCTGTGAATCCCCACAAAGTAGAGGCTATGCTCTTCTTTTTATTATTATTATTATTTGACGCAGGGGTGCCAAAGCGGGTACTAAGGCCAATTTGGCCCACTGTACCTCTCCCCCTTGCTCCTCAGACCTACGGTTTCCCGAGTATCCCGACCAACTGGTCCAGATATCTCAGGATTGCCGCAGGCGAGATGCCACTTCAGTCCTAGGATGGCCTTACGAACGTCGGATAGAGCGGAGAATTCTGTGAAGAGATGCTCTACTGTTTCTTCCTCCTCCATGCATGCCCGACATCTCGGGTCGTCGATGACACCCATTGTATGTAGGTGTTTTCTTAGCGCGGCATGCCCGGTCCACATGCTAGTTTGGCCCGGGGCAAAGCTAGGTATTCTTCGACCCGTTTCCGGCATGACTCCCTGCTGAAGTTCTTGCTCTGTCGACAGCCCAGAATTGAGTTCCACCTCTGACAGTGTCTGAGGTGTGTGCCCTGTGAGGTTGGGCATGATGTGCAGCGGGACGGGTACTGCCGGTTCGGGTGCACACATTGTTCCCGACGAAGCAGCACTCGCCAGCTTATCCGCCTTGTCATTGCCCTCATTCCCATCGTGTGCTGGCACCCAAGCTAGTTCCACCACATTTTCATTCGCTAGTTCCGACAGTTGGCGGTGGCAGTCGTACCTACCCTTTTCAAGCGATTTTAAGGCGTCTTTACTGTCTGTGAAGAAGCGTATTACTCGTCCTCGCACCTTGTCATACGCACCTCGAGCTAGTGCGATTAGTTCCGTTTGTAATACGGTGGCACACTTCCCGAGCGGTTGTTGTAGAGATAGTTGCTGGTCTTGACTGAAGATTCCTATGCCTGTACTGTCCCTCTTTTTAGACCCATCAGTGTATACGTCTATTGTCGGCACAGTGCTTGGGTCTGTTTCTTCCCAACAAACGTGATATTTGCATTTGATGAATAGGGGTGCAATGCGGTCTGAGCTGACCTTGAGTGGTATTCTGGTGAGACCCTCCTCCAAGTTATAGATCTTGAGGTGGTAAGCACAGCAATGCCTCTAGCGCAGCAGATGGTGTGGTCCTCATGGCACCAGTGACTGTGATGCAGACAGATCTCTGTAGTCTCATAAGTATGTCCTTTTGAATTTTTAATTTGGTGCGTCGCCACCAAACTCTTGAACCGTAGCATATCATGGGCCTTATCACCGCTGTGTACAAACATATGGTGACCTTTGGCGATAGGCCCCAGCTTTTACCTACAACTCTTTGACATTGCCATAGAGCTGCACTGACTTTGTCCAGCTTGCTGTCCAGATGTTTTTCCCAGATCAGTTTTCTGTCGATAACCACCTCTAGGTATTTCACCTCGTTGGATAGCTTAAGCTGCGTTTCATTTAATGTAAGCATTTTTATGTCGCCCGCGTTTTCTGGTAAAGAGCATAGCCTCTACTTTGTGGCGGTTCACAGAAAGAATTTTTCGTCGTTCAGGGTCGTTAGAAGGTCGTCTATTACTATGTTTCATAGCAAGGGGGAGAGTACCCCTCCCTGAGGACAGCCCTTCGTAACACTCCCTGAGACAGTTGCGCCTGCGAAACTAACATCAATTATTCTGCTCTCGAGTACATTTCCTATTCACCTGCAAAAACCTGGTGGTACGATTCTGTCCCGAAGAGCTTTGTTGACTGCTCCGAAGGTAGTTTGTTTGACGCACCCTCGATGTCTATGAAGACTCCTAGGGAGTTTTCGCCATTGTCCAGGGCTCACTCTATCCTGCTCACCAGAACGTGGAGAGCGGATTCCGTAGATTGCCCTGGTGTGTAGGCGAATTGGTTGGGGTGTAACGGTCTTTGGGTTAGGACGTTACTCCTGATCCAGCCGTCGCATAGCCTCTCCAATGTTTTCAGTAGTCAGTGTTGCCTGGTTTCGGCAAGAAGACTACCCTGGATATTCTCCATTTCTCCCGCTGCGAAGCCACAGCGCATGAAAGTGGAAGCTCCCTGCGCCGTGTCCAGCGTGTTAGCCACAATGTGGTCGAGCTCCTCCTTGATAAGGATTGCCTTTTCCTCGGTGAGGGGGCAGCTTTGGTCCGACCGGTCGACAATGGCCAGCCTGCCGTTCGCCTCACCGCTTGTAGCCGGCTGGGTTTTAACCCCACTCGTGCCCTCAGTGGCCGCGCCCGGCTTAGGCTTCGTTTTTATGGGAGAGCTTCTCCGTCCCTCCTCCTTCTGCTTCAGCGTCTTCCGCTTTTATAGCTGCCCCCTTGCTGCCCCCGACAGCTTCTTCTTCTTCGGAGGGTCTTTCGGTACCACTGGTCTGGCCAGATCGCCCGCAGCCCCTTCTTGCTGCTCCAAAGTTTTTAAAGTTTCCATGGATCCTTGTGTTTGTATTCAACACTCGGGCTCCCCACCCGCCATGGAGCCCGCACTGGGGACGCTGTATCAGCGCCAGGGCTACCCGAGAGATATAGCCCCCGATACCAGTCCCGCACGGACAGTAGGAGTGGTCGCTTTCAGTACCGGTGCCCCACTCCCCCGCTGCACGATCCATGCTCCTTAGGAACTCACCCAGCCGGCCCTCTGACGGGACAGCACAGCCGATTGATCAAGGTGGGTTAGTCTTGACCGTCCGTCATTGACGCGGATCGCCCTGCACGGCACAAACACAGGGGTTCCACTAAGTACCCGGTACCCTTGCTGCAGCACAGACAAAGACGGAGGGTTGTTCTTGGTCGCTCCTGGGAACTACTTGCCTGTTGATCCAACGCGTCTTCCTTTCAGGAACCGTACTGGTCCAGACCGACTACGTGTAGTCAGTCTAGGTATCCCCTCGCCCCTGAAGAGCCCATTTTATTGAAATCCAGTTTGTCAAGGATACCCCTTACTAGCAAGTCTAGGGCCCTCTATCCCCAGGGGCTTAAACCTCTCCACCAGCGTCAAGGTCCTACAATCCCTTGGAGAGGGGCTATGCTGTTTACCAGAAAATGAAAGGTGGACGATATGAATATGCCTAAACTAAATGGAACCCAGCTCAAGGTATCCAACGAGGTGAAATACCTAGAGGTGGTTGTCGACAGAAAACTGACCTGGGGACAACATCTGGACAGCAAGCTCGACAAAGCCAGTGCAGCTCTATGGCAATGTCGAAGAGTTGTAGGTAAAAGCTGGGGCCTATCGCCAAAGGTCACCCTATGGCTGTACACAGCAGTGATAAGGCACATGATATGCTACGGTTCAATAGGTTTTGTGGCCACGCACCAAATTAAAAATTGAGAAGGACAGACTTGCAGGACTGCAGAGATCTGTCTGCATCGCAATAACTGTTGCCATGAGGATCACTCCATCTTCTTCGCTAGAGGCGTTGTTGTGCCTGCCACCCCTAGATCTATATCTAGAGGGGGCAGCACTACTGGCTGCCCTTCGTTTGAAAGATGGTGGAACATTAATTGTGCACAAGAGCGCAAAGAGTCATCTTGGAGGAGGGCCTCGCCAGAATACCACTTGTCATGATCTTCCTTATAACATCCTTTCCATCAGCACTTGTCATTTGTCATGATCAAACATATACACCACCTAGCGGGAACGCCTGGCGTCTACCACAATTGTAAAGTCTGAACCGTAAATAAAGTACATTAAACATAACAAGAGTACATTTATTACATGGCGCAGTCTGGATTCGACACTACTTAGAATAGGCGCCACAGTAACTCTAGAAGAATTGACGAACGACGAGAATCGCTCAGTCGACGAAGCACTTGCTTGAAGAGAAAGCAACGAAGAAAACATGGCGCAGCACTCGCTCAACCTGAAGCCACCAGAACCTCTCTCATTTAGTGGGAATATTTCAGAAAACTGGAAGAAGTGGTTCAAAAAGTTCGGTATATACTTGCTAGCCACGGAATCGAATAACAAAGCTGCTGAAGTGAAAATAGCCATATTGCTTCACGCCATCGGAGAAGAGGCACAAGAAAAGTACGACACGTTCGAGCTCAGTGTATAGGAAGGACTACGACAAAGTCGTGGAAGCATCCGAGATTTTTTGTGTGCCCAAGAAGAATGAAAGTGTGTGTCGACATGTGTTTTTCCAGCGAAACCAAAAACTGGATGAATCGTTCGAGGATTTCTTGACGGACCTGAAAAAATTAAGTCAAGATTGTTCATTTGGGCCCTTAAAAGACAGTCTGATCAAAGATTGCATCATCAGTGGTATAAGAAACACACAGTTAAAGGATCGGCTCCTCCGAGAAGAAAACCTGAGTTTCGACAGGTGTACGCAGTTGTGTAGAGCGGCCGAATTAACCAATCAGCGAATTGGAACATTAAAAACGACCGAGAAAATAGATGTCGTCCAAACAAAACAAAAAGAAAAACAACAACCGACAAGTGGATGACGCAATCAGCCGCGTGGCAAAAGAGGCCGAGGGCAGCTGAGACAACAGCAGCAGTATCAACAGCAGAGTAGCAGAGAAGACCAGCCACCCAGACGACAACAAAACTATACGCAGCAGCAGAACAACGGACAGCCAAATCAGCAGCAGCTGAATCAATCGTCCTGTAAACGATGTGGGTATCGACATCAAGCGAATAGATGTCCAGCTTTCAATAAGCAATGCAAAGCGTGCAATGGGTAAAATCACTTTCCGCAGGTATGTCGTAGCCGCCAAAAGATAGGCGCGGTAACCAAAGATTCAGATACAATTTTCTTAGGAAATGTAACAGGTAGTGATCGCGCAACTTCGGATTGGTACGAGAAAATAGTATTCGCTGAAACCGGGAAAGCAATATCGTTCAAACAAGACACGGGTGCCGGAGCAAATGTGATCGAATTAAATGAGTATCGGAAAGTTGGTACGAAAAAACAGTTCGAAGCTACCGGCCAAAAATTGTCAAACTTCGATGGATCTAAACTCAATGTCGTAGGTAAAGTAGAATTGGCGTGCGAAGTTAAAGGTAAAACAGAAAATCTTGTATTCCGAGCATTATAAAGTTGACACTGTTAACTCGAGTAGCGAATATAAGCTTAAATAAGACTCAGGGATCAAAGGGTTTAATACAGGAAAATGAAGACCTGTTTGAAGGCATCGGTAAACTTAGGTACGCTTACGATTTCAAAATGAAGTCAGAATATGTGGGGAACATTGATCCTTGCAGCAAGGTACCTTTCAAAGTATTAGAGGCTTATCGATCTGAACTTAAGAGTATGGAACGGGACGAAATTATCAGGCGAATAGACGAGCCAACAGAGTTCGAGAATCCGGTTGTTCTTATGAAAAAACCGGATAATTCGCTTCGAGTTTGTTTAGACCCTCAGTACCTGAACTCATGCCTGCTCAGAGAACACTACAAATTACCGACATTTGAAGAAATAGCTTCAAAGATGACTTACCCCTTTCCAAACACCTTTTGGTAGATATTGCTTCCTGCTTATGCCTTACGGTATTAAAACGGTTCCCGAGATCTTTCACAGACTATACAAACAGATTTTTAGCGACATTCCGAATGTAGAAGTTTATATTGATGACATTAACATAACAAAATGTTGCAGAAAGTTTTCACAAAAGCTCGTGAAAATGGTGTCAAATTCAATCTCGGGAAATGTAAAGAAGTAACGTTAATTTTTGGGTCACATTTTCACAAACGAAGGTATCAGAATAGATGCTGATAGAATTCAAGCTGTCATGGAAATGAAGAAACCGACTGACACAAAAGGGGTCGATGTCAGTATATTGGGTTGCATATGTTGCATAAGATGTTGATCTATGAAATAGTTGTTGTTTTATGTATGAAATATAATAACGGCCAGGGCCAGCAGAGATAGAGGGAGTGTACGGCAGTCTTCATTGTATCCAGTTATTATGGCTCCTATTAGAGATTAATACACATTAATTAATGTTGTTTCATTTGATACCTTAACCAAACGGTCACCTGTTACATGGCGCAGTCAGTGAAATCGTCGAGAAAATAAGTGGTGAAATAATAAATAACTGGAGAAAAAGAGAAGACGCCAGCCATCCGCCATTTTGATATGCTTAGCTGAGAAAAAAAAAATAGAATTCCTACAACAGCCGAGTCCGATGTGCTTTGAAGGTGATTTAGCAGTACAATGGAAAAAATTTATCGATAATTTTGAAATGTATAGTACCGCAACAATGATTGGAAATCATGGAGCAGAGGTTAAAACTGCTACTTTTTTGTATGTTATTGGAGAGCAAGCAAGAGAGATATATGAAACCATGGAATTTGCTGATGAGGCGGCAAGAAATGATTACGCAATCATAAAAAGGAAATTTGAGAGTCATTTTATCCCAATGTCAAATCCAAGTGTAGAAAGAAGTAAATTTTATGGCCGTAGTCAAGGCCAAGATGAAAGCTTTGATGTCTTTCTCACGGAATTGAAAAGAATAGCAGCCAATTGCAATTTTGGAGCTTTCCGTGATGAAATGTTGAAGGATCGCATAGTAGTAGGCATCAGAAACCACCGCATAAAGGACAGATTGTTACGTGAAGCCAATCTCACGCTTGTAAAAGCTGAAGAGATCTGCAGAGCCGCAGAAGTTACTGAAAAACAAATAAAGAAGTTGGCAGAGTCTACTGCAAGTATGCAAGTTGACAGCGTTGTAGAGCAACGTCGAGTAGGTCTAGGCATAGCGCAATCATCAAGACAAAGAGGACGTCCAGCACAGGTACGAGGGAGGCAACCATCAAGAAGACAAGGAAGAGCTGAGAATAGTCAGGCGATAAGTAAGAACAGTCAAGGGCGAAGTGAAGGCAGTGGCAATGCATCGAGGAACCTGAGACCTAATATAAACTGCAAAAAGTGTGGTTTTAAACATCAGTCATCAAAACAGGTATGTCCTGCTCACAATAAGATTTTTAATAGATGTCATCAATATGGACATTTCTATCGCTGCTGTAATAACAAAAATCAAAGATCAGTGCAATCTGTAAATGTAGATTACGATAGCAATAATGAACTAGAAAAACTAGATAATGTACATTCTTTCACTTATACGATAGGTAGTGTAAATGCTCAGAGTAATAAAGAATGGTGGGAAACATTAATACTGTCAGATTGTGGTAAATCAGTTAAATTTAAACTAGATACTGGGGCTCAAGTCAATGTTATTCCTAAACATATTTATGATAAGTTGAGTTTAAAATATGCAATAAAGCATTTGTCAAATGTTAAAATTACAAATTATGCAGGTAACAGACTAAAGTGCTATGGATCTATTAAGGTAAAAGTTTTCTTTAAAGAACAAATGTATAGTCTTCTCCAATTTTAGGGTTAGACACGTTAATAAAATTAAAACTTATAAGCAGAGTTGATTCTGTTTCTGTACGAAAAGAGTCTCTGGTGAATCTACTTCATAAAAATGCTGATGTTTTTCAGGGTTTGGGCAAAATTAAAGCTAATCCTTGTGATATTACTTTAGTCAATAATTATCAGCCAGTAGTGGTGCCTTGTCGTAGAATACCATTTCGTTTAATGGATAGGTTACAAGAAACGTTGAATAAAATCATCAAAGACGAGGTAATGTTGAGGTAAGAGAGCCGACTGAGTTTGTCAATCCTATTGTTCTCGTAAATAATAGAAAAAATCAAGGTGTTAGGATTTGCCTTGATCCTCAAAATTTAAATAAAGCTATACGAAGAGAACATTTTGTAATTCCGACATTTGAGGAGATTACGAGAGATATGGCAGGTTCTAAATTTTTTACAACTTTAGATGCTAATAAGGGCTTTTGGCAAATAGAGCTTTCGAAAAAAGCTTCTGATTTAACAACATTCGCGACACCTTTTGGTAGATTTAAGTTTTTACGTTTGCCTTTTGGAATTTCATGTGCTCCAGAGATATTTCACAGGACATTTTTAAAACTTTTTGACGGCATAAACGGCGTGAAAATTTACATTGATGATATAATTATTTATGCGAAAACTGAAAATAAACACGATGAAATTTTGAAGGAAGTGCTTGATAGAGCCAGAGAAAATGGAGTTAAATTCAATAAAGAAAAATGCAAATTTAAGAAGTCAGAACTAAAGTACGTAGGTCATGTTTTGTCAAAAGAAGGGATAAAAATTGATCCTGATAAGGTTGAGCCTATTAAACAAATAAAATCACCAGAGAACGCCAAATCTTTTGCTAGATTCTTAGGCATGATTACATACGTGTGCAAGTTTATTCCGAATTTAGCTGAAAAAACAAGTAATTTGAGAAAACTCTTACGTAAAGATACGGTGTTTCTGTGGACGAGTACACATGAATTAGATTTCCAAAACTTGAAAAGAGCTTTGTTTTCAGTGCCAGTTTTGAGATTTTTTTATGCTAAAAAAGAGCTAACTCTATCTGTGGACAGTTCTAAAGATGGCCTGGGTGCTGTGATTCTTCAAGATGGTGCTCCGATAGCATATGCATCAAAATCATTGAACAAAACACAGGAAATGTACGCAATGATTGAAAAAGAGGCTTTAGCCATAGCATTTGGGTGTCAACGTTTTCACCAATATTTGTATGGCAAGAAATGTTTGGTTGAAAGTGACCACAAACCGTTGGAAACAATTTTTAAGAAGTCACTAAGTCAATGTCCTTTGCGAATACAACGTTTACGCATAACTTTACAAGTGTACGACTTTTCTGTGACTTACAAAAGTGGAGCGAAATTATATTTTGCTGATGCATTATCCAGAGCACACTATAATGATCCAGATTTCGAAATCGTTGAAAACAGTGTTGAAATGCAGATAGATTTTCTTCAATATACTGATATAAGCCCAGAAAAATTCACGAAGATTGAAATCGAGTCGAATAAAGATCAAGAAATTCAAACTTAGAAACAAATAATTATAGATGAATGGCCCTTGGAAAAGAGACTTATACCAGATATGGTAAAGCCTTATTGGAGATGGAAGGATCAGTTAACCATTGCAAACAATCTTTTATTTAAAGACACACAAGTAGTCATACCAAAGAGCATGCGTGCTGAGATTGTTGATAAATTACATTATCCTCATTTAGGCATAGAAAAAACTTGTTTGAAGGCTAATGAATTGGTGTTTTGGCCAGGAATGATTAGCCAAATTATAGACAAGATTAAAAATTGTCCGACCTGTTTACGTTTTAGCAGATCTACACAAAATGAATCCATTATACAAAAAGATATTCCTGTTCGTCCCTGGGAAGTGATATCCGCAGATTTGTTCCATTTTAGAGGAGATGAGTATCTGTTAGTAGTGGATGGTAAGGCTAACATCTTGTATACGGATAATGGTCCACAATTCACAAATACACAATTTAAAATGTTTTTAAAGGATTGGGAAATCAGTCATAAAACGAGCTCTCCTCATTACCCACAATCAAACGGATTCATTGAACGTCATATCCAAATTATTAAGAAAATGTTGCTGAAGGCTTTTTACGATGATAAAGATATTTATTTAACTCTTTTAGAGTATCGCAATACTCCTATCAGTAAATTTATACCGTCACCCGCTGAGCTACTGTTTGGCAGAAGAATTAAGGGTCAAGTTCCTATTGACGAATCATTATTAACACCCAATTTTGAGGTGGATTCATCCAGACAGTCTTTTAACAATCAAAAGGGTAAAGAAAGGAAATATTATAATAAGTCAGTTAAAGATTTAAGTAATTTGAAGCCTGGTGATAAAGTAGTGATTCAAGATAGTAATACAAAATTGTGGGAACCTGGTATTATTGTCAAACAGGATAGTTTTAGACCTAGAGCTTATCATGTTAAATTTAATAAAAATGATAATGTCTTAATTCGTAATCGCAAATTTCTGAAGCCTATTGATAAAGATAATTTTAATGTACAAAATGATGAGTTGTTTGAGAAAATGATTGACTATGAACTTCTTAATAACGAGACGGTAAATCAAAAGGAATTAAATGACACTAGTTCTAATGATAATGAATGCCTAGTTGATAATACCGAGATTAATGTTAATAAAACAATTGAGACTATTACCCCAAAGGTGGTCAACCATCCTATTGTAACCAATCCTTATGAAAGACCAAGACGGGTCATACGAAGACCTAACTATTTGAGAGATTATGTCTCATAATTGCTAGTTTTAAGTTTTTCTATTGTATAACTTTTGAAATCATCCTTATGTTTTATTATGTTTATTCTTAATAAAAAAGTTAAGTTTTGTTTTGATTATATGGGGGAGATGTCAGTATATTGGGTTGCATATGTTGCATAAGATGTTGATCTATGAAATAGTTGTTGTTTTATGTATGAAATGTAATAACGGCCAGGGCCAGCAGAGATAGAGGGAGTGTACGACAGTCTTCATTGTATCCAGTTATTATGGCTCCTATTAGAGATTAATACACATTAATTAATGTTGTTTCATTTGATACCTTAACCAAACGGTCACCTGTTACAGTCGAAAGATTGTTAGGCATGACATACGTAGCCAAATTCATTCCAAATTTATCCGACGTAACGGCTCCACTGAGAGAACTGATAAAAAAGGAGTGGAATTTCATTGGGTAGAAGTCACGTTTAAAAAGATCAAAGAGAGACTAACTAGCAATCCCGTGCTACAGTATAATGACACAAACGACGATTGCAAGCTGAGCGTAGACGCCAGTGGAACAGGGGTAGGAGCAGTTCTCTTACAAAATAATCTACCGATAGCTTATGCTTCCAAAGCGTTCACGACGTGCCAAAAAGCCTGGGCACAAATCGAGAAAGAAATGTACGCGATAGTGTATGGTTGCGAGCGATTCCACCAATATATAATAGGAACGCCTATAGTTGTAGAGAGCGATCATAGGCCTCTGGTACCTATCTCGAAAAAAACGATAGCTGACATTCCTGTAAGGCTCCAAAAAATGCGTTTGCAGTTACAACCGTACGATGCCGAGATCACTTACAACCACGGCAAAGATTTGTTAATCGCAGACAGTCTTTTGCGTGCGCATTTGACAGAAATGAACGACGACGGTGATATAAACACGCACATCTTGAATATTCTGTTGTCCGAAAATATGAGCGACAAGAAAAAGCTAGAGTTCTTAGCTGAAACCGAAAGTGATAACGAGTTACAAACAGTAATTAAACTGATCCGTACGACTTGGCCGGAAGAAATCAAAGACGTACACTTACCATTCAGAACTTTTCGAGTCAGATGGATTACTTTTTAAGAATAACTGTACAGTAGTACCTGGTCGAATGCGTAAAGAAGTCCTTAGCAAGCTACATTATAATCATATGGGTATCGAAAAGACAAAGAACAGAGCTCGCGATATAGTTTTCTGGCCGGGAATGAATAAACCAATTCAAGACACGATCATGAATTGTGCAGTTTGCCAGAAATTACAAAAAAGTCACCAGAACGAAACATTAATTTCGAGCGAAGTACCGAGTAATGTTTGGGAGAAAATAGCTGTCGATTTATTATATTTGCAAGGACAGCCTTATCTAATAATGGTCGATTATTACTCTAAGTATGTAGAGATAGGATCACTGACAAATGAATCGAGCGAAACGACGATAGTAATGATGATATCTCTGTTCGCGAGACACGGAATACCAAAGATAGTTAGATCTGACAACGGACTGCAGTTTAGTAGCCAAAAATTCAAGGAATTTGTTAAAGCTTGGGGTTTTGAACACACAACGTCGAGCCCTGCCTATCCGAGAAGTAAAGGGCTAGTCGAACGTTTTGTACAAACGGTGAAAAAAATGTTGAAAGAAGCGAAAGAAGACAAGAAGGGTCCGTATTTAGCGTTGCTGGCGCTCAGTAACACACCGATCTCTAATTGTATCGAGTCTCCGAACAGAATACTGTTTAACAGAAATGTACGTGGAGTGCTACCTGATTTCTTAGAGTATCGCCATCCCGAAAACGAATCGGTCAGAGACAAGCTAGCCGAAAAACAAACATTACAGAAATACTTCCATGATAAACGATCACGAAATCTCCCTGAACTATCGACAGATGAAACTGTACGAATACAGAACAAAGACAAGACTTGGGAACCCGGATTAGTCATTCATAAAAGCGACGAAGTCATGAAAGAGTCTGGAACAATACTAACGCGAAACAGAAAGTACCTCAAGCGAGATCAAAATGGAAACTTTAGAGCTAAACACCCCCCAGACTAGTTCGACGAACTCCCTCACAATGAGAAGACGAATCGCGAAAATAAGAACACCTTCGGCGAAACTCGTGAAGTAGAACAACAGCTTCCTAATGAAATTGCAGAAAATCCCGAAGCACCGGAAAAACACGCTCCGCCGCCTCGAGCAACTACTCGTAGTGGAGGTACAATTACCCGACCCGGCTATCTTAAGGATTATATTGCTTAAACATTGTATCCGTATTTTTATACCTCAAATTATTTTATATTGTTTTAAAAAAGAGAAGATGTCATGATCCTCCTTATAACATCCTTGCCATCAGCACTTGTCATTTATCATGATCAAACATATACACCACCTAGCGGGAACTCCTGGCAGCTACACAAAACGATGGCTGTGGGGTCTTCCACAATTGTAAAGTCTGAACCGTTAATAAAGTACATTAAACATAACCAAGAGTACATTTATTACACCACTCTTCGAGGCCAGCTCAGACCGCATTGCACCGCTATTTAGCAAATGCAAATATCACGTTTGTTGGGAAGAAACAGACCCACGCACTGTGTCGACAATAGACGTATACACTGATGGGTCTAAGAAGAGGGACAGTACAGGCATGGGAATCTTCAGGCAAGACCTGCAACTATCTCTAAAACAACCGCTCGGGAAGTATGCCACCGTATTACAAACGGAATTAATGGCACTAGCTGGAGGGGCTAATGAGGTCCACATGAGCAAGGTGCGAGAACTAGTAATACGCTGCTTCACAGACAGCAAAGATGCCTTGATGATGGGAATGAGGGTAATGACAAGGCGGATAAGCTGGCGGGTGCTGCTTCGTCGGGAACAATGTGTGGACCCGAACCGGCAGTACCCATCACACCACACATCTTGGCCAACCTCATTAAAGACAACACACACCTCAGACACTGTCAGAGGTGGAACTCAATTCTGGGCTGTCGACAGAGCAAGAACTTCATCGCGGAGCCATGCCGGAAACGGGCCAAAGACTGCCTAGCTTTGCCCTGGGCCAAACTATGCTCACTTGTAAGCATCTGGACCGGGCATGCTGCGCTAAGAAAACATACAATGGGTGTCATCGATGACCCGACATGTCGGGCATGCATGGAGGAGGAAGAAACAGTGGAGCATCTCTTCACAGAATGCCCCGCTCTATCCGACGTTCGTAAGGCCATCCTAGGACTGAAGTGGCCGGATCTGACCAACATCAGAGGCACCCCGCCTGTGGCAATCCTGAGATATCTGGATCATGTTGTCGGGATACTCGGAGAACCGTGGGTCTGGGGAGCAAGGAGGAGAGGCACAATGGACTGAATGACCTAAGTACCCGCTTCGGCACCCCTGCGTCAAATATTAATAATAAAAATTATGCTGATGATACAGCAGTAATTTCTGCAGGTAACCTGGACAGTGATAAAGTTAATGAACAATTATTTAAAAAATATTGCCCAGTGGGTTGAATTAAATAAATTATCCCTCAAAACTGTGTACATTACTTTTGATAACTATTGTGATAGTGTGCCAAAAGATCTATAAATCAATATGAACGGGTAACGCATAAAACGAGTCCAAACGCATAAATATCTGGGTATCATTTTTGACTACAGGCTTAAATGGGAGGAGCAAATTTATCATCAAGAAAACGAGATATCTTGTATTTGTTTTTTATAAACTCAAGAAAATCAATGAAACAAAAACTGTAATGTTAGTTTATTATGCATTTTTTCACAGTTTGATAAGCTATAGTATAATCATAGTGTATAAGTAAAGTAGTAGTTGCACTCGAGCGAATATTTTCAGCCTGCCGACAGAAATCCGTAGGATGTTCGCGGGATGTAGAGCGTTCAGTTGAGATCCCTCGCCTGAGCTGGTAACATATACTTCATACAGAGTCGGATTGACGAAAATGAATACAAAATTATTCTGTACTGCTGTTGGGTGTTTGAACTCGTAGAAAAATTGTTCGTTAAGTTTTTTTTTAAATTATTCGAGAAATCAAGAACTTTTTTGAATTCTTTTGATAAATTAGGAAAAACGAAATACCAAGATGCGTATACATTTACAGAAGATCGTAATGAATTAGTCGTTGGTTTTTATGAACTGGTCAAAAAAATCAAAGTTGTGAATTCAATGGGGAACAACATTACTTCTACAATAAAATGTATCATTGGTTGGAAAATTACAATAAAATCATTTTTGAAACTAAGGGAAATTGCAAAATCTGAGACTACAATATGGAAATAGTTTTAATCCACCGCCCATACAGTTCATTAGGTTAGGTTAGGTTAGGTTCGAAAACTATTCTGTATAAAATAAATGCACTCAGGGACTGAAAATTTTGAAGAAGATGAATCGTCAATTTTATTATAAGTAATGGATTTTCCAGAAGCAGAAATTGTTCCATTTTGGATCAGACTAAAAAACAAACGGAATTTACAGTAAAGCCTAGTGACTACTAAATTGACATTTTAGAGACAAATTTTACAAGATATTTATGTGGCTTCCTAATTAAAAAATGTTTGGCTCAATATTCTTGCGAAATATGTAACAAATTTGCTAATTCATATAATGAAATGGATGAAACTTCAATTTTTACGTATGAGAAAGCATATAGAAACTCCCAGGTTAACCTATTTGTGTTTCAAATAATATTGTAAAACAATTAGTAGGCAGTTTTAAATATATTAGCTTTTCTCATCCTCGTCAGAACTTCAATTATGATTATATTTACCGTGTGTATGCCAGATTAAGAATATATTATACCCTAAAATATGCGAACAGAAATTTAAAAAAGCCAAATAAGGACAGAAAACTTATAGTTTGGAGACACACCTAGTAATATATATAACTGCATTGGTGTATTAAGTATATCTTTTTTTGTAATTTTTAAAATATAATTATTTTTCCAATTAAAAAAGTAATAGGTATTTTAAATAAGAATAATTGCTCATATGAAAAGATTTTATTTTATTGTGTACCCACATTTTCCTAAATACACCTCTGGCAAATACCCTACTACTCTTTGCAGCGGCCGGCGATAGGATAGGTCCGCAAAAATTCGGCCATATCCGTCCTCGTCGGTCATCGCGCAGCACTACAAATTCCGGCTTAAAAAGATCAAAGGATTTTTACGGAGTGAAACTACTACTTTACTTATACTATGGTATAATTGCTTGGGGAGGTGCTCACAAAAATAGCCTAGATTTATTACAAAAACTACAAAAAAGGATATTAAAAATAATAAATAAAAATATGTTCATAGCTACCAACTATCCACTCAACTTAGAACAGCCATTATCATTTGAATCACTGACATACCATTACCATAGTCTAAAGGATATGTATATGCAATCGCATAGTAAAACCAGGAACAAAATCATACTAATACCCAGTAATACCAAAACTTAGGTAAAAAAGCCAGCTGCATCATTGCAATTAAACTATTTAACAGATTACCAAAAGAACTAAAAGTACTCACTACCAATAAAGATGCTAAATTAAAAAAGTGGATAAGATCTAATGTATAAAGATAGTCGCTTGTATTCTCAAATATGTATAGGTATAGCAGACATTAGTATTATTTTAGTATTTAAGTTATTCTCTCTTTTTGTTCTATTTGAATATTATGGTCAAGTTTTTCATTGTTACTATATTGTTATTATTATTGTTATATATCATTTTTTAGTATTAATTATTTAATTGGGTTTAGTATTTAAGTTATTTATCTCCAGACCTACGCACAGGTAATTGCATTCACCTCGGTAGTTATTACATCTAATGTAATAATTCCTGGAAATATAAGTAAAAAAGCTAAAAAAGTATTAGATTTTAGCCAGAGGTCAAAGATTAAATTCTTTGCCGGGGTTGTGTAGTCGACAGACGCGAAGCGGAGGCAGACAAAAAAACAAGATCTAGAATCTAATATTCTTCCCTAGTATAATTCATTATTTTTTCTGTGACGGGAAAAACGATGATATAATATTGAAAAAGTATTACAATATATAAAAGACAGAAATTTATCGAAGGGAAATTTGAAGTTTTAAACTGGAAGTTAATTGAGAACAGCTAAAATTTTAAGTTTACGCCATTTATATGTGTATGCAATTATGCAATTATTACGAACTCGACAGCTTTGCATTGAATAGCATAGTTAATTCCCTTTCCAAAAATGTATCACAACATGGTATTTTCTACCAACATAATTAATTTTGCTGCTTTCTCCAATTCGGTCTAGTAGATGAGTCAACAATATGTATTAAAACTGTCAAAATACAGTTTGTTTAATTTAATTTCCGTTGAATTGTTATTATTTTCAAATATGGTTGTTAATTATACCATTATTTGTTCTTGTATGAGCTGAAGATATCGTGCTGCATTTAACCCATTATTTAATAGCGTGCCTATATTATATTTTAAAATTATTTGGCGGGTACCTATATTTTGTTTGAGTGGTATCCGTATGACTTGCACCGCTATGCGGATTTGCATTTGTCGTTTGTCTGTGTCCTCAGCGTAATGTTAGGTTAGTGATATATTTTCACACCTGAAAAGATGAATGGTTTCAAAGGGTAAGTACATTTGTTTTATGTTTCTTTTGGATAAATATCGGGATATACATGTATGATATATTTATGTGTATGTATTTATTGTTATTCTGTAATCTGATTTAGCAACAAACACAGGACCGGCTTTAGAACTCTGTGAGCATATGGTCACGCTAGTCTTTTATACTCTATCTATTACATTTATTTTTATTTACGATAAGAAATCTTACCTTCTGTTACGTATATTGTTCAATAAAGAAAAACGGTGTTTTGTTTCAGATTATCAGTAAAAGAGCTGGCTGATATATTGGAGACCGAAAGTGTTTGGGAAGACGATGAACTTACGGATGTTTTCATCGAACCGCCAATAGACAATGAACAATCAGATGAAGATTCTGGTGAAGTGGAAGAAGACTGGGAGATGGTGATTTTGATGAGAAGATGATCTCCCTCTAAGCCTCTTCATAGAAAAACCTGTTCTGTGGAATTGGGTAAAAGAGGGCGACTTACATATCACAGCTGAAAAGGATTACTCCATGTACAGAAACATGTCCCCATCATCGTATCCTTTATGTTTTCCGAGATTCCAATGATAGATATCCTTATCTTGGACACACTGTATATATATATATATATACATATATAAATAGGATGAAGCTCTACACCTTTATGCTTTTATTTAGTCGGATACAAACACCCACTAGAAGCGGATCACGTGATTTCAAGCTTGTTAGCTTTCATCAGCTCCACATAAGTGGAAGCTGTATCCAACTATACAAAAGCAACTGGAAGTAGTCAAAAACTTTGAGACATTATCTACCAGTGGGACACAATTCGCGCCACCTAGGTATTGAGACCAAAATTACGTTTAACGTAAGTATGTATAATAATTAAAGAAATTTATTAGTTCATTAATGAATGAGATATAAAATATAAAAATAGGATGAAGCTCTACACCTTTATGCTTTTATTTAGTCGGATACAACCACCCACTAGAAGCGGATCACGTGATTTCAAGCTTGTTAGCTTTCATCAGCGCCACATAAGTGGAAGCTGTATCCAACTATACAAAAGCAACTGGAAGTAGTCAAAAACTTTGAGACATTATCTACCAGTGGGACACAATTCGCGCCACCTAGGTATTGAGAGCAAAATTACGTTTAACGTAAGTATGTATAATAATTAAAGAAATCTATTAGTTCATTAATGAATGAGATATAATTGTGTCCCACTGGTAAATAATGTCTCAAAGTTTTTGACTACTTCCAGTTGCTTTTGTATAGTTGGATACAGCTTCCACTTATGTGGCGCTTATGAAAGCTAACAAGCTTGAAATCACGTGATCCGCTTCTAGTGGGTGGTTGTATCCGACTAAATAAAAGCATAAAGGTGTAGAGCTTCATCCTATTTTTATATTTTATATCTCATTCATTAATGAACTAATAGATTTCTTTAATTATTATACATACTTACGTTAAACGTAATTTTGCTCTCAATACCTAGGTGGCGCGAATTGTGTCCCACTGGTAGATAATGTCTCAAAGTTTTTGACTACTTCCAGTTGCTTTTGTATAGGTGGATACAGCTTCCACTTATGTGGCGCTGATGAAAGCTAACAAGCTTGAAATCTCGTGATCCGCTTCTAGTGGGTGGTTGTATCCGACTAAATAAAAGGATAAAGGTGTATTTTTATATCTCATTCATTAATGAACTAATAGATTTCTTTATATATATATATATATATATACATATATACTGTGCTTGTGCTTGCCCAGCGGAAAAAAGGTCTTGTCTTCCTGATTAACATTGGTAGTGCTTGTCTTTTCTGAAGGTAAGTTGAGCATCACTAACACAAAGCTTTTATTACAACTGGCCTATGCTTATATTTATAACATTATTTGGAAGATATTTAAATTTGTCATAAATTTGATTCCCCATAAACAATGATCAACAACGGGGGGAACGGAGCCCCCCTAAACTCTTTATTATTCAAGGAAAATAATGATAACAGCTATGCTATTATCGAAAATTCTAAAAATATTGGTTCGAATAGTGTAATTCTTGAAGAAAATATTTCAAGGTCACCATCACCACATTCCCAGGAAAATAACAAAACAATTTTTTATTATATTATATTATATTATATTTATTATAAAGAACTTATTAGTAATCGAATACACAATCTACCAGCTTTCCCAAACATTACACAACACCATGACATGTGCAACCAAACCAATGAGATACTAGCGCAATTTACCAACTTGATTCACTCGGCAGCAAGCACTACCATCCCGAGATCAACTGGTAAAAAACATGTAAACAAAATCCCATGGCTGGATTCATCCTGTAGAGAGAAAATCAGAAACTATAAAAACAAATGTAGGCATTATACCAGAACAAAAACCTTGGAGGATAAAATAGAGTTTAAAATTGCTAGAGCAGAAGCGAGAAGAACCATCAAAGAAAAGGAGAAACAAAGCTGGAGAGACTTGACATCCTCGATAAACAGTTCGACGCCAACATCTCTAATCTGGAGTAAAATTAGGCAAATTTCTAAGAGAAAAACGGACACCATCCCCCCTATCATAACAGATGACAATGGAAATATAGCAGATACAACAATAAAAAAATGCAACATCTTGGCAAAAACTTTTATCAATAACTCATCCAGCAAGTACCAT
Organism: Crioceris asparagi; assembly: GCA_958507055.1. Taxonomy (NCBI): domain Eukaryota; kingdom Metazoa; phylum Arthropoda; class Insecta; order Coleoptera; family Chrysomelidae; genus Crioceris; species Crioceris asparagi. The sequence continues at coordinate 53,725,472 of OY293826.1, read as the reverse complement.
AGTTGTAAGATCACTCCAACCCCCAGTTCAACAGAAGAAACATCCCTGTCTCTTTCTCAACACGGAGAAGCCTCAATAAACAATCCTATAACATTAGATGAACTAAAGTATGCACTCCAAAATTGCAAAAAGTCATCAACTGGACCCGATGATATACCAAATTGCCTCATCAAAAACCTACCAGAATTGGGTATTCAGCACCTCCTCAAAATGTGGCTCAGTCAAACCTTTCCTGATCAGTGGCGAGTATCAGTAGTCATCCCTATTCCCAAACCTGGTAAAGACCATAAGAAGACCGCAAACTACCGGCCAATCGCACTCACCTGTTATCTTAGCAAAATCCTGGAAAAAATCATAACGCGTCGGACGCGATGGGAAATAGAAACTCACCAACTTATATCCCCGTACCAGAGTGGATTCAGGAATTTTCGATCAACTTATGACCACATTGGCGTAATAAATGAAGAAGTTTGCGAAGCTTTTGCAAACGATCACCACATGATACTAGTAGCATTAGACCTCGAAAAAGCCTATGAGTTGGTACCCAAACAGACTGCAGTGGATGCGTGCATGACGATGGGATGGAAGGACAATATCATCGCGTATATAAAAAATTTCTTGGAAAAAAGGACGCTCAGAGTAAGATTACATGACCAAATTTCAGAAGCCATGGCTTTGGAAAATGGACTTCCACAGGGATCTGTGATCAGTGTGATACTTTTCATTTGCGCAATCAACCGACTACTCTCTGCCGTGAAAGCACCTGTCAAGGCTCTTCTTTTCGCTGACGATATTTGGCTCATATGTAAAGGCAAAAAAATTGAAACAACAAAACTAATGCAAGAAGCACTACATGAAATCTATAAGTGGACAAGCTCAAGTGGTTTCAAAATCTCCACTAGCAAATCCAAATATATTATATTCTCTAAAGCCAAAAAGAAATATTGATGACACTCAGTTAACCATTGACAACATTCAACTAAGAAGAGTTCAAAACATGAATATATTAGGGGTACTATTCGACTCCAGACTGTCATGGAAGGCCCATATAAATGATCTGACAGCAGAATGTAAGAAAATATTGAACATTATAAAAGTTCTCTCATCAACTAAGTGGGGAGCTGACCAAGAAAACCACCTCAGGATCTACAGGTGCATAATCAGAGCTAAATTAGACTACGGAGCGATATTCTATGATGCGGCAAATCCAAGCTTACTGAGAAAACTTGACTCCATACAGAATTCGGCAATAAGACTCAGTCTTGGAGCCTTCAAAATAACTCCAGTAACTAGTCTACTTGCGGAAGCCCAGGAAAAACCCCTGGAAATTAGAAGAAAAGAACTAGCCACAATCTATATATCTAAGGTGAAGTCTAATCCTCAGAACCCGATGTACAGATATATATCCTACTCTACACTACGAACTTCATATAACGACCACCCCAGACAACCAAAGCCACTGGATTTGAGGGACCAAAAATTTTATAGAGGTACTGGGAATAAACCTACCAACAATTTATCAAAGGCTACCTCACCCGCTACCCCCATGGACCCAAGATGAAATAGACATTAACTTAGAAATAGCGCATCACTTGAAACCTGTAACACCGTGTTCAACTTACAGAAGATTATTCTCTGAAAAAAAAGAACATGAATATAATAATTCTATATTTTTATATACAGATGGTTCAGTGAACGAAAACAAATCAGGATATGCAGTAACAACAGACCGTGAGGTAATAAATGCAGGAAGCCTTCCTCAAATGATGTCCATCTTTAGTTGTGAATTATATGCTATCCTCCAGTCATTACAGTACATACTCAAACAGAAGGCTGGCAAATGGACTATCTGCTCGGATTCACTTTCAGGCTTGCAAGTACTCAAAAACAAATACACTGACAACCCAATAGCACAGAAGATACAACATCTCGTTTCCATCCTCAAACAGGAAAACAAAGAAATAAAAATGCTATGGATTCCATCACACCAAGGTATTTCTGGTAATGAGAAAGCAGATCTTATAGCTAAATCGATCACAGAAAATCCCAATATTCAAACAGAGATTCCTGTTCCACTGCCAGAGATTCGAAAATACCTTTTAAAAAAAACTTCTGAATACTGGAACCAAAAGTGGAAAATGAAAGCCACAAAACTTCATAATGTAAGAAATCACATTTTTGAACCCAGGCCTTTGATCTCATCTAACAGAAGAGACCAGTGTGTTATTACACGAATAAGAACAGGCCACTCAAACGCGTCCCACGTACATCTCTTCACCAAAGAGCCTACAAATAAATGCCCCCATTATGACGAAAACTTCTCTGTTCTTCACATCTTGATTGAGTGCCAGGCACTCCAGCATTTCAAAAACACAATGAATATACCTAACACAATGGCTGAAGTCACCAGAAATGAAGAAGAATGTAGGAAAACTATCCAATTCCTTAGGAATATTAATATATATAACCTCATATAGTACAAACATTGTATAAGTATAATATTATAACTTTTTTTTTAAATTGTAGTCGCTAACAACCTTGATGTTATATAGCGACTAAAAATAAACTATAAAAAAAAAATTTATTCAAACAACGACTTTGGCCCGTTCGTCGTCTACTTAGAATCGACAGAACAAGTTGATTTCAATATTGGCAAATTCAATAACATAAAAATTGCAAGAGATATTTTTAATTTAAATTTGGCAGATATTAAAAAAATTAATAATAAAGGATTGAATAGAATTTCAATTGAATTCCTTAATTTCCATGCAGCGAATAGCTTCATCAAAAATAAAGCCTTACTAGATAAAGGATACAAAATTTTTATACCATATAATTTCGTTACTTGCAAAGGCATTGTGAGACAAATCGACCCAGACATTCCAGAGGAGGAATTGCTGAAATGTTGCCGGGCAAATGTGGAAATTCTTAACGCTAAGAGATTAAACAGAAAAATTATCAGAGATAAAGAGACAAAATATGAACCAACTGGTACTATTCTTTTCACATTTAAGGGTGTGTTATTGCCAAAATCTATAAGCTTATATAGACTCGAGCGCCCTGTAACGGTTTATGTCCCGCCGGTAACGCAGTGCTACAGATGTCTTCGATATGGACACACTAAACACAATTGTAAGGGCAAACAAAAATGTTTTAATTGTGGTATGGACGGAAAACATACGGAAGACGGGGATACATTTTCATGTAATACTCAATGTTTCTATTGTAAAGAATCTCATAAATCAATATCAAAAAAATATCCCGAATATTTGAGACAAAGATATATAAAAGAACTCATGGCTTTCGAAAACTTTACTTTCTTCGACGCAAATGAAGCTTGCCAAAAGAACTACGTCACTAAAGGAGAATTTGTCTATAATCCAAGCGATTTCCCGAAAACTCTTAATAAACAAAATAATCAACAGACATTAAATACTACCCCATCTCAAAGGCAAACACAATACAAGAATAACAATCCAACTAAAAGACATATTCACAGGTTGCAATCAACAATAACAATAAAAAAAGAATAATACAAATGGGATACGATAGAAAAAAACATGAAGATACTCTTTTCTTCCCCAATTCGAGACCGGATAGGTCAAATACGCGTAGCCCTTCACTAAATGAAGTCCAATCACAACCACGTATGGCACCCATCCCAGGGCCTAGCAATGCACATCATAGCTTCGACATTCCCAAGCCTTTAGAGCAATGCATCCAATTTATTATGAGTACAACAAATGACGACTTCAACACAATCAAAAAAGCGATTCTACCACGACTAGATCCACAGTTTGAAATGGATCCAACTGACTCAGACTAATACAAATAACGACAACCCCACAATTACAAACAACTAAAACAATATAACAATTCATGATCTCCCTCAACCATAATACCCCAAAACACATTCAATCATTTACCCTAATACATAGGGAGTCTCCGGATACATTATTACAAATGAAACTTGGCTAAAAGCAAAACAAAACTTTAATTTATCTGCATACAACATAATCAGACAAGATCGAAATGATGGTTACGGGGGGGTAGCAACATGCATTAAAAAGAATATTATATTTAACAGCCTAAAAAACTTCAATTCTGATTCTACACAATATATTATCATCCAAATAGGTAACATATGCTTAATAAATATCTATGTTAACTCAAACAAAATTATCACAATTAATCTCTTACAAGAATTTATATACGATATAAATATAGATAAAATTATAATTATGGGAGATCTTAGTTCGCATCATCCGCTGTGGGATAAAGCCCCCATTAATAAGGGGGGAAAAATAATTTCAGATTTTATCATGAACAATGAGTTAGTGGTCGTAAACGATGGTTCGGGTACTTTGGTACAGTGCCCATATGCCAATTTGAGTGCTCTTGACCTTTGCATAGTAAGTTCTTCCTTAGCAGCCAACAGCTACTGGAGAGTAATTCATGACTGCGCCAATAGTAATCACTGTCCAACCTGCTTAGAGCTAAATATTCCAAACAACCTTAATTCAAAAAAGATTTTCGCTGGAACTTATAAAACAAGGAACTTTAATAAAGCAAACTGGCAACTGTATCAAGGCTGAATAATTTCACAATTGAATTTAAGAGAACAATACGTAGACTATAAAGACCTAATGGATATTATGGATGAGGCTGCGGATACTGCAATCCCACTAAAGGATTGTGGCGTATTCAGAAGAACGGGTAACCCTTGGTGGGACCAAGAATGTTCTGAGTGGATCAAGGAAAGGAAAAGGGAAATCAGGAGATTTAATGATCACCCTTCACTAGAAAACTATATACAAGTTAAAAAATGCATAGCAATCGCAAAGAAAAAGCTCAAGATAAAGAAAAAACAAAAATTCAAATTCTTCTGTCAATCTCTGAATAGAGACTCAGAGATTAGCTGTGACCTTACGAAATCACACGGTGTCACTTGTCCACCTGCCTATCAATTAACTTCTCAGGTGGGTATTTGCGGCTACGCTTATCAGTGGAGATGGGTGGGGTTCATCTTTAGCTAAATTTAATGTTGGATGAAAGGGCACCAGGTAAATCAATAAAAAAAAAACGCCAAATTCCCAAAGTACCTTACAACATCACTGACTTACCAAACGATGTTGGAAATAAAAAAACAGGTCGAATACCCAAGTCAATTTTTTATTCAGGAACAACTCTATTTGATGAATGAAATATAACTTAAATACTATGTGACGAAGTAACAGTGGTTCTAAAGAAGAACGAACAATACTTGCTTCCAATAATATGGCAAAATGAAATAAGGCAATGAGCAAACCGGTAACCGCGCAAAATAACTCTTATAGGCGAACAATGGATATCACGGAGATTAAGTATAAATAAATATTATCAATACCACGCATTTAGTTACCTACAGTAAGAAAGAAACCCGCAGAAATTAAATACAAACTCAATGTTTAAAATCTGTAAAACAAAACGTCGCGTGAGCTCAGGCGAAGCGCAAACAAAACACTGTGGAAAAGTTGTAATGGTCTTAATTTCCGCTTCACAGGAGTAAAATAAGCAAAATTATTCTAAAACAACTGAGAGACTATTAGTCTCAGCTCAGTTACAAAAAAACAAATTAAACTATAACTAAATCCATATAAAAACTTGCGTGCATCCCAGACGATTGTGGATCACCCTGTACTTTGATTCGTGTCGTCGCTCAGGTTACTCCAGTCCACGATCAGGATTACCCTCAGGAGCTCCACAATAGATTGGTGGTTATTTACTTCAGTACAAAAGAAAACCCTAGGAAAAATAATATCCTATCACATATTGTTTCAGCTCACAATTAATCTCATACCCATAATTAAAACGTAAGAAATGAAGTCCCTAAAAAATAAAAGAACTAATAAGATGAGGCCACCTGTATGTGCCACCTTGACTCCATAAAATAAGATATCCGTTTGACCCGAAATTAAGTATACTCGAAAAAAAAATAAAAGTCACGGTCATTGACCACTTACCTTCGAACTCGAAGGGTTTCTCAAGAAACAGGAACGTGGGTGTTGGAAAAAAATGTATTTCCAAATGTTGACAAAATCACCAGGAGTTCATCAATTCCGTTCTAGCGTCTCATGCATATGTTGAAATTCAAATAATCCTCGTAAGAGCGTGAGTGAAATGCCTCTTCCAGCGGATTACCACACAATTTTCAATAATAATTTTTGGGAAATAATCCTCGAAAGAGATGTCTGGATAAGACACACAATTCCCAAAAGTTTAATCAGAATTTCACAAGAGAACATGTGAGTACACCAGACCTTCATTTTGTCTTCCAATCTCGAACGCCCCGGAAATTCGATAAAATTTCAAATATTTCTACCCATTCCAAAAAATTCCTGCTGGTGGTACGCATGACCATCCGACAGTCGCACAATTAGCTTATCAAAAGTCATGAAATAGAATCCTGACCGCCTACAGTACAGATATGATAGGGTTGGGTAACTCTCCGATAGATGGCGTGAGGTATACTATTTTATAATCAAAAGATATAGTTTTCAACATATTGTTAGCTAGTTTCCTCTTACTAGTTAATTGTCAGGTTCTCCTTTATTAAAACTCGGACTCGTAACTTTTACTCTTGATTATATATTACTCTTATCCATCTACACCTTAACACGTCTTGCTTCATACTGACTACTAACGCTCCTAGCCTACTCTACTTCTACCACTCTACTCTCACACTAAATGTATACATGGTTGCATATCCTTAATTTGATAATTGCTAACAATATAATATTTAATTTTTCGCATTCTTGTCTTAGCGAGAATTACACCGTTACATAGCTACGTCTCGAACAAAATCAAAAAATTCTCAAACAATAATAGCAAACTACCCAATTACAATATCTCAGACAAAATCAAAAAAGATATTCTCAAGAAAATGTCAAGTATACATATTGATCCGGATTTCAATATCCTACAAACAAACAATGATAATGATATCCAGCTTTTTAGCATTAATGAACTCACCAATGCTTTAGTAAAGAAAAAACTATCCGCACCTGGAATGGATGACAAAGCATACCCTATGTATAAGAATCTACCAATCAGAGCAAAACTAATATTACTCAATTTTTATAACAAATGTCTTCTAGGGGGAAAAATACCAGATTCATGGAAAAAATTCAACATTATCAATATCCTTAAACCAAACAAAGATCCTACGATTCCAGGCAGCTATAGACCTATAGTGCTGTCAACATGTGGCTGCAAAATACTTGAAACTTTGATCAAAAATCGCATAGAATGGTACTTAGAGAACAAAAAAACATCCTACCAAACGAACAATCAGGCTTCAGAAAAGGGGTATATATGATAACGTAGCATACCTTTCTAGCTTTGTTTCCGAAGTCTTTGGCCAGTCAGAGTCAGTTGTAGCAGTATTTTTAGACATCAAAGCGGCATATGATAATGTAAATTTATATAAACTATATCATAAACTACACAGCTTCGGGATTCATATAAACATAATTAACCTAATCTATAGCATCATATCCAATAGACTTCTGTTCAGCAGAAGAAGTGATGGAAAATTTATGGGACCATACATGGCAACTAAAGGGCTCTCCTCTAAGTACAATACTATTTAATGTATATATACTAGAACTATTTGGCACTAATTTAGATTCTGCGAAAATAATTGGGTACGCGGATGACTTAGTAATCTTTATAAGGGGCCAAAACATAAATGTAATGACAGAAAATAGAGCTTTAGAGATAGCTAACAACATGCTCCTAAACAACGACCTTTCTCTGTCCATAGAAAAATGTGAGGCCATTTGGTTCACAAGAGGTAAACGTAAAATACAACCCCCACCAATATTTGTCGGAAACACAATCATCAACTACAAACGTCATGTCAAATATTTAGGACTCATCTTCCAAGAACATCTGAAATGGAATTTAATATCGAACACACAACTAATAAGGCAAAAAAAGCATTGAACATCCTAAAGGCAGTTTGTAGGGTATGGTGGGGCACGGACCCTAGCACACTTTTGATAATATTTAACGCACTGTTTAGATCGCACCTAGACTTCGGAGCTATTATTATAAAACCAGTAAATCAAAAATGCCTAAACAATATGGATATTATCTTCTACGAGGGTATAAGAATCTGTCTAGGATGTATGAAATCGACTCCAAGAGCAGCGTTATTAGCGGAAGCAGCGACAATTGACTTGGATCAGAGGAGAAAAATTTTAGCTTATAAATTCATAGCAAAAATAATCACAATAGCCAACCACCCCATATTGGAGATTTTACTAAGTATGAGAAGGAAAACGATTTCAAAACCTGCGTTTATTAACTCCAGCAAAATCCCATATTTAATAATGGCTCTACAAAATTTCTTACCATATTTAAACAAAATAAAGAAAGGGACCAGCTTTCCTTGTTATAATGTAGAGTTAAACTGTCTGAATGACCCCATAAGAACTGAAGATCTTAAAATAAAAAAGATTATCATGATTAAGCACCTCTTTTACACAGCTACGGAAAATATGAAAAACTCACATACATTTATTTACACAGACGCTTCAATAAAATATAAAAGAACAGGGTACGGAATATACATCCCAGACATTGAATATAGATTTTCCTCTCGACTCCCTGATTCTATAAGTATATGTAAGGCGGAAACAGTGGCTATTCACGAGGCAGTAGAACTGGCGGTTAAAAAACAGCTCAAAAAAGTGGTCATTTTATCGGATTCTAAGAGTGCCGTAGAAAAGATTAATAAATACGGACTAAGTGCCTCAGCAGATTATTGGACGCTAAAAACAAAACGACTGATTTCTCATGCAAATATGAATGATTCTAACATAAGGATGGCTTGGATTCCAGGACACTCAGGAATCCCAGGTAACAAGGTAGTAGACCTACTAGCTAAGATAGGTAAAGATTTAAATGTCCCTAAAGCCATACCATTAGATTCTATCGAAATATTCAATATAATCAAAATGCAGTTGTACACAGAGTTTAAAAATAACTGGAAAACGTTAGTTTGTAGAAAAAAATATCAATATTATAAAATCCAAGGTAAATTTTCAAATAATACGTGGTTTTCAAATTTTAAAAACCGTAAACACATCTCAACCATAATTAAGCTTCGAACGGGCCACTGTATGAGTAAAGAACATTTATACAAAATAAAAATTAAAGACAACCCATATTGTGAATGTGGTGCATTAGAGAATTTGAATCACATATTTTTAGAATGCCCATAATTTCATTCCAAATCTCAACCTCTATGATGAATTAATAGCCTTGAATTACCCCCCTCCTATATCAATTTTCTCAGTCTTATCTGAACCAAAGGAGGAGTCAATAAAGTTGATAATGAATTTTCTTAACATAAATAGAATCCAATTGTAATCTGTAATCCTTACCAGAAAACATACTTCATACTGTTTGCATATTGTGATGCTCAACTACATATTCTATGTTTTGTGTTTCATACTCCTAGAATCCCTGTGATCGATCTGTGATGTTTATGCCTGATACACCTATATGTTGTGTTGTACTCTAATTAGACCTACTCGAAGTATCAAGAAAAGCTAAACATTTCAAGCAATAAGCAAGCACTTTGATTCTGCATAGACAAGTCATTGCTGGCAATTGCCTCGTAGCAGTGCCATAAAACAAGCAAGCAATACTGCTACCGTGTTGCCGTTTAGTTAGGGATACGTTAGTTATACGTTTGACGAATATTATTAATGCGGTAACAATGTACCATTTTCGAATAAAAGCGAAGTCGATTGCATGCTTTTTAAGTAAAAAATGATTTTACTATCACGTTCATTATTACATTATTGGTTTCACTCAAGTATTTATCCGACATTTATATATATGACTTAGGTCTTTATAAACAGGTAAAATTTTAGCACCGGCAACACCGTAGAGTCTTTAAAATAATAAATTGTGAAATCAGTCTAATTGGTTTTACATATATTGATAATATAAATATACTTGTGAGACATACCGCTCTCACCTCTGCAAACTACAGTTTGCATTGATTTAGTTTATCAATGATAAACTCAATTTAAATTAAAAAATAACAGAAATTATTATGAATGTGTTTATTAAAATTATATAAACATGTATAAATTATTTTTTGTGAATACTGAGGACAAGGAAGTAGGTAGGTATCATCTATGCGAGGGCGAACTTTTAGAATATCTTCGATTTTTTGAAAATCGACAAGGGGAACGCGAACTCTTGGACCTTCTAGAGGAATTAGTTCTTATTAGATGTCTTGAATTTCTACTATTACTACCAAAATCTTCTCCCTTCATTTTACCTCGTAATCTGGCCTTATTTTCTTCTTCTTCCTTAATTTCTAGACTAATTGGCTTTTTGAAAGGTCTATCCCTACCACCAAATCGTAGCTGTCCAGATTCTTTTTTACCACCAAAACCTCCCCCAAGTCGTCTAGGTTTCCATCCCTTCAATAACCTCTCACATTCAAAATCCACGAAAATAGAGTTTCCATCCAGATTCATTTTGTTTGCATTTTTATAGGCGTCAATTGCAGAGCTTTCAGATTCATATTCTATGAATGCATAACCTTTAGGCATTCCCGTCACAATATCTTTCACTAATCGAAATCTTTTCAATTTTCCATATTTGGAGAATGCGTCCTTTATGGTGTCCTTAGTCGTTTTATAACTCAAACGACTAACAAAAATAGTGCATTCAGGTTTTCCTTTGACATGGCGATTGGGTACATATGTAGAATTGATAGCTCTTTCTATGGCTTTATCGTGAGGTAGAACATCTGTACAATCTATAGACCCTATTTTGATTGGATCATAGTATTTAGCGTATTTCGACCACTTCTCTTCATCCAACTGAAAATTCAATAATCGAAAATATTTTCAAACATATTCTAAATAAAAGCTAAAAGTAGTAGGTACCAACGATTATATAGGTACTTCATTAGTGGAGCCCAGTCTGTCCTGCCTAAAACACCTACGTTTACTTAAAACTCCTAGGTTTATCTATTTCAAGTACGACCGGGTCGCCATTATAACAGAGTGGATAGCATAGAAAACTTCTCCATGACAAACTACATGTCGCCGAGTCTCATAGTAGTACAGAGCTCTATATGGATTAGAGCCTTAGTCTAGGAAATATGCTGATTAGCTATTGCTAGTTAGTATATTACTAACATCAATTTTTAAATAGTTTTTATTACTTTCGGTTGTTTGGATAAGATGTGTCCGTGGCGATTTATGAGGTCCTATATTGACTAGAGACTTAAAATTTTGTATACATATCTAGATTTGTCAAGTTTAATAGTGATACAATAACAGATCAACTAAAATTATCTAATAATCAGATTTTGCAACCATGCATATATTTGACTAAATATGTGCTTGATTGCGACCAAGGAGAGTCATATATAGTGCGGGACAGGAAAGAAGTCGGGGTATTTAAACCTAAATCCCGTTCACTATCAGCTACGGACACGCCCAAATCGGTCAACTCTCGTGTCCATACCTATATATTATAGGTTCGGTCACTGGAACTACGCATATTTGTGGAACAGTTACCCTCAAAATTATGTCATCAGTCAATATCCTATACTGAGTCCATATATCTGTCTGTCGATTTTCAACTACCATTTTAAACCTGGCCAGGCTAATGGACCAGCTCTACGCCACCCGATGAACTCTCGTATATTGAAAAACTTTTGATACCAATCGATGTATTTTTACTTGCATTCTCGAAAAATATAAATATTTAGAACTGCATATACCACCGTTTTTGAACTAATCGCGATAAAAGTTATGAAAGTTTAGGTTGTGATATCTTTGAACCTGACCACTCTTAATTGCCAAACCCTTAGAATTTCCATTTAATGAATCAGAAATTAATAAATCATATTTATCTTATTCTTCACATCATCTGCGCTATATTACGCCCCATGCTATGCTCTCAAAAGTCGATATTTGAGAGCATAGCATACAGCATAGGACGCAGATGTCGTAAAGAATAAGATAAATTAGGAGGTATAAAATTCGGCGGTGTATTTGCTTTCTATATAAGTATTGTATGTTCGCGCGTTTTGCTAGTAAACGTGATCTGATTTTGATTATTTCTCTTGTTTTTGAAAGACGCCTGCTAAGAAATCGCCCCATAAAAAATAAGAAAAGATACATGTATACTACCCAACAGCTCCCTCAAATGAGTGTTTTTGTTACCCCTCAAGATTTTACAATAACTATGGGACCGATTTTATTAGATGATGTGCCAAGATCTTTTTATCTTATGCATAACTTCAAAATACCAGTACCAATAGAATAAATATTATTTTATATTTTTCAGGGCATAATAAAGTCAGTTCTAGTTTTTGTATTAATTTTTATTAATTTCTCTATGGAATAACAGGGAATAGCATTGGTCATCATCATCATCATCAAAATTACCCAAAGCTAAATACTCTCAGGACCGTAAACATTAGTTTTGTAAGTATCCCTTACATATTTTTACATATTACTCCTGGACTTCATAATAAATGCAAAGGGAGGTCAAGGAATACTTCATACTCAAGTAAATCAAATTGCCTCCAATGAGAATTTTTTGCTGAAATTATTTGAAAGAAAAATTCACAATTTAAAGGGTGAGTTTTTTTATGTTTAGACATGGATCTCGGCTATTATGGCAGATACGAAAAAGTGTGAATTGGTAAAGAGTTGCAGTTTTGTAAGCTATACTCAAAACCAATTTTAGTTTTACAAAATTTGACAGCTATCAACAGAAAATTCAAAAAACTGGTTTTTGGTGATTTCTTAAAACGTCCCTGGCTCCGCAAATACTAACATTAGAAAAAAATATTAAATACAAAAGTTTTGAGAAATGTTATTCTAAATAAAATTATCTCAGAACTTTTTTGTCACACCTGTCATTTTTGACATATGACATAAACTTGTGTTTTTTTAAATGGGAACCATATTAAATTTTAGAATTATTGAATAAAGAATTTTATTGCGATTCTAGTGATATAGCATATGATAGGATTATTTTTAGAGATAAAGTTTTTATGGGCATTTTTGTATTTTTTTTTTCTGATTCACGTATTACCTCAAGGTGGTTAGTCTAGTTATCTATGGAAAAAATCAGATAAAATAAGTCTTTGTTAGTTCAGTTACCGTAGTAACATATAATAATATGTATTGTATTATTTTGACACTTTATTTACCAGGCATGGGCACTCTTATAGGACGAATTGAAATAGAGTTAAGCTTTTAAACCATATCCAGAGATGGCGCTCTAATGAATTCTAAAACAATTTGACAGAAGAACTTGACTTTGAGTTTTAAATGTCCAAAAGTGTTTCGTTTATTGTTTGTGATTAAAGTTTTCCTTGTTATTTTAGAATATTTTTAAGATTTTGTGTTTAAGGTGTAGTTTTTTGTGTTGGAGGTAAGTTATTATTTTTTTTTAAGAAATAGTAGTATTTGATTATACTGCTACAGATTTCAAAAGTAAGAAATCTCCATAGAGTATTTCTGTTAATTTTAGTTTGAAGATGGGTTATATTCCTTGTATTATCCCACGTTGTGAAGACATCGTTTTCCAAACCTTAACAAATATAAGTATTGTTTTACTCAGTGGGTTTCTCGGGTAAATAATCCGAAGCTTTGTGGAACGGACCCCGAAAGAATTTACAAGTTTTACCGGTTATGTCATGAGCATTTTACTGTTCAGGACATATCTTCAAATACGTTCCTCAAAAAAACAGCCACGTCATCTCAAAAATTGCCTTGCCAGAAAGAACCACTACATTCTATACCTACATTTAGAAAGTATTATAAAAATGCTAACTCAGAAATCATAAGCTTTTGATATATACATATACAGTTCATAAAAATCATAGAGACTGTTTTGTATGCCATGATGAGGAATAATTTCTGCTTTAATTAAAATCTCTATTTATTTCAAAGGAATAGATATACCAAATATGGAGGAAGTAGAAGATAATCCATCCTCTTGCAAGAAAGATACTTCCCAAAGAGGAACATTCCAAACACCAACTACAAGTCAGCATTGTACCACTCCTAGAAATGAGTTTATAATTTTTCTGTTTGGAATATTCAAGGAAATTTAAAATCATAACATATTTTGTTTTTAATTGTATAAAATAATTGGGCAACAAATTCCTCCTTCGATAAGTATGCTTGTATATTTAATTTATTTGTTTGATATACTGAGACAAATTCACAAATAATATTGAGTTGACCAAATTTGTGAACACAAATCTAAAATCCGTTAAAGAGTTTTTTTTTATTTCTTTGTCATTCAGTTTTATTTTTAAATTTAAATAGACCACTCAAGTTCTTTTTGATGCGGTATGTTATTGGAAGTGAAAGTTGATAAAATAAAATTTGAATTATTTTTCCATTCCAGTTTCGAAAAATGCAGCTTTCTCGGATACAATAGAGTATCAAGAATTATTAACAGGATTCTACAAAAAAATAGCTCATATATTTACTTTGTATTTATAATTTATATTTTAAATTAACTGTTGACGGTATATTTTTTGGTTGATACTCCAGTTGATTAGAATATTGCAATGAAGTTTCTTTTTGGTGTATATATAAGATGTATCTCATATGTAAATGAGATAACATGAGATGTTGAAATACAGATGTCTTTTATGCCAACATTCTTTGGTAAGTAATCACAAAAATATATTGATTGATATCAAATTAAATATGTTGTAGACGAATTTTTATATTTTGCGAGTATAAATATAATGTTACCTAGAAAATCAACAAAACTGCCTGAGAAAACAGGTTTTGAGGTAAACGAACTTTGGAAAAGTTATATAAAGAAGTAAAACTTAGTATTACTAATTTGTACTTGAAATTAATTAGAAAATATTCTAAGAATATAATTTATTTTTATGTATGATAAAAATGGAGTCAATAAACTATTTGGTTGTTCATAATATAGTTTTATTTCAAAAGAGGTAAATAAATTGAAAAATTATCGTAATTTCTAGAATACCTATAGTTCGAAATTCCCGCCTCTCCCAAAAACTTTTAAACCAAACCGATAGGTAACGCTGAAACGCGCCAACAAAATTTAACATTGAGTGTCCATTCTATCCGTGTTTTGTATTCTATGTTTATTTACCTCAAACAGTTATTGTGCTAAAATGGTGTTTACCAATTTAGAAAAACGCCATATTGTAGGGTGAAATATGATGCTATAAAAATGCTGTAAGATGTGCTGAGGATTATTCTAACAGACATTTTGACCGTCGTCAGTCATCATTGCCATCTTTTAAAAGGCTGTATGATATTTTGGGGACCTATGGTAGTTTTACCAAACCAAAATAATAAAACAATGTTAAAATAAATGAATCTGCGGAAGTAAATGTAAAGCTGATAATTCGCAGAGCACTGTGGTGAAGGTGCTAAAGAAATATAAATTCCACTCACACAAGTTATGAGTGTCCCAAACTTTTCATCCTGAGGATCCTGAGCGACGTCTGAAAATTTGTAAGTGGTTTAGGAATATGTGCCAGTACGCTCAAGATTTTCCTTTCAAAATATTATTGAAACGAGATTTACTAATTGGGACATGTTTCATCGCCATAATGAACATTTATGAATGTAAGAAAATCTATATCGTGTTGAACAAAGAAGACCACAAATTATGTTCCGGTTTAACGTTTGGTGTGGGGTTATGGGCTCAACACTTATTGGACCGTTTATTTTTAAGAAAACTTTAACAGGCGACCACTATCTTCAGTTTCTTCAAACGGATTTAGAAGAAATGTTGGACAATTTGAACCTAGACACTCTAAGAAATCTACAATGATTTCAACATGATAGCGCTCCAGCACATAAATTTCTATTAGTTCGGAATTATCTAAATGAAATGTTTCCTAATTCTTCATAGGATAGGAAGAAATGCCCCTGTTTTATGGCCACCAAGGTCTCCCGATTATTCGGTTTTAGATTTTTATTTGTGGGGAGCAGTCAAAGACACAGTTTAAAAACAAACTTATGCTACAATGGATGAACTTCGAGCTGATGTAATTGAACCTTTCAATAATATTTATAGGCGATCTCTACGAAAGTCAACTAATTCAGTTCTAAAAAGATGCAACGTTTGTATTAAAAATAACGGTGGAATTTTCGAAAATATTTTGTAAAAACTAAATAAATTATCAAATTTAATAATAATACAATTTAATTATTTGTTACTACGGTAACCAAACTAAGAAAGGTTTAATTTATATTTTTTCTATAGATAACTAGACTAACCACCTTGAGGTAATACGTGAATCAGAAAAAATACAAAATTGCCCTTAAAAACTTTATCTCTGAAAATAATCAATCATATGCTACATCACTAGAATTGCAATAAAATTCTTTATTTAATAAGAATAAAATTTAATATGGTTTCCATACGTTTATGTCATATGTCAAAAATAACAGGTGAGATAAAAAAAAGTTTTTAGATCATTTTATTTAGAACAAAATTTCTCATAACTTTTGTATTTAATATTTTTTTCTAATGTTAGTATTGCGCTAGGGACGCTTTAAAAAATCACCAAAAATCAGTTTGTTTAAAATTTTCTAAAACTAAAATAGGTTTTGAGTATAGCTTACAAAACTGCAACTCTTTGCCAATTTAAACTTTTTTGTATCTGCCATAGTAGCCGAGGTCCCTGTACTAAAAATAAAAAAACTCACCCTTTGTATCAGATATTTGACACGTGAACGCTACTTATCAGTAGAACATGTTTATTTAATGTTTCTCCTTTCATGGTGGAACGTCTGCGACAGGGTGGTTTCCGCCTGTTAAATAAGCAGTAAACTAAGATCGTTTTCTATTGTTACCCCATTGTTTAAACTTCTAGGATGGTGTGGTAATTTAAAAGGATTCGAGTGATACGACATTCTAAAGTATATTAAATTTCCTTTCCAATGGAAATTAAATGAGAAACAAATATATGCAGAAATATTAGATAATTAATAGCAAATTTTCAAAAATCTCATCTGAGGCGTGAACATATTTTTTAACCAAAAATTCTTCTGCGTGAGCTCCTACAGCCTGGATTTTTACCGTACTATTATAATTATTTATAAAAAATTGGGTGCACATAAAAATAATATTAGTTATATTAGTATTGATAAGTTTGAAGTTGTGCAGTTTTAAGTAGATCAAATACTTTTCCCGCAACAAATATGTCCTTTGTTAATAAAAAATATTCATTTCACATTTATAAGTGTATAATTAGTAATTAAAATTGATAAACGTCCAGAAATATCCGGTGTCTCAAAATATAAATACTATAGCCGCAATAATCTTGCATTTCCTATTCCAATTTAAATGTTGCCTAAAATTACTTATGTTCTCTTCAATTTTCAATCCTACAGGAAAAGTTTTCAATTTTTGAAAAAAATGCACCCTCTACCCCTTTTGGATATTTTTGGGGAGGAAGTATTGGCAAAAATTTACTACAGGGCCCTACTCTTTCCAATGAAAAATCGCTGCACGTTTGCTATGCAAAAGGGCAAATAAACAAAAAACACATTAATATATTCGAATTCTATGTCTTGTCAAGTCGTAAAAATTTATACATTATTTTAAATTAAATTTATAGAAATAATCTAAAGGTCCATTTATGTGGACCTTAAAACATTTATTACTACTTGTGTTAATCAACCAAAAATATTATAGAGCATTCCAGGAGTAAATAAATAAATTAATAGCGTATGGTTTCAATTGCCGGGGAGATCTTACGGACAGTTCTGGCGCCGATTACCCTTCGAAGCACGGACATGTACAAATTTCCATGGCTCTGGTGGGATTCAAAACCTCAGCTCCAGACAAATCTGGAAATTTTGCAGGCCATAAAATATAAATTTTTCTCACAAATCATGTAACTGAAAAATGTTACATCCATACTGACGGGTTGCTAGTAAAGCCCGCTGCAGACGGAGTATGTTTTGCTGCATGTTTCCTTGATGGGAGCTAGGCTTGGTGCTGTGCATGCTTCCGTGTAAGAAAATGACATCGCGTGCACGGTTGGTTGCTTGAAATCGTGCATGATTTGATGATAGAACCGGTGCTATTTTTGGTGATTGTTTTCATGCATCGTGCCTTGTCGGAGCACTCGGAACTAGTCGAGTCGAACTCAAAAGTTATTTTGCACAAAATAACATGTTATTTTAATTGTTGGGACATTTTCTCTGTTGTAACAATGATTAAAAATAGAGCTTGATTAGATAGAATAATAAGATATTTGGTATCATTTGTCACAGTCATATTTCTCTGTACTGTCATTTTACATGCATGATGGCCTGCATCGTGTGAAGCCAACACAAGCAAGGGAGCCATCAGCACACCATGTGCGGCAGCATTTATCGGACCGTGCAGCAAAACAAGCAAGAAATCATGCAGCAAAACATACTCCGTCTGCAGCGGGCTTTAATAGCAGTTTTTATTCAATGGCATTTGTTAAAGCAGGATTATTAGTGGACTCCATAGTGTGCAGTCTCGACCATTTTATTTGTTTACCTATGGAAAGGCAGTTCAATTTTATCTAAAATAAAGTAACACTCACTTCTATTTGTAGCGTCGCCTCCGTACGTACGGTGGGATGACAATATTTATAAGACACACGTAGGTATCACGGATAACTTGTGTTTATGTTACCGATATTAGACATTTTTCCGAATTTACTAATAATTTGCTAACATTTAATTTCAACGTGACAATATTGAAAAATTTATTTCCTCAAAAATAAGTGGTTATCACTCGAGCCCCGTTCCATTTTGAATCAGGATAGTAATTTCAGTTTAAAACTTTATACCATTCCAAAATTCCTCTTAAGTTTTCATTTATGCCGCACAAATCACATTTTTGAAAATTCTAAAAAATTACATTATCCTCCAATAAGCCCTACATTGAAAGTTTATGAAATTAGGCGAGAAGTCAATACTAAGTTCTGAAACTAGTACTGAACAAGGATTCTTCAAATGTTGAAGTTAATAAAATTGTTATTGGCTCAACCATACAAAAAATCAATTCATCAATATTTCTTCATGTCTCTTGGCATTAAAGGACTTAGGGAGACTTGAGACGTTAAAAAATTGAAAAAACTTTCTGAATATGTCTAGGAAGATTGTTAAAATCACTTACCATCTTTAATATGGAGGGTAGAATTCCATAATATATAATATTTCAAATGAGAAGAAAAACTACTACCATTTAGAAACTACTATTAGTGCAGAGAAAACATACCTCCAAAATTAGATAGGATTGATGTGATTGTGATTATTGATTATATTATAGGTTATATTTATATTTATATTATAGTATAGTCTGCGTCAGAGAACACTACCTCCAAAAGAATTGAGAATGGCTTAGAGTAGGGAAAAGTCATGCGTACACGACGATGGTAAATCCATGCTCTAAGGAGATTGGTAATAGCACAGTATAATAGTTCTTTATACTGTGGTAATAGTCTGGCTGTTCCAAAATTCAAAACATTAGCGGCCGGGTAAAAATTGCCGTCGAAAATTGACAAATATATGGACTTTATATAGGAATATGACATTGCCTGATGTTGGAGGTATGTTTTCTCTGGCCTGATGACATAATTTAAACCTGGCCAGTGGCCAGGCTGGTGTTTTACCAGCACCCTGCCAGGCGATGAACTCTGGTATATTGAAAAACTTTTGAAACCAATCGACGTATTTTTAATTGCATTTTCCAAAAATATAAATATTCAAAACTGCATATACCACCGTTTTTGAGATAATCGCCATCAAAGTTGTGAAAGTTCAGGTTATGATATCTTTGAACCTGACCATCGGTATGTTCAAAAACTAAACAACTAAACCCTTATAATTTCTATTTAATGACAGCATGGGAAGTAAAATATCGCAGATGATGTGAAGAATATATGGTTTATTAATTTCTAAATCATTAAATAGTAATTCTAAGGGTTTGGCAATTATGTTTGGAAAATTTGGCAATTTTAAATTTATTTTTTCATCATTAAGAGTGGGTAGGTTCAAAGATATCATAAACACAACTTTGATCGCAATAGACCGATTGCATTAAGCGAAAATAGTTCTCCGCATGCGCGGCGGAATGTTTGCAACGATCACTTTCATTTGAAATGTTACTCTTTTGAACAAAATGTACTGAGACTGTGTCCAAATAATTGTTATCTCTGATCGTTTCTATCAATTTCTTTATGTACTATGATATCTATGCGCTTGTACCAGAAAAAACTGCTTCTAGATAAAGTTGAAAAAAGTATCCTATGACCGATGAACCGCGCATGTAGAGAATTGAAATCATTAATGCAATTGTTCTATTATTTCCAAAACGGTGGTATATGCAGTTTTAAATATTTATATTTTTGGAAAATGCAATTAAAAATGCGTCGATTGGTATCAAAAGTTTTTCAATATACGAGAGTTTATCGGCTGGTGTACGTTTTGTATTTAGGAGCACCTAAGTATAAATGCAACATCTCTTATCTATGATAGTAATGGTCTGTGCACAGCTTATAAGCTGTGGTCTGAGTCTCGGACGTAGGTGTTCTCTGGTCCTGATAGAGCACTGAATAGATCTATTCAGTGCTCTACTCCTGAGATGACCGTGGTTCCGACTTATATATATATATATATATATATATATATATATATATATATATATATATATATATATATATATATATATATCATGAACAAATATAGGGAGGACGAGTAACACGAGTAGTGGGAGTAGCACAAAAAACATTGGGTTATCAAGGGTGTTCGAGCAGTAGTTTGGACCAGTTTCCAACTGTGTTCCGTGATTGTGGAGCATGCGCATATTAATTTCCGTCTTCTTAAAATTAAAATGCGCATGCCTCTGACGGTTTGAGTTTGGTTTGAAATCCTGCTCGAACACCCTTGTCGTATGTCATTTCGGTGGGTTGCGCTAAATCACGCTGCGCATCCTTATGTAGTATGGGCGAAGGAAGCTTAAATACAACAATAGACACTCAGTGAAATACTGCGCAACCTACCAAATTGACAATTTATCTCGGGACGTTAATTCTCAGTGTAAATGCAACATTTTTTATCTATGATTCAGCCACTTCTTATAGAACAGGATACAGAGTTAGTCATCCTTTCTTTATATATTCTTGATATATATATATATATATATATTGCCAAAGTGTACCGATTGATTGCTAGTATCGCTTCCGACCATTAGTGGCGGTAACTCAGTGTAAATGCAACATCTCTTATCTATGGCGGTAACATTTAAATACGTAAATGTTCTATTATAATGTTATCTGTCTAACACCTCTAACCTCATTTTTCTGAAGCGTTGTTTGTATTTGTATTTGTGGTATGTTTTCTCTGGTTTCGTAGCTTTTGGATGTTTTGAAGGTACGTATCTGAGAAATGAGAGAATATGCACGTGTTCTCTGCAATTCTCTGTTGTTGAATGTGAATTTTATTCTCTCTTACTATTTTAGTATCTTATTCTTATCATTCGTATCTCATTTATTTCAGTGTTCGTAAGGCTCAGTGGCAAGAGAATGCCACTAAAGACATGCTGTAAGTCTGCCAAGAAAGCTGGTTAAACCCAGGAAAACATTTGTAATTAGGTATGGCTTGATGAAAATACAAAGGAAAATGGAGAGCAATTCAATTTATATATACAAAGTTTTCAAGCAAGTTCATTCTAAAACCGGAATATCAAGCAAAGGTATGTGTATCATGAATATCTTTTTGATTGACATTTTTGAACGTATTGTTGCTTAAGCTTTCCGTGAAGCTCATAAAATAGAGATCAGAGTAAACAAAAGAGATCGCAAATAACATATAAAAACAACTGTTAATTTACTTCTACTAGGTTAATTAGGGTACCATGTTGTAGGTGAAAGAACCAACTAGTACTCCGGTGAAACTAAAAATATAGAAAAGTTGTTGAATGTGAATTTTATTCTCTATTACTATTTTAGTATCTTATTCTTATCATTCGTATCTCATTTATTTCAGTGTTGGTATGGCAAAAAATACATGCTGTTAGGCATGATTGATAGTTTGTCATGCATTGCTGTTTAAGATTGTCGTCTAGCTCATTATACAAAGAGATCAGAGAATACTCAATAGATCCCTAATAAAATAGACGGCTATTACAGTTACACTTCAGAGAACGTTTAAATTTGATTGTTTTTCTTGTGAACTCTTTACCGAGCATGCTTCTCTCATATCAGCCCAGATTTGTAATGATGTATTTTTTATTGCAGTGAAATGGTGGTGCACAATGCAAAATCGAATGTTTGCAGATGAACAACGGAAGAAGAAGGATGTGGCAAAAGTAAAACACCTCAAAGGCATTTGAAGAATCTAGTTTCCGGGTCCTTGTGGTATAGAGAGAGTATAATGAGTGCATAAATATGAGTATAGTTGAATTTTGCTTATAATTATTTCAGTTTACTTACGGTGCAGATGTTTAACATTTGTTTTTTTACTTACATGTCTAATTGAGGAGCAACGGAAAAAAGGCTGAAGCCGAAATGGAGCAATGCAAGGGCAGATGAAGTATCCAACATTTTAATAAATATATATGATATAAAATACAGGGTGTTCCATTTAAAAATATTGAGAAAATATGTCAGTTGAGGTTTTATATACGCTGTACATAATTTACGCAATAATGTGAAAATGGGTCATTATTACAATACTAAATAAATAATAATAATATTCATGTGTCACTTTGTTAGGGAATATTCTTTGCATTTCTAATTAATTTCAGAATTCGAATTGAACGTGGACTTAAAACTCACCTTGTATATAATTATATTACACGGAAAATGTTAATAAAAATATTCAAAAGATTTAGTTTTATTTCGATCCATTGGATCCGTTGATTTCTAATTTTGATGCACTGTTTTTGATAAAAAAGTATTCTTTAGTTCATATGTTCTAGGTCATGAATAGTTTCTTTTAAAAAACACTGCTATGACCATTCATTTCTCTTGAGTACGTCAAGATGAACAAGAATGGTCACATTCAATTTTAACGTAGAAGCAAAGTCTATCTAATGAGTAGAAGGAACGGTTTAGCTAGAATATGAGAAAGTATTGTAACGTGGATAAGTGGTCATGTACTTGCGGTTATTGTTCGTTTATTAGCTATTTGTTCTACTACTTTGTTTACAGTGGTGGTTGCTTGTATAGTTCATTATGTAGTTCTGGAATTATGGTAGATCTGTTCTCGATCCTTCCAGAGACTATATGTGGGGTACAATTTGTCATACTATTGTCAGTTTGACAAGGCTCTAGAACATTCTTGTGTGCGTCTAGATAATCATAGAACCATAGACATCTGAACACCTAGACCAAGCATTTCATTCATAACATGTATCTAAAGACGATCTGTTATTGTTAGAGAATTGTTTTGGTATTTTCCATGTGTAAGAGAGAGACAAAATTTTCCTATAGGAAATTTTGGCAACAGTGTATCTGTGTAGAAGCGTATAAATGTGTAAAACGTAGTAGCAGCACTCAAATTATGAATGGACAATATTCCGACTAGCGACGAAAGTCGACGAATTCATACGGACGCCTAAATTATATATTCCTGTGTTGCCGCACTTAACTCAGTCGATCGATATCGATTCATGATCCTCTTATTTCACAAATGAAAAATAATTATTTCGTGTTGTAAAATATAAATTTGGTACATAATTTAATCTGCAGGTGTGTCTGAATAATCAATTGTAACTATTACAACGACCACCTTTTAATTACGTCTAAGTGTATTTGATTATTACTTTATAAATCAGAAGTTGCCATGAAAAATAAGAAGTTTGGCAAATATGTTAATCGTATCGGGCGGACACGAACCATTATGGACCAGAAGAATAATGGTCTTGAGATGTTGGATCGCTCTAAAAGAGGCTATGCGTGGTCTAGATGTTCAGATGTCTATGCATAGAACATTCTCGATGAATGTCGTGTCGTGATTCAGGTGTATAGAGCCGTGTCGATCACGGGACAGAGTCAGTGAGTCTTATAAAGTCTGTGGAATCCAGATGTTAATAGTAGTTCTGTCGGTAAAGACAGTGACAGTATAGATTGTCAAAGTGACAGTTGTACTACAACAGAAGGTCGTGTACAGTGTGTTTGAAAATAAACCATTGGAAGCAATCTGAGAATTTTGAGTATTACGCAAGTGAACTCACCCCACAACGTTTAGCACAGGGTTAAACGTTACAGTATTTAAAAAATTTGACAATTTATAGTATTTAAGTTAGAGAGTAAATATAATAGCAAATAAAATTTTCTAGAATTATTTAGTTTCCATAAAAAATTATATACTTAAAGATCGATTTCGATTCAATCAATCGATTCAAGAAAATGTATTTCTTATTATTAGATATTATCAAATTTGTTCCAGTTGCTCTTATATATATCGAATACAATTTTCCTGTTATCTGTTGAATTTCAATTCCGTTTTAAAAAAGGTTAGTGTGTAATGAAGCGTATCTCGAATAAAATTTTCCTATAGGAAATTTTGGCAACAGTGTATCTGTGTAGAAGCGTATAAATGTGTAAAACGTAGTAGCAGCACTCAAATTATGAATGGACAATATTCCGACTAGCGACGAAAGTCGACGAATTCATACGGACGCCTAAATTATATATTCCTGTGTTGCCGCACTTAACTCAGTCGATCGATATCGATTCATGATCCTCTTATTTCACAAATGAAAAATAATTATTTCGTGTTGTAAAATATAAATTTGGTACATAATTTAATCTGCAGGTGTGTCTGAATAATCAATTGTAACTATTACAACGACCACCTTTTAATTACGTCTAAGTGTATTTGATTATTACTTTATAAATCAGAAGTTGCCATGAAAAATAAGAAGTTTGGCAAATATGTTAATCGTATCGGGCGGACACGAACCATTATGGACCAGAAGAATAATGGTCTTGAGATGTTGGATCGCTCTAAAAGAGGCTATGCGTGGTCTAGATGTTCAGATGTCTATGCATAGAACATTCTCGATGAATGTCGTGTCGTGATTCAGGTGTATAGAGCCGTGTCGATCACGGGACAGAGTCAGTGAGTCTTATAAAGTCTGTGGAATCCAGATGTTAATAGTAGTTCTGTCGGTAAAGACAGTGACAGTATAGATTGTCAAAGTGACAGTTGTACTACAACAGAAGGTCGTGTACAGTGTGTTTGAAAATAAACCATTGGAAGCAATCTGAGAATTTTGAGTATTACGCAAGTGAACTCACCCCACAACGTTTAGCACAGGGTTAAACGTTACAGTATTTAAAAAATTTGACAATTTATAGTATTTAAGTTAGAGAGTAAATATAATAGCAAATAAAATTTTCTAGAATTATTTAGTTTCCATAAAAAATTATATACTTAAAGATCGATTTCGATTCAATCAATCGATTCAAGAAAATGTATTTCTTATTATTAGATATTATCAAATTTGTTCCAGTTGCTCTTATATATATCGAATACAATTTTCCTGTTATCTGTTGAATTTCAATTCCGTTTTAAAAAAGGTTAGTGTGTAATGAAGCGTATCTCGAATAAAATGTATCTATTATTTATTTTTGTGTAAGCTTAAAAAAAAATATATATAACAAATTAACATATGATTCCGGACAAAGGGGTAACGTACACATGTATCCAAAAACAATCTCACCTAGATCGGATTTAGTTAGCGAAGGTCAGTCAGAGCCAGGGGCGAGTGCGGGGGACAGAAGCAATACCTCAACAACAAAAGAGAAAAACAACTTTTACTGTTCTGTTCTAATTTTTGTCACTTACATAATCTTACCGGGGGCGCGATGGCCCTGGTTGGTTGGAAGCTTCTCACCTAGGCCCCCCCTCTTCCTCATCTAGTCATCAGCCACCTAAAGGTACCTAGTTAACGAAAATCTCATACATCTACTTATAATTTCTAAGTTCTACTAAAAACATGCATTTGTGAGTTTCTGAGCATCACGGGGTCACCTCCAGGACACAACCCGGAAGTCAACGATACTGAGGGAACTTCACTCAGTCGTTACAGTCGGCAAACATCAATCGACAGTTTTCTAGCGGAATATCATCGCCAGACAATCCCTCGTGGCTGACGGAACAATCATCGCCAGTTATCACCCTATCATATGAGCTCATATGTAAAATAATCAAAGTACTCACTCACACGTGTATTCTCAAATCAGTAATCAAACAGGTAATACTTTGACCAAATATCAGTAATCCTAAGGGTTGGCCCTGGCTCCCTTCACAGCCACAGTTCTTCGGATCACCCGCACTCTAAAAATGCTCGTCACTCAATCCCTTCTCCCAAAAACTCTCCCTACCACGCAAACTCCCTTGGGTTCGTAGCATGGACTCGACCAATCCACAGTATATGATAATTTAGACACCATGGAATAGAAAACATCAATTTATTAAAGGCTGAACAAAACATGTTAATAAGAGAGAAAAAGAAAACGAAAACTTAAATAAATGAACATGACATTTCCTTCAGTCGGCCATTCCTGACATTTCCTCGACCCGAGGAACTAATTTAATCTTAATCTGACTCGGATGGCAGGGGTACTCCATCTTCCACATTGACCAGATCCTCATCTTCATCGTCTGAGCTTTCGGACTGATCTACTAGGACTGCCCAGGGTTTCAGTCGATCGACCGCTACTACGTTTCGATAGCTCCCCTTTTGTCGCCGTCTAGATGCCTTCATGTCGGATACTTCGTAACGGTCCTTATCCAACACTTGTGTCACCACCATAGGTCCATCATACCTGGGTCGCAGTTTAGCACTCACACCATCACCTTGTACTTGTTTCTGGACCAAAACCATATCTCCCGTAGTATATTGGCGAGGTTGCTTACGTTTTTGGTCAAATCGTACCTTATTCTTATCCTGGGCGCTAGCTAGTTTTCGACTGGCTTCGTCTCTGATTTGAGTTAAATCGGCCTGCACTTCTGGTTCAATATCCACTGCATGTGCAAGTGCCGCATCTGTTCCTGCTTTAGGTGTATAACCCATCAACATTTCATTTGGCGTTTTCCTCGTATCCTTGTGGATGGTGTTGTTGATGGCAAATTGTACTGTTGGAATCCGTTGGTCCCATTCGTATTCGTCTTCATAAGCTGCCAATGAAGCAAGAACGGTTCGATTATACCGTTCCACCTGACCATTGGCACGAGGTGTACCCACTGCAACTTTGACATGTCTAATCCCTTTAGCACGGCAATATTCCTCAAATTTCTTGGAAGTAAAGGCGGTACCCCGATCAGTCACCAAATAAGAGGGCACCCCGAACCGATGTATCAATTCTGCTTCCAAGAATCGTAGCACAAACTTGGTCTTCGTCGAAGGCACCGCACACATCATCAAATATTTGGTGAACCCGTCTACCAGCACGATAAGGTGTACGTTTCCTCCTTTCGTTTTATTGAAGGGTCCTAGGTGATCCACATGTACCGTGTGAAACGGTTTGGGATGTTTTGGAATGGGGTGGAGAAATCCTTCTTTACGTCCTGCGCACTGTTTGGTAAATAGACAGGGAATACAGCTGTTGATATATCGTTGAACTTTTTCTCTCATTTTCGGGAACCAGTAGTGCTGACATAGAGCATTGAGCGTCTTGTCGACCCCGAAATGACCCAATTCATCGTGGGATGCTCTGATCACTTGAATTCTCATACCCTTAGGCACTACCCACTGTAGGCCTCGTACTGTAATACGGTACAGTCGATTTTCGCGAATCGTGAAGTTTTTATAAACATTCCTCTCATAATCCGTCTCTGGTGTTTTTGACAGAATTTGTCGTATTTGTTGTACCTTCTCATCAGTCAGTTGCGCAGACAATACCCAGTCCGCAGGTTCGATCCGCATGATGACGCGTGCTTCACAAGGTGTTTCAGTTGGGTCCCGATTTCTACTTAGAGCATCTGCATGGCGCATATGGTCTCCCTTTCGATAGACTATGTCGAATCGAAACTCCTGCAGTTGTAACCACCAACGGGAAATACGTGGTAGCAAGTCGCGCTTTGTCCAAGCCGTCTTCAGCGCATTGCAGTCCGTTACAACTGTAAACGCCTTGTCCAATAGATACACTCGGAATTTTTGCACTGTTTGTACCACTGCCAGCGTCTCTAGTTCGTAAGAATGGTATCGACTTTCAGCCGCAGTGGTTCGGCGACTATAGTAAAATACCGGATGTAACCGTCCTTCGCTTTCTTGCAGTAAGATTCCGCCCAACCCCTGACTGCAAGCGTCGGTGTGAACTTCCGTCCTGTCCTCAGGTGCATAGATTTTGAGTACCGGGCGTTGAGTTAGAGTCTCTTTCAAGGAAGTGAAAGCCTTTTCTTGTTGTGGTTCCCAGCTCCACGAACAGTTTTTCTTGGTTAGTCTTGTTAAAGGCTCCGCAGTGAGGGCATAATTCTTGACAAAATGTCGGAAGAACCCCGTTAACCCTAAGAACTGTCGCACAGTATGAACATCGCGCGGCTTAGGAAAGTTGTTGATAGCTTTACATTTTGCCTCTCCAGGGCGAACACCTTCTGTGGATATCGTGAATCCTAAATAGTCAACAGTTGAACACAGAAACGCACATTTTTCAGAATTCAGGGTAAGTCCTTCCTGCTCAAACATTTTCAATAGGACTTCCAGTTTTTCGAGGTTCTCTTCCGGGGTCTTTGCGAAGACTAACACGTCATCGAGATATACTGTTGCGAGACTACCGTAGGGCAAAAGCAAACGATTCATCATCCTCTGGAATACGCTGGGTGCATTGCATAATCCGAATGGGACTTTGTTGTACTCGTAGTGACCGTCTGGGGTAACAAATGCCGTATACTTTTTAGACGATTCGTCAAGAGTAATCTGATGGTATCCTGACATTAAATCTAGAGTGGTGAAACTCGCGGCACCTTGAAGTTTGTCTAACTGATCATCTATACGTGGCAAAGGATACTTGTCTTTCACGGTCGCGGAGTTTAGTTTACGATAATCAATACATAACCGATACCTTCCGTCCTTCTTTTTAACAGAAGTATAGGTGAACTAAAGGGCGAACAAGAGTCGCGAACAATACCGGAATCCAGAAGTTCCTGCACCATCTCTTTTGCGACTTCTTTTTCTGCCGGTGACATGCGATAAGGACGATAACTGAATGGCTGATTGTGGGTCAGTTCAATGTGCATTCTAGTTGACTTTGACTCCCCAAGTTCCTTAATGTTTGTCGCGAAGCAATGTCGGTAGGTCCTGAGAAACGTCACCAACATGCAAATCATTTACTAACAATGGAGATAATTTTGTCGCTCTCTTCTTTATTTGTCGTACATTTAATTCTCTTCCAGTTTCAGAAACACAACGCCGTACCCGAACAAAAGGTCTATTTGTGTTCAACAAAACATCACGCTTACCTAAATTTATAACCGGCACAACTGTTTCAATGTTTTCACCTAGAGTTATGATACATCGCGGAAGCACAAGTTCGTGTTCTGGTTCCATACGTACACTAGCATCCACCAAATATTCTCCACTAACCCATTGTCCCCGATTCTCCACCATAATATTCGAAACATATCCTGGCGGTATAATCGTCTTTTGCTTCGGCCACAATTCCACCTTCATCCCGGGATATCGTTGGTAAAACTGCAACAGCTGATGGTCCTTGTAGACGACCAAATCAGGTAATTCGGTGAAAGGCTGTCCAACGATAAGTGGCACGGATTGTGCCGAATTTGATACTACGTCAGCTTCGACGTGCGTACTGATATTATCCACTGAAAGCTTGAAGCTGGTACGTCCTTTGGTGGTTACCAAGGAGTTTCCAAACCCGCGAAGAGATGTTACCCTATCAGAACGAATTACTAAGTTTAATTTCTCACATGTTGAGTACTGAATGGTGATACATTCACTACCGAAGTCGATGTACGCTTTGACAGGGTGTCCATTGATCAACGCATCTTTGGAATATTTATCACCGCCAGTTCCCCGTCCTAGTCACAATATTTTCTTTGGGTTATTTTTACCAGGTTGATCCTTGTTGGTCAGCTGTTTTCGGTAACATTTATCATCCGTATGTCCCCGCTTGTTACAGTAATTGCAAGTACTGATGGTAGTCGTAGGGCACATTACGGCATTGTGCCCTTCCCTCTTGCAAATAAAACACAACATCTTGCGATTTTCAGCTCTTCGAGTATAGCCCTTTCGAGAGTATTCTTGGTGTCGTTGACCCTTGAAGGATACATGCCTTAGTCTATCAATTCGATCTGCTTTGGTAGAACAATTCTTTAGAAAGTCTTCAACGTTTTCAAAGTGACCTGCTTCAGCAGTACGTCGCAACATGACATCGGTCAATCCACCAATGATGCACGACACCGAATTCTCCCCAGTTATTTGGCATCTATGCAGAAGCGTCACCTTATCAAAGTAGTACTTCAATAATGTTTCACCTGGTCTGTGCTTGCGGTCTAACATTTGTTGAAGTACTTCACAGTAGTTAATTTTCGTTGGGAAACTCCTCAGCAACATTGGTTTCAACTCTATCCATTTCATACATGTAATTATTTGGGACTCTAACCATTTCTCAGCTAATCCTTTCAAACGTCTGGTAGCATTGAACGCAGTTAATTCGTCACTCCACTGATAAATGGCTTGTAGTTGATCGACTTTTGCGACCCAGCGTTTAACATCCAAATCCCCATTTTCGGGATCATATTCGGGAATTAAATCGCGATGATTTCCGGACGCATTTTTATTTTCTACAAGTTGTTGAGCGAGCAGAGAAATAGCTTCAGCCAATTTTCCCATGCATTCCTCCGATGCTGGGGTTAGCAACGAATCTGAAGAAGTGCCTTGGGTCCCACTCATCCCCGGTAAAACAACGACATTTTCCGCTACCGTTTCCATATCGGAGTTTTCGGCAGAGCTTATAATCACTGGACGAACGCGCTTGTATGATCGTTTTCGCATTTTCGACACATGAGGCATTTTAAAATTCAATGAAATAAATGCAGCACTCAGTTAAGTATTACAGTTCTAGTTCGCACCGTAATAGAACAATGATTGCAATAATCACAAAAATACTAATAAATAGCATTAATTCATTCCACCGTCCGCATGCGCAAATTCTCGGCCATAGAATACCTCTTAAGTCAACTTCATGGAGTAGCAGTGTTCTCAAATAAAAGTACATAGTACATAAAGAAATTGACAGAAGAGGTCATAGATCACAGACAGCCGCTATCATTGAATTGGGCACAAGCATAGTACATGCTGTCAAAAAGGACAGGCATAGTACATGCTGTCAAAAAGGACAGGCATAATACATGCTGTCAAAAAGGTTAACATTTCCATAGATTTACCACAAAATAAATAACACCACCACATCTATGAACATTTCAAATATGAGTAGCCATGGCAACAAAACCTATACGAAACAAACCCTTCGGGCAAGTGGGTCAGAGCGACATAGCGCTAGCGAAAAAAGAAACAACTTAATCATATACAGTTCGTTTAGGATGAAAACTGCGAGAGATTGCATTTAGCGGATATGTACGTGAAGCCCACACCTGAAAATTTGTAAGCTTAAAAAAATATATATATAACAAATTAACATATGATTCCGGACAAAGGGGTAACGTACACATGTATCCAAAAACAATCTCACCTAGAACAAAACATGTTAATAAGAGAGAAAAAGAAAACGAAAACTTAAATAAATGAACATGACATTTCCTTCATTTGAGATATTTATATAAATGCAACAAACAGACATTCATATATTATGACCAGTGCCATAAATTCAAAAAATTTTTAGTAAACAATCCAAGTGGACATTTTCAAAAAAATAGTATTAGTTTAGATACCACGATATATCATTTTTATTTAGATCTTCTTACCTTTGCTAGTATTACTTAAAGAAAGAATATAAGTGCATTGCTACGAGTAAATAAAAACAGGAGAGAACGTTGCCTTATATTAGCACGCGACGGAAATGGCCAAATAGGAGGTTTTAGGAGTGGGGAGATGTATGGGCCATATGTTCACAAGGACATAGGCGTAGGCAGAGGGGAGATAAGTAAAGAAAAATAAGTTTTGGTAAACATTTATTACTTTCAAACTTACATATTACAAAATTTATATATTGTAAACTATATTCTACTGTCCCTTAAATTGAATCAGTTTTGTAAAATGGCTTCTAATTTTATCGGCCGGAGATAAATTGTTACATGTATAATGAATTCGAATTGTTAGATATATATTTACAATTGATTTTATCAAAAAAATTACATGATCTTGTAATAAACTATTATTATGGTAATGAAGTGATGAAAACGATTGTAC
This sequence comes from Crioceris asparagi, assembly GCA_958507055.1. Lineage (NCBI taxonomy): Eukaryota > Metazoa > Arthropoda > Insecta > Coleoptera > Chrysomelidae > Crioceris > Crioceris asparagi. The sequence continues at coordinate 53,693,036 of OY293826.1, read as the reverse complement.
ATAACATTTTTTTAAAACTTTAATGCAAATTAAGTCTTTATTTACTCTAACTCCACAAACTTTAATTGCCTCTCTTAAGTATACCCCTGTCTGTAAGCTAATAAAAATAACATCTTTGGAAGGGTATGATAGACCGCCTTTATCTTTAAAGTCGATAAAACTTTGTAATAGTTTATCTTTATCTCCAAATAATGCTGATACACATGTTTCACATTTAATTATGAAACTTAACTTTCTACTTACAAAACCAGCTATATATGTAACGACATCTTCAGCAAATTGTGATAAATTTTTCTGACTACACAAAAAGGTATAGCTGTGATCACTCGCCATCCTCTATTAAACTGAAACTCACACTGGATTCATTTATAACTTGTACAGGATCTACCCTTTTCCCGGTGTAATTTAAAATATTAATTTGTTGCAACGGAATACAATTTCCCAAACCCCCACTTCTCACATCTGAAAGAATTAGGAGTTTTCGGTAAGCAGTTCGAAATTGCAAGCAGCTTGGATTATTATTGTGGCCACCAAGTGACCGAACAGAACCAAAAAATAACTCTAAGTGGTCTTGGCTGCATTTATACGTTGGTAAAAATTTTAGGATTGGATCGGGTATTGCTATAAATTTATCGTATATGCCTAAAACTGAATCTAGAGCTATGTACATGCCAATAAAACCGGTCTTCCTGTTTGTTAATAAAATTGGTTGGCCGTCCGATCTTATTAAATTTAAAATGTACTCCTTAAATTTTAATTGAAATGCTCTAAATTTTTCGATGCTCTCTTTGCATACAGCCTTTTTAAAATCCCAGTCCCCCAACTTATGAGAATTCAATATATCAAACGCGTCGTTCATTATTATGATGAATTCCGCTGTAGCCTCAACATTTTGAAATTCCGGTAACTGTAATTTTCTCTTACAATATAAAAGCGCATCAGCAACAGATCTACTCAGTAACTGCACTGCTAGCTTTACTTTCATTTTCTGCTTAAAAAAATTGATATGTTGCCTACGTAGCTTATTAGCTAAACAAAGTCCCGCCGTTTCCTGTATATTTACAAGAGATTTAACATAATTGAAATTTATTTCTTCCCCCTTGCTATCTCTTAGCAACGTATATTCTCCAACACAATTTCGAATCAATTTTATCATATGTGAAGGATCGGGGATAATATAAATTTGTTTTTCATCAATATTAATAAGTGTAAGTAAATCATTAATATCCCTCAATTTAGCACCCAAGACTGAACAAGTTGTAAAATTAGTCGGACAACCACCACTTACCACACTTACTAACTGCTCTTACGCATTGCTTTAAAAGTTCAGCTTTTTGCTCACTATTGATATTATTTATAAAAAAATATCCTACTGGTACCTTCCACGTATCATTTATACACACTAGCATATATACAAGTACTTTGTTTGCGAAGTCATTTACATTATTTTCTATAGAAGTACCAAAATTAACAAATCCGTAATATTTACCTCCGGTAAATTCAATTTTCTCTCTTAAGGCCATTTCATCGAAGACAAGTGAACATATATACTTTTTGTTTGAAATTTTACATTTAGCTTCTAGTACCTCTAAAGTTTCCTTTGTTATTCCGGGATCTGCATCAACAATAGTATACCATTTTAGCAATGTTTTTGGATGTGGCAGGCAATTATAAAATCGCCCTCTAACATAATTATAGGCCTTAGGAGAAAAGAACTGCAGAGTTGAAGCAAATTTTCTCAATTCTCCACTATACTGTCTTTCAACACTTCGACCCTGCATTCTGCAAACAATCTGTTAATAATATCACTATTTTTGCCAAATTCGTCTATAAAAGCACATACATGGTCAGCATTTAATAAATTATTTTCTTGCAACTCTAATATTACTAACTTCAGTTTAAAAATGCGCTTCTTCTGGAACCACATTTTCTTCTGTAATTTTCTTATTTGATATGACTGCCGCAAGTTTATGTTGGATACTTTCCTAAGCTGCTGGCGCAGTTTAACTTTTCTAGGCGAATTATCACCACCTGTTGCTACAGTTTCCATTGTCGTCACTGATGAAGACGGTGATTCATATATTTCCGTTAGATCAGTGGTCGATTTTGCTTGAAAGCTGGTAGATGGAACTGCAATCATTTCTTCTTCTTGAATTTCCATGGGCTGCAACACTCTATCCTGTAAAAATGAACATATATTACTTTCAGCAATCATAGCAACAATATGCTTTATGTATGTATATTTAGGTACCAATGATATGCACCTGAAGTTAAGTCGAGTAATCATTTAGAAATTTCACATACGTTAGAATTACTTCACGTAAATAAATGAGAAAATATGCTTCTAATATGAAATTTCACTGGTAAACATAATATTAGTAATTAAGTTCAACTACAAAAACAAGTAATAATTTACTTCACTTGAGAAGCATGATATAAATATCTATCACTCTCGGATACATTGAGTCTAGTGCAATCATGACGAAACACATTTCTTTGCTTAAAGACATACGGCACTGTTTTGATTTTGTCTCTGTTCTAATGTTTAGCAGATAATGACGCAAAAAACAGAACACTATTCCCTATCATTTAAGTCCTGATTGGATAATCCTTTTCTCTAATATATATATATATATATATATATATATATATATATATATATATATATATATATATATATATATATATATATATATATACCATTGTAAAATATTCTAGACCTTGAAATTCTTTATGTAACTTGGAAAAGCTACTGTGTTAGCGAAACAATTGTCGTAATTAATAAAAAAATTGTGGAGAACTGATATTAGTATTTATCATTATGGATAACAACGATAAAACTATATATTAAATTATTGGGATCATCACTTACATATTTATGCCGCTGTACATATACCGATGGCTTAAAGTGCTGGGAACAGAGAGCCATAACCTTTGGTATACTCTCTTCTGTACGGTTAATGAATTTCAACCATGCTTTTCGTAGTTCTGGTTTATTTGGTAGTCTGTAAAAGAAAAGAACTTCAAAGTGGTTGTTATTGCAAAACATTGCATACATTAACGTTAGTCAATGATTATGAACGCCACTGATACGAAACATAAACAATAGGGCTCCCTCATAATAATAATCTAGATAATCTAGACAAAGCGTATTCGACCAAGTTGTATGATTAACTAGATTATTTATACTACCTGTTTAATAAACTTACCGATGAAAGGTTATTCCCTTTTTCCGAGCTTTATCGGACAATCCACACAAAATACAGCTCACCATACTTGCTTATTGTCTGATCTAGTCGTCAACGCTCACTAAATACCTCAAGTTTGTTAGTTTCGCACTTAAAATTCACTTTCTGAATGTTTTCTGTAGGAAATCACTACTATGTTACAACTACAACTGTCAGTGTAACCGTAACCTGAAAACGAAAACTGACCCGCACAAAGGAGGTTTTAAAATGGCCGACTTCCGTCGTGCTAAGTACCCACTCCCACCACCAATATGTTCTCTCCTGTTTTATTTTTGCTCTTAGTAGGTGCATTGATATAAAGGCTGTTCGAGCAGTAGTTTGGGACGGTTTGATAACTGTTTAAAATGCGCATGTGCGGTTTGAAACAGTTTCCAAGGGGTTTGGGATTCTGTTGCTCGAACACCAAACTGCAGTTTGCAAACTACCCCTTCCACTTTCTTACAATTTCGTTGTCATAGAACCTACGAGCAAACATAGAACAAATGACTATGCCGATAGATATGTTTTATGACCAAAGATAAGAGAGAACATCAATGAAAGACTGATGGACAAAAAACAAAACCGGTTTAGTTTAGGACTTTGGTGGTGTTCTCTGAAAGGGATTTCTCCAACAACAGAGAACACTATACTCTAAGAAGAAGAAGACGCTTCAACTACGCCTGTCTCAAACTGAGTTTGGAAATCATCAAACTACTGCTCGAACATCTTACTAGCAGTTGGGAATTAATTATTTCATCGCAAATTGAAATGCGCAGACGTCTGACGGTTTGGGACTGGTTTGAACCGCTGCTCGAACACCCTTATAATGATGTAGGAACATAATCAAGCGTTGCCAAATCTGGACGGCTCAGGTTTGATGGTACAAACATAGATTTACATATATACATTTGTATATGTGACTGGCTACCACAGAGCCACGGTAGGCTTTTCGCTGAACTAAAAGTAAGATATTTCATACAAACCTGAGCCAAATTGCGGAGGGAATAATTGGCGCGTAATAATTTGTCGGTTATATTATCAGGTGACAGGAGCGAAGGTTTCGTATTGGATACGACTGGGGACCACTGGGAGCTAGCGCCAATAGTTTTTGTAAGATACGAGTCTTCTAAAAGGCAAAAACAATCCTAAGCCACATATACAGCTCAGGTTTGTTGCTCTGGCTAAGGACTACATGTACGATTTGCTATCACTGGTTCAGGTTTGATAGAAATATATAATAATAATAATAATAATCTTTATTCACAAAAATACAAGAATAATAAAAAAAGGTTGATAATGTGAACAAAGCAGAAAAACTGATAAGTGTCAACACTTGTTCCAGCATAGAAGAATAAAAAGTAGTATAGAAAGCAATTTTCAAAATATACATATAGGTATATAAAGTAATAAAGAAATAGTAGACAAGTCTGCATATACAACTTAGTGATAATGTACAATATATAATTCAAGAAAAAACACGAACTCACTAATTCAAAGATCAGAGACACACAGAAGTGTATTTACAATAAAGATAATAATAAAATTCAACATGTTTGTTGCAGTTAAAACATTTATTGGAATAAAATAAAAGACTGAAATATAAAAAAACAAAAACAATGGAACAAAAATGTAGAGAGAGACGTATGGAACAACTACAAGATCTCCACTGAGACATAGACATACTTTCTTATTTCACGAAGATTACATTGAGTTATCAGATATCTGGTTTTTTGAAATGAATATTCTTAGAAATTTTTTGAAACGACATATTGGTTGCATAGATTTAATTGAATCAGGAATTTTATTGTAAAATTTTGGTGCCAAGTACGTATATGTTTTTTGTGTGGTGGTTTTCAACATCAGTAGAACAATATACAAGTCTTTTTGACGGGTATCATAGTTGTGTGCCGGTAGTTGAGCTTTGTCTTTAGACATGTGGTATTTGACACTTCAGAGTGTAGTGCTTGTGTGGGGTATCGGGCTTTTTTTCTCAAAAAATAATTTTAGGAACCTGCGTTGTATAATTTCCAAGGGGTAAGTATGCGTTCTTGATGTCCCTCCCCAGACTGTTATGGAATAACGGAGATGGCTTTCAACTAAAGAGTGATAGATGCTTTTAAGTTGTCGCAAAGGTAATATACTTTTTATGACTTTAAATTTGTATAAGATTGTTCTTAGTTTCTTAATTATATATTGGATATGAATGTCCCATCTTAAATGTGGATCCATAAATACTACTAAGTAGTTGATTTTTGTTTTGGATAGTATGCTGACAACTTCTGCTCCAACACTGATATTGATCCAATCAAAGGGAGGAGCACCAGTGGAGTTGCAACTGAAAGGTAAGTATTTCGTTTTTTCTACGTTAAGACTTAATAACTTGTGTTTCAGCCAATTTGTTATTATACTGAAGTCTGTTTCGATGATCTCTTTCAGTGAGAGCCAGTCATCAGCCTCGTAGAAAATGGCTGTGTCGTCTGCAAAACCGACTATACTCCCATTACACTCTAGTGAAAATAAACCATTTGCATATATGTTAAATAGAGTAGGCCCAAGAACCGACCCCTGTGGGACTCCGTATTCAACTCCTCGCACGTCACTAGTTACGTTGCCAATCTTTACCACTTGAGTTCTACCTTCCAAGTAACTCTGAAAGAGCTTCAGATAACCACCTCTAATTCCAATATCACTTAGTGTCTGCATAAGAAGACTGTGACTGACACTGTCAAATGCCTTGGATAAATCTATAAAAATACAGATGCATGGCTTTGACTTGTTTAAGGACCTTGTGATTTTTTGTGTGATGGTTAAAATTGCGTCTTCCGTAGATGTATTTGCCCTAAATCCAAACTGATTATCAGATAGAATTTTATATTTTGTTAGATATGAGTCCAGCCATATTTTCATGATTTTTTCGAAGACCTTAGAGAGATGAGTAACTAATGATATTGGTCTGTAGTTTGTAGCTATAGTGGCATCTCCATTTTTATACAAAGGTGTGATAATAGATTGCTTGAATGCCGAAGGGTAAACACCTTTATTCAAGCATTTTTTTAGTAGATATGTTAGCGGTTGTAGAATAAAGGGTGCTATCGTTTTGATAGTTTCAGCCTTCAAGTTATCTATACCAACACTCTTTTTATTTTTTAGATTACTGATTATAGTTTTAGTTTCTTCAACATCAATTGGTTCAAAGAAATATATATATATATATATATATATATATATATATATATATATATCTTTCATTACATCATTTCGAATGACAGTAGCGGTGTGGTAGACGTTGGAGTGTGTCTTATGGGAAGATTTGGTTCATAACGAAAGACTGCATAAATTGCTGACTTATATTTCAATGTTATGTAAGGAAAAAATGTTAATTTTTATAAAATACACAATAATAACAACATTTGTATTATTTTATTAGCTTTTCTATTGAACATTATCATTCTTGCGGGAGACGAGGCAGTACAAGGGGTCCCAGCCATACGGGTTCTGTTAGTTGGAAAGAAATTGACTTATGCAACAGCGCTTGGATTAATAGCAGACAATGGCGACTGGGGTTGGCGTAGCGAGGGGAATGCAGCGGGACGCGCATCGATACCTTTTAAATAAAAAATAAAATAACATTTGATACGTTCACGCTATCAAAATGATTGTTGCACTAAAATTTTCTTCAATCTCTTAGTTAGATTAGTTACACTGTAATGATTTAATACTTACAGGAAACGCTACAGAGTCGTACTTTTTTGACGCTTACGTCACAAATATTATCTACTTTATATATATTTACTTTGTTAGAGAACGGAAGGAAAGTCGCGTGAGTGGGCGCACTAGATTTTTTATTTCCATATCTACATACATTGCTTACGATAGCTCGAGGATTCTCCACAACAGCTAAAATTAGATTCAACTCATTTCCAACACTGTTTATATTCTTAATTTTCATATTATGCTACAGCTCCAGTATGCTGAATTCTCTCTTACTTATACCTATTTTTTAATATTTCACTTCTGTGTGTTCTATAGGGATATTTGAGCAATAAACATTGCCTAATAACGTAATAGTACTAATCAACTCTTGCTGGGTATAATTCATTTTGAAATAAAAGTAAATATCATAATAAATTATTCAATAATTTGTAATTATTCGCGGCAAAGCCTTAATGAACAACCGTCGCACATGGACACCCCGTTTATTATTATTTTTCAATTTTCGACATTTATTGGATTGTTAAGTTATAAAGATTCATCTCCATCCCTTTTAGTTCAGTCTAAAATAATACACAATATTTAACAAAAAAAACAATTTCATTTGGACACATTTATTAATTAATAAAAAATAATTAAATTATTTTGTGTAGGTACATGAATCCACTTACATTCTATGTACATAATACATACCATAATCTTACTTTATTATAAGAATTTGTTTAACTTGGCTGTGAAGACGTTTCCAATGCTGTATTGACATTAGTTTCACTGTTGGCAATTCCACTGAAATTTTCCTGAAAAAAAAATAGGAAGTTCGGATTTCTGATTATTTTTGGAATATACAGGGCGCTCCTAAATTGATGCAAAGACCTTTTTCTTGTAACAATCAAAATCAAAAGGAGTCTTTCGTATGATTTTATGTTCAAAAACAGAATTTAAAGTTAGGGGAAAATGGTTTTTATCAAATATCTTCTCAATGGAATAATTTTTTCAAGGATGAAATTTGAAAGATAATCGATGCTAATAAAATTGAGTTTTTTTCGGTTTTTATAACCTTGTAATGTTACCACAGTGGCGTAAAAAATCAACCCCTATAATATTTTGCTCCAGAACTTTTATATAAGTCTACATTCTCCTATCTAGAACAAATATTTATAAAGACGGAATCAATCTGCAACCTTTTATATCTTGACCTTTTCTCGTAAAATTGTTATTAGTGAAACAGTAATAAGATGTTTCCAACCTAAAACTGGTGTCACATGAAGTCATAATTAAAAACATTTTGTTTTCTATGACGAGAAAAAAGTATGATATTTATCTCTCTTGGCAGGTTCCCGTGGGGAAAAAAGTGAGTACTTTTTTCCCGGGTAGATATATATGCACATAAATGTCAATCAAAACAATAAATTAAACCGACAGATATTTGATTACTTTAAACGTTTCCTTAGCAACGCATGTCAAATTGCCGCCTACCACTTTAAAACTTCAAATTTTACTTCGATAATCTTCTGACTATAATATATTGTAATACTTTCTCAATTTTAAATCATCGTTTTTCCCGTCACAGAAAAAAATAGTGTATTACTATACACGGTAAAAATATTAGATTTTAACTCTCGGTTTTTTGCCTCCCTCTCTCTAAGATCTAGTACTTTTTTCCCTTGTATAATAAATAACTATTATATCATAGTAGTTTATTATTGTACTTTTATTGCATAGTAAACAACTACATAAAGTCCTCTACTATACAGTAATTAAGCGGGAAAAACACTATAACGTACTAGTACGATATAAAAGTTTGTATGTATCAAGGCCCTCATTGCATAAACACTACTTAATAACCTTGGCAGATAAATAACTCTTAATGTCTTCAACCTTTACTTTTAAATCTACCTAGGATCTACTTAAGTAGTTGGTATCCTGGAAAATGCTAAATATTGTAACGGGAATTACAATTAAAACTAGGTTCGATTTATTTTCAGTTATTTATTTACACTTACAATTAGGCAACTATATACAGATTTATATTCACAGCGCTTAGCGCTCTATTTATATTCACTGTTCTCTGCACTAGTGTAGATTCACGCTCAACTGACTGACTTTTCTGTGATTGACGCGGTTATTTATACCACCTAACCTCCAATCTCGATGCTTCGAGTTGTTATCCGTCTCCTACTGCTGTATGTTATTCTTTCGGGAATAATCCAGGACCTATTCTCATTCTCGGTGCTTCTAATGTTTCTCGTGTGTGTTTGTGAGTTCGTGTGTGTTAGTGTATTTTATTATTCTGGTGGGTTTTCACGTTACAATATTAATTTTACTTCTAATGTTCAGTGTACCAATTGATAAAGTCGATCCAAGTCTCTGTAGAAGCGCTATTCCCGTCAAACGCACCCAAATGAAATAATAAGTTATTCATGCTTTTTACATAGTAAACGATAATCGATTTTGATATACTTTTTTATTTGAAAACAGTGCTTAGGACCGGGCCGACTTTTTTTTAGATGATGCGTTTAAAAATAAAACTTACTTATTTTTTTATTCATACTAATGACTAGTACGGTACTATAATAACAAACTTAGGAATATCGCATGGCTCAAAAAGACTATAACAGACAATTCAAAGTCCAGGCCAATTATTCCAAGTAAAAATATTATTTTGTATGTTTTGGAGTTTATTTAATGAAATTGGCGCTTTTTGGAAGTTATTAATAAGAGATCATAACGCGATGTGGAATTTGGGTGTTATAATTGAACTTCAATTTCTTCTACTGATTTCATATAAGTATACATGGGTAATTTTACCTTTTCGGAATTTTCTTCGTCCAACTGATCCAAAAAGGCTTTGCGGGACCCTGAAATAGTATTAACAAATTTGTGATATTTGCTGCTAACAGTGTTGAAATAATTACCTGGTTCGGCACAAAGAGCATAAATTTGCGACTGAGTCAAATCCTTACATTTAATTCGAAATTTGGAAACTAATTCTGAAAAGCCGTCCCAAAAACTAGTTGATGATTCTGGAGGATTCACAATAACCTATAAATATAAATATCTTGATTAAAATAACATATATCTGGGGTTGCGGCAGAAAGACGTAAAGAAAAACTAGATATCTACTCGCAAATTGGCCAAACTTTATCTTCAGTGAGCCTAGAAAGTTTTTGTTGTTTTATTTTCATAAATGTTTCATCTGTTTACAGCTGCTGTGAAGATTTGATAAAGATATCTTGAAAGCGTGGCCAATTTATGAGTCACATGCGGATCACTGAAACTGTAAGAGAAACATGTGTTGATTATTGTCAATATTTGTTATTTACACACAGACATTTATAAAATTATATTGCATTCAAATCATCTAAATCTTATTACTATTCAGCCTTGCTGCCTGATGATTATGCATTGATGCATTGAAATCGGTAGCATCAATAAAAGAGGAACTGTGAGAATTGCGATCGCTTAAGAAAGCAAAGTTATGTTTTTTTTTAATGAAACAGCCTATATTTTATTGGATATTCAAGTTTTTCTCAAAAATTGAAGGTCACTTTTATAAGGTTTTACTATACCTGGAATCTAAGGTTTTTGAAATAATTGAGAATTTTCTAAAATGTAAGAAGTTTGAAAAACTGCTAATAATACTGTAAAACTATAGTAAAACCAATTTATAGAGGCGGTCAGATAAATGTTTGATCACTGCGTGCTCGAGACCATTGGAAGCCATTCCTAATGGTTAAATTTTCGTCTACGGGCAATACGTATACGGTGACAGGTGCAGACATATATTTAATCTATGGTGCTGACTTATTATTACAGAGAGCAGTTCATCGATTTGGTCTTTGAATGTTTATTATAGAATACCACATAAATTTACAGGATGTTTCTCTAGTGAACTCTAGTATCCTTTATTTCAAAATGCTATAACTTTTTTATTTCAGATAGAGCACCATGTATATTTTAAAAAAAAATTGTAGCTTGTTCAATTCACCATCGATTAATTATAAGCTTCCCCATACCTATCTCTTGCAGTTTCCTTTCATAATAATGGAATCATGATTAGATATAATTTTCATTATTATAAGAAAAACCCTTATATTTTAGCTGAAGTTAAATGTCGGCTCCCAGTTATTGGCCTTCCACATTACCCAATTTAAAATGTTAGACTAATTTTTGTGGGGATACAAAAAGAACTCTGTGTAAAATCTAAGGCCAACTATGCCAGAAGAAGGAAGGCAGGAATGAAAAAATATCAGCAGGCTGTTCCCAGGAAAACGACCGCTAAGGTTACGTACAAATGTATAAAAAAATCGTTAAATTGAAATTAGCGTGGTATCCAGACCCCTTATAGAATTTCATTTTTTATTTTGCACTTTGTAATGTGCCGTTATATCTACAAAATAAAATAAATATTTTTTTATCACTTTCAAGATCTCCGAAGTTTTTCTGGAGAATTTCGAATCAAATTTTCCGAGGCTGTCTATGTTAAAATATATTTTCCTCCTAGCTCTGAAAATGATAGAAGAAGTAAGAGATTCTTTCAATGAGTGGATTAAAATATTCAAGTAAATATAGAAGAAAATGGTCATCACATAAAAACATTGTTATATTTTTTCAGAATCAGATAATTAAAACTGTAGATTTCTCATAACTTTCAATAATCCTTCAAATATCTTCGAAGCCATACGAAGGAAAACTATAAGGGTGTTCTACCTGAAGTAATAAAGTAATGAAGCATTTTGAAATGAAGGATACTAGAGCTAATCTAGAAAAACTCACTGTATATTTTTGTGGAAATCTGTAATAGAAATTTAAAACAAAATAAGCCAAAAAAACTAGAAAACAGAAATTTGAATTTTTCATTAATTCAAGAGTAGTATCAGTTATTCAAACATCTCACATTTCGTAGATTTATAAATTATATCAAAAACTGCAGATCCAGCGCTATTCTGTACACGTTTCCGATATCCGTCCGTATCGGTAAGTGTTACTTACCGACAGCCGTCGTTCGCTCGCACTGTGCGGCATTCTGTATGCTCTGTTACCGACCGATATCGGGATTGCGAGTCGACGAGAGTCGGTATCTCTACCGTGCCTTCGTGAACCCCACGGTAACCGATACCGATGTATATTGGAATTGTCATTATTTGTTGATGTTTTCTTTAAGTTTGAATTGCGGATTATTTCAGTGAATTTGGACTTTTGGACTATTTGAAGGGTAATTCACAGTGTAGTGACTAGCGTTCTATGAGGTAGGTAAAATTTATTAGTCAACATATTGCAATATTGTAACGTGTAAGGGGAACAGCCGCCGGTATTGGCTACAAAGTGGCGGCATCCGTTTGAAGTAAGCGCGAGATATAAACTGTGGTTGGAAATATCGAGAGCGGCGTTGACAAAGAGAGCGACGGCAGCAGGTCGGCATCTACTCCTACAACGCCGACAAAGTGATTTCGAGAAACGTCTAGTGGCGGCTTTCGAATCAAAGACCAGAAGCCGCACGAATGATCTGGAGCCTTTGTCGGATATATATATGGGAGAATTGTCGGCAAGAAGACAGAATGTAAAAGACAGTTTGAATAAATAGAATAGTCCGAGTAAGTTAGTGAGAATATAGTAAAGTTAAGTTGTAATTTATATTACTTCGAGTGTAAATAAAGTTAATTTAATAACTCTAAATTAGTCTCACTTATCTGCGAACCCGCATACGCAACCATATTTTTATTTATTCTTAAAGAGATTACGAATTAGAGTCAACAATGGTTTATCACATTATTGTTCAAAACCCTTTCTAATTCGCACACAAATAAATATTTCGTTTAAAGAAATGTTCGGTTGACGTTCACAGCTCGCCTCAACGCTCATTGGCAGAACATACCGAAACGAGTGACGTTTAAGTGAAGTCACTCGTCTACCAATAGTTGTCGGTTGCGTTTGCAAGCGTCGGTAACAATGGAATACAGAATAGCGTCGTCATGATCCCGTCGGCAGCGCAACCGATGTTTGTCGATAACATACCGATACCGACGGCTATCGAAAACGTGTACAGAATAGCGCCCCGGGTTAACTAAAACCTTATAAAGATGACCGACAATTTTTGGGCAGAACTCAAATATCTAATAAAATATAGGGTGTTTCATCTAAAAAACATGACCTTGCGATTTTATGGGACAACCTGTATAAATGAAAATGATTCTAAATTGTGGCCATCATAGTTATTACCCATCCTCAAGAGAAAACACTTCAATAAATTATCAGATCTTCAGCTACAGACGATGCGCGGAGGGAAGTATGCAACTGCCACTTTCTTTTGAAATATTTCTCTTTTGAACAGAATGTACAATGTACTATGCCTGTACCCTATCCCAAATGGATGAGTACCAACCATACAACTAAGCAATCAATTACACTATGCAAACTAGACGTTTTATGCAGGAATTTACCAAATAATTGGTAAATGGTCTATGACATCTATGGCTGATGGGTGAAGTTAATTCGCTCATGCGGAGAACTCAAGTCAATTGGCAATTGGTCTATTATCAATTGGCCCCAAATTCAAATTTTTGAACGAGACACCCTGTATTTTTTGACATTTTTCGGTTCAGCTGATAATTCTAAATATCATACAATTTTTGTTCCAATGGTAAGCTGCTTTGTACGCTTTAATCAAGCTGTTATAGGTTTACTGTCAAACGGGTTGTGTAAAACAATTTATGAACATGACAGACGAACTTATCGTAGTAATAATTTTATATAGCGCTCTACCAAAAGTAGCTTGTTGTGTCTAAAGCTCCATAGTAATTATTGTTATGACCATTTGTATTATTTAAAAATAATAACTTAGATTATTATGACTAACGCGTTCACAGAGAGCGACGAATCAAGATTTTGCAACAATGCGATGTTTAATCGCCAAACAACCAAAGAATTATACTTTCCGGTAGATTGCAAGACAGATTTGGCGTCAACATTTGGACAGTTATCATAGGGACGAGAGTTCTTAGATCAATTTTGTTTCAGTAGGATGGGGCCCTTCCGCATAACATGAGAGAAGTTTCTGAATATTTGAAAATAGATTTTAGAGATAGTGTTATTTCAACTGAAATATGTTGGAGAGAGTCATGGGTAATACTGTTAGAAAAACCGGAAAGTGCATCGCGCAAATCAGATTTTTTTGGTATCCAGCAAGGTTCCATCAAAAAAATGATTTTTTTTAATGTCAGAAGTTCAAGGGTAAATTACTTGAGGAAGAGTAAAAGAAGCAATCTTTTGATAATTTTCCTATAAAGTTTATCTAAAATAAAAACATTTCATAAAGTTTAAAGCCACCTACCTGCAATAAAAAAAAGTATTTGAAATTTGAACAAAAATTTTAATAAAATAACTTGGGGCCAGAAGCCGGAAGCGACAAAATATCCTTATTTATGTCAAAATAAACTGAAGGAAAACTTATTTTGAACCCTAAGAATTGAATGTTTCTAACTTGAGTGGTTAAAAGTTACAGAGTGTTTTAATTTCCTGTGGCCACCCGGTATATGGGATATTACGAAATTTGTAAACACGACAGAGGTAGCATTTATAATTAAAAATAGCGGCCGATCCATTTTTTTTTAATCTGAAAAACTAGACAATTTTTTTAATTATAGATATAATTTGTAACTACAACTTTTGATTGAAACATGTTTTCCTAAAAGTATTAGAAACAGTAGTAAAAATCAAAAACCATGAAATTAACCTATCCGCTGGCTACTACCCGTCGGATTTTTTGTTTTCAGGTATATCTGACACAGTCCCGGCGCGGATTACATCTTTAACCTTGTTTGATTTAATGGATAACGATGCCTATCAACGCAGTGGGACCGACGGCCTTATGTGCTCCTCGAAAGATATGTACAAATAATCATGGCCTTCGCGGGATACGAACCCACAGCTATCTGTGCACAAGTCAATTACACTCGCCTAGACAACGTACTAACTAAGCTTCCTGAGCTCCGATTATCAATGATAAATTTCGGGTATAAATAGAAAACAACAAAAATAAGATCATCATGTTAAACTTACCTTGAATTTGCAGTAAACATCTTCTGCTTTTTCTCGAACTTTCTCAGCCTGATTTTCGAATTCCTCAAGGGATTCCTGCGACATGTTCCATTTTCGTGTGTTGCCAACATATTTTCGAAGTCTTCTAACTACCTCAACAACATGGTCATGTTTTTTGAGCATAATTTCATCGAAGTTCATTTCATACATTTCTTCCAAGTAGCCTAAAGCCTCTTTAGGATTCGCCTGATCCAATCCAAGGCAATTCCTTATTTTACAGTCTAGATCAGATAGATCTGCTTCAATTTTCAATCTATTTATTTTTTGCTTTTTCAACTCAATGTCTCTCGTGCAAAGAATTTGTTTGACTTGTTCAGCGCTCATATTAATGTCTGATATGAAATATTCATTATCGTTTGTGAGCGTCAAGTCACCAGATAATATTTTCTTTTGCTCATCCAAAACTCTCAAGGCTGTAGCTTCATCATAAAGAGCTCTACTGAATTCATTATTAAATTTTAGGGGCCATTTTATATGTAGCTTAATACCTCCTATTTTATCAGATGGAAGTTTAACCGGAAGGACATCATTCATATGGTCCTCACGGGGCTCCACTGGTTTCTCTAAAAAGAAAATCTCATTAAACAACATTCAAAACATTGTTTGTTATGTATCTAGGTGCATTAAACAAAAAAAGAGTTATCCGATTTTGATGAGTTTGTTGATAGATGAATCCATTGTCAAATTGTCCTAAACAAATGAATCTTTATTCAAAATGAAGCAATTGTGTCGAAATTTTATAAATACAGAATTCAAGACAAGAATGTGTCCAGCAACTTTTGTACTCAGTATTTCTGTCCAAAATATGAGGATATCTGATGAGATGTTTTATATCTCAGATTCTGCAATAAGTAAGCGCTTGATTTGTGAGAAACTACTGAAATTTATATATTTCTCATACATAAGTTAGACGAATTTTTCTTTCCACATTTTTTAGATGCCCGTAAACTTTAGTACACTGAAAAATATAATATAGTTTCTATTTTATTACTAATAAAGTTGCAATCACTTGACTTATGAATTCTTCTTTAGTTGAGTTTTAAATTGTATTTTATGTTATATTGACAATATGTACCTTTCTTATATGTCTTCAAGGTAAATTTCTTATAGAAATGAACCTATTGCGATCGTTTACACTTTTGAATTCCGAATACTTAACATATATATATGTATATATATATATTATATATATATATATATATATATATTTATATATATATATATATATATATATATATATATATATATATATATATATATATATAACCAAAGTGACAAACATTCATAGGGTTGCGGCACTATGGGCTGTAGGATAATGAAAACTCTTTTTCAATTACCAACGTTTCGATAGCGGTGGCTATCTTTTTCAAGGCTGTATTGAAATAAAAGAAAGTTACAAAGAAGTACTTAATTAAAAGGATATAAGAATCATCGAAATAATAATCAAGAAAAATAGTTATATATAAAAACACGTTATACGAACTCCAACTTACATTGATTTGAGTGTTAAATATGGTTAGGTACATCATTAATTCTTATGTTATCAAAACTAAATTGAATTTCTACATCTCATATTAAAATACTGAACTCAACTGTACGAGAATAAAGGTAGAACAGAATATTATGGTCATAAATAGCAAAAACTAGAATACAGAAACAGGGGAAGATTGTGTTTTTACTTTTTATTTAAAAATTTTTAAATACATGGAATTCAAAGTTACTGTCTTTTATTTTGTTCTTTGATTTGTGAGTTCTTTGTTAATTTTATCTATAGGTTGCATGTCTGACGTCTAATGTCTAAGCTGTCAATTAAGAATTAAAAATAAAAATAAAAACAAAAACAAACAACAAACGTATGGCGCAAAGTTATAATATTTGTAGTTTAGTTTCCTTTCTAAAACCAATAATGTAGGAAATGACTAAAAACAACAACAGTCATGTATGATCTAGGGTGCAACAAGTTCAAGTCTGGTGAGTAATCTATGTTAGAATTGTATATTGCAATTGTTTATGCATGTTCATTCTCTTCTAGTGCATTTTCTCTTCTTTGTAGTTGTGGTCTTCTGTGAAAAGACAACAAATAGGAATAAACCTGACTCAGACCATGGATGTCAGTTCTTTTGTTCATGCTGTTGCACTCCTTGTCTATTTCCACCATTTCAAGAAAGATGCGCTTATGCCAGTTCCTTTCTATGTGAAGCACTCTAGGGTTATCCAGGTCAGGTAGATGTTTAGTTGAGGTTGCATGCTCTGCCAGAGCACAAAACGTCTTTTTTATGTTAATATCACTGCGATGGCCTATTATTCGATTTTTAAGAAGTTGGATGGTTTGTCCAATATATTTCATTTCACAGTCGGAGCATTGAATGCTATATACACAGTGAGATATGTTGCTGGTAAGTACTTTATCTTTATTTCTGGTATATAATCGACTGATAGGTTTGATGTTCTTTTGTGCTATTTTTAAGTTCTCTTGTTTAAATACACTTATTAGTCTAGTAGAAAGCCCTTCAATGTAAGGTAAGGAACCATATCTAACCACTAAATTCTGGTTTTCTTCACAGGTTTGTCTTGTATGTGGATCTACCGTTGTGTTGTATATGAGTCTGCGTAACAACCCAGATGGATAGCCATTTTGTGTGAGAATTCTATACACTCTTCTTAGACTCTCATTTTTCAGACTAGGATGTGAAATTTTTAAAACTCTGTTTTTCAGTGCTAGAATTAAATTTATTTTAATTCTAACAGGATGGTGAGATTTATAATTGATGTATCTCCCAGAGCTGGTGGGTTTAGTGTACCAATCTAGGATTATCCTGTTGTCTTCTAGTCTGATAACATGAGTGTCCAAGAAGGGTAATCTTCTATTAGTCTCTCTTTCAACAGTGAACTGTAAGTGTCTATGATAGCTGTTAAACGTTAATAGAGTTTGTTCAATTTCAATTTCTGGAACTGCACAAATTATGTCATCTACATAGATTTTAAGCCAAGGAATTGCAAACGGTAATTGAGCAATGCATTCATCAAGCAGGTCTTTCATTACATAAGAGGCTAAAATTGGTGAAATGTAAGAGCCCATTGGTGTGCCTAGTATCTGTTTGTAAAATATTCCGTCAAATACTAGATATGTGGTATCGAAGACATGATTTATCAGTTCCAGAAAAGTTGTTTTGTTAATTTGACAGTTTTTTCTAATGTCATCCCAATGTTTGTTAATGGATTTTTTAACTAAAACGCGTGGTATGTTATTGAATAATGAAACAACATCTAAGCTTATAACGACATATCCTTCGGGTAACTGTTTTTCTTGCACAAATGCCGCAAATTCAAAAGAATCTTTTATATAATATTCATTGTTGTAATTGAATGATGTTGATAATATTCTGGTAACTAACTTTGCAATACCAGAATTCGGGGAATTGATACTTGAAACGATAGGTCTTAAGCTTAGTGTTGGTTTGTGAATTTTCGGTAACCCATAGTATCTAGGAGCAACTCCGTTATGAATAGTTAAGTTTTGTTGTTCATCCTTACTTATTGCTCCTTTAGAATAAAATTAAAACTAAAATTATATTATATATATATATATATATATATATATATATATATATATATACTATATTACTATATTATATATATATTGAAACAGGAAAGATTTCATAGCCATCAATTACAAATGTTTTTTTTAAGCCGAGCTTTCGAAAATATTTATTCTCTTCAATTATTTCAACAAAAACATAATATATTATAAAAATACTTACAATCGTAAATTTAGAATAAATTACATTTGTAATTGATGGCTATGAAATCTCGATGATTTTCATGGCATATTGCCCCGATGTGTTGAGAAGAGTTGACCATTTGAATACTCTTCATCGAGGATCGATGTCAAATCAATTATGCATCTGGTGCGCTGTTCCCCTTTCTGCAGACTGTATGTCTGCCTCGATTGAATTCACATACTGAGACTCAGGTAATTAATAGCCAATAACCTTTGAAAATAAAATCATTTCATATGAATTCCAAAATGTATTCAATGCATGAAAAGATGCAAATCTTAATGTGGTATTTTGGGGGTCACACGATGCAAGATACTATAAATTTGTTTATTGTGGCATCGAATTATTCCAAAAATTCGAGTAATGTGGATGTGTTCAGAACTGCCTGAAGTGTCAAAATGTTGATGAGCCACCACGTGTCATACCAGTCAATGAAGAACGTGAGAATAGAGAAGTAACTGTTTGTGCCACTGTTGAAGCCAGTGAACCTTGTATAAGTCGAAAATACAGATAAAATTAATATGAATGACAGAACTGTAGTATTTTGAAAAGGAATGGATACCCATATTACTAAGTTCAGAGAACTCAGGAAATTTATCCCCAGGACCACATTAAACGGATGGAATTTTGTGAAACCATGAGGGAAAAACAAAATGACAATGATTTATTTCTGAAAAGCATATTATTTACCGATGAGTCAACGTTTTCTCTACATGCGAAACACAATCCATCCGTTGTACGATATTGGTCTCGGGAAAATAAGCATCGAAGTATTCCTGTGCGTACTCAGTACCCACAATAACTCATTGTTTAGACAGGAATGTTAGGAGACTATATGATAGGTTCCTTCTTTATCGATGGTAACCTGAACGGTGCTAAATATCTAAAGCTCCTGCAAAATCAAATTATGCCGGCAGTTCATCTACATCCTATTAATTTAGGGGACATTTGGTTTCAACAGGATGGAAGTCACAATGCACGACCAGTGACACAATTTCTCGAAAATACGTTTCCTGATTGATTGATATCTACACATGGTAAAATCAAGTGGCCTCCCAGATCACCAGATTTATCTCCCAATGATTTCTTTTCCTGGGGATATCTGAAAGGATCTATATATCGGCATGAATTTCAGAGAGCTACAAATCATGATGAATTAAGGGGGAAAATTATCCAGCATTGTGGCAACATTGCGACAAATCTACTCAGCTATATGAGACTATCTTTTTACATTTTAGTTTATTATTCAGAAGTTGTTTCTCAATTTCGTATGATGTAAGTTCTTAGCTTACTTTTTCAGAAATCATCATTATGTTTTATTTATTTTTTCTTTTATTATTCGTAGAATGTATTTTATTTTCGTTGTAGCAAAAAGGAACCACAACAGTTATTTTCAGAAGAGAAATGATTTATTACATTTATTGCTGCAAATAATTTATCTCATGCAATGGAACGTCCGTTGAGTAGGTTTTGTGATAAGATACACATACGCACTCCCCGATGGCATTTTCGTACTAACACCCATAGATAAAATATTTATATACGGAGCTAACACCTACAACACGAATGCGAGAAGCGAATCGGGGCCTTATTCTCGACGAGTGAACTTTTGATGCGTATACGTACTTCCAGAATTTCATACGTTTTGGTATTCTTGACTAGTGAACATTGAACATACGTTTGAAGCGTGTGTTTACAGTGAGCGCTTTTTATCATTCGTGATGATGTTTTGACAGGTAGAGTCGGTAAATTTAAAAAAAATCATAATTCGTTAACAAGATATTGTTGGAAATACCTGAAAATCAAACACAAGGTGTTAACATATTAGTATGGCTGACGAAGTAGTACAACTTGTGCTAATTGATGTTCTGGAAGAGCAACAAGACTCAATGATTTGAGCGAGAAACAATTTGCTAAACTGTTTCGTTTTTCCAAAGAATTGATGCGATTTGTTATAGACATGACAGCCGAATACATTACACCAGCGAATCGTCCCCAAGATTTAGATATCTCGACAAAGGTAGTATGCATGCTTGATGGTAGATGGCAGTTCTTTGAAATCATGGTTTATTTCCTTCAGGTATTGGTTTGTTCACGTTTTCTTGCAAGTGGAAGTTGCCAAATGGACATTGAGTACAATTTAAATTTTTCTGTAACACAGTCCTCAGTTTCCAGATGTGTTGATCAAGTTGTAACAGCATTAAACCATGATGCAATATTTCAGCGATTTGTCAAGTTTCCAGTGAATATCAACCAGCTGAATCGGCTAGGAATCGAGTAGGATTTTAAATTATGAAACATAGTGTATGACTGACTAATTGATATATTTCAGATTCTATATAATTTTCCAGGAATAGTTGGATGTATCGACTGCACCCATGTGGCCATTTATCCCCCAAAGGTACAAGACGATGAACATCCAGAGCACATCTATGTGAACAGAAAGAACTATCACTCTATAAATGTTCAGTTGATTTGTGACTTTATTTGAAAATAATCAATGTGAATGCTCGGTTTCTTGGTAGTACAAACGATGCATTTATTATTCATTTGGAATAATTTCAATGTTCAAACTATGTTGAGAAGATTACATGATACTGGAAATACCAACTATTATTTATTAGGTGAAAATTATTTGTTATTTTATCTGATCAAATCAATTCGTTTTTCGTGGTTCCTGGATATGGTTATTTAAATATGTCTGACTGACATGGCACTGAGTGAGTGATACGTTTCAAAACGCGAGGACGTGGTTGATGCCGTCCTTGGAGAATGAACCAGTGAAAAATACTCCAGAGTATCGCTATAATAATAAACACAAAACCATCAGGAGCTTGATTGAATGATGTAATGGAGTTCTCAAGATGAGATTTCGATGCCTTCTTAAGCACAGGGTTCTACACTATGCTCCGGAAAAAGCCAGCAAAATCATCAATGCTTGTGTTGTGCTGCATAATTTATGTATAGAGCATAATGTTCCGGAACCAGAGGATAATGACTCAGCAGAGGCTGATTTTGGACTCTATGCACCACTTCCTAATAATAATGAAGGTGATGTGATACGTAGAATTAATGAAGGACTGACAGCAGGTAGACGATTACGATCAACCATTATACAAAATCTCCATGACTGATCATTCTAAAAATCTTTTTGATGTCCAAAAAACTGTACAACAGGACCAACAATCTTAATCATTTTGTATAACAAATATCTATTTAAATAAATGTTATTGTTAAAGAAAACACTGTTTTTGATATGTTTTTTCTAACTCAAAACAAAGACAATCTTCAAAGTTGAATTTTATTTGGAACTACTAGTTATGAAAAAAATCACAAATAAACGATAACTAATACTGCAACAAAATATCACGAACAGATTAATAAATACTCTAAATAATAACGTTATGCGGCGAGAGTAAATTACAATAAGCTCTCGGATATTGTTTCTAGAGCAGCCGCCAGGGTGTTGGAAAAATATGGTTATAAAATTTCAATATAAAATATTGAAAAACTTCGTTATTTTAAATAGAACACCCTGTATATTATTACATATTCTAATGCAGAATTGAATCCTCTTTCAAACTGTATAAGGGTTTCCTATACCTAAACTCAACGCATTTCTTGAATTCTGTACTTTTCTAATAATTCATACTTATATTCCCAATGCATTATGATTGGGTCACCTTTTAAGATAATAATGATTATAGTCAAATTCCATTATCAATATTTCAGTACTAATTGATTTACGATTATTATCCAATTTTCTAGAATTTGAAAACTCATATGAAATAATTCCTTAGAGTTTGTATATCATATCCAAAACTCTATACAAATTAACTGACGGATCGGAAAGCGGCTCTTATTCTTTCAAATTTTCAGCTGTTGTGGGCTGGGTATCATATACAATATTTTTAATATGTCCCCGTAAAAAAATTCACACAGCTTAGATCCGGAGACCTCGTTGGTCAATTTTGAGAGCCGTTTCTTCCTATCCATCTGTTTGGAAAACGCCTATCAATAAATTCGCTCACATTTTTTTTGAAAATGGACAGGAGCTCCATCCAACTGCAGCCACATCTGCTTTCTAATATTCAGCGGAACATTTTCTAAGAGTTCGGGAAGTTTATCACGTAAGAATCTTAGAAATTTTTGTCCATTCAAAATGCCATCAAAAAAGTAAGGACATATTAATTGGGACCCTAAGAACACCCCCCACACATTAACTGACCATCTATATTGGTGATTAATATGTCGAAAAATTCGAGGATTCTCATCACTATAGTAATGGAAATTATGTCTGTTCAGTAGGCCGTTATTATGGAAACTGGATTCAGCAGTAAACAGAATTGAATCTAGGAAGAGTTTATCATCGCCGTATCTGTCTAGAATCCAAACACCAAATTCAAGTCTGTGATTAAAATCCATTTCATAAAGTACTCGGTGCATTTGAATATGGTAAGGATGAAAACTATATTTTTTCAATATTCTTGAAATGCTTCTCCTACTAATACCTGTTTCTCTTTCTATTTTGCGTTGACTGGTGAGGGTGTTCTATAACAGATCCAATGACCGAAAACTCATTTTCTCATTTCTCATAATCTACAATAGGTTTTAGCGTAGTTTTTTGTTTGTAGGATACGGTACCAGAATTCCGAAATTCTCTCAGTAATCGTTCAAACACAGCTCTATTTGTATGAGATACGGTTGGATATCTTTCAGCATATACTCCTGAAGCCAATAGGCAATTTTCATGACACTTACCAATTATCAGAAGCATATTTATTCTCTCTTCGATAGGATAAGTCTTCATTTTGCTTTATTTAAATAGTACACTGATTGAAACAATATTTATAAATTAAATGGTTTAAAACTGTCAGTTGAAAAACATTTCCATGGCAACAGTGTCAAAGCTGCCCAAATTAATTGGGTAATGTTCCTATTGTTATAAAGAAGCAAAATTCAAGAAATGCGTTGAGCTTAGGTATAGGGAACCCTAATACAGTTTGAAAGAGGACTCAATTCTGCATTAGAAAATGTAATAAGATAACGGGTGTTCTATTTTAAATAACGAAGTTGTTCAGTATTTTATATTGAAATATTACAACCATATTTTTCCAACACCCTGTATGATTTTTGACACTGAAATATGATACAGGGTATAACCTTGACCTTCATCAATATGTTAAAAGCTATAGCTCAAGTTCAAAATGAGCAACTTTGGACATAAAAGATAAATACTTCATACCCTACATTTCAACAAATCTTTGGCTAATTTCAAAATGGAAAGAGATAGGTATAGGAAATACTGAAGTAACTCACATTTATTTTGGCTCTTATATCCGAAAATAATTGAAAAAATAGGGCATCCAATTAAAAAAAAAACATAACTTTGATATGTATCTTTTTTTTGAAGCACCGTGTATATATAAAAATAATTTTAGATTGTGGTCAGAAATATTCTATATATCTATATCTATTTCGTTGATGACAAATACTTTTTAGTTTATAGATTCCCCTTGAGAGACCGTGTCGTATACGGTGCCCCACCCTGTATATATATATATATATATATATATATATATATATATATATATATATATATATATATATATATATATGAATAATAATTTCACGCCTAGCTGGTAAATTGAACCTACATTTCGTAGGGTGCCGCAATAAGAACGAGGTTTGTCGTCTACATATTGCGTTTATGTGCATTTTTTCCACTATACTGCTCAATCAGATTGATTACCAAACATAGCATCAGTCTCCCAGATATATATCATGATTTCGAGGTTGTTGCCTCTCATCAGTATATCGTAGGGTGAAGAGCCATATTTGATAATCAATCTGATTGAGCAGTATAGTGGAAAAAATGCACACAAACAATATGTAGACGACAAACCTCGTTCTTATTGCGGCACCCTACGAAATGTAGGTTCAATTTACCAGCTAGGCGTGAAATTATTATTCATGTTCTAATATGGTCATCTGGTACGGATAGCTCCTCATTTATTTAATTAATTATTAACCTTTGCCGATTGTTATTATCCACCATTATACATGCTTAATATATCGCTCATACTTGTCTCCACCGACAGTTCTATACCGAAGATTGATACAAGTATGAGTTCCAAATAAGGATTGATTATAAAATATGGCTCTTCACCCTACGATATACTGATGAGAGACAACAACCTCGAAATCATGATATATATCTGGGAGACTGATGCTATGTTTGGTAATCAATCTGATTGAGCAGTATAGTGGAAAAAATGCACACAAACGCAATATGTAGACGACAAACTCGTTCTTATTGCGGCACCCTACGAAATGTAGGTTCAATTTACCAGCTAGGCGTGAAATTATTATTCATATTCTAATATGGTCATCTGGTACGGATAGCTCCTCATTTATATATATATATATATATATATATATATATATATATATATATATATATATACATACACTCTGTACACGAGCTTCTGTTGTAGTACAACTGTCAAAACTTGTCACTTTGACTATCGCGTCTTAACTACTATGGACTTATGTCTCCAATTGACTGATACAATAAACTGACTCTGACCCGTGATCGACACGGCTTTATATATCTGACTCTTGACATGACATAATAATGTTCTAGAGGTTTATCAAACTGACAATAATGTGACAACTGCACCTCACATATAGTTTCTGGAAGGATCGAGAATTAATCTACTAGAATTCTAGAACTACATAATGAAATATAAAAGCAACAACTATTGTAAACAAGATAGTAGAATAAATGGTAATAGTCTAGTTTAACGGCTTTTGCTATAAAAGCCCTAAAAAATCAAATGTTGAACTACCAAGTGCAATTAATATTAATGTTGCCAATTCTGTCAGTATAAATTTTGTTCTATGAAATTCTACAAATCTGTATTCTATGAATGGAATTTAATTTCCAAGGATACTTGCTTCAGGAAAAAATAAGAACAATAACAGAATTTAGTATATTATACGAATTTGTCTTGTATAATTTAACGTTTTCTAAAATGACAAGTATTGAGCTCTTGTTTCT
Organism: Crioceris asparagi; assembly: GCA_958507055.1. Lineage (NCBI taxonomy): Eukaryota > Metazoa > Arthropoda > Insecta > Coleoptera > Chrysomelidae > Crioceris > Crioceris asparagi. The sequence goes on along the minus strand of OY293826.1, from coordinate 53,667,159 downwards.
CTATTTTCTTTCTCAATATCTTCTCGTAAAGCAATCAATGAATTTATATTTTCAAACGCCTGAAGACAAAACTTGTCACCTTTAGCATCAAAAGTTGTCATAATATGTATCGGATTTTTGCTCTAAAGCAAGTATTTATGAAAAATTAGTTGTTAGTAAATTTTAAACATAGAACTAAACCTTTAGACATTTAAAATCTTACTACTTAGTTTATGCTATCGTTATCGAATATTTTTAAAGATGTTCAATATTATAAACATTAGTTTTGGCAATGTTGGAATTGTCGTATGTCAATGATGTCAACGTCAAGTCGTGTCGTCAAACATACTACATAAATCAACCGTCAATCCGTTTTTTGTGAACGTATATTTACTATTTTCACGCATATTTTTGCTTATTTTGAAAAAATTTAGTACTCAATAGAATACAAGGATGATTATATACTATTTGGGATTGAAAAGAAATTTCCAAATCGAAAATTTCTGTTAAAAGTCGTAAGTAGCAAAAACATCATTTTTGCTTGTTTTAGTAACAAATCATTAAAAATAGCGTCTTCCGCCTCAATTTTATTAAAAGTTATGTTACCATATATGTATTTTTACTAAAATTTGATTTTTTAGGGCTTTTATAGCAGAAGCCGCTAAACTAGACTATTACCGAATAAATAACTAATAAACGAATAACAACCGTAAGTACGTAACTGCCTATCCACGTTACAATATAAATAAATAAATATAGTTTGAATACCCATCGAATGGGGTTTCGTCATACCTTGTCTATCTCTTTTTTTCGTTTGTAAACAAGGTGAAATAAAATTTTAACGTCATAAACATATGTCTTCGATCAGATCGGCTGATTGTTATTTTGACGTTTTTTTCTTGTTCTCTTTGACGTTTAATGTTAAAAATTTCTTTTTGAAAGTGATTTAGCCCCTTTACAAATATGTCAGTGTCAGTGTTTTGGGGTTAGGAATTAAAACTTAATTTAAATTAATTACGACTTGCGTAAAATGGCAGATGACGTCAGGAATCGTGACGAAACCCCACTCGATGGGTATTCAAACTATAAATAAATACAGACATACATACACACACATATATAAATACAGTTTGTTTCACGAGTGTTGGCGTCTACCTTGAAAACACGAAAAATTGATCAATCCAACTGACGGGAGTAAATCAGTGGCGTAACGAGTTCGAGCTAAGATATGGCATTTAAGGAAAATCATATAATTAGACGAAAAAATATCGATTGATTAAATAAGCAAACATAATATGAAAGATTTATTATCAACAATAATGCAGGCACACAAAAACAAATTTATTGCTTGAGTTATGAAATACAAATTTATGCACCTGAATTATCTGAAATGTCACAATGACTTTCTGACGCCTATGAAATAAAGATTGCGTTGCCTTCGGACATACGTGCAGCGCCCTATCATTGTATAAAAGGACATAAGCTTGACATACTGATGTCGTAGCTTAGATCGACAAACGCAGTAGAGAATTTCATGATAATGAGATGCGATGAGACGTATAGCGATATGTACGTAACTCGTGAATGATTACACACAATAACCATGATTCGTGAAACAAACTGTACATATTCTAATACTGTGAAGTATTCAGATATTATATTACTTTTTTTTTGTCAAGATATAACAAATATTTGTATATTATGTTTAGTTTCTCTATATCTGTACGAGTATTCATAGAATTTGGTGTTTGATTTATATTCTATAGATACACAATAAAACTTAAAAATATTTTTTCTAATCTAAAAGACAAAACTGACAAAATGCTGATGTCAAAAATAGTATATAGTATTCCATGCATGGATTGTGATCAAGATTACATTGGTGAGACAAGTAGACAGTTAAAAGATAGTATAACATCACATAAAAGCGACATAAGAAGATCTGTTCTTACAGGTACACTATCACAACATGTTAATACTTATAAACACAATGTAAACTATGAAGGAGTGAAGATTCTAGATATTGAAAACAATTTATTAAAACGTAGATTTCTAGAGATGGTTAACACCAAATTCTATGAATACTCGTACAGATATAGAGAAACTAAACATAATGTAACGGGGATTTATATTAAAACTGGGTTCGATTTATTTTTACTTATTTATTTACACCAATAACTACAAGACTATATACACATTTATATTCACACTCATTTCGCCGACTATATACGACTTTCTACTGTCTATGATCTATGACCGACCGACTATCTATCACTAACTAACTGTCTCCGTGGTCCTGTCTTTTTATATCCACTTAACCTCCTATCTCGAAGCTTCTCGTCCGTTCTAATATATTGTTCTGGATTTATTTCCCAATATATTCCTTCGAGAGTAATCGAGGTGCTTCCAGGGCTCCAGAGTGTTCTTCCAGATATATGTGTGTGTATGTATGTCTGTATTTATTTATTTATATGTTTGTATATATGTATATCTATGTATATATGGGTAATTTCCTATATTATTTATTATTGTTATATTTTATATATTTACTCACACTGTATGAAACTTTGATGACATCTCAAAGAGAAAGTAATCAACAACAAATTTACAAATTTACTCCTAAATTAACAACTAAATCTCCGGAAATTATTGTAATTTGTGTTCCATATTTTTGATACTGTATCTGTATTACGTTATTTATATAATCTCATTTCTTATAAGTAATCTTTTTTTAACTCTTAAAAATGTACACTACCGTAGATATTATTAATATTGTAGATTTCCTGATGAAGAAACAATAAAGGTTTCGAAATCCCAGAGACTGCAAAACCCGTTATTATATAAAAAAAATTATATATATATATATATATATATATATATATATATATTTATAAAGAATATTTTCTTAATAGGGATTTCGGTTCGGCATAAAGCAAAAAGTAAACTCTTTTGACTTAGGCCCTAGCTTTCGAAAATATATTTTTTCATCAATGAATATAAAGCTGTTAATTTATATAATTCCATAATTCACACTAATTCCTAAGAAGAAGCGAATTACATCAGTCTTTGAGGTTATTGGATGTTACATTTGGTGATCTGGAGTGGCATATAATGTTATATAAGCTTATTAGCCTCACAGAAAACAAAACATTTTTTTTTATAAATACCATTATACTAAGAACACATATTTACAATTAATTGAAATAATATAGATAAAATGTTTGCTTATACAAAAATAGAAATTTTGATTGGTGCTTGAAGTATTACCATTGATTTTATTTTTTATAAAGAAATATGTTGACGATATTATAGTCGCTTTACCGGTCGAAGGGTTGAATAAAATAGTAGAGGTTTTTAATAGCTACGATCCCTATATACAATTTACCATAGAGAAAGAAGATAAGAACTTTTCAGTTCCATTTTTAAACACACGGTTTGTTCCCACTAGTGACAATAAAAAAATAATTGATTGGTACATGAAACCTTCAAGCTCAGGCAGATTCCCAAATTATAACTCAGAGTATAGAATAGAACTTCACAAACAATAACAATCCCTCAGATTGAAAGCATTAATAACAACGTTAATAATATTAACCCCCAAAACAATAGTAAAAATCCAAAAATTAACAATTCTAATAGAAACAAGAACCCAAATAATTCTGAAGATAATGAAAGAGAGATTAGCCGGATCAAGTTTGCGAAGTTACCGTACATTAAAGAAGTTACTCCGAAAGGAAGAACTGTATGCAGTCAAAGTTGCTTTGTTCATCGAGTGATATGGTTCGTGGGTTATTATTGTTGGAATTGATCTCAAAAATCTCTAGGATGTTCAACAACCGGCCTTTTGGAGCATGGTGTAATATTTTGACATCATTGTTGATATTGAAGGTGTGTTTATTATTGATTACATGATTTGCCAAAGAACTTTTCGAATTGATATGGTAATAAGGTGTAGTAAGAAACAAAGATTTATATTTATCTATTATTTTAGCGTGTTCATCTATTCTAGTACTTATTTTCCTGCCAATTTGACCTATGTATTTGGCTGGGCAATCGGAACAAGAGATCTCGTAAACTCCGGATCTATCTAGAGGGTTGACCAGGTCTTTAACATGGACCAACATCCTATAAATTGTGCTATGGGTGGAGAAGCATACTTTCAGTTTCTGGTTATGGCGTTGGAAAATGTTTCGGATTTCCTGTGAAGCTTTGCCGATGTAAGGTAATGAGCAGAACTTAGCTGATATAGTAGGTACAATTATGTTCCTGTTGATGTGTTTTGTCAAGTGTCTGTGATATATTCTATCTATGAATTGAATAGGGTAGTCATTGTTGGTGCCAATTTGTTTAATGATGTTAAGTTCCTTGTTAAAATTTCCTACACTCATCGGGATGGAGACAAGTCTATGAAAAAGTGCGTTGAAATAGCTCAGTTTATGTGATATCGGGTGACAAGAATAATAGGGGATGATGTTGTCTGTATGTGTCGGTTTTCTATAAATCGAGAAACTCAAATTATTATCTGTTTTAGTTATCAGAATATCCAAGAAAGGTAGGCGATTATTATCTTCTATTTCCATTGTGAAGGAGATAGCTGGGTGTAGCGAGTTCAAGAATGTTAAAAGTAAGTTTAGTTGGGTTAAGCTACCATCGAAAAGTACTAAACAATCGTCTACATATCTGTAGTAGAAAAGTATCTGATCATAGTGAATGAAATCCTGGAACTTTGTTTCCAAATTGTTCATAAAAATTTCAGCTAATAACGGAGATAGGTTACTACCCATAGCTAGACCTGTTGATTGAGCGAAAATTTCATTGTTGAATTTAAAGAAGTTTTGTTTCAGGACCGTGTCCAAAAGATGACAAATATTGAGGCAATGGTGAAAGTTAATGCCCGATTCAAAGAGGAGGTTCCTAACTAGTTGAATACAATCACCATGAGTCAAGAAATACTGAAAGATGGCGTCATAGAAGAATCCAATAGTCCTTGGTCATCACCAGTAGTGCTGGTGACGAAGAAGGATGGTTCGACGAGGTTCTGTGTGGATTACAGGAGATTGAATGATGTTACGAAGAAGGACAGCTACCCATTACCTCGAATTGACGATACCTTAAACACCTTAGGCGGATCCAGGTGGTTCTCAACTCTTGACCTGAAAAGTGGATATTGGCAGGTAGAGATAAACAAAGAAGATAAAGAGAAAACAGCCTTTACAGCTGGAAATGGCCTGTATCAATTCAATGTCATGCCGTTTGGATTATGTAATGCCCCTGTCACTTTTGAAAGGTTAATGGAATTAGTTCTGCGAGGACTAACTTGGGAGACGTGCCTGGTATACTTGGATGATGTAATGGTGATTGGCAAAGATTTCGACGAACATCAATCGAATCTGAAGAAAGTTTTCGCCAGGATCCGAAGTGCTAATCTCTAGCTGAATCCAAAGCAATGCGTTCTATTCCAGGACACGTCGTATCATCGAAAGGAATTGAGACCGATCCAGAAAAAGTCCAGGCAGTGCGAGATTGGCACAGGCCAAAGAACAAGCACGAAGTTTGAAGCTTTTTGGGACTCAGCAGTTACTACCGCCGATTTGTTAAGGATTTTTGGAAAATTGCGAAGCCACTACATCAATTTACCGAAAAGAACTCCCACTTTAACTGGTCACCACAATGTCAACAGTCGTTTCTGGTGCTGAAAAACCGTTTGACCAGTGCTCCTGTTCTTGCATATCCCTTGGACGAAGGATTGTTCATGTTAGACACTGACGCTTCACAAAGTGGAATAGGAGCTGTTCTTTCCCAAATACAGAATGGCGAAGAAGCTGTAATTGGATATTTCAGCAAAACAATGGGAAAAGCAGAGCAAAATTACTGTGTGACCCGGAAGGAGCTGCTAGCGGTTGTACGATCCATAGAGCATTACCACAGTTTTCTCTGGACGGAAATTCTTAGTAAGAACAGACCACTTTGCATTACAGTGGCTGCTGAATTTCAAAAATGCGAAGGGACAGATAGCGCGTTGGTTGGAGAAACTGCAGAGTTACGACTTTCAAATAAAACACCGAAAAGGAAGAGGTCACGCCAACGCTGACAGCTTGTCACGAAGACCTTGTGGCAGTTCCTGTAAATTCTGTCAAAGGCAGGAACAAAGAGAAACAGCCAAGGATGTTGTACATATCCAACAAATACAGATTAGGTATGAAGAAACGGAAATTACTGAGGAAATCACCAGAGATAACTTTAGAAGAGAACAAATCGCTGACAAAGATTTGACGATAGTACGGGGCTGACTAGACCAAAAGCGACAACTTGAGTGGCAAGAAATCTACAGATTTAATCAGACGGTCAAGGCGTACTGGGCTCTTTGGGATTCGTTGTGCTTACGGGATGACTTGATCACTCGTAAACGGAAAAGTCCAGATGGTAGGAGCATTGTGTATCAAACCGTTGTACCCCGAACGATGGTAGCTGAAGTACTTCGTGAACTGCATGGCAGTCGCAGTGGAGGCCATTTTGGAGTAAATAGAACACTGGCACGTGTGAAAGAGCCGTGTTATTGGATCAACTGTCGAAGAAATGTGGAAGAATGGTGCAGAAGATGGCTTCTAAGAAGGGTCCGAAGACACGATCCCGAGGGAAAATGAAGCAGTATCTGTCAGGTGAACCTTGGGAAAGAATTGCGGTGGACATTGCAAGGCCATTCCCTACGACAGATTCTGGGAATAAGTACATCATGGTCGCCATGGACTTCCTCGAAGTGGCCAGAAGTAGTGCCGATACCGAATCAGGAAGCAGTTACAGTGGCCGAAGCCCTTCTGGAAAACGTGATTTCCAGACACGGAGTACCATTGGAGCTGCATACCGATCAAGGCAGAAATTTTGTATCCGAAGTATGGACGCAGTTAATGAGGTTGCTGGGGATCCGAAAAACCAGAATAACCCCACTTCATCCACAGTCAGATGGAATGGTCGAGAGGCACAATAGGACCATCAATCAATACCTCTCAATATTTGTGGATGAGCACCAACGTAACGGATAAACTGGTACCTCTCTTTCTCCTGGCCTACCGAAGTTCCCAGCATGCATCTACTGGCTATACACCTTCGATGCTGTTGTCTGGAAGAAAAATGAAGCTCCCCGTAGATCTGATGTTTGGCAGACCATCAGCCGACGATCATGAAGAAGTGTCCCCCGAGTGGTCCCCGATTTTGCCAGAGCAAGGCTTCAGTTGAAGAGCGACAAAATGAAAATGAGGCTTGACCAAAGGCAGACATCAAACTCTTTCAACGAAGGAGATGCAGTTTGGTTGTACCAGCCACAGAGAAGAAGAGGATTAAGTTCGAAATTGCAAAGACCTTGGGAAGGACCATATCGCATTGTCAAAAAGATTAATGACTTGGTGTACAGGATCCAACTTTCGCCGAGAACCAAGCCAAAAGTAGTGCATGTGGAAAGACTGAGTTCGTATAGAGGAGATAATCCACCGGTCTGGAAACAAACGGAAGAAGCTGTTCGGGGGGAACAGCTTTAAGGGAGGGAACAGTGTAACGTGCAACGGGAACAGCCGCCGGCCACAAAGTTGCGGCATCCTTTTGATGCAAGCGCGAGATTTATACTGTGGTTGGAAATATCGAGAGCGGCGTTGACAAAGAGAGCGACGGCAGCATGTCGGCATGTACTCCTAGAATGCCGACAAAGGGATCTCGAGAAAAGTCCAGTGGCGGCTTGCGAATCAAAGACCAGAAGCCGCTCGAATGATCTGGAGCTTTTGTCGGATATATATATATATATATATATATATATATATATATATATATATATATATATATGGGAGATTGTCGGCATGAAGGACAGAATGTAAAACAGTGTGAATAATAGAATAGTCCGAGTAAGCTAGTGAGAATATAGTAAAGTTAAGTTGTAATTTTTATTATTTCGAGTACAAATGAAGTTTATTTAACAACTTTAAATTAGTCTCACTTATCTGCGAACCCACATACGCAACAATATATATATTTACTGTACATGAAGCACCTTTCTATATACTTTCATAACCCTGAGGCACCAAAATTTTCGTTCTGGCACCATTTTGTGGTGCCATAACGTTGCTATAGTAAAATCATTGTGAATAATCTTAGATAGTGACGAGATGTCTTCTCGCAAATTTCTATATTGGTTCTACCCTCAACATATACTTTTATACGAAATAGTTCTCACTGTCTCGAAATAGAGACGCTGCCTGTTATATATTGTATATGTTATATATACTTTACTTAATTCCTCAACGATGAGACACCAATTCAGTTTACCACACGTTCAGGCACCAGTGAAATGCGGCAACATCGCACTAACTGTTATAATTTGTATAGTGTTCATTCTATTGATAATGGTAATTTTGAAGTTGTGCAGCTAAAGTTATACCAGCATCAATATAATTAACATTTTGTATTTTTAGTACATGAACTAATAAAGTCGGTCCTATTTCTTGTGAAAAATGTTTATTTCACACTTTTGAGTGTAAAATTAGTCGTCAAAATCATTCAAAGTTCACCAAAAAAGATTATACGTTGCTTATACTCATTAATCAGAGATTTCATAACATCGTGGAAATTTCCCCATGTAGGTACCTATATTCTTTGTTTCTATATGTTATTATCCAGAAGTCCGAAATTACCACTACTCGGAAACTGTAACCGTTTTTCCAAAAATGTCTCATTCAATGTTGCTACATATTTTCCCGTCTTTAATTTGTACCAAATGAATTCGCATTCAAGGCGGTTACTCGAATTGTCTGCTTTGGAGTATTCTGTACCAATATGAATACCCCCAAGATGAAGAATCAGAGTTTGTATTGTCAGATCACCACAATGAAGACAGCAATAGTGATAAGACTTCCATTTTATCGGAACTAAACTATTGAAATTAGTGAATAATGGGTTGGGTACACTTTTATCCCTGTCTAAGATAAGAATTGGAATGGATTTTTGATAATAAATAATTCCATCAAACGGGCAATGTTATACCATCAACATCTTCTCAAAAAAAAATTGTATACATATATGTTATAAGGTATAAAGGTATAAAGTGAAATCTTGGCATCCAACATAAAGAATTCAGAAATGATGTTTGTACGCGAATAAGGACCTAAGTTGCAGATGAATACATGTTCAAGTAAGATCATCACTAAATGTTGTACGACTTCCTTTTTGAATTTATTTTACTGTATTATCATTTTTGTGCTCATTAAACTTGATGTCTAAATTGTATTTTATTTTAAATTACGTCATTATAATCTCGATGTGTTTTCATTTTTATTTGACACTAGCCGTTGCTCACGGCTTAGTCCGTGCTACCTGCGAGTGACCCGGTATGCAGGTTAGCCGGAACAAACAGACAGTATACAGAATAAAAAATATTGTTTTGTTAGTTACTATATGCAATTAGTTAAGAACCTTGTTATTTTGATATGACAAAGAGCTACTTCGATTCTTTTTATTTGTAAAGATGTTTTTCTGACATAAAAACTGCCTCAGTTATTCATTAAAAATTAACTTCCTGTCAGTGAAAATCTCGTTGCAATCGGTTCTGCCGTTACAAAGGTTAGCTGGAAATAACAGAAAGACCAACAAAAATTTAAAAAAATGTTGTTTTGTTATTAGTGACACATATAATTCCAAACGCAATCAGTTAAAACCTTCGGTGTCCATATGATCGTAAATATTACAAAAATATACAAAAAGTAAAATCTGTATTCAGGGTAAGTTTTTAGTGTGTCCACGGCCGATAGGTACTCTCAATTTTCATATTTTGGAATTAATTAGAGATGTTCTATAACATAGTGACACATCATTCTTGTTTAGTCCATACCTGTCTAAGGTGTATTACTTCTTATTGATGATTCATAATAAACAGACTAAGAGCGTCATCACCGCTTAGCGCTTCAGTAATGTGGAGAGGTTCGAGTGAAGCGGTTGACCCTTGCAGAGTATCTGAGATATTGCGATTGTTTTCTTTAATTCCCTTAATCCTATAAAGCAAGACTGAACAGTAATTATCTGCTTGTAAATGTGTGATAGCACAATTCTTACGTTTTTTTTAACAACCTATATTTTATATAAAAGTGGGAATCTTCACGTTTACATTAATATGAACTTATACTTGGTTATACTGAAGAGCTCAAAAGATTTGATCGATTTTGTCCGAAAATTGCAATGATCTACACTTCCCGTATGTTACCTAAAAGATAAAATGATATATTTTTGCTTTTGTCGATTATTTTATCTTTTGTTTTGTTGTAATTAAGACTTATTTTTACAATATTTCAGAAGTTGTGTACACGGAATGTCAAAACTCAAATATAATATTTTCTCAACTTTTTTTTAAATGGAACACTACATTTTATATCATAAACAAAAAGAGCAGTCATTCAGATCTCATTTTTAATGAATATTCCATATATACTTAAAATGAATAATGTCGGAGATATTTTCATGTTTCTTCCAATTTTATTTATACATTTAAATTGTGTTGCCTATTCAAAAACTATAACAAAAATAAAAACCTATTAAAGATAGGTAACCCATATCCATTTTCAGAAAAAAAATCACGACAATATAATTTTAACAGAATAGATGATGAAACATTTTTATTTTCTGTAAGATTAGGTTATTTATTTACAGTAATAAAAGAAGGTTTTTATTTCAAAGTACACTGTGCTTGAATTATCATGGAGATTGTTATAAATACACAATCATATTTTCTGAATACCTCATATAATTATTATATTATCATGACTAAGTTGCGAGAAAAGAAGGAAAGACAAACATCCATATCATATCTATTCTTTGATATAAAGAAAATTCATTTGGAAACTATTGTAAACCTAAAATTTTCTAAGAAATCCACACACTCTGTTACTTTTATTAGATGATCTCAAAAAATAATTATTTTTTTCCTCATTTCCTCACAGCCTGCATGATATTTCTTTACCTTGCAAGAGCAATATCAACATTTACAACATTAAAATTATTTCATTTTATCACATAAAATAATACTGTCATTGATCTTTACTGAAAATTGATACTGATTACCTTTAATATATTTTTATACATTATTATTAGGTTTTTATAGTTTTTTCAATGGGATGTTATTTTCATATACCTACACAACTTAAAGGTATTCCTAAAATTTCAAGAAAAACAAATATCTCCGAAACTATTCATTTTCGGTATAGAGAATATTTAATAAAAATGAAAACTGAATGACTTCTTTCTGTTTATGATATAAAGTAAGGGGTGTTCTATTTAAAAAAGTTGAGAAAATATTGTATTTGAGTTTTGAAATTCCTTGTACACAACTTCCGCAATGCGGAAATAAGTCATTATTACAACAAAACAAGAGTAAAAATAATCGACGCATGCATAAAATTTACATCATTTTATCATTCAAGTAACATACAGGAAGTTGAAATCATTGCAATCATATCTTTGGACCCCACAATATAACCAAGAATAAGTTTATATTAACTTAATTAATGTAATAAGAGTAAATTCTGAATTTTACATAAAATATATGATAAATAAATAAATGATCTGTCACTATGCTGAACGACACCCTGTACATATTAAATAATTTCAAAATATGGAAATTGAGAGGGCCTACATTTTCTTGTGAAAAACAGTTCCTGTAATAACGCATTTATCGACTGTGGATACACTAAAATCTCACCCTGTATGTGATACAGGCTTAGTGTTTAGAAGAAATTGAGAAAATATCAATGGAAAATTTAAACAGGGACTGATAGGACTTAGAAAATTAGTTCATTGAGACGTATTTTACGAAAATTCTATTTTATGATACATTTATTTATCAGATAGGTAATAATCGCACTATGTGCCTACATTCTACATATTAAATTTGAGCTCAGTCTGACATGAATACTTCAAGAGAACATAAGTTTACTTAAAATGAATGCTGTCAGCTTTAATGTTGAGCCACGCTGATTGACACCTAAAACTATATACACTGGAGCCATAACGAGGTTTAATCAGATGGTGTCACTTTCTCACACTGATTAAACTGCTAACTCTAACTTTTAGTTCAGTTCAGCCTACCGTCGGGGTTATCATGTAAATAGCAACTGCAACGCGACCGCGACGATCGCATAATCGTCAATGTCAAAACATCAATTTGGTACAGTGTTGTCGCTTTGTTAGTCTTGAGACTAAGCTGATACTGGAGTGAAAAGTAACAAAGTGATGTTGGTTGCATGTATTTTTGAATAATAAATTACTTAAAATCATGTTCTCAATGAAATTGTTCTCTTTTGAATCCAATATTTTATAGATAGTGTCTAATAGACTTTGGCAACACTGAGACAAGAACGCGATTGCAACTAGTTGCTAAATTTTACATGATACGGGGGAGTGGCTCTGTGGTAGCCAGTCATATATACAAATGTATATGTGTAATCTATATTTGTACCATCAAACCTGAGCCGTTCAGATTTGGCAAAGCTGTTATTCTGTTCCTACATCATTATATCAATGCACTTATTTTCTTTCTTTAAATAATACTAGCAAAGGTAAGAATATCTAAATAAAAATGGTACCATGGTATCTGATACTATTTTCTTTAAATGTCCATTTGGGTTGTTTACTAAAAAACTGTTGAATTTATGGCACTGATCATCATAATATATGAATTTCTGTTTGTTGCATTTATATAAATATCTCAAAAATAAATAAAAGATACATTTTATTCGAGATACGCCTTCTTTACAGACTAAACTTTTTTTTGTTTAATTGACATTCAACTAACAGATACTTCAGGGAAATATTATTTGATATCTATAAGAGAAACGAATAAATTTGTCTAGTAATAAGAAATATATTTTCTTGAATGGATTGATTGAATCGAAATCGATATTTATACTTATAATTTTTTATGGAAACTAAATAATTCTAGAAAATTTTATTTGCTATTATATTTACTCTTTAACTTAAATACTACGAATTGTCAAATTTTCTAAAGATTTTCTCATATTCTGGCTAATCCGTTCCTTCCACGTTAAAATTGAATATGTCCATTCTTGTTAATCTTGACGTACTCAAGAGAAATGAATGGTCACACCAGTTTTTTTATAAGAAACTATTCATTAGCTAGAACATATGAACTAAATAAAGATTACTTTTTTTATCAAAAACAGTGCATCAAAATTAGAAATCGAGGGATTCAATGGATCGAAATAAAAATAGATCTATTGAATGATTTTATAAACAATTTCCATGTAATATAATTAAATTGAGTATGGTCTTATACAGATTGAGCTTTAAGTGTGTCCACGTTCAATTCGTATTTTGAAATTAATTAGAAATGCAAAGAATGTTCTCTAACAAGGTGACACATCAATGTTATTATTATTATTATTATTTATTCAGTATTGTAATAATTACCCATTTTCACATTATTGCGTAAATTATATACAGCGTAAGTAAAAACTCAACTGACGAATTTTCTCGAAAATCTGAGGTGGTATAATTAAAGATAGGACAATATCTGGAAACGTTTAAATGGAATATTTTTTCAAAAGAGTTACTGTTTTCGAATAGAGGCATGTTGAATTCTAAAATATGTGTATTTTTGCTGTGTGGAGAGGGCGATTTCTTTCGAAAATTGAAAATCTCTGAGTACTTCATGAATGACCTAATTATTTGTACCTACGAACATTTATAACATTTTTCCTAGGTGTTGCTGTTTTCGAGTTATAGCGTTGGTAAAATGGTAACATGTAAAATACTTTAGTATTAGTGAATGTTCAACGATTTTCGTGACTAATGTTACACTCAAAAGTGTGAAATAAATATTTTTTATAAAAAAATGGACCGATGTTATTGTGGTGCACTGAAAACTACAAAATAATATTAATTCTATTGGTGCTGGTACTAGTGAAGTTGGTGCCAAAAGTTATCAATCTAACTGCAACTGCACAACTTCAAAAGTAACATCATCATTAATTTCAATAAAAAAACTATGAATGAGACAATTTCTAATCTTACACTTTGACAATGATATAAATAAGTGGTAACTATGGTTACCGTTTTGATGAGTTCCAAAGTTAAGGTAATACAAAATAATTGTTGAAAAATCGGAAATTGTTCAATAACTTTTAGTCTATCAGCTTTAGATATGGAAGTGGTTACATCAATAGAAAGGTATTTTAATTTTGAATACGCTAGTGCAACAAAATATAGGGTGTTCTATTTGAAATAAGAAAGTTATTAACGTTAGAAATTAAGTCATCTTTACATCGATTTTTCTCTAATAATTTCTCAGGAAATTAAGAAAAATCATAATGAAATCTTTAAAACAATGTGCAGAGATTCCAAAAATTCAAACTCCATGTTTATCAAGCAAATAACAAAAAAGTTATGATATATTTTCGATCAACTCGCATTTGTCGATTTTTAACGAATAAAATTAAATAACTCTAAAACTATTAACTAAGTATAGGGAAAGGTATATCCATTTTACTCAAAATTTTGTGTAGAATTCAAAAATCTATCAAAATATGAGGTATCCCATTTGAAATAACAAAATTGTTATTACTTCCGGCAAAACCGGAAGTGATTTTTTTATGAAAATATTTTCCAAAGATAGTTTGAAATGTATAATAGAAGCCATAAAATTTTCATATCGATAGCTTTTGTCATTCTCCAGAAATTTCTAATAGGCCATGACCGTGGGACACCCTATATATTTTCTGTTTTTAGTACTCCAATAATAATTAAATTTAAAACGATACATACATATACGCAAACTTTGCTAAATTATGAACAGTATGTAGTTTGGTAATAATGCACGAGTCAGGTTTGTCAACTGAAATCCATAAAATTGTATATTTGGCTCAGATTGGATATAAGTATCTAGTGGCTCAGGACTGCACAAAAATGAGTCTATTTATAAGAATACCAAAAATAATGAAAAAAATGTTTTAGCGGATGTATATTATGATAAATGGATACACTTGAGCATATAAATGAACTCAAAATTGTCAAAAATATTTTTCTTTAATATTTAAAGGGTGGCTCAGTATAGTATGAAATATCTAGTGGCCTGGGTTTGATAGAAAGATCTATATATATATGTATATATATATAATAACGGAGATGCTTTTTGTGCTTTTATTTAGTCCGATCATAGAAGCGGATCACGTGATTTCAAGCTTGTTAGCTTTCACCAGCGCCACATTAGCGGAAGCTGTATCCGACGAAACAAAAGCAACTGGAAGATAGTCAAACTTTTTTGACCTGATCTACCAGCGGGACACACTTCGCGCCACCTAGGTATCGAGAGCCTAATTACGTTTAACGTAAGTATATATGTAATTTAGAGATAACTATATTTCAAAAATGAAAGAGTATATATATATATATATATATATATATATATATATATATATATATATATATATATATATATATATAAGTGGGTGGTTGTGTCCGACTAAATAAAAGCACAAAGGTGTAAAGCATCTCCATTATTATATTATATATATACTCTTTCATTTTTTAAATATAGTTATCTATAAATTATATATATATATATATATATATATATAAGAATTGCTCGTATTAAATTATTAAATTAGATATGTAGACATTTTTTTCATTGACAATTTCCGATTAAATTATTAGAAACTCTTATTAACACCTTTAATTTACAAAAAAAAAATAAGTTGATCAGGATACGAACCGAGGACCTCCAGATTACCAGGCGTGAGCTTAATCAATGAGCTACTCATGTTGCGTAAAATTAGTATGCTCATATCTACATATCTTTTACAATCTGTATGGAAGATAAAATAAAAAATTTAATTGCTGAAAACGATTTTTTATGTGAATGGGAATATAACCAATCGATTCAATACACTCTAAAACCCTAGTTTGTCGCTTCTAAGGCTTATGCAAAACCATAAGAAGTGTTTCTGCGTTAAATTTGAAATAAATCGGAAAACTAAATCAAAAGTAATGAATAAAAAATTTTTAAAAAATACGCAACTTCAATGCCCTGTATTTCCGAAACTAAGAGGTTTTAGCTAGAAAGTTGTAGTGAGAACTAACATTATTTTTACAAGTTCTATCAGCTCCCGAAGTTATCCAGATAAAATCTGAATCACCCTGTATATATATATATATATATATATATATATATATATATATATATATATATATATATATATATATATAAGCATTGCTCGTTTAATATAATTTGATTATGTTATATCCCAGACAGCTCATATGAGTATGAAACAAATTTATCACACCAACATATCATGAAGATCACTAGTTAAACTAGAAATACATTTTTAGTCTTCTTCTGGTCCCGTGTATTTGTTTATAAATATTTTTTACAAAAGATTGGGCCGACTTTATAATTGGTGCACTGGAAAATTTTTATAATATTAATTCTATTGGTGCTGGTAATTTTGAAGATGAGCCGTTGTAGTTTGTTGTATGCACCAACTCCAAAAGTTCCAGCACCAATAGAATTATTATTATTTTGTATTTTTCAATGCACCAACTAAAGTCGGTCCAATTTTTTGTAAAACATATTTATTTCACACATTTGAGTCTAACATTAGTTATGAAAATTATTGAACGTTCACTAATACTAATACCAAAGAAGATAGTACTTATCATATTACCCATTTATAGGTTTAGCTAGTACTTATTCTTATTCAGAGATCTCAAAACATTGCGGCGCAGATATACATATTCCAGACTTTACTGCTGTAACCCGAAAACCGTAACTCTTTTGAAAAAATGTTCAATTTAGATGTTGCTACGTAATCCTTTCTTTAATTTGGCCGTGTCATATTTTCAGTTTTTAAAAATAAATGCCCTTTCCACATGGCGGAAATACACATATCGCATATTTTAGACATTACCATTTCTGTAACTCGACAACTGTAACTCTTTTGAAAAAATGTTCAATACAATCGTTCCAGATATGGTCTCATCTTTAATTCTACCTTCTCAGATTATCGATTTTCGAGAAAAATTGACCCCTCCACCCCCTTTGGGGGCGGGAAGGAAGGAGATTTCGGATTTGCGTTTTTATAAATATGAGACCATTTCTCAAGCCTCCTTTTTCAAATGAATCAAAAATCATCCAAATCGGAGTACGTTTACTAAGAAGAATAGAATTGATTCTCTAAAACTTCCCGCCTTCATTCTTCCCAGATTGGGATAGCGTCTATTGCATTCTTGCATGTAATATTCCAAATATTATGGCGATAGCTATGTATAAGAAAAAAATTCTCGTTAGAATATCAGTTAGGTATTCTCCATTACTTATAACTTATTTTCACTAATTTCTAAGCAATTAAGAAACTATAACTAGTATAAATATAAATCTTTTATTTATTAAGTGTGCTGTCATGATACCCATTCAAGATAAAAATGATATGTGTATTGTGTATGAGCAATTAGAAAATCATTTTACAAAAACTGGGCCCTATTTTGTTTCTGCTTTTTATCAACGACATTGCTAGTCTTAACATTAGCGGTGAAATCTGCCTCTTTGCGGATGATACTAGTTTCACGTGGAGCAACCCGGATATTACGACACTTCATAGGACTGTATCTAGAGACTTAGTCACGATTAAATCTTGGTGCGATTCAAATCTTCTATGCCTCAATGTTTCTAAAACAAAAGTTTTATCATATAAAAGTACATTGCAATCTTTTGTACTTAATAACACCACTATTGAGGCCGTTGAATCTGTGAAATTCTTGGGGCTTATTGTAGACAACCGCTTAAAATGGGACTCGCACATCGATGCTTTATCAAAAAGGTTAAGTTCTGCCTGCTTTCCGCTGAGATCAGTTTCCAAGGAGCTCAACTTGTCTACTTCTAGTACAGTCTATTATGCCATTTTTGAGTCGATTTTATTAGGACATATTTAGGTCGTTCTTTGTCGGTTTTCAAGCTATTAGCGATTTTTAAATTATTCCACAATGTCTTAGAGAAAATGGAAAAATCATAGGCGGCTTAGCTCACAGTTACGTCAAATTAGTTGTCAAATTCAATAAAATTTAGTGTGCGCTGTAAGGGCTTGTGATCAACATGAAACATACCACCCAAGAACTACCTAATTGATATGGTTTATATCCTAGGAAGATATTAAAAAAAATATCTTCTCGCATTCCCAGTGAACGGCGAATTGAGTGCTTCAAAGCAAGTTCTTTCAAAATTTTGACATTTAATGGAAAGAGTGTCAGAAAATTTAAGAATATTCATCATTATCTCTCATTTTTTCCTGGAATAGACCATTTTGAAAGACAAGCGATTTTTCGTTCTCATAATCTTATTGTTTCGAGAATTTTCGCAGAAAGAAAAAAGGGCGTCTCGTCAAACGAGGCTGCTGACAAAAATGTTGCCTGATAGTAATCATAATCATTAAAATATAGGGGCGCTGTACAGTTGTACTGTAGACTATAATGTTCCAACCTAGGGACGTGATGTGTACGTTTTTGCTCGCCAGTTAGTCGTATACTGACTTTTATTTAAAAATATTACTACAGCGCCCCCATCACATGGGTGTTGATTTTTTTACAAAAATTATCTGTTTGTCATAAGATTACGACACTTCATAGGACTGTATCTAGAGACTTAGTCACCATTAAATCTTGGTGCGATTCAAATCTTCTATGCCTCAATGTTTCTAAAACAAAAGTTTTATCATATAAAAGTACATTGCAATCTTTTGTACTTAATAACACCACTATTGAGGCCGTTGAATCTGTGAAATTCTTGGGGCTTATTGTAGACAACCGCTTAAAATGGGTTAAGTTCTGCCTGCTTTGCGCTGAGATCAGTTTCCAAGGAGCTCAACTTGTCTACTTCTAGAACAGTCTATTATGCCATTTTTGGGGTACGTGTTGTGCAACTCAATTTGAACGTATTTTTAAACTGCAGAAGAGAGCTGTTCGGTATTCACTGAGACTTAGCAGTAGGACTCACTGCCAGGATTACTTTAAAAAATTTAAAATATTAACTCTTCCGTCCCTATTCATATTTGAATCTGTATCCTTAATCCGCAAGCACGTATCTTCTATTCCAGAGAGGCCATCTCACAACTATCCGCTTAGAAACACGGAGCATGATCTTTATCTGCCAACCCCTCGCTCAGAGTTGGTTAAAAGCTCTATACTGTACAATGCAAAAAAAATGCACAATCATCTACCATTTGAAATCAAATCCATAAGATCTTTTCCTGAATTTCGAAAGGTTTTGAAATCATACTTACTAGAGAGAGCCTTTTATGCAGTAAGCGAATTTTTTGTTAAAAATTGTTAATACTTAATATTAAGCCTCTTACACCCACTGGTTTAGTGAATATTATTTGATGTTTGATATCCTAAGGGTCTTTTGTAATGTAAAATCATCTGTCACACAAAATTAAATCTATAACGGCTTATCCCAGATTCAATTAAATACCTACTACCTAGGATAATGCCTTTTATGCAGTTAACGACTTCTTTCACTAAGGCACGTTTCTGCTCAGCTCACGCACTGGTTTATTGTTTGTACAAAATTTGATTTAGTTAGTGTTTACCTTCTGACTGAATTTACAGCTGTATGTTAACTTACTTTCTAACCGAATATACAGCTGTAGGTTTCATTCTGATACTTACTATCTTATATTTTTACATCTTTATATTTTTATATTTTTGTTTTATATTATATAAATTTATTTAATTTTAATTTAATTTTTAGTTTTGCCTTTGTTTTGTTTTGTAGTGTTTGATTTTGATATTTTTATTTTGCTTTGTCTACAAAATTTATATTTTTTCGACAATAAAGCATTTCTCTCTCTCTCTCTCTAAAAAAATGCAAAAATCAAAGAATAGTGTCAGATATGCATAGGATTAGCATACACCAAAAGATCAGAAATATTCTATTCTATTCTAAATGTTGTAAGTATTTAAGAAAACTGACTTTTGGCTACTTTTTATAACCACTCTTGTAAGCATATTTTTGGACACCCTCTACTTCCCGGTGAAAACCGCCCCCGAAGGGAGTAGAGGGGCAAATTTTCTCGAAAATCGAAAATCTGAGACGGTATAATTAAAGATAGGACAATATCCGGAAACGTTTAAATTAAAGAGTTACGGTTTTCGAGTAAGAGGCATGTTAAATTCTCAAATATGTGTATTTTTGGTGCTAAAATGTATCAATCTAACTGCAAGTGCACAACTTCAAAAGTAACAGCACCAATAGAATTAATATTATTTTATATTTTTCAGTGCACCAACTAATAACGTCGGTACATTTTTTCGTAAAAAATATTTATGATAAATATATAGTATTTCTAAAACTTTGGATTCAATATGTTTATCAGTCCAATATTTTTAATGATATCAAAAAAGAAACGAATATTAAAGCCTATCAATAAACAGAATCAAAATTCTCTATTTTCTATAAAAAATGACTATTTGTTGAAGCTATGGCAGTCGCTACGCACGCCATCGAAACTTATAAATGGGCCAGTGCAAAACATTTCTCGTACGCGAAGAATTCTGCGTTCGCCAGTAATTAGCGCAGACGAAGTCCTAAACCCGCACTTATCATCATATAGTCCTGGAGACTGATTTTAACTTTAATCAAGTCACCTACAGTATTTTGAAAAATCAGAATTGAATTTAAAAGTAACGAAAGACGCCACATGATTTGTCTTATGGCTCGGAAGCATTACAGTGATAAAAGACCAGCTTCTCATTTATCACATAATCTAGCAACCAATCTTCATTTAAAATATTATCAAAAAGTCAAATATGGCCCATAAATACGCCCCAAATGTTCACTAATCAGCTGAGCTGATTCTAAATTGATGCGCATTGGAATTAATATAATATTGAAACTTAC
This sequence comes from Crioceris asparagi, assembly GCA_958507055.1. NCBI lineage: Eukaryota > Metazoa > Arthropoda > Insecta > Coleoptera > Chrysomelidae > Crioceris > Crioceris asparagi. Next base: position 53,646,248 of record OY293826.1, on the reverse strand, counting down.
ATATATATTAACAAATCCATTAATGTAAAACGTATATTCGTCACTAAACAGTACAAAAATGAAAACAAAATTCCACTCGTTTCTCATTTTCAGAAAATTATTGGTGAATTTCATGGGAACTATAATCTCTAAAGAATCCTTCAGGCACTTAATTTGCTAATGTTAGTATTGTGCGTTAATTGGTGATTTTCAATCACACATGCATAGAAAGCAAATTCATTTTCTTCCAATCAGTTCTTCTAAAATGAACCAAAACGATTTTATTTGGATGGTTTCGGTTGGGATATTGTTGACTGTAACGTACTTGGGTCGACGCCATTATCGATGCGTGTGCGATTTGTCAGAGGTCGGAGCACCTTGGCGAGTACGGACGTTGGTAAGGCCCGGGTGGTGTGAGTGTGGGGCATGCAGCCATTGGTCAGCGATGCATGCCAGGGTCAAGATGATATCCCAAAGCATCTATTGAGTTCGCGCTAGTGGTGGAATGCTCGCATGGCGCTGGAAGATTTCTGTTGAAGATTCGAGAAGGAGGGGCTTGCCTATATATTGGAGAGGATTTGCTGCAGTCAGTTGAACTAAGATAGACAAGATGAAAAGAAGGCCAAGGAATCAACTTTACTATGAGGACTGATAAGGAAATGTATTAGGGTAAATAATAAAATAATTTTTGCACATAAAAGAGAACCAAAAATGGTCAGAGAGGAAAGACCAAGAACAACGAATCACCAAAGGAATCAAGCGGACGGAGTTGTTGGGGTGAAACACCAGCGCGGACAAAAGTCATCTAAGCCCCCAACGGCGAGGTAGGGTAAGTGTCAAGGGTTGGTGAGTTTTAGTCAGTAGGAATATGACAGTCCCCTCATGTACGGAGCCATGAAGGACTTTCCTGGCTGGGCCAGGCAGTTTGGGCGGACCTTAACGGGTTAACCCAAATTGATGTAAGATTTCTCATCACTTCCCAAGTAAAAAAACCGACAACAGAATAAATAACGCTCGGTTATAAATAGTGTAAATAGTAAATATAAATTGTTCATAGTAATCAATAGTGTAGTGTAAGTTATATAAATAGTGTAAATAAATAGACTATGACATTTTAGTGTAGAAATAAATAAACTTTCAAAAATAAATAATTCCCAGTCATTTCTATATGCCCGTTACAATACCAAGAACTTCCCAGTATATCGATAAGAATGGTATTTCTACACTAAGGGTAACCGTACTGTAATACTTTTTAGTATAAAAATATTCTCTCATAAAGAAGTTGTATGTTAACTATTTGATATGTTGGTGTTCATATTTTTATAAAATCTTCCACAAAACATTTATACTGAAATCATAAATCCATCAAAAATATTTTCAATAGAATTTGACTCTTGGAGAATTTTTTGGATTTCGTTTTAAATTTCAGAACTTGTTAATCATAATAATTATCAAAATTTTTTCAGTTAGTCAAAAACCAATTATTGTAGCAAGTTTGGTCAAGATAGAACAGAATATAATTTTCAACTTGAAAAAACGAATAAAAAATATTTCCATATGGTGTTGACTCAATTGGACATATTGTATATTAGATGATTTCTTTTATGGATCCTTGTATAATTAACTGTAATACAAATGTACGGAAACCTCAAGGGTTTTATGAGTTTTACTTATACTTGTCCCTTTTTTAGATACATAAATACATACAGGAAATAACCGATATCTAAGGCGTTATAATTTGCCCCCTAATAAAGATTATCTGCTCGCATAACTTTCCCTTGGTCTCCAATATTCAAATGAACATTTATTTTGGAAGAGTCATGGAAGTATAAATAATTGATAACTCAGATTAGGACAAAAACCCTACAACTTTACCGGCAACTCATTATACAAACACTTACCTTTATTAGTTAATTCCAGGTCTTGCACATGCTTGGCCTAGAATACCAGACATTCATATTATGTATTACATTTTGAACATAGACCTTAAATTAGTTGAACTTACATATGCTATGTTGTTTTTCAGCGATTTCTCTGAAACAATATAAATTTTGTGATCATGAAATTCAGACGAGTCTTCATGTTTCTCCACTTTATTGTCCTCTAGAGTAGAGTCTGTTTTCCTGAAAGAATATTCATTCTAATCAAACCTAATTTCTCAACACTCAAATAAGACAAGTTGTTTATTTTAGGCTCTTACTTAAGAATCATTTTCTTTTCCTGCAATTCGTCTTTAAGATCTTTTTTAGATGACTTCGTAGGGACAACCGTATCAGCAGGTTCTGATGTTTCTATGGAATCATCTGAAACATAACCTGTTTCATAGCAAAAACATCAATGTTATTTTATCATACCTTCTGTAGCTGAATTTAAAGCAGTAGGTTTATCAACACGTTTCCTTTTCAAACATGTTTTTTTTGTTACTTTTGTTGAAGAGTTCAGGGATGATGTTGTATAGTTCATAGATGCCTAGGAAATACAAGACATACAAAATCAAGATGTAGTTTTCAATATCTACATTATATCAAATTTAAAACCACGTTGTCAACATAATCTTACTTCATTATCTGCAGTGGACAGATCGGCATTTTGTTCATTATCGCCGTCTCCACCATCAACTTTTATAGCATCTTCAATCTGTTCAAAGGCGTCAAGGTAATCTTTTCGTCTCAGTGGTTTATGGAACTTCTCTTTATTTTTAAGGTAATAGAACAAATCATCTACTTTGATTATACCACTGTAAATTGTTAGAAATGTTAGATTTACCACAAAAACTGAACGATTAAAATTGTTTGGAATAATCGCACAATCATCTTAAACTCTAAAGATGATTGTCGGCAAATTCCTGATTATTTGGGGCCAGATTCATAAAAAAAACATACATAATAACATGTTCTATTAGTTGATTCAGCCCTTTTATTAGTTAGTATAAGTATAAATAAATTACTTACGTCTCTCCTGTACCATAAAACCTCACGTTATATCTCTTGCCATTCTCAGAAACAATCTAGAAAAAAAAGCTTTATCGTTTTACTATATATAACATAATAGGTAGACTTACAAGAGCCGGCCACGGTGGATATCCTTTGACTTTGGCGAAAACTTTGTCTCCTACTTTGAAAGTCGGTTTCATTTTATAACGTTATCCAAATAAAAAGAATTGTTTGGGACGCGAATATTCCTATGTTTCAATCATTAATACTTGAAGAGTGTATCCTTTGATTGAGCCACATGTAAATTAACAAGATCTACGATCTGTTCATATAACTAAAGTTTATATATATATATATATGATTATGGTAAATTAAAATTGAATTCTATTTTCAATACTGTCCAAATAATATCAGTTAACTCTGAAACAGATAACACTACCTCTCTGCTCTCTGAAATCTGAAACTCTTAACTCCGAAGAAGATATGAGGATATGAGGATTATGTTCATAAGTCATAGAGTCTAGTCAATAGTAGAGAACACTGTCCTTTTCTCAGAATAGCCCCTAATTTTCTGTCAAGTGTCAAATCAATGTCAAATCCGCATACAACATACACTATACACTCAATACCATAGAATTAATACTCTTATTTCTATGCTCAATACCGTGTGATAGTGGCACGGTCGTATAATATACACAAAGTATTTTTTCTATATTTACGATCGTGGTTAGTGGTAAGAATATGGACCGTATACAAGGACAGCGATCTCTTATGTACGAAGCCTTCAAATTATGTTCAAATTTTGTATGCAAAGAAGGGTAGCCGGACATTAATCAAAATTGATATAGCTATCTTCAGCAGTCTGTAAGGTAAGAAGCTTCTACATTCTACAGTCCATAGGTGCCATAGGTAGAAGCAAGAAGACTGGAAACAAGGAGATTAAACTCGCCCTAAAAATCGTAAATGCGTCTTTGCGCAACAAGCGGCTCTCACGAAAAAGACAGCAGATCATGATCACGAAGATAAATAAAGACAACATATATTTAAGGTAATTGTCAAGACTGGGGGTTACTCCTGAAACTCGATTTGATTCTCTACTCTATTCTCAATTTTCACTCGATTGAGAAAACAATCGAATTATGTGAAATTCGCGTTCTCTGAACATATTTTTAGTGCTTCTAAAACGTCTTATCAGTACAACATACAGATGAAAATATAATTAAAATTCTAAAGAAGATCTTGAAATTGTTCAAGGCATTTGCAGTCGATTGAAACTGAAATGGCTCGAAATAACAATTTTATTGAATTCCTTGTAGGATTTTTTCGCGAGTTGCTGTCGGTAATAGAGCGGTTATACCCCCACCTTAAAATAAACTTGAAGGTTATTCTCGGTTATGTTTGTCGCAAAAATGACCCGTTATCACGTTATCCTGTTATCAAAACAATCAATGACGTTCAGTTTTTCAGTTTCAGTTTAATAAGTATTTTTTTTTTTATCATAGGTTTTGTTTGTGTTTGGTTTTGATTGATAAGTTTTAAGTTAACAGAATAGTATTATTTATCAATTATTAAGTATTCGAGTATAATATTTATTTCTTTATTTAATTTTAAACGCATTAGTCAGAATGTTTGCAGAGATAACCATCTCTGATGTTTGTGATATTACCAGCCATATATCCATTTTTGGATGATTTTATTAATTCGCCAATAACGGAAATAGTCTAGCAGTTGGGATAACTAGAATCAAGTGTAATAAAACCAAAATTGTATGAGCAATATTTTCATCCGAATATCAACCAGTCAGACTGAATTACCTGATATAAAAATGAGTGTTCTTTCAACTCTTCAGGATGAATGTTATTTAATTCAATGTCTTCTTTCATTATGATCAACAATATGCGGCGAAAAAATAAATGAGATATGAATGATTTTAACCCAAAACTAAAATCAAATACAAAAAGACAGGCCACCAAATTCAACTTTTTGAGAGTTTTGTCACTTTTGACATTTATAACCGCCAGTTACCATACCATGCTCAAGAGGACGGGAGCCAAATCAGCTCCGTATATAAATAGTTTATCTATGCAAATCAGCTCCCGTTTTACGAGATTAGGGACGCCAGAAAATATTCCCTTATTACCGTTGATATCGCAAAAACGCACCGGGAAGTACAATTCGGTTCCCACTAGTCCACCGGGAACTCCGGGAAAATCCTATTGGAAGGCACAACAAAAGTCGCAAATAATGAGCTAAAAAGGTAAGAACATCACAGGAAACTTTTTGATTTTATATATACTGTCGAATGGAGTGTATAAATTGTCAAATAATAGTTGAATATACTCAAGTGAATGGAGTATCAGTCCTACACAGAAGGTCTCGACAATAATTTCGCGTATTCACCAAGAAGAAGTCCTCCAGGTACAGAGGTTAAAAGCTAGTAGGCAAAAGATGTGCGTGAGTAAGGGAACCAGCCTTATTCACTAGTGTCGACTACTTGGGGAACAAGCCCAAGTAAGCCCTGAAGGAAGGAGTGTAAGAGAGGCGACAAGCCTTTCTCACTAGAGTCAACTACCTGGGGAACCAGCCCAATTAAGTCCTGAACTATTAAAGTCGACTACTTGGGGAACCGGCCCAAGTAAGCCCTGAAGGAAGTGAGAGTGTCGAAGAGTGAGAAGCCTCTCCTACTAGAATCGACTACTTGGTGAACAAGCCCAAATAAGTCCTGAAAGTTAAAATTAGCGTGAGAGAATTTAGACAAGATAGCAAGACTAGTAGTGAAATATCACTCTCGGTATAAACAGAGACAAAGAAGAGACGGTCAAATCAATGTTGATTTTGGTCGCTATAACTGGTCCGCTGGATGGGATAGAGATAGATGGCGCTCCTGCGAGTTTTCATTTATTTTGAAAAATGGCGGGAAATTTGAAATGCTTTTTAATAGGGTACTGGGCTGAAATTTATTCTTCATTTATAATGCGATTACGAAAATTGTTGTGATACTTATAGGACTCAGTATCACCACAATTATCGTCTCGCATAATTTAAAACTATTCAAAACTAAGAGGAAAATAAAACTCCAGAATTAAAATAAGTATTTATTTTCAAATAATAGTAATAATAAACGATAGAACAAAATTGGATTATTGATTAAATAATAAAATGTAATGACATCAAATTTTCTGATGTTCTGTAGTCGTTTCTTAATTCCATCTGCCTCCAGAATTCACAAAAAATGATCGGAAGTCTCGAATCGATTGATTGAGTAACCATTGCCTAGAGCATACATTTAATATTTAATATGTATTTCTTCTATTCACGTGTAAATTGATTTATTTATAATTTCGACTCTGGAGACAAATAGATCTTAGACTAGGAAAGAGCATGGTTTCACGACTCACGACAGTACTAGCTAAAGTTATCAATTAGGCACAAAGCCTAAAAAATAGATCAGTGCAAAATTAATGGAAAAGGTTCAGTATAATATAAACAAAGCTGAGCTCACATTTCTCATACTCAATGATGTTTAAGTAGTTGTATTTATATTGATAATATGTATCATCTCCTTTCAAATTTATTGTTACTATGTATTATGTTACTAATTGTAGATTGTCAAAGTTTGGTATATTTATAATATTAATTGTATTTATGAATACTTAGTTCATGCAATACTATATTATTAAATATCTTATTTTGAAGAGACTTCCACATGAGATATGAAAGCAAGTGTTTATAGAAATTTGTTTTGTAAACCTTTTAACCTGGAAATATAAACGTTTTATAGGTGGTTCCAGATTACTGAGACAAATGCAATGTATAAAGTTAAAGTAATTAATGCTACTTCGTTTATGTGGATACCAAAAATTAGATTGGAATTAGGATAACACCCAGATATCTAAAAAGGCTACAAAATAATGAACCTAAAAACAGCATTCACCTTTTCTCAACTTATACCAGTTGCCTCTTCATCTTTAGGTAGTTGATGGCCCTCAGTTTAGATTTCCGTACTTGTGGATGATTCTCCGGTGCCCAGAACAAACATTTGATATTAGTATTTATATTCAAAAAAATGTGCAACAGGAATGAACAAAAAAAATAATTTACCTCTGCTTGACTTGAAATATTACTCCGATCTGCCTTTCAAGAAGTTGACTTCCTACGAAATGATCGAAGGCCCTTAAATCGGATTCCTGACTTGTTGATGGTCCGTTGCCTAGAACATACATTTGATATTAGTATTTATATTATAATAAATTCAAGACAATTTCCAGCAAGAATGAAACAAACAACTAAATTCACAAATAAGGAAATGAGGATCCATAACTCAAAGTGGAAGACAATGTTGAAATGTGAAATAAGTATCTAGTCTCCTTCCATAGTGTTTATTGAAAAAATAATTATATTAAAAACAGGACAAGGTACATGTTTCAACTCATGGAGTCACCATCAACCTAAAAAATAATATAGAACAAGCGATGTGAAAATATATATAAAATTTAGAATCATAAAGCTTACCTAAAAACCACATGGTCGATAAATTTAAAATTTATACAAAACAAAACGTTTCCATCTCACAAGAGATGAGAAACTATTGAAACATTATAACATTTTAGGAGAAATGAATAATTAATTATATAAAATTATAATTCACATGATTTTTTTAAAAATAAAGACAAAGGAGAGCATGTAAAGCTTGACTACTTCCGTGTGGCGGAAGGGTAAGGAATGAAGAATGAAATGACAGTGCAGAAAGACTATATATGTATATAGTCACAGAAACATTATAAAACGTTTTGTTTTATATAAATTTTAAATTTATCGACCATGTGTTTTTTATATGATTCTAAATTTTATATATATATATTCACATCGCTTGTTCTATATTATTTTTTAGGCTGTTTTTATTATAATTATTTTTTCAATAAACACTGTGGAAGGAGACTTTGATACTTATTTCACATTTCAACTAAATTTACCTTTGTTTGACTTCATGAAGTATTCGATTCATTTGGCATTAGTTTAATATTTATATAATATATTCAAGCAGTTTTTGACTTGATGAAGTTTTCATGCCATCTGCCTTTCAAGTAGTTGACTTCCTAGGAAACAGCGATCGAAGGCCCTCAGATTGGATTCCAGTACTTGTTGATGATTCTTCATTACCTAGAGCATACATTTGATATCAGTACATATTTATATTCAAATAGCCAAATTATTCAAGAAGGTTTACAATAAGAATGAAATAAGAAACTGAATTTACCTTTGCTTTGACTTGATAGTATTCATGCCATCTGCCATTCAAGTAGTTGACTTCCTAGGAAACAGCGATCGAAGGCCCTCGGATTGGATTCCAGTACTTGTTGATTATTCTTCATTACCTAGAGCATATATTTGATATCAGTACATATTTATATTCAAATAGCCAAATTATTCAAGAAGGTTTACAATAAGAATGAACTAAAAAACAACCATTTACCTTTGCTCAATATGAAGTATTAGTGTCCATGGCTATTGCTTGATTAGGTTTTTTTTTTCTTTTTTTATTTGAAGAGGTGGTTGAAACCCTTTATGGGCACCTTATTGGGTGTTCTTACAGTTCATCCCTTTACAGGCCCTGTTTCACATCCTATAAGGTAGTGTGGGAGTCCCCTGAGTCCCCTCAGTTATACCCACTAAACACTCCACCTCTCGTAATAGCCTCATTCTGTGAACAGAACGACGACACGTATGCCTATATTGGCACATTGTATTTGTCCTTATACCATTTGCTTACTGAGTTTCCTGGCCCACCTACTCCTTCAGTTGGTTTTGGTTGGCTTCTTAGAAGATATTGAAGGCCCTAGAAAATAAATTTAATATTAGTATTTTTAAAGAACAATATTTAAAATTTCTCTTCAGACGTGATGGAATGTCTTCAGTTTGCGCCTATGGGCTCTGGTATCTCTGCGCTCAATAATATTTTTTTCATTCTTTCTCTTACACCACCAGGGAATTCCAATCTTGCAAATACCTTTCACAATCTCCTTACTTATTATTTCTTGATGTTGAATGCAGGAAAGCCACGAGAAGTCGACGTTCCTGGTTATTGCTTCAGATGCCACCGTGGATATTTGAGGTCGATTGGCGAAGGTTTCCATTGTATCCTCTAATAATGTTATGCCCTGTCCTACACACACTACCAAAGGTTCCGATGGATAGACGAGATGCTCCTCCTTTTCCGACCATTCTTTAAATGAGATGAAAAGATTATGAGGCGAATTAGAAGTTGACAGCAATTGGGGTCGGCAGATAGCGCAGTCAACATGCTGAAGAATTCCCTTAGCGATAAACCCACTTACATAGGCCACCGATAATGTTGAGGTTGCACTTTCTCTAACAGCTGACCAGATGTCGTATTTCTGTTTTTCGTCAGCAACTACAGAAGGCAGCATCTCGTGCTCATCATCGTCAGCTACAAAATGGGTCAAATTAGAGAGCAATTCATGCTCATCCATTTCACAATTGCTTCCAACTATTGCGTGTCGCACTAATCCATTCAAGACCTGAGTCTTTAGGCTTGCCATAACTGAATTGGGGTAGGATTGGTACTGCTTCCACAACCACCGCGAATCACTCCAAATAAATTCTCTAAGGCATCTTGGTTAAGATAGCGTGGTTTTAGTTCCATTACATATCTTGACCTCAGTTATGACCAGATCATGCGGATGCCATTGATGTCCGTTAGCCAACCAATTTGAGAAGGTGGTTTGCTTTTACCAATTCCACCACGTTTCCTGTATCGCTGAAAGTTCCAGTGTTTAACCATCCTGAAAGCTTTCTTCCAATAAAGGTCATGAGCTGATTCATCGGTTATGCTACATTTGACGTTCTTCCCATCAGGTGGTATATCATTAGTTCCATTAAAACTGTCGAAAAGTTCATCGACTTGTGCCACAAAAGTAGCGGTAGCCAATGCCCTTTGTTCTAGCTTAGATAAACTAATGCATGTGTGTAGCCATCCTCCAACAGTGTGGCTCATAATCTGAGCGGCAATACTTACTTTCATTGTGTATTGCATCTTTGGTGATAAATGGAATTCTTTGACTTTGTGCATAGTTCGAAAAATCATTGATTTTTGTTGATCGATCACATATGCTTTTCGTATGTCTGAAAAACGCGCTTCCATTACCACCGACTCATCACCAATATCTACTGGAACGTGCACATTATGTTTTCTGAACATAGATGCAGTACATTTAAGTAAATGTGGATAATCGTACATAGTCACAATTTTTTTTCCATTTATCACCAAAAACGGACGCTCAACACATGAGCCCATCTCCTTTAATGCTCTTACATTAGTTGAGCCCATATCACATATTGTTGCAACGACATCTAATCCAGCTATCTGATGGCAGGCTTGAATAACTTGTGTTATACAGAGTTTCAATGTTGCGACAGGGCAGGCTCCCTTGGACAGGTGGAAAGCGATTGGTTGCTTCCAATATGTTTGAAAAGATGGATATTGATGCCTGATTGAAATGGTACCTGAAATAAAATATGACTTTATAAACCATTTATCAAAATATTTTTATTTATTTATTACCTTGCGCAACGTCGTAAGTAGAGTGTTCTTTGAAGGCAACGCTCCAATCTTTCTCAGCAATCTGCAGCTCGCCGGGCTCTTCTTGAATAGTGCCAATGCAAGGACTTTGTCATCTGTTGTCCACCTACGCCCATGAGAACTTACCTTTGCACAACGTAACTGAGACAAGATGAAATTAACTGTTGTACTATTCATTCCTTGAAAGACTTTCGCAAACGTGTCAGATCTGTGAAAATCTAACAAAGATTTGATATCACCCGCCTTTTTTTTGCACATTTTTTTGAGCCTCTTTATTCGAGCATCTCTAGTTTTCACCAAACCTAGAAGATGTTGATACTAGGAGAAGAAGTTCTCTTAATAGTTTTAAATGAAGAGCGACAAGTTCTCTTGGCTGTAGGTGCTTGAGTTTTTGAGCAGCTTGGAATCGGCTCCTCATTACTGGCTTGCTCAACAATCGATATTCTCGTATTGTTTGGAAGTAGTACCTCATTAGTCACTGCTTCTGCATCGACCTCACGAGGAATACATGGATGTAAAGTTGGAGCTGCATTATACAGAAGCCGTCTTTCAGCAACAGACGCATAATTTTCATCAAGAAAATGCCGACTGCAAATCCGAGAAGACGCGCTAGGCAAACTCTTCATTCCCATATTATTCAGCCAAATTTCTAATTTCTTCTGATTTACAGGAAAAACATGCATTTTTGAAACACTATACACACTATATCCACAGACAATACAGTATTGCGAAGGCATTTTGTGTATTTAGTATTTGAGTTTTTAAAATCGAACAAATACAAAATATAAGTTCAAGATTCATAAATTTGAACGGCGTTGCCAACCAAATTCCCCTATAGTTTCTTTGAAAACTCACTAGGAGATATGAATTAGTCGGGTCAATTATTGAACATTCAAAATTATAGCCCAAGCAATAGATATTTTTCCTTGACAAAAATAGCAGCAGGATACTGATGGCCAATGGCCCTAACATGCGAGGAAGATCTCAGTTATATTGTGCTTAGTCGCATTTATCATTTTCTTTTTATTATTAACAATTGAAGACAAATTATCGTATATTTTCGCTTGTAAAACAAAATCTTTGTGGAGATAAATCGTAGGGAATTGAAATGTGAAGACAATGAGTACCAGGGCGACCCTTATCTGATTATTATTAAGGAAAAAAACAAAGAGAAAATAGCGTTTAAAAATAATCATAGTGCAATAATTTTTTTGTGTAGCGCAGCCTCTCTACTGAAAATGAGATATTGGATAAGATATTTCTGTGCGCTGTCTGGGCCCTGTTCAAATGTTAGTTCTGGAGATCATTCGATTTCAATTTTCTTCTCCACCATTTTCACAATCCTTATCGTTCTCAGCCCTGTTTGCACGCATTTCTCACTCATTTCGAAATCTTTTATCGAAAATGAAGACCGTAGTTTTGTAATACAATGCCTTATTCTTCAATATCCGTTTTGAAAATTGATATCAACTCCAAAGCATCCAGCCGCACTAGAAAATAGGGCTTTAAAACGTCTAATTGTACAGAAACTGTGTTACAACTTGCAGATTGCTAACGCTATGATTTTTTAAGAAACGCCTTTTTGTGTCCCTTAATATGAATCAGATGGGATCCTTTTAATTACCTTCCTATTTTAATTTTCTTGATTTCTTCCTTTCAGAAATTTAACATAGCTTTAATATTAGAAGTGAAAAAGCAAAAAAAACGATAATTTGTCTTCAATTATTGTTAATAAATAAAAGAAAATGGTAAATGAGAGTAGGAACTTTGGCATAATATAACTACGGACTGTCTTTCATGTGATGGCTCCATCGATATCTTATTGATATTTTTGTTTATTCTGCTCTATCGCATGGTCTAAAAGGAAAATTGAATACAACACACCTTTTGCGATGTAATTAAAGTTTTCATAATGGATTGGGACAAAAAGAGTGCTTGCATAGGCTCTTTAATTTATTTTGTTGTACAATGTTAGAAAATTGATACAATAATGACTTTCATTACTTATTTTATTTTAAAAATATCGCTAAATTGTATTTATTTTCAATTTGAAGCCTTGTAGAATAGGTGCCTGGCTCTTGTAACTTAATGGTTCTGAAAATCAAGAATTAAATTCAATTTTTAAGGCTGAGAAAGCTTATACTACGAAATTTACCAGAACTAACTTTCTATATGCCTTTGAGACTTCGTGAAGGAATCAGTAAGCCTCTTGAACTAAAAAGTTTGGTGATTCCTAGAAATAAAACAATAATTTTATTGTATAAATAAACAATGTACATTATTATCTAGATCATTAATGTAGTTTCTAGTAATCTAGGTAAATATTTAGAGCATTTGTATTGATGGATAATTTGTTGTTGTTGTTTGTTGACCATAAAACATGTATTAAGATATAATGAGTATCATGTTCAACACCCTACAGAATGTAATTTTAAAGATATTTATTATCAATTTATCATGACACCTATCTTTCTTATATTACCCAAATGTTTGTCAATGAAATCAATTACCTTGCTCTTTACATTTTCGTGTCCATTTTGAACTATAACTAACGAGTTGGTGGATCAAACCGAATTGTTAAATCAATATTTTCAAAAATTGAGGGGGAAGCATCAAATGAACTATTGGCAATGCTCATCTTGTTGTTTTGGGAGTTCCATTCATTTTCCAGGCTAAAACAAATAGCGTACTTACGGTTTGATTCAGCTACTATCTATTAGTATGATTGTGCAAAAACTATACTGACCAGTAACCATTTTATTTCATTATTACTCTCAACTTGTTTAGTCTAGTCAGAATACAAAACAGCACAGGATTCTGAAATCAACAAACCGTACTTCCATCATCCAAAAAGTACCTGTAAATTTCAGAATTTATATTTTATAAAGTAAAATAGTGAACTTACCTTCGTAAATTTCCACGACTATCAGAACAATATTGCTGCCTGAATGAGTTGAATAAATATTATGCCTTAAGCTAGGTTCATATAGTCGCGAATTTGCGAAAAGCGAAATCGCAATTCGCGAAAATAAATCGCGTTTTATTTCATCAGTTCATACAGTTTTGAAATTTCGCTAGTTTTTTAGGGACATTTATGTTTCCAGTATTACAAAATAGATAGCATGAGAAACTATAAAATGTTTGAAAAATTTGAACATAAAGTAAATACCATATATTGAATAAATATTTTGTAAATACATATTCTCAATGTTATTGAAATAGAAGTAAAAAATAATTGAGATAATCGTATAATTAATTGAGTAATTACTTAGATAAATAAAATTATTTGTGGACAGGTAGAATATTTAGTATGATAGATAGATATAGAATACCTATATTCAGTATGTTTCTGAATTTGAGCCATATATTTTGGTTAGTTCTATACTTCCTATTATTATTTTATTATGAAAGAAGGATACAGTTTCTCTTTGCGTCAAAGACGAGCAGTTGCCGCTTATCTGTTATTGAGAAAAAAGAAAAAGAAAATTGTAAGATCTATAGGAACATGTGATATATTCAAAAATAGAAAAACTCAAGGTGCATATCACAATTTGGTCCAAGAAATGCGAAATAATGATCAGAGTAAATTTAGAAACTATCACAGAATGACTGTAGAAGACTTTGATCTATTATTGGAGAAACTTGCTCCAAAACTTTCCAAAATTTACCATTCTCGTGAACCAATATCACCAGGGGAAATGTTATCAGCTACGCTAAGGTGTTTATTACTGAACTAAATATTGTTTAATTTATAGTGATTATTTGGGATAATCATTTATATTTTCCATATCGCAAGGTACTTAGCAGCGGGTGTTAGCATGAGAAGTATATCGTACAGCTACAGACTAGGAAGAAGCACAGTCACTAATATTATAAGAACAACATGTTCGGTTATTTGGGATACATTAAACGAGGAGTATTTACCATTCCCTACTGAGGAAAGTTGGAAAAAAGCTGCTGAAGGTTTTGAACATAGATGGAATCTTCCAAACTGCGTCAGTGCAATTGATGGCAAACATATCAGAATACAGGTAGATGTAAAATCTATCTAAAATCTGTATTTTGTGTTTTTCGAGCTTTTTGTTTCAGGCTCCTCCAAACACCGGTTCCGATTTTTACAACTATAAGGATTTTTTCAGTATTATCCTATTAGCAGCATGTGATGCTGATTATTGCTTCACAGTAGTCGACATTGGTGCAAAAGGCAGACAAAGTGATGGAGGGGTATTTCGAAATAGTAATTTTGGAAAAAAGTTCTTCTCAAACACTATCAACTTACCTCGTCCAAGGCGCCTTGTAGAAAATACTGAACCAATGCCTTACTACTTTGTGGCAGATGCAGCCTTCCCTTTCTGTGTTAATTTAATGCGTCCATATCCTGGGAACTTTTTACCACAGAATAAAAGAATTTTTAATTATAGGTAAGTGAAGTGAATTATTGTGAAACTAAAGGATTTTATCTTCTTTGATATTTTAAGATTGAGTCGAGCTCGTAGAGTTATTGAGAATGCCTTTGGTATTCTAGTTGCAAAATGGCGAATTCTAGAAAGGCCCATCATAGCCAAACTTGAGACTATCGAAAAAATGGTGTGCGCACTTGTGTGTCTACATAATTTCCTTATAAAAGCAGATGCTAATAGGGTTGACCAAATAAGATATTGCACAAATAATTTTGTAGATAGAGAAAATGAAGAAGGAGAGATTATCTCTGGGTTATGGAGAAATGAAATTAATTTTCCATTAGGTGATGCTGGAAGAATGGGGGGAAATGCATATACTCAGAAAGCTAGTGCAGTA
Organism: Crioceris asparagi; assembly: GCA_958507055.1. Lineage (NCBI taxonomy): Eukaryota > Metazoa > Arthropoda > Insecta > Coleoptera > Chrysomelidae > Crioceris > Crioceris asparagi. Next base: position 53,630,939 of record OY293826.1, on the reverse strand, counting down.
CGAGACTTCCTATCAGATTATCTGGTACATGTAGATCCAATTGACTATCAATGGACAAAATAAATAAATAATAAATAACAAATATGAATTCGAATAAATCATTTATTCTCCTTGTCTTCCTCATACTTCCAATATAAAGAGTATGCCTTATTTATTAATTCACTTTCGGCTTCCATCCTTGCTCTCATAGGTAATTTATCTAATACAGACTGAATCGTCAATAAAGCCGAGCATATAGTAGGTGGCTCCGACCTTGGTTCCTTGAGAATATTTAGAAGCAGCTCCTCTGTCTCATCTGCAATTAATTAAGCTTCTGAAATTATCACAAGCCGACTGAATATGTTAGGATATGAATGATGCAACAATATATAAAATTAATAGGTACATTCGCTCCACTAACATCAACTGACTACAGCTACTATATTGATGGAATAAATATTCTCTATACTCTTACCACACTTTCTCTTTGTAGAGGCAGTTGGAGTTGTAGTCAAACTTCCCCCAGAAGTCTGTGATGTCCCAGCTACTAAAATAATCATTCTTATTAAACCTGTAATGGTAATGTCGAGAATAAATCAAATTATTAACATACCTTCTTCTGAGAAAGTACTGCAATCTTGGCTTGGAACGTTGGAAGTTGTGGTCTTAGGTAAATTTTTACTAGCTAAAAAATACATACTGTCGAAATGTTTCCATATTTTTTTATCTAGACTTCCGGAGCCCGATGGATGATAAGTTCTAAAAATATAGTTTTATGTAGTAGTTTTCTGGCAAAAATATACCTAAATTTCATAGATATATTTACATACTTCAGATGTTTCAGGAAAGTGTCTTTCAAGTTCTTCCATTTCTTCTCCATGTAGTCTATAGAGTATTTCTCATCGAGATCGACATAGATTTCCTTCCACATTTTTTCTCTTATTTCTTTGCTTCTCTTCTTAAGAGGTAAGGTGTGATCCCACAAAGCGGGTCTTGCTTGAATTTCTTCAATTAATCTCGGGATCACATCATCCGACTCTACTAGGCTCTTTTCTCCTTGATACAAGTAACATATGTGGTCCTGATATTGGTCTAGAGATATCTCACTGCCGCATTCACCACATTCGACTCGAGACTAGAAATGCCATTGTATCTTATTTTAGTTCTATTGTTAAAATATACAATATTTACTACCTCTTCTTGGCTCTCGTCCATCTCGAAGCAAATTTCAAAAATTATTAGAACCGCACAAAAAAGACAAATATATTGGTTAAATCAAATCTCTGAACGATGCACCACATAGAATAGACTAATAAAGAATGCACCATTTGTAAATAAAAGATAACCTCATTCATAACCTCAAACTCTCTAACACATTACAACGAGAAAAACATAAGCAGCATCATGGAACAGAAAAATGGTCGTGTCTATGAAGAATCCGCCAAATAAAATCGCAAAATATTGAAATCATTCCAATATTCCCGCCCCCCAGATTTTAAATTTTGCGAATTCGCGAAAAATTGAACTAACTTCCGGTAAGTTTTCCCGCCAATTTTTTTATTTGAAATCGACCAATCAAAAACGACTTCGCGATTCGCATTTCGCGATTCGCCGCTATATGAACCTAGCTTTATGCCTTTAGCTCATAGTATAGAAGATTTTTGAACAGTTTGAGATATACCTCTTGATAGTAACTATCTTCTGTTGGTTTCTAAGTTTTGGATCCAGTATTTTCCTGTGCATAAAATTAATATTAACATTTAAAAGTAAAAGTATATTTTCAGAACAAAGCAAGATGACAAAATCACGGACTATAAAACGTGATCCGAACTACCGGATAACAATATAACTTGAAAATAGCACTAAATTTTGACAAGAACACATATAAATTTTAACTAACATAACAAATATACCTTCATGATGAATAAAGGTGAGTTTATACAGTAAATAAAATAAAATAAGAAACAAATTAAGATAAAATAAGAAAGTTGAAAATGCTCATTTCCATGGGAGCGTTTATACACGAAATAAGCTAAATTAAGAAATCAGAATAAGAACTAAAGATGGCCAACTTTCATCTTTATTTCTTATTTTGTTTTATTTTGTTTGGAAACTGATAATGCGCATGATCAACCACCAGAAAACACTCAACTTGCATACAACACAAAAGTTTTTGTCAAAAAAGCTGTGATTTGATTGGTTCATTCTTATTTCTTATTTTATTTTCGTCATCTGTATAAACCAATCTTTTTTGAGTCTATTTTTATTTCAATTTTAATTTGTTTCTTATTTTATTTTATTAACTGTATAAACTCACCTTAAGTCTTCTTGAATAATGTATAACATTAATCAGATTATTAGATTCTTGATCAGACAATGGACATAACCCATAACCGCCATAACCTTTAAATTTTTTATTGCATTTTTCGTGAAGTGTCATAATTCGTCAGTGCTCGGTATTGATAGTAAACGTTCGTGAATAAGCGCCTGTTGCGCCACCTAGAACATATTGCCTTCTAAAATCTCAAAACAAAGAAAAGGATAGCAAATGACCATTTGTGTGCGCAAATAAGGATGGAGCTATAGCATTATTTGTTTGTGAGACGACCACTTTTTCCCATTGAGTTGACCGTCTCTTCTTTGTCTCTGGTATATATGGAAAACTTGCAGAAGCTGACATGAGATGTTTTCGGAATGAGTCGAAGAAATTGACTGAATTTTAATGCGAAGTAGCACGCCTTTTATACTGCTGATCTGCTTAGCTATTGGTGGAAATTTATTTATCAAAGTTACCCTTTTTGGTTGTTACGCGATTTTCACTTCATGTCAGCTGGATACAGAACGACATTTATTTTTGATATTTACAGGGTCTAAGGCTACCATCTTTTTTAGTTACCACATGTAATGGCCTGACCCAAGGATTCTTTGATGGTCTACAAATTCCTGCTTCCATCATTCGGCGAAATTCTTCTTTAACAGCTGCATATTTGTTTAAGGGCAGTCTTCTTGCTCTGCAACTTATTGGAGCTCCATCTGTTTCAATATAATGCTTAATTGCAGAATCTGGTCTAGTTATATCAGGATACTTCCTTAGTATTTCTTGATAATTATTTCCTTTGGGAATAGTATCTATTTTTTCGGCATAAATTGAACTGACACGACCAATGACTCTCAATTTAGTAATTTGACCAATCAATTGTTGATGTCTAATATCCACCAAAAGATTATGGTGATATAAGAAATCTACCCCTATTATTGGATGTAATACATTTGCTATCACAAAATCCCATGGATAAGGTCTCCTTGTTCCCAAATTTAATTCTCTATATTCAATTCCATAGGTGGGTATTGGAGAACCATTGGCAGCATATAGATTATAATTTGTGTTTGGTTTCCGTTTACTGCATTTATTTAGTAATACGGAAATTGAAGCCCCAGAATCTATAAGGTAATTTTTACCAGTATCTCGATCAGTAATAAATAATCTCTGGGCTGACATTGCGGCGGTGGACATCGTATTATCCGTTGATTTGTTCACTGCCGAGGTTAGTTTTTCCTGATTCGTTTTGGATTTATTTGAGTTCCAATTACATGGTTGGACGCATTTGGTTGTTTTTTCTTTGAATGTATAATGATAGTAGCAATAAGGCTTTCTTCCTCGTGAAGGAGTTTGGGATCTTGACCCTTTTCTACCTCTATCACGAGATCTATGTTTAAGTTCTTCTATTTCATGTTTTAGGTTCTGCAGTTGATTAATAATTTCTTTCATCCCATTGGAGGAAGAAGAACAAGAAGAAGCTGCAACTGAAGGATTTTGACAATGAGTTTCCAAAATTTTATCAGCGATATTTGCCATTTGTTCTAAATCATCGCTAGTGAAAGCAGCTAGAATGGCCCTAACTCGCTAAGGTAACGCCCTAAGCCATACTGTTCTAATAATTTGTTTTGATGCGTTATTGCCAGCCAGATTTTGCATTGTTCGAAGGAGCTGTGAGGGTTTTGAATCACGTGTTTCCTCCAACAGTGTTAATAATTTCTTCTCTTGGCTCTGACTAAATATAGCTGTCAAGCGTTCCTTTAGAGCGTCGTATGGGTTGTCACCTGGTTCTTTAATCAATCCTGAGACTTGGCTCAGTATTTTATAAGGTAGTTGGCTTGCTACCAAATTAAATTTCTTTAGTTGGTGTACCACGTTATTGGCGGCAAAAATCATCTCAACTTGAGTGAATCATAGGGATGGATCTTCTTCCCAGAATTGAGGAAGTCTTAGTGGAAGTTGTATCGCCTGTATTACATTACTTGGTTCCATTTTCCTATCTTCTTCCATTTATAAGGTCTTGCGAAAGACCTTAAGTCTTGTCAGTAGTTAGTTACGACAGCAGTATTATTCACGCTTTGAATCCGGTCGGTCTCTGTATCACGTCGTGCTTTGATCACGTCGGTCTTTTATCACGTCGGGCTTTTATCACGTCGAGCTTTTATCACGTCGGTGTCACCAATTGTCGAGTGGAGTGTATCAATTGTCAAATAATAGTTGAATATACTCAAGTGAATGGAGTATCAGTCCTACACAGAAGGTTTCGACAATAATTTCGCGTATTCACTAAGAAGAAGTCCTTCAGGTACAGAGGTTAAAAGCTAGTGAGGTAAAAGATGTGCGTGAGTAAGGGAACCAGCCTTATTCACTAATGTCGATTACTTGGGGAACAAGCCCAAGTAAGCCCTGAAGGAAGTAGGAGTGTAAGAGAGGCGACAAGCCTTTCTCACTAGAGTCAACTACCTGGGGAACCAGCCCAAGTAAGTCCTGAAATATTAGAGTCGACTACTTGGGGAACCAGCCCAAGTAAGCCCTGAAGGAAGTGAGAGTGTAGAAGAGTGAGTAGCCTCTCCTACTAGAATCGACTACTTGGGGAACAAGCCCAAATAAGTTGAAATTAGCGTGAGAGAATCTAGACAAGATAGCAAGACTAGTAGCGAAATAAAACTCTCGGTATATATGGAAAACCTGCAGAAGCTGACATGAGATGTTTTCGGAATGAGTCGAAGAAATTGACTGAATTTTAATGCGAAGCAGCACTCCTTTTATACTGCTGATCTGCTTAGCTATTGGTGGAAATGTATTTATCAAAGTTACCCTTTTTGGTTGTTACGCGATTTTCACTTCATGTCAGCTGGATACAGAACAACATTTATTTTTAATATTTACAGGGTGATTTTTACAACAATAAATTATCTTGAATAAAAACTAAGTGTCACAGGGTGATTTCTACAATTTTGAATTGATAATAAAATGAATAACAAGTGAAATTTTTGAAAAAAAAATTAAAAATAGTTTTTATTAGGCATTTAAGATTTAAACCGTACCGATGAGTACCTACTATTGCTATCCTTCCCTCGATTTTAACTATATTTATGTATATGTGTTTGCCAGCAACAGCAATTTCATAACAAATTACTGTTTTTCTGCCACAACACAAAATTAAACTTTAAATTAACAACAACGTCTGAGGTCTGACAATTGCGACATAACCATAGACGATCTTCCAGAGAGTACCTATATACCAAAGAACGAGACGTATATATACACTAAGTATTATTATTATATTATTATTCTATTAACCTCGATAAACAACATTTCATTCTTCAGTTGGTGACTGAATGCTTTTTGAATCCGAATGATAACATTTTATAGTGCCAATGCTTCATCCTTTAAGTATGTGGCTACCAGAACCATAACAAGATAATGCCATTAAAATCTGAAATGAAAATTTTTAAGATCATATACTCATTACGTTTAAAGTAATTTATTGTTGTGTACCTACCCACAGTTGGTTTGTAAACTAGTTCATGTTCTAATTTATAAGTACATCGTAGTATATAAAATTGAATTATTGTACTTGATAACATAGTTGAGGTAATGAGAACGAAACTCACCTTGCATTTAAGTGAAATATGATTTCGTCTGTTAGACATGGATAATTTCCCTTTTACCTTATCATGGTATTGAAGGAGATAAGCTTGAAATTCTCATGTCGTAGCTTAGACTGACAAACGTAGTAGATAATTTCATAATAATGGGATGCGATGAGAAGTATAGCGTGATATACGTAGCTCGTGAACGATTACATACAATAGCCATGATTCGTGAGACAAACTATATTATGTTTGCCCCGTGACGGAACCTAAAACCAAACCTATTTACTCGACATCGTATCTTCCACATTACATTTTTTATTTATGTTTATGATACTAGTTATAGATATTGTTTGTAGCAAGGTTTACACTAAATGCAACGAAGCAAAAGTTATTTCTTTCAGAATAATTTTCAAGTTGAATAATTTGAGGCTGAACAAGCGATAATTCTTGATGTCTTTCGTAGTTGATCAAAAGCGAATGAAACGTTATTTTACAGAGATAATAGGGAGATTTTAAGCCATCTATTTGAACAGCAATATACTTTATCCGTTATAAATTGCATGCGCAATAGTGCTGATATAAGAGAAGACCTTATTAACCGATATTGTTTTACGTTATTAGGGAATTATTGGAAGCGCTATAAGTGTGGATTCAGGCAGCCCAAATTAACGAGTAGGTAACAAGTAACAATTAACAATTACAAATAGCAAGTAAAAGTTGAACTTCTTATTTTTCAATGGGAGTGTTCATGCAGCCAAGTAACAATTATCAATTAACGAATAAGAAGTAGAAGTTGGCTAACTTTTAACTTTCTTACTTTTATTTAACGAGGTGAACGAGGATTGGTCAGGCCGATGATGTAAATAACCTCACTTTTTGAAATATTTGTGTATTTCTTTGGGTACCTTGAAAAATGATTCGGAATCTTCCATTTTTATTGAAAATTTGGAATTCTAAACACTTGTTTTCAGTTATCCAGCGGGGACAGAGGTTATTTTGAAAATGAATACCGCGGATGTCAGACTTGTGCATGCTTACTGTTTACTTCTTAATTCTTAATTTGACTGCATGAATGCTACATTTTTATACTTGTTAATTGATAATTGTTATTTGATACTTTTTACTCGATAATTCTTACATGATGCTGCATGAATCCACACTAAGTTAAATGCCTTATTATGGTCGTTCTTAAAATGACAGCTAAGCATGCGCACCTTAAAATTAAAATTAATAAGGGAACCAAAATAAAATACTGCCTTCCTCTATTTACGACTAGTTACTAGTATTTAAGTTTCCTTATTTCCCTTATTCAACGAAACTAACCTCACAAAAGCATGAATTCATTAAAACCTTCAAATATTTAGTTTGTTTGTGTTAAAATTAGCCAAATCACATTTGAACAACAAAGTAAAGACACAGACAAAAGTATTAAATTAGCTATTGCTGCTGCTTATCCAGACAAACTGTCAATTTAAAGAGTGCGTTCCAATAGATCTTTATTTATTCGAGAAATAAGGTTAAAGCCTTATTAGAATAAGGCAACTCCTTAATACTGCATGACGTAAAAGAATATTCCCAATAACTCCCTATTAAAGTTGAAATAACGTTCCCTTAATAAAGGAAATTGATTTTGCCATGATGCCACCTGTAAAAAAAATATATTCAAGTTTTATCACAAACTCCAAAGTCTATGATAAATAGATGTAAAGTTAAGAAGATTTGAGTAAATCTGTAGTTTTCACCATTTCTACCACTGTTTTTTAAATATGAAATGAAAACATTTTATGAAATTAAATGCTATGGCAACATCAGATATGGCATATGGCTAGCGTTCATCTTGGAGGTGGTGTTCTCTGCGTTCGTCACATTTGTCTTGTACCTGTGGTATGTATATTTTTTTACTCTATGGTACCTGTTTGTTTCTCCCTGCTTTTTGGTTGCGTTTGTTTTTCGTTTGTTAAATGGCAAGTTGGTTTTTTTTGTAATAGTCACTTGTCACGTAAATAGCGGCAGAATGGGATGGCTTAAAAACTCATTTTTGAAATACGTTATAAGCGTACTCTATTTACTTTAATAGCGGATAAAGGGATTTAACGTATGATGCTCAAGTTGTGGCTTAAAATCTCCCTAATGAAATCCGTTAAAATTGTAGTGGTATGTGGTCAAAATAATCTTTCAGTTGCTGTCTTATTGATCTCATCAAAGATTTTACTCTCTTCATTGAATTAATTATTGGGGCTCCACATAAATGATAATCCTTCGGGTGTTCTAAATAATTTCCATCGCGTAAGTTCAAACTTATTTTGTGATTTCTTTACCAGCCAGTCATTTACTAATGAAACTGGCCCGTACGTTACAACTTCATAAAATACGTTATTTTCATAGTAGATAAATATTAAAGTGTCAAATAGGAAAAAATGGCTTATAACTTATAATTTTGTATTGTATTCATCAAACCAACACATTAAAGTAGGTATCTCAAAATTTCTAAGCGGGTGTTCAACACCCGGTGTTATGCAGTATGACAGAAAAAGATTGAGGTACGTGCGAGAGAGTGGGAAGTTAAGCCACACCCACCTCGTCGACTCCAGAGAGCATATTTCCTAACACAGTGCCCCGGGTCCGGATGTTGTCAATCAGCATCTGGGAGGAGTGAAGTGCCAACCCGGCGCGTCTCCAGGTGGCGGATAGGAGGGGGCCTCTGACGATGACTTTTATATGAGAAGGGGGCCTGCGGGGAAATAAGGCTCATTGAGACTAAAAACTCAATTGGCAGCCACGAATACCCTGCCGCGGACCAACTTCACCTGTCCCAGCTGTAGTGTTGTGGCTAAGGGAATTGCACTCAGATACAACGATGCCAGGTGTGCGTTCGAGCTAACCTCGAAACCACCCTGTCAAACCAACGCATCCTGGTCGTCTGTGGTCATGTGTCGCGGGCCAGTGATGCGGGGGGGGTCTTAACCCCTTACTCCTGCATGCGGGGCTCTGCAGGAGTGGACCGATTTGTCCCCAGCTACTCGTGGGAACAATATGGAAAAGACATATCAACCCAAACTCACCGGAGGAGAGATGGAGAAAGCCTCCACCTCCTCATCCGGGCTCCCTGTAAAAAAGGGAAACGCCAAACGGCAAAGAAATCGTCTGCCGTTCGACCTGCCGAAACTCGGACAGCCGGGCGGCAGAGACGATCCACTAAGAAAGGGGCTCAGTGGAGCAGGAGTGCGGAAGTACCTGCGACTCCTCCATCAGGGACTTGCACCTGAGGAGGCCAGAAAACAGGCTCTTCAACACTCCACACCACCTACTGTCCCGACCCCGAAGGTAACACCGACGGGAAAAGGGACGGGAAAGAGAGGCGCGGAGCATATCACTCCTCCGGAACGGCCTCAGCCTAAAAAGCCGAAAACAGCTGCAGCAAAAACCGGGCATGCCACTGGATACGCTGCAGCTGCCAAGGCCGTAAAGGCTATTCGTGTGGGTATCATACCCAAGGATTACTCTAGAGTAATCCTGGAACCACAGCGGCTCTCAAAACTGGAGGATACTCTAGTGGAAGAGATGTGCAGTGGAGAGGTGAAGGGAATGCACTTCACCGGTATACATTTCCGCTGTGGAATGATGTTGGTAGACTGCGGTTCTCAGGATTCGGCGGACTGGCTCATTGGAGTAGTGCCGGCCTTGAGGTCTTGGGAAGGACCCGAGTTAGTGGCGGTGGAGGAGAAAAACATCCCCAAACCCGTCACTGTAACGGTGTACTTCCCAAGAAGCTTCGAAATGGAGACGGAGAAGATCCTCCGACTCGTCGAAGTACAGAACACCTGGCTCAGTACCGGAGCCTGGAAAGTTCTCAACTCCAAAAAGGAGGGAACCGGTACTGTCCTCACGATTGGGATCGATCACCAATCAGCAGAGGCCCTGAAGGCAGAAGGATGCGTCTTAAACTTTAGGTTTGGACGTGTGTCTGTCTCGGGGCTAGGACGGAAAAATAATCCTGCGGGAGGTCTAAAAGATGCGGAGATGCCCTCCACATCCACGGACTCCGGTGTGCAGGATAAAACTGCTAGCTCAGGTCTGGTCGAGGCCGCTGCTGGCTCTGCCAAAGAAGCCAGGGCGGCAGAGAAATCATCTGCAGTCCTGGGGGAAGGGCGAACCAATGCGGGGGTCGAGGCCATAATCCGAGACCCAGATACCCGCTCGAGCTCCAAGGAGACTATCCTCCCGATGGATCCCGATGAGGGACAGGAGGAAAGAGAGGAGGGGGAGAATTAGAGGCTGGATTACCCAGCCCCTACACCCCAGACTACAGCACCTTCATCGCTTTCTCCAAGGTGGCGCAAGTGAACTTGCATCACGCGAAGGGAGCTTCAGCAGTGATTGCAAGGCTGTTTGCGAAATCCCAACTGGATTTTGTACTGATCCAGGAACCCTGGACAGGCAAAGCAGGCCAAATTAGAGGTTTGGCATCTAAAGATTCAAAACTGATCTATGACCAGAGGCAGGAGTCCCCTCGTGCCTGTGTGATCATAAGAAACAACATTAATTACACATGTGTTTCAGAATTCATGACTCGGGACCTAGTTCCAATTCTAGTACACCTCAACACTGGGGGCATCAACCGAGACATAGTTATTGCATCTGCTTATTTCGCTGGAGACAATACTGCAATACCTCCAGTAGAAGCTCAAGAGCTAGTGCAATACTGCAATAGCAGACAACTGCCAGTCATCATAGGCTGTGATGCCAATGCGCACAATGTTATTTGGGGAAGCACGAACAACAACCCTAGAGGTGAGTGCTTACTTGAATATCTCTTAGCTAATAATCTAGAAACCCTTAATGTGGGAACAACCCCCACTTTTGTCACGAGAGCAAGAGAAGAGGTCCTGGACGTAACAATTGCCAGCTTTACTGCCAGGAATAACGTATTTGATTGGAGAGTGATGGAGGAACCCTCTCTCTCCGATCATAGGATTATAGAGTTTAGGATTGCGGGGGAAGTAACCTCACTGTCTCCAACTCGTAACCCTAGAAATACAGATTGGTCTAAATATAAGACCCTTCTGAAGCAAAACTTGGAACAGATCGAAAGTAATGGGGTCAAACACCCACACTGCGATCTGGATCAAGAGGTCGAACTGGTCAGTGTGGCGATAACGGAGGCATTTCAATCAAGTTGCCCACTCTCAAAAGATCGACCAAGCAAGGAAGCACCTTGGTGGAACAAAAACCTGTCAAACCTCAGATTAGAGGTCCGTCAGCTCTTCAACAGGGCCAAAAGAGACCATAATTGGCAGGGCTACACCGAGAAGCTCACACAATACAATAAGGAGATCAGGAAGGCCAAGAGGCTTCACTTTCAAGATTTTTGTGAAAAGATCACTTCGACTCCTACTGCAGCCAGATTGCAAAAAGTCATGGCAAAAGGGGCAATCAGCCCCTTAATGTCGCTCAAGAAGCCAGACGGGACATACACTGAGGGAGAAGAGGAGCGATCTGCTCTACTTCTCAAAACACACTTCCCTGGAAGTGAACCCCTCAGTAGTACTGACGTAGCAATCCAAACCAAGAATCCTCGCAAGGAAGATTGGAGTATTGCTAAGAAGATATTTACAAGACAAAGGTTGGAATGGGCAGTCAACACCTTCCAACCTTATAAATCGCCGGGAGTAGATGGCATATTCCCAATACTCCTACAAAAAGGAATGGAGGAGATCCTTCCCCATCTCCTGAATATTACAAGAAGCTGCCTAGCACGGGGCTTTATACCTAGCATATGGCAAAGAGCCAAAGTAATCTTCATACCGAAAATAGGGAAGAAAAATGGGACTGATCCCCGATCTTTCCGACCTATCTGTTTAACATCGTTTTTACTGAAAACGATGAAGAAAGTAGTGGACAACTACATAAGAACAGAGATTCTGAAGGACAAACCACTTCATAAATGTCAGCATGCATACAGGGCGGGGCGTTCAACAGAAACCGCGCTGTATCAGCTAACTGAGGTCATTCAGAGCTCTCTGAACAATAAAGAAATCGCAATGTGTGCCTTCCTGGACATATCTGGGGCTTTTGACAACACCACACATGTGTCAATCAGGGAGGCACTCACACGGCGAGGAGTGAACAAGACCATTATCAAATGGATGTATGAGATGTTGAAGACGAGAATAGCTGAGGCCCAAGTAGGTGATCACACCACCTCTGTTAAAGCTACTCGTGGAACACCTCAAGGAGGAGTAATATCTCTCCTCCTATGGAGCTTAGTAGTAGACGAGTTACTCCACAAACTCACGGAGCTTGGCTTCACATGTATAGGCTATGTCGACGACATAGTCCTAATAGTCCGAGGAAAATTCGCGAACACCCTATGCGAATTATTGCAGGAGGGCCTCAGAACTATTGAGCAATGGTGCTTGTCAGTGGGGCTTAGCATAAACCCATCCAAGACCACAATTATTCCATTTACTAGGAAAAGGAAGCTTCCAGATATGAAACCTCTCACTTTAAGTGGAGACACAATAAGCTGGAAGGCTGAAGTCAAATATCTGGGATTAACACTAGATAGCAAGCTTCTGTGGAACAAACATATTGAGGCTACTGCTAGCAAAGCAATAAAGGCCTTAATGGCGTGCAGAAATCTGACTGGTAAGACTTGGGGATGTAACCCAAAAATACTGCGATGGATGTACGTCATGATTGTAAGACCGATAATATCATATGGGTCAATAGCCTGGCATGGCAAGGCAAGTCAGAGCAATACGAGGAAAACCCTCGATAGAATACAAAGACTAGCCTGTGTCTGTATCACTGGAGCCATGAGAACTTGCCCGACCAGGGCACTAGAGATCATCACAGATCTCACACCTCTCCATCTAGTGATAGACAGATTGGCCCATGAGGCCATTCTAAGGCTATCTAGGGAAGGTTCAGACATGGTGGGAATTCGGAATCAGAGAGCTTGGTCCGCTTTGTCCAAACACATCCCATCAGCAAACCTTCCCAGTGATGTAATGACAAAGAAAATTAGCACCGAGAGAACTTTCACCACGGTGCTAAGTAGCAGAGAAGATTGGGACAGGGGGCTCACAACCCAAGCTCTCAAAAAGAATACCATCAAATGGTACACTGATGGTTCTAAGACCACGACGGGGACAGGCGCTGGAGTGTTTGGGAATCGCCCCAAATGCTCACTTGCGCTAGGCCGCTGCCCAAGCGTCTTTCAAGCAGAATTGCTTGCAATTGAGAGATGCGTGGAGGTGAACCTTGAAAGAAACTATCAGAAATGTGACATTGCAATACATTCTGATAGTCAAGCTGCAATTAAAGCACTGAACTCTCATACCATTGACTCTAAAATGGTATGGGAGTGCCGAAGGAAGCTCAATGAGCTAGGCAAGAACAACAGGGTCTACTTAGTCTGGGTTCCCGGCCACTCGGGAATCAAAGGCAACGAGGAGGCCAACACACTTGCCAGGAAAGGAGCACAAACTCCATTTACTGGCCCAGAACCCTTCTGTGGCACAGACAAAAGCACCTACAAGAAGGAGTTTCTGGAGAAGGAAAAAACCGGTAGAGAAACACTCTTGCGGGATACCCCTGGATTGGATCATTCCAAAAAATTTCTAAGAAACTTTGATACTGCAAGATCCAAAAGGTATTTGGATCTCAGCAAGAACAAGCTACACCTACTCACTGGATTTCTTACAGGACACTGTTGCCTCAAGAAGCATCTAAAGAGATTAGGTCTAGCAGAGGATGACGAGTGCAGATTCTGCGGGGGAAGAGGTGGAAACTCCGGATCACCTGGTGACAGAATGCCTCGCCATTGCTAGCCAACGCAAACAGTGCCTTGGACTAGCAACCTGCAGTAGTGAGGAAGTATCCTCCTTGAAGCCAACCCAAATACTGGAGTTCATTAGAACTCTGGAACTGGAAGGCGAGTTGTAGACCGCGTATAGGCGAGTGCAACTCAGGTGGGGGGCACAATAGACCTTATGGTCGCAGTGCAATGTAACCCCCTCTTAAATCTAAATCTAAATCTAACACAGTGCCCACTATTTATTAGTATTCTGTGGTGCCCACAGTGGGATACACTGAGTTGACTGAGTCGCTTATCCTCCTTGTAACATAAAATAAAAATATTCAAAACTACATAAACCACCGTTTTTTGAATAATAGCGATCAAAGTTGTGAAAGTTGAGGTTATGATATATTTGAACCTGACCACTTCGGATGATCAAAAACTATGTTTAAAAATGTCAAATTTTACGAACTCAATTGCCAAACCCTTAGAATCTACATTTAATGACTTAAGAAATTAATTTATTTTATTTTTCTCGTCATCTGCGCTATTTAACGTCCTATGATATTGTAACGTTTAACCCTGTGATGAACGTTGTGGGGTGAGTTCACTTGCGTAATACTCAAAAGTTCGCAGATTGCTTCCAATGGTTTATTTTCAAACACACTGTACACGGCTTTCTGTTGTAGTATAACTGTCACAACTTGTCACTTTTGACTATCGCGTTTCAACTACTTTCGAGTTATGTCTCCAATTGACTGATACAATAAACTGACTCTGTCCCGTGATCGTCACGGCTTTATATAACTGAATCATGACATGATATTCATCGAGAATGTTCTATGATTATCTAGACGCACATAATAATGTTCTAGATGCTTGTCAAACTGACAATATTGTGACAAATTTTACCTCACATATAATCTCTGGAAAGTACGAGAATAAATCTCTCAACTCTAGAACTAATACCTGAAACAACTATAGAAAATAAGGAAGTAGAACAAATACAAACTAAAAGAAATAATAACAGTAAGTACATTAGCTACCCACGTTACACTATTCTCTCAAAAGTAAATATCGAATTATTCCATATCCAGAGATCACCTACCTTCAATCCATACCTTAGACTAGGAAAGTAGCGCAGATGGTGTGAGGTATAAGAAAAATATGGTTTATTAATTTTTAAGTCATTAAATGGAAATTCTAAGGGTTTGGCAATTAAGTTTGTAAAATTTGGCAATTTTAAATTTAGTTTTTGATCATCCAGAGTGGTCAGGTTCAAAGATTATAAACTCAACTTTCACAACTTTGATCGTGTTTATTTAAAAAACGGTGGTATATGCAGTTTCAAAAAATTTATATTTGAGGAAAATGCAACAAAAAATACATCGAACGGTATAAAAAGTTTTTCAATATACGAGACTTCGTCGGCTGGCGTAGTGCTGGTTGAACAGCGTCACTGTCCTATCAGGTTGGGCCCGGGAGCGAATTTACATAGTATACCATGTAGAGAGCATCTGGTCAATAAGCCCCGCCTCAATTTGCAATAATAAACGCTCTTGTTCCTAACGCGATATAGAATGTAATTAAGACAGGTGCGAAATGCGGTCAGAGAAAACATTCCTCCAAAATGCGGTATAGTTTGTAGTAGGTTACTTAGCGAAGGAAGGCGCGAAAGTGATGACGCAGTCGCTTCTTACTAGTGGGAAAGTAGTGCTCGGGTTGCTCCACAGACATATAAAAGTTCTGTCTCCCTTGTTTATGTCTGTGGGTTGCTCGCGTTTATTTACTTAGCAACCGCCCTAACCTAAGTATTTTTCTCTATGTTTATTTACTGTGCGACTGTTGCAGTGCAAATAAAAAACAAATCACGATGAGTGAGCGAAATTCTTTGGAAATAGTATTAAAAAATCTACAACCTGAGGTTGAAATACAGAGTTTGGAATATAAAAGTACTTCTGAATAATAATCTATAATCAGATGCAGAATTATAGGAAGTGATTTTGCAGGCGAAGTTAAAAGTTTTATTGAGAAGTTTAGTGCGGAAACATGTACAAATTGGATAGTTAGAAGAACGTTTCCAAATGTACAAAAATTATTTTTTCGCAAAATTTTCGTCTGCCAGCATAATAACTTCAATAAAAACACACAGAAAAGTGCCAGTTCAACCTTGCGGAACAGGATGAAAGGATGCAATGCAGTAATCGATATAAAAAATAAAAAAATCACTAAAGCCACTATCGGACGTAACAGTTATTTGAAAAATGGTCTTAATGCTCAAATAGTGGTAAGTAAGTTAATACGAGTATAATTATTGTAAAGTGTCCAATATTTATAGCCACATTTCTGGATTTCTTTCCACCATACGCATCGAATTGATGTAGCGCAAGCAATATCATATCTACGCATGTCTAACTCCATGAGGGAAACTTTTATTAAATACATTACAGACGGCCTCTCACCTGCTGCTGCAAAAAATTCTATGAATCCAACATTATAGCGAATTCTAATGATGAAACAGAAATTGTCTCCACTTTAGCTAACGCAAGCCTTAATCCAACAGATCGTCAAATTTTTAATCTTTATGACAAATGGAGGTAAGATTATTAAAATTATACAAGGTGTTCCTAAATATTGCATACAAACTCTAGGGGGTGATTCTTTGGCATATTTTATGGCTATAGTTTCATACAAAAATGTGTTTGCTAATGCTCTGTTTTCAAGCTACAGGGTGTCCAAGTTTTAAGAAAATTATAGTTTTTTTTATTAAAACTTTTATTTGAAAAATAAAAATTATTTTTGAATTCCCTGTTTAATTTGGAGCAAATTTTGTATCCTAATTTCTACTTCCACATCACGAAGTGAAGGGAAAGTATAGGAAGTATCGGTAAAAAAATCTATTTTTTTGGCTTAATGGTCTTAAAATGCGTAAGAAACACAATTTCCGCGAAATAAAATTTGTGTCTCAACTCAATTTTATCATAAGTTTTTTGTTGATATAACATTATTTAACCGAGTAGCCTGTTCCTTTAAAAAAGTTGAAGAGTAAAAGTGATGTGGAAGTATTGATTCAATTTGCAGCGTTATTTTTGTACGGTGCACCGTTTTTGTGTAAAAAAATTGAAATAGTTTTCATACACTAGCAAAATTCTAGTGTTTTTCTCCAATACGTGATGATTTTAACATTTTGCGCGAAAACGATACATTTTAGGAAAAAGAGCCAGGGGTTCAATATTGCTTTAAATTGAGCAGGGAATTTAAATAATTTTTATTTTTCGAAAAAGCAGTAGCGTATCTACTATATTTTTTTTATAAAAATGTTTAGCCGATCTTCCGTATGGACGCCAATGGTAATAATTTTAAGAAATATTTTTCAAGAGTAAACTACCTTTGTGAGCTTAAGTTTCAATTTTTATTGAAATTGTCTTTATGCTTGAATTTGTAACACAAGTACGGATGTAAAAGGTATGCCTTTTCAAAACGTATGTACTTATTTCCAGATTAACAAGGTATAGCGATCGAAGAAATGAGAGTATTTTTGCAATCATAAGAAGTAACGAAGAACTATACAAATCAAAAGGAATTGCTGTTAATGCATATAAGATCCTATGATCAAATGTATAATTACTCCCTTGTTGAGACGAGCCCACAGTTTCAAGGTTTCACAAAGATTTGTTTTATATATTCGACAGGTTCTTGTGACCAAGGGAATTCATCTGTTACATTTGTTTTCACTGTCACTAAAGTCGGTGCCTTACCTTTGGCATGTGTTATACACACTTCACAAACCGATGAAGAATATGTCAAAGTATTCAATTTAATTTTGAATACGGTTGGAAGCGATGCATTCTTTGGTAATGGATTCTCGAAAGTTATTTTAACAGATGATAGTTCAGCTGAGCGAAATGCTTTGAGAATTGTATTTCCAAAATCTAGCATGTTCTTAAGTATTTTCCATTTTTGCCAATCAGTTTGGAGGTGGCTTTGGAACGTCAAACAGAGTATTCATAAAGATCACAGACCACTTTTAATGAACTTGGTTAGAAATGTCCTATTTGCGAATACAATACAAGAATGTGATGAATATTACGATTATCTGAAACATGATGACGTAGCAAGAAAATACCCAAATTTCATAAAATATATGGAAGAGTATTGGCAAAGAAAACAAGAATGGTGTCTATCTTTCAGGGCAGTTTTTTCACGAGAGGAAACAACACAAATAATTATGCAGAACGCTCCATAAGAATATTCAAAGACGTTATTCTAGAGAGATGTAAAGTTTATAACGGCATGGCTCTTATAATTATTATATTTTAGGAATATCACATAGAAGACTAAAATTTGCTAACGGACGAGTGACTAAACCTAGTATCAGCTACATGCACTTCATGAAAAAATCGAACGATTTGACTCATCGATGTATCCCAGAATATTTATCATGTAACTTCTTCATCAGATGAGCAACTTCTCTATTCGGTTGATACAGAAAGTAAGTCATGTTACTGTCCTGAAGGTTTTAGCGGTAAATTTTGCAAGCACATATTCGTTGTCCATTTAAAACCAAATTTACAATTTATGTACTTACCTATATTAGCTGCAAGTGGTAAAGCCGACCTGGCAAAATTAGCCCTAGGAGACAAAATTCCCGAAAAATTTTTTGTCGATCTGGATAATGACCGAGTTAGTGAACCAACTTTAGAAGGGACCAATATAACTGGTCATACATCAACAAACAGTAGTACAAATAACGTCACAGCTTTATTTGTCAAACCTCAAGAGTTTAGAGAAGCAAGTTTTCAAGCTCAACATAAATTATTGAGACAAAATATGGCAAAATTCTTGCTTTTGACAGAAAAACACAAAAGCAATCAGATGCTACAATTATTAACTATTAATTAACTGGCTTTAATAAAAAATAGATAATATTAACACAGAGCAGCAGCTAAAAACATTCATTGCAAATACTACAATAAACTGCAAAAAGGCAAGTATATTAAAGTGCAACCAACAGCCTTGTCAAGAAGGGCTCATGGTTCGCGCTCCCAAAAAAGAAGGCAATCAGGAAGACCATCAGAACAGAGCAGGCCCAAAAGAAAAAAGGTGCTTGAGCAAAAATATTGCCGAGAATACCCCAAATATGACTAAACTCCTCCTAACGGGTGGACCAATTTTAATGATTTTTTTTGTGAATATTCAAGGGGATTCGAGAATGGTTTAGATTCACAATTGCATCTGATAGATGGCGCCGTTGTCAGTATGTCAAACAGCTGGACTGATTGAGATGAATTTTTTTTTGGGTGTATTCGAGGGGATTCGAGAATGGTTTAGATTCACAATTGGACCTGATAAATGGCGCCATTGTCGGTATGTCAAACGGCTGGACCAATTGTGATGGAATTTCCTATTTATATTCCAATGGGTCCCTGGATGATTTAAAAACACAACTGAACCCGGTAGGTGGCGCTAGCCATATATATAATACTTCTATATGGCCAGCATTTCATCTAATACACAAGTGGGAAGTGATGCCATTAAAGAGATATAGAAATGGTTTACTTTGCTACTAATGCGCGTGCGTGACCCCTGCTTCATATGTGATATATGTATTGGCGAATTCAATTACCACACCACGTGGGAGGGCGCCACTGTAGATAGGCAATATTTGTTGGAAAGAACAGCTGATTCTATGTAATCTTTATGAGGTTACGTTAATATGAATGTTTTGATCTGTGTTTGAGGGCAATTATTGTGTTTTGGAATAAAAATAGTCGTTTGTTATTTTAATATAAGCATCTGTTGATGTTAAGTAAGTACAATCATTCATTAAAATTACAAAGCGAAATAATTATGTACACGTAAATTTTGCTCATCTTGCAGATATGGTTGCTGGTATCATGGAAGCGGACATACAAGAATTGTTTTTATGTTTATGTACATTTACGTGAATATGAGTTTCCACCAATAGTAATATAACTGATAGAATACAATTTTCAGGAATCAGTATATTAACTGACAATGTATAATAGGTGGTGATCATCAATATAAATGAAATTGAAATAACTTTGCCAGTTGTTTTGTTTATATATTTCTGTCTAAATGATAACGACAATTTTGAACACAAGTGTTTTTTATTCTTCGTTTTAAATCAAAAATATACAAGTTCTATGGATGCTGTCATAGTTAAACTGGTTGATAATTTGAAACAATAACGATTAGCTAGCGGCTTTTACCAGAAAATCCTGAGATAAGACATATTTTAAAGCTGAGGGAATCAATATACATAAAAAGTACATCAACATCTAAAGATATACAATATAAGACGTTCATCATATTTCCGCAAGTATTTTTTATCTGAGAAAGCAGTTCTAGTACAAAAAAGTGTTCAACTAAGCAGTACAGTGACTCCATATTATGAGATGTTTCGCAAATTTTCTGAACAGAGCAAGTAAGTTACTTATAACTTTAGAGCCATAATACACAGTAGATATTAAATATTAAAGCTATACTTTGAGAACATAATATAAATCAGTTGATTACATTATTAAAACTATTTCCGAAACTAACCTTCAATCCTCATTCTCGAACACTCCAAAATTGTTCATAGTATAGACAAAGACTGATCCTTTATTGGGAAAACGATGAAAATGGATTGTCTTTTACTTATTTTTCTGCTGTGACAATTATATTACACCACAATTTGTATTAAAAACAGTTTTCTTCGGCATGATGAGTGAAATTCACGTGTTAACAGATACGAATGTAAACAAACGATTGACCATAGATAAAATATTTATATACGGAGCGAATGACTATCTGTTCTCAGTTGGCACCAGAGAAAACATACCTCCAAGAGAATGGTAACTCCCATGTTAATCTTTTTGACCATGTTTTGACCTTGAGTACACTAGCGCTCAATCGGTACACTCACGAAGTTACGTGTGGCGGCAGATTTAAATCGGACATTCAAATTAACGGTGTAATATAAAAGTAGCGCAAAGTAGAGAAAGGAATAAAACATTCAGAAATTGTTGAAGAAAGTTAAAAAAAACATTATATGAATGCAGCATAGATTTTTTATTAAGTGTTCTCCAACAATTTCTGAAAGTTTCACTCCTTTCACTATGTCTAACGGGAATTAATAAGTCATAATAAACACACGAAAAGTTAGAAGTATTTTTTTTAATAACTTGAAGGAAGCCAATGTGAACATCAACATTCATTACTATAACAATATTAACTTATATAATATACTTATTATTATAATACATTATTACCCAGAGCTAAATAACTGCTTTTGTAAAACACTTATTACACCACCAGGACCCGGACGCTGGATACTTCATATGCCCTTGCATTGCTCCATTTCTTCTTCAGTCCTCTTCCGCTGCTCCTCAATTAGACATATAAATAAAAATAAAAAATTCAACATCTGCGCCGTATATTACAAGTAAACTGAAATAATTATAAGCAAAATTCAGCCATACTCACATTTATGCACTCATTATGCTCTCTACACCACCAGGACTCGGACGCTGGATACTTCATCTGCCCTTGCATTGCTCCATTTTTCCTTCAGCCTTCTTCCGTTGCTCCTCAATTAGACATGTAAGTAAAAACACAAATTTTAAACATCTGCACCGTATATTACAAATAAACAGAAATAATTACAAGCAAAATTCAGCTATACTCACATTTATGCACTCATTACACTCTCTCTATACCACCAGGACTCGGAAACCAGATTCTTCAAATGCCTTTGAGGTTCTTTACTTTCGCCACATCCTTCTTCTTCCGTTATGCATCTGCAAACATTCGATTTTGCCTTGTGCACCACCATTTCACTGCAATAAAAAATACATCACTACAAATCTGGGCTGATATGAGAGAAGCATGCTTGGTAAAGAGTTCACAAGACAAACAATCAAATTTAAACGTTCTCTAAAGTGTAACTGTAGTAGCCGTCTATGTTATTAGGGGTCTATTGAGCATTCTCTGATCCCTTTGTATAATGAGCTAGAAGACAATCTTAAACATCAATACATTATAAAGTATCAATCATGCCTTACAGCATGTATTTAGTGGCATTTTCTTGCCACTGAGCCCTACCAACACCGAAATAAATGAGATACGAATGATAAGAATAAGATACTAAAATAGTAATAGAGAATAAAATGCACATTCAACAACTTTTTCTATATTTTTAGCTTCACCGGAGTACTAGTTGGTTCTTTCACCTACAACATGGTACCCTAATATACCTGGTAGAAGTAAATTAACAGTTGTTTCTTATATTTTATTTGCGATCTCTTTTGTTTACTCTGACTGATCTCTATTTAATGAGCTTGACGAAAAGCTTAGGCAACAATACGTTCGAAAATGTCAATCAAAAAGCTATTCATGATACACATACCTTTGCTTAATATTCCAGTTTTAGGATGAACTTGCTTGAAAACTTGGTATATATAAATTGCGTTGCTCTCCATTTTTATTCGTATATTCATCATACCTAATTACAAATGTTTTCCTGGGTTTAACCAGCTTTCTCGGCAGCCTTACAGCATGTCTTTAGTGGCATTTTCTTGCCACTAAGCCTTACGAACACTGAAATAAATGAGATACGAATGATAAGAATAAGATACTGAAATAGTAATAGAGAATAAAATTCACATTCAACAACAGAGAAAACGTGCATATTCTCTCATTTCTCAGATACGTACCTTCAAAACATCCAAAAGCTACAAAACCAGAGAAAACATACCACAAATACAAATAAAATACAAACAACGCTTCAGAAAAATGAGGTTAGATGTGTTAGACAGATAACATATTTATAATAGAACATTTACGTATTTAAATGTTACCGCCACTAATTGTCGGAAGCGATACTAGCGATCAATCGGTACACTTTGGCAACTTACGGTCAAAATTTTCCCATAAGAGTTGCCACGGGCTGGTTGGCACTTTTCCCATTAGAGGCGAGCGCTTGGCTGGATTCGCCTATATTCAAACATGCGTTGGTAAACCACAAAACACCTTATGGTACAATAGGTATATTCCATTGATGTACTAATCTTTTTATATTCATGCTTTTCATTTACTCTCTCATATTACGTATCAGAAGCAGAAATGATTAAATTTATGTTTTTAATTAAAATTGACAGTTTATTCGATTATACGGTGTAAATCACTTACGTTAACTATGATCTTATAGCAGAGAACAGAGATTATGTTATAGATATGAAAACTTGACGAAAACCTTATTGATATTTTTTAGAAACTATAAAGTGGAAATTGTTTATAAACTTTTTCTTCGATTCTATTTTTTACTTGTTGAGATGTTTTTAGAGAGAAAGAGAGATGTTGGGTGTTACCATTATCTTGGAGGTGGTGTTCTCTGCACAAGAGTGTTCGTGCTTTCTGCACAAGACACAATATCACAATAAATATGCGCGACAGGAGCAGAAACAACTGTGCGAGAGAGAAACAATTGTCTGTACCGTATTAAAAGCTTCAAGACCTCTCTCTTCACTGTCCATATAGGAGTATTATATATATGATGCTAGCATACTAGCATAATATTTGATACTAGTTTTAACAATATAATAATACCCATGTACTCCATATGTATTTAGTAGAATAAATGTTTGTTTTTTTTTTAAATCCTTAAAAGGATATTTTTAATTTTGATTTTATTGAATATAAATAGTTATAACCTAGTGTACATTTACTTGGCATATCAAAGGCACCTATAAGAACGCATAACGCGATTATACCCCATTTCGCGCGCATTATGATTACATTCTATACCTCATTAAAAACACTCTAAACGCACAAATGGCCTTGGGGGCGGAGCATATAGATCCGATGCTCTCTACATGGTATACTATGTAAATTCGCGGCCCGGGATGTTCTGTCGATTAGCAGTCCATGGATATAAGGTCTAAGTCACTTGGTAGTGTTGCCTAGCAACGATCAGCTTATATGTTTCTAATCATTGATATGGGTCTATTTTTACGTCTGAGCAGATTTAAAGGGATCGATCATTTGTTCGGTTTTGTGGCTTAAGTTACGTAGCCGACGCCGTTCTGTTCGTTTACGTTCAGGTGCCATTCTCGAAGTCGCAGGAGTAGAATTCCTATACGAAAGTGGTCGGAGTTCTCTTACGGAATGCGCATACTGTATTCTCGAATCTAGGGAGAATTCACTTCTCACGGAAATCGAGAGAACCCAGCTCTCTTGGTAATTCCTATAAGAAACAGATATTCGTACACGGGTCTGGAAAATTGACTTGACAGTTCATTTTAAGAGCGGTAAATTGTCAGTTAATTACCAAATATTATTGTTAACAAATAAATGTAGCATTTATATCTATAAATAAAATATCATTTTATTAAAAATAATATTTTTATTATTATTCTACATTCGATTATTTCAATCTCATGCCATATAATAACTTAATGTTGCATTTATATCGAAAAGTAAAACAAAATTTTATTGAAAACAATATTTTTATTATTATCTACATCTACATATTTCTTACACAAAGTTGAGCTGCTTGCTACATTTACGTCTTGTCGACAATGAATATTCAGGAAAATTTGAAACATGGGCATTTCAAGTTTATAAATAGGAATAATGCAGTCAAAATTTGGTCTCCGTTTTATGATATTCATGTGAATGCCTTAGAAAAAGTACAAAGAAAGTAGAAAGTTTTTTAGATTTATTGTTTACTAGCTCAGCATACCAATGGATAATTAAAACTATGAAGAAAATAGTAAATAATAAAATTTGTCTAAATTAGAACATCGAAGAAAATATTTAGATTTGATATCTTTGTACATGATTTTGAATTGGATGATCGATTCATCTGAGTTACTGCAGAAGATTGAATGTCATATAACAAACTAAGGCCAAAGTATTCCATCTAATAGATTATGTAGGCTTGGTAATTCATTTACTAATGTGATTGATTTTTTTGGTGACAAATTACGAAGGTATAGATCAAACGTTTAATGTTTAATTATCATTGATGTAATTATTTACCTGTCTTACTTTTTAAAATGCTTATGACGTTAATAAACTTTATTCTCTTTATAACCCTCAAGCAATACAATCCACGCAAGAATACAAAAAATGGAGCTGAAATAAATTTGAAAACAACCGGGAATGGATAATCTGGCGCCTAGTCTCTCATTGGCTCAGCCGTGCGGTCGCAGCGATGCCAGCATTATGCATAGGCATGGTACAGGTCTTATTGTACCGTGGTCTTAATTGTACCATGTACTTAGGTATTAATCCCCACTCTCTTCTCTCACGGTCGAGAATACGGCTTTGTAGCGGTGCTATTACTCTGTGGGTGCCGGAGAAGGAAGTGTGATGTGATGCACATAATTCTATATACCTCTAATTTGATTCTTTGTGAAGCTCACTATGGGGATTGCGAGTTTCGTACGCATGCGCGTAAGGGGAGGTGGCTTGGAGTCACAAATGTATGCCACATATGGTATCCATGGTAACAAAATAGGGACATGTTCCTTTTCTTACCAAAAATGTTCATGACGCATGCGCATATCGCCAGCTATCTCCAGGTCTTTGGCTTCATTTTTGCCAAATTTTTTTCCACAATGCTAGCGGTATAGAAGTTTAAGTATATGGATGTGATGTGAGCAGAGAGAACATACAATTGTATGTATTGTATGTTCTCTCTTGATGTGAGTTAGCGTTCTCGTATAGGAACGGGCTTACATCGTCTGAGTTCGAGAATATAACCCCAGCAGTCTTAGGTTGTGGTTGCGGCTGTCGATAGTGTTGGTTTGTGAATTGCAATTTTTGTCTCTGGCGATTTATTGTTTACTTTATGTAATAAGTAAGGTGTGTTTCTACACAGTTTGTTCAACTAGAATGTTGCATTTTAGAAGATGCCACCTAAGAAACTCGTTGGTGTGAAAGGTTTGGTAATGACCAATTGCATTATTGAACGCAATTCTGCACATACGCGAGTTTTCGGCCATATCGCCATGTGTAACTCTTATGTACTCTTTATGTAGATGCAGCATATATCTTATATGAAGCAGTATTCTCTGGTAAAAGCGCATAGATATCAGAGTATATCTTATACACGGTCGTATAATATAGGGTCTTCAATCTCCACTTTAAAAAGTGTCACACTTATTGAAAGCGTTTTTCGTAATACTAGGTTCGGCCGCGCAAGTCGCTGTAATCTAGTGTCGTTGCCAATTTCTTAAATAAGATTCTTGAATTGTACTGTACTGAATTCAAAGTAATTTCAGAAACGGTAAGCGAATTATTTATTATATAATAAAAGCGATCAAACGAATGATTGTCTTTGAGGTTAATTTTAAACAGATACTAGCAACTGACCCATTGACACTAGCGACGAGCACCACACCCAAAATGGATATTATGCAAACTAATGACAATTTGGCCCTCCCAAACTCCGTGGGCTTGCAAGACCTTATATTATACGACCGTGAGTAAACAAACAATGACAATGGCCGATGCTAAATTCAGTTATTATTAATATTACAAATTGAAAATGCTTTCAATCCGTCGTCAATACATGGGATAAATTTGGGTTGAAGTACATATAATAGCAAAGATGGTTCTTATATTTTATTCGTATTCTCACTAAAGTGTGTAATGTACACATTGAAATTACTTAAGTATTGACTAGCATATCTATTTGCCATACCATGACATTTGAAAACTGCGCAAAGATCTCTGCTTGGAGATCTGGTTTATCCATATAATTTTCTGCACGTTTGTGCAGCCCTCAATATTGGGTTAAATAAATAATATTATAATTCATTTCATTATTTTTTGGTACATACTGGTATAACGAGTATACTCTTGCAGAAGAATTTGGTGACCGCTGCTTATTAATTGAACCTGAGTTTCCCCATCACGTAAAAATATGACAATGACAGGAATATTGTACATCTGACATAGACGTCATCGTCATACTGAAACTGACATAACAAAACGATAATGGTTTTAATTCGGACACGGACAGTTTTCTAAAGCGGAGAAGGGTAAGTCTCTACTCAATGGGATAAGTTGATTAAATAATTTAACTGAAATATTTTCACGCGATGAGGAAACTCAGGTGCAATTAAGATGCAATGGTTACCAAATTCTTCTGCAAACGTATACCAGTATGTCTGCCTTTGATTTCTTCTAATTATTCAATCCTCAATATTGTTGGAATTATTTTCAATCTAGTTTTTGAGATACCTACGTTGGCACCGAAAAACTAACGTCTTGTAAATTTTACCAAAAAATAATGAAATAAATGATAAATATTAATTATTTAACCCAAATTTTATTAAAAGTTTACATTCTAAGTGGCAATTTTTATTTATAAGAATGACCATTCTGTGCAAAAACTAACAAGATGATCACCAATACTGAGGGCTGCACAAGCGTGCAGAAAATTATAAAGATAAACCAGATATTCAGGTAGGAGATCTTTGCGCAGGTTTGAAATGGAAAGTCATTACTGCGGGAAAGTAGTTTCAATTTGTACAAATTCCAGCTTTAGTGAGAATATGAATAAAATATAAGAACCATCTTCGCTACTATGTACTTCAACCCAAATTTATCCCATGTATTGACGCCGGTTCTATTCCGATTTGAAAAGCATTTTCAATTTGTAATATTTCTCGGACGAATCTCTTCATAGACAAAAAAAGTCAATTTTCATTCATATTTTTGTGCCTCGACTCCTTAACCCATGGTCATACACATGAACAAATATACATTCTTGGTCATACACATGACCCTGCCTTAACCTCAATATGATAGCAAATGACAGAATGTGAACGCAAACGCAAAACAGTGTTCATGGAGCTTGCTATCACTATCACACAATAATCTCCATGAACAGCATCGGTAGTGTTTGCATTGATAGTGCAGATAGCGACTTCCCGAACACAGCCATAGCTATTCATTGTTTATCGGAAAACGATGATATTTTATCTCTGTTCTTTTGGTTTTTACAACCTAGCGAACACTTTCAGTCGTCTGTGTGACGAAGCATACCCCCTCACGTCGAAACCCCGCAACGGATCATAGAGTAATAAATAGAATATAGAGTAGCAACTCTATGATGTAAGAATTGCCTCAAATGCAAGTACTTGACTGCCATCTCTGCATTGCACGAAGAACTAAATGATAAATTTTTGGCGTGCGGCAAATTTGAAATGTAATAGCTCGTAATTTGAAATCATCTTACGTTATTTCAGAAATCATATTCTCAATTAATTTCGTAGGTTTCTCATAAAGTAAAATTGTATTGTTTGGCTTTATAAATAAATCTATGATATTAATTAATAATATGATATAAGAATTAACAATATTGATTAATACCGGAAAAATAAGAAAAAAATGTTAAAATATATAAAAAATATATATATATATTGTATATATATATTGATACCATTTTTGTTACATATAAGTTACTAATAACATTAACTTCAAGTAGAATTTACAAACAATATGATACAACTTTCCAGTGCCATATTGGTGTGTTCTCTGTCATTGTTACCAATGATCTAAGAGAACCTACTATTCCAGAATAGTTTTACTAGGAAATGCGATCTTATTCAATTTTACTGGACCAATATAGTCTGGATGAGAATAGATTTGACAAGCATAATAGTTTCTGAGGTACATATTTTCAAATTCTGAAGAAATCATTCTCACCCATTTCCTTCGACGATCAATGTCAATGAATGGGATAATCGATATCTGGAAAAAAATCATATAATTTCTACATGATCATAAATATTCGTATTAAATAGATAATTCCTTTGAAATAACTTCTAAGAATTGAGATGAAATCATGAGATAAGTTTATTTTTATACAGATCTTTTACTCTCAATCTGACATTTGTAAGATTGAGTTAGCAATAAATTTTGCTTCAAAACTATAATTTCTTCTTATTTAGTAAACCTTCTACTAACCTTCGAGGATTGTCACTTCCATATGAAGGCATCTTAGATAAAATACGAGGGGAGGCACACAGCACTCATTTCAGAGTTTTTATGTATTTATGTCAAATCATAAAAACCATAAAAACTAAGAATAAAATAATAAATAAGAACATTAATTTATTATACTCACACTGACATCCGTGAATGATCCTGACATGCTCAAATGCAGATTCCTGTAAAAGATGCATTTGCTTTTCTCTAGTTCATAACGCAGTTGTGGGATGGCGACAGCTCTATCAATAACAGACTCTAGGCAATCTGGGATCGAATACCCCTACGAGCAAAAATAAAACAGGAGAGAACATATTGGTGGTGGGAGTGGGTACTTAGCGCGACGGAAGTCGGCCATTTTAAAACCTCCTTTGTGCGGGTCAGTTTTCGTTTTCAGGTTACGGTTACACTGACAGTTGTAGTTGTAACATAGTAGTGATTTCCTACAGAAAACATTCAGAAAGTGAATTTTAAGTGCGAAACTAACAAACTTGAGGTATTTAGTGAGCGTTGACGACTAGATCAGACAATAAGCAAGTATGGTGAGCTGTATTTTGTGTGGATTGTCCGATAAAGCTCGGAAAAAGGGAATAACCTTTCATCGGTAAGTTTATTAAACAGGTAGTATAAATAATCTAGTTAATCATACAACTTGGTCGAATACGCTTTGTCTAGATTATCGGTATACCGTTAAAACCGTCTCATTTTCTAATACTTATTTTTGAATTTGGAGAATGTGATTGAGGGAGCCCTATTTTTTATGTTTCGTATCAGTGGCGTTCATAATCATTGACTAACGTTAATGTATGCAATGTTTTGCAATAACAACCACTTTGAAGTTCTTTTCTTTTACAGACTACCAAATAAACCAGAACTACGAAAAGCATGGTTGAAATTCATTAACCGTACAGAAGAGAGTATACCAAAGGTTATGGCTCTCTGTTCCCAGCACTTTAAGCCAGCAGACTTTGATAGGTCAGCCTTCAGAACTATCTTAAATCGTAATGCTGCGCCATCGGTATATGTACAGCGGCATAAATATGTAAGTGATGATCCCAATAATTTAATATATAGTTTTATCGTTGTTATCCATAATGATAAATACTAATATCAGTTCTCCACAATTTTTTTATTAATTACGACAATTGTTTCGCTAACACAGTAGCTTTTCCAAGTTACATAAAGAATTTCAAGGTCTAGAATATTTTACAATGGTATATATATATATATATATATATATATATATATATATATATATATATATATATATATATATATATATATATATATATACATATTAGAGAAAAGGATTATCCAATCAGGACTTAAATGATAGGGAATTCCATTTATACCCTACATTCCCTTAAGCAGCGGTGATTTATTTAAATTAGTTTGATCATTTAATATTATTTCTTTTCTATTGTATCTGTTAATTTCTAATTCATCTAATAAGTTGAGTTTGAAGCTTTTATTTTCAACATGTAAAATTTTGAAATCTTCATTGAAATTATGATTCTCTTCTAATAAATGGTTGGCATAAATAGTGTTCTGTTTTTTGCGTCATTATCTGCTAAACATTAGAACAGAGACAAAATCAAAACAGTGCCGTATGTCTTTAAGCAAAGAAATGTGTTTCGTCATGATTGCACTAGACTCAATGTATCCGAGAGTGATAGATATTTATATCATGCTTCTCAAGTGAAGTAAATTATTACTTGTTTTTGTAGTTGAACTTAATTACTAATATTATGTTTACCAGTGAAATTTCATATTAGAAGCATATTTTCTCATTTATTTACGTGAAGTAATTCTAACGTATGTGAAATTTCTAAATGATTACTCGACTTAACTTCAGGTGCATATCATTGGTACCTAAATATACATACATAAAGCATATTGTTGCTATGATTGCTGAAAGTAATATGTGTTCATTTTTACAGGATAGAGTGTTGCAGCCCATGGAAATTCAAGAAGAAAAAATGATTGCAGTTTCATCTACCAGCATTCAAGCAAAATCGACTACTGATCTAACGGAAATATATGAATCACCGTCTTCACCAGTGACGACAATGGAAACTGTAGCAACAGGTGGTGATAATTCGCCTAGAAAATTTAAACTGCGCCAGCAGCTTAGGAAAGTATCAAACATAAACTTGCGGCATATCAAATAAGAAAATTACAGAAGAAAATGTGGTTCCAGAAGAAGCGCATTTTTAAACTGAAGTTAGTAATATTAGAGTTGCAAGAAAAGAATTTATTAAATGCTGACCATGTATGTGCTTTTATAGACGAATTTGACAAAAATAGTGATATTATTAACAGATTGTTTTGCAGAATGCAGGGTCGAAGTGTTCAAAGACAGTATAGTGGAGAATTGAGAAAATTTGCTTTAACTCTGCAGTTCTTTTCTCCTAAGGCCTATAATTATGTTAGAGGGCGATTTTATAATTGCCTGCCACATCCAAAAACATTGCTAAAATGGTATACTATTGTTGATGCAGATCCCGGAATAACAAAGGAAACTTTAGAGGTAATAGAAGCTAAATGTATAATTTCAAACAAAAAATATATATGTTCACTTGTCTTCGATAAAATGGCCTTAAGAGAGAAAATTGAATTTACCGGAGGTCAATATTACGGATTTGTTAATTTTGGTACTTCTATAGAAAATAATGTAAATTACTTCGCAAACAAAGTACTTGTATATATGCTAGTTTGTATAAATGATACGTGGAAGGTACCAGTAGGATATTTTTTTATAAATAATATCAATAGTGAGCAAAAAGCTGAACTTTTAAAGCAATGCGTAAGAGCAGTTATTAAGTGTGGTATTATAATTGCCAATATTACTTTTGATGGTTGTCCGACTAATTTTACAGCTTGTTCAGTCTTGGGTGCTAAATTAAGGGATATAATGATTTACTTACACTTATTAATATTGATGAAAAACAAATTTATATTATCCCCGATCCTTCACATATGATAAAATTGATTCGAAATTGTTTTGGAGAATATACGTTGCTAAGAGATAGCAAGGGGGAAGAAATAAA
Organism: Crioceris asparagi; assembly: GCA_958507055.1. Lineage (NCBI taxonomy): Eukaryota > Metazoa > Arthropoda > Insecta > Coleoptera > Chrysomelidae > Crioceris > Crioceris asparagi. The sequence continues at coordinate 53,599,181 of OY293826.1, read as the reverse complement.
TTTCAATTATGTTAAATCTCTTGTAAATATACAGGAAACGGAGGGACTTTGTTTGGCTAATAAGCTACGTAGGCAACATATCAATTTTTTAAGCCGAAAATGAAAGTAAAGCTAGCAGTGCAGTTACTGAGTAGATTTGTTGCTGATGCGCTTTTATATTGTAAGAGAAAATTACAGTTACCGGAATTTCAAAATGTTGAGGCTACAGCGGAATTCATCATTATAATGAACGACGCGTTTGATATATTGAATTCTCATAAGTTGGGGGACTGGGATTTTAAAAAGGCTGTATATGCAAAGAGAGCATCGAAAAATTTAGAGCATTTCAATTAAAATTTAAGGAGTACATTTTAAATTTAATAAGATCGGACGGCCAAGCAATTTTATTAACAAACAGGAAGACCGGTTTTATTGGCATGTACATAGCTCTAGATTCAGTTTTAGGCATATACGATAAATTTATAGCAGTACCCGATCCAATCCTAAAATTTTTACCAACGTATAAATGCAGCCAAGACCACTTAGAGTTATTTTTTGGTTCTGTTCGGTCACTTGGTGGCCACAATAATAATCCAAGCTGCTTGCAATTTCGAACTGCTTACCGAAAACTCCTAATTCATTCAGAGGTGAGAAGTGGGCGTTTGGGAAATTGTATTCCGTTGCAACAAATTAATATTTTAAATTACACCGGGAAAAGGGTAGGTCCTGTACAAGTTATAAATGAATCCAGTGTGAGTTTGAGTTTAATAGAGGATGGCGAGGACAATATATTAAGTGATCACAACTATACCTTTTTGTGTAGTCAGAACAATTTATCACAATTTGCTGAAGATGTCGTTACATATATAGCTGGTTTTGTAAGTAGAAAGTTAAGTTTCATAATTAAATGTGAAACATGTGTATCAGCATTATTTGGAGATAAAGATAAACTATTACAAAGTTTTATCGACTTTAAAGATAAAGGCGGTCTATCATACCCTTCCAAAGAAGTTTTTTTTATTAGCTTACAGACAGAGGTATACTTAAGAGAGGCAATTAAAGTTTGTGGAGTTAGAGTAAATAAAGACGTAATTTGCATTAAAGTTTTAAAAAAATGTTATGTACAATCGTTTTTATCACTTCATTACCATAATAATAGTATATTACAAGATCATGTGATTTTTTTGATAAAATCAATTGTAAATATATATCTCACAATTCGAATTCATTATACATGTAACAATTTACCTCCGGCCGATAAAATTAGAAGCCATTTTACAAAACTGATTCAATTTAAGGGACAGTAGAATATAGTTTACAATATATAAATTTTGTAATATGTAAGTTTGAAAGTAATAAATGTTTACCAAAACTTATTTTTCTTTACTTATCTCCCCTCTGCCTACGCCTATGTCCTTGTGAACATATGGCCCATACTGTCTCCCCACTCCTAAAACCTCCTATTTGGCCATTTCCGTCGCGTGCTAATATAAGGCAACGTTCTCTCCTGTTTTTATTTACTCGTAGGAATACCCTGATACAACGGATATTCAGGCAACCTAACCCTCTCTAGTAACTACGGTCTCCGTATATAAATATTTTATCTATGACTACGGTCATACAGAAAGGTCTTGAAACGAGCGTAAAAAAGTAGTTCGCTTAGCATCAGAGATAACATACCTCCAACTTAGCATCCAGCGTTCTTAACTTCCAATTTCTACCGCGTGGGTCGCAGTTGAAGGGGGATGTTGCTTGAAACATAAAAATATAAATTCAAAGGATGCTGCAAAGTTGTATGAAGATTCAGACTGTCTCCGTTAACATATTTCCATCTCAATAGGTCTTGATATTATTCATTAGTATTTTGCGCCCATAAACTCATAACTTTTTAATAAGATTAAGGTATTTTATGTCCTAAGTAACATCCCCTTTTCACAGTTTCGCAGTGCCATCGTTGACTTTCACATTTGAAAAAGACGCTAAGCGACCCACTTGCTATCTATGGTTTTCGACCAGCACTACGCCAGCCGATGAACTATCGTATATTGAAAAACTTTTGAAATCAATCGATGTATTTTTAATTGCATTTTCCAAAAATGTAAATATTCAAAACTGCATATGCCACCGTTTTGGAAATAAACCGTCAAAGTTGTGAAAGTTCAGGTTATGATATAACCTGACCACTCTGGATGTTCAAAAACTAAATTCAAAACAGCCAAATTTCACAAACTTGATTGCCAAACCCTTAGAAATTAATAAATCATATATTCAAGAATGTATAAAGAGAGGATGAGTAACTCTGTATGCAGTGCTATAGGCAACAGTGGCTAAAATTACTTCGGTGATAAGTTGTCAATTTAGTAGGTTGCGCAGTATCTCACTGAGTGTAACTACCTCACTCCCTTTGCGTACGTGCAAGATGTCAAATAAGAAAAGTTAAGCTAAACTATATCAACAAATCCTATAACCTAACCATTTAACCTCTCTTTAAATCTATGCTATTTACTATTTATTACATTACCTGAAGTCATTAGAATAGTCAGTTGAGGTAATTTTTATGTCATCAAATTTGAATTGTGAGCAATATAAATTCATTGTTGTAATGATATAAAATCAATTAAGAATGTTAATGCTTTTGTGAACGAGAGCATTTTATTCCTGTGGTCCACTCTTCTGTAAAATACTCTATGGATATTGTAACGTGCAAAGGAGAACAGCCGCCGGTATTGGCTACAAAGTAGCGGCATCCGTTTGAAGTAAGCGCGCGATATATGCTGTGGTTGGAAATACCAAAAGCGGCGTTAACAAAGAGAGCGACGGCTGCAGTCGGCTTCTTCTGTTAAAATGCCGACAAAACGAATTTCGAGAAGCGTACAGTGGCGGCTTTCGTGTCAAAGACCAGAAGCCGCCCGAATGCTCTGGATCCTTTATCGGGTATATATATGGGAGAATTTTCGGCAAAAAGACAGAATGAAAAAGGCAGTGTGAATAAATAGAATAGTCCGGGTAAGTTAGAGAGAATATAGTAAAGTTAAGTTGTAATTTATATTATTTTGAGTGTAAATAAAGTTAATTTTATAACTCTAAATTAGTCTCACTTATCTGCGAACCCGCATACGCAACAATTTGGTGTTAGAAGAGGGATAAGTGAGTGAAGAGGCTTTTGTCTATGGTGAACACCCGTAAGCAGACAGAAAAAATGGAAGAACAACTAACTAAGTTATTCTCCGATTTTTTGAGAAAACAAGAAGAACAGCGACAACAAGAAAAGAAAGAAGAGGAAGAGCGAAGGCTGCAAGAAGAACAGAAAAAAGAGGAACAACTAACTAAGTTACACAAGAAGAACTACGACATCGAGATTTCGAGCAGGTTGCAGGATTGTTCCGAAATGTCCATCAAGAAATCGAGACTGTAAAACAAGAAGTTCGAGAAGAAATTGGAACAGTTCGAGAAGAAATTGGGACAGTTCGAGAAGAAATTGGGACAGTTCGAGAAGAGTTTGAGGAGAAGTATCGAAGACTAGAGAAAGAGATGAAGAAGAAACGAGATACCAACCAAGACGAAAGCAGCAAAATGGACACGTCGGCGATCACAACAGCCAATGAAAAACTTAAACCACCAACATTTGACGGCGAAATATCCTGGGCTATGTACAAACGTCAGTTTGAGGCAGCAGCTAATGCAAATAGATGGGATCAGCAGCAGAAAGCAACGGCGTTGGTATTGGCTTTGCGAGGAAAGGCGCTTGAAATACTTCAAAACATTCCTGAAGCCAAACAAACTGATTATTCGGCTGTTGCGGGCGCCTTGGAACTAAGATACGGCAACAAATATCTTAGCCAAGTGTATCAGAGCCAGCTGAAGAGCAGAACTCAAGGTTCAACGGAGTCACTGCAGGAATTCAGCAATAGCATTGAGAGCATGGTACGACTGGCTTATCCACAGGCCCCGGACGAATTCATCGAGCAAATCAGTGTCCAATACTTCATTGATGGAGTTCGAGATATCGATATGCAGCAAGCGTTGAGACTAAGTAGGCATAACACCTTAGCCGAAACAGTTGTCCAGGCACTGGAATACGAAGCTGCCAAAAACGCTTCTATGAATCGTCGCAGCAAATAAAGAGAAGTCAGGGTGTCAGACGAACCACAAGACAATGCAGATTTCTTTAAGAAGTTGGAGGCGATGTTCCAGAAATTCTGCTCTCGAGGAAGCAAGGAGTCTGGATATAGAAAAGTGATTAAGTGTTACAATTGCAACCGAGAGGGACATATAAGTAGAAACTGCAGGCGACAACCCAGATCTGAAGAACGAAATGTTCAGAGAGAGAATACCCGACTTCAGGAAAACTCAACGTCGCCAGTGTAAGGGGGCGAACGCTGGCGACCACTGATTATCAAGCCCCCAAGTTACATTTGTACTCCATCAAGAAGAGCTGTGAGAGCCTCGTTGTCCAAGGTTTTATCAACGGCAAGAAATGTGATTTGACTATCGACACGGGGGCAACAAGGTCAGTGGTACGCCCCGACATGGTTTCCAAAGAATCTATCGTGCAGCACAACATCAAGCCAATACTGGAAACTGCAAAAGGAGATTTGATAAATGTTTTTGGAGAGACCACCACCACTTTGGAAATTGGCAATGCACAAGTAAAGATAAATGCAATCGTGGCTGACATAGTGGATGAATTTATAGTAGGCTTAGACGTTTTGGAAACCTTCAATTTTATAACAGTGGATTTTAAAAACAGAATGTTAAGAGTGGGCAATGAGGAAATATTTTTCTCAGCAGCTTCCAACAAGAACTGTCCTGTTAAAATAATCGTCACCGAAGATATACGAATACCTGGAAATAGTGAGAAGATCGTGAAGGCGCACCTAGAAGAACAACTGGAAGGAGTTAACACTATGGTTTTTGAACCAAACGAGAACAAAGAGAACGGGCTAGGTGCTTAGTTAATTCCAACGATATTATGCCAGTGAGAATAGCCAATTTAACTGTAAACAGAATGACTTTGAAGAAAGGGGAAGTAATCGGTACCTGTTCGTCAGTCTCCCGTGTAACAAGATGTGAGCAAGAGGAATCCGTTTCAAAAGATGTACATTTGTCCCAAGAGCTAATGGAGAGTTTTAAGAAGACCTGGAAACATCTTAGTGAACAGGAAAAGAAAAAGGCCATCGAGTTTGTAAAGCAAGAAGCTGATGTTTTCGTGCAAGGAAAAATTACAGGTCGAACGAATTTAGTCGAACATCGGATCAACACGGGAAATGCTGTACCTATTCGCCAACCTCCACGAAGACTTCCTTTTGTAAAACAACAGCAAGTTAACACCATGGTTCAAGAAATGCTGAAGGATGGCGTCATAGAAGAATCCAGCAGTCCTTGGTTATCACCGGTTGTGCTGGTGACGAAGAAGGATGGTTCGACGAGGTTCTGTGTGGATTACAGGAGGTTAAATGATGTAACGAAGAAGGACAGCTACCCATTACCCCGAATTGACGATACCTTAAATACCTTAGCTGGATCCAGGTGGTTCTCAACTCTTGACCTGAAATGTGAATATTGGCAGGTAGAGCTAAACAAGGAAGATAAAGAGAAAACGGCCTTTACAGCTGGAAACGGCCTATATCAATTCAATGTCATGCCGTTTGGATTATGTAATGCGCCTGCCACTTTTGAAATGTTAATGGAATTAGTTCTGCGAGGACTAACTTGGGAAACCTGCCTGGTGTACTTGGATGATGTAATGGTGATTGGCAAAGATTTCGACGAACATCAATCGAATCTGAAGAAAGTATTCGCCAGGATCCGAAGTGCTAATCTCCAGCTGAATCCAAAGAAATGCGTTCTATTCCAGGAAAAACTCAACTTTCTCGGGCACGTCGTATCATCGAAAGGAATTGAGACCGATCCAGAAAAAGTCCAAGCAGTGCGAGATTGGCCCAGACCAAAGAACAAGCACAAAGTCAGAAGCTTTTTGGGACTCAGCAGTTACTACCGCCGATTTGTTAAGGATTTTGGGAAAATTGCGAAGCCACTACGTCAATTAACCGAAAAGAACTCCTACTTTGGCTGGTCACCAGAATGTCAACAGTCGTTTCTTGAGCTGAAAAACCGTTTGACCAGTGCTCCTGTTCTTGCATATCCCTTGGACGAAGGATTGTTCGTGTTAGACACTGACGCTTCACAAAGTGGAATAGGAGCTGTTCTTTCCCAAATACAGGATGGCGAAGAAGCTGTAATTGGATATTTCAGCAAAACGTTGGGAAAAGCAGAGCGAAACTACTGTGTGACCCGGAAGGAGCTGCTAGCGGTTGTACGATCCATAGAACATTACCACATTTCTCTCTATGGACGGAAATTTTTAGTAAGAACAGACCACTCTGCACTACAGTGGCTGCTGAATTTCAAAAATACGGAGGGACAGATAGCGCGTTGGCTGGAGAAACTGCAGAGTTACGACTTTCAAATTAAACACAGAAAAGGAAGAAGTCATGCCAACGCTAACAGCTTGTCACGAAGACCTTGTGGCAGTTCCTGTAAATTCTGTCAAAGACAGGAACAAAAAGAAATAGCCACAGATGTTGTACATATCCAACAAATGCAGATTAGGAATGAGGACACGGAAAATACCGACGAAATCACCAGAGACAACTTTAAAAGAGAACAAATCGCTGACAAAGATTTGACGATAGTACGGGGCTGGCTAGACCAAAAGCGACGACCTGAGTGGCAAGAAATATCCAGATTTGATCAGACAGTCAAGGGGTACTGGGCTCTGTGGGATTCGTTGTGCTTACGGGATGACTTAATCACTCGTAAATGGGAAAATCCAGATGGTAGGAGCATTGTGTATCAAACCGTTGTACCCCGAACGATGGTAGCTGAAGTACTTCGTGAACTGCATGGCAGTCGCAGTGGAGGCCATTTTGGAGTAAATAGAACATTGGCACGTGTGAAAGAGCGGTATTATTGGATCAACTGTCGAAGAGATGTGGAAGAATGGTGCAGAAGGTGTGACCTCTGTGCTTCTAAGAAGGGTCCGAAGACACGATCCCGAGGGAAAATGAAGCAGTATCTGTCAGGTGAACCTTGGGAAAGAATTGCGGTGGACATTGCAGGACCATTCCCTACGACAGATTCTGGAAATAAGTACATTATGGTTGCCATGCACTATTTCTCGAAGTGGCCAGAAGTAGTGCCGATGCCGAATCAGGAAGCAGTTACAGTGGCCGAAGCCCTTCTGGAAAACGTGATTTCCAGACACGGAGTACCTTTGGAGCTGCATACCGATCAAGGTAGAAATTTTGAATCCGAAGTATGGACGCAGTTAATGAGGTTACTGGGAATACGGAAAACACGAACAACCCCACTTCATCCACAGTCAGATGGAATGGTTGAGAGGCACAATAGGACCATCAATCAATACCTCTCACTATTTGTGGATGAGCACCAACGTAACTGGGATAAACTGGTACCTCTCTTTCTCCTGGCCTACCAAAGTTCCCAGCATGAATCTACTGGCTATACACCATCGATGCTCTTGTCTGGAAGAGAAATGAAGCTCCCCGTAGATCTGATGTTTGGCAGACCATCAGCCGACGATCATGAAGAAGTGTCTCTTCCACATTATGTAGCTGATCTACAGAAGCGACTTAGAGTGGTCCACAATTTTGCCAGACAAAAGCTCCAGTTGAAGAGCGACAAAATGAAGATGAGACTTGACAAAAGGCAGTCATTAAACTCTTTTAATGAAGGCGATGCAGTTTGGTTGTACCAGCCAAAGCGAAGGAGAGGATTAAGTCCGAAGTTGCAAAGACCTTGGGAAGGACCATATCGCATTGTCAAAAAGATTAATGACTTGGTGTACAGGATCCAACTTTCGCCAAGAGCCAAGCCAAAAGTGGTGCACGTGGAAAGACTGAGTCCGTATCGAGGAGATAATCCACCGGTCTGGAGGCAAACGGAAGAAGCTGTTCGGGGCGAACAGCTTTAAGGGAGGGAGCAGTGTAACGTGCAAAGGGGAACAGCCGCCGGTATTGGCTACAAAGTAGCGGCATCCGTTTGAAGTAAGCGCGCGATATATGCTGTGGTTGGAAATACCAAAAGCGGCGTTAACAAAGAGAGCGACGGCAGCAGTCGGCGTCTTCTGTTAAAATGCCGACAAAACGAATTTCGAGAAGCGTACAGTGGCGGCTTTCGGCAAGAAGACAGAATGAAAAAGACAGTGTGAATAAATAGAATAGTCCGAGTAAGTTAGAGAGAATATAGTAAAGTTAAGTTGTAATTTATATTATTTTGAGTGTAAATAAAGTTAATTTTATAACTCTAAATTAGTCTCACTTATCTGCGAACCCGCATACGCAACAATATGAATTAAAAGGCTCTGCAAGAAGTCTGAAAGTAAAATTACCAAACAAGATTGGGCGGTATTTCTTAAGGATTGAAGAAAATATTGAAGCATCTGTACTTCTTTCTTTTGATCGAAAGATGTGAGGCGACGTATATCATCAGGAAGATTTATTAACTTGGATGACTTGGGATATTCCAAATTGGATCCAAGATGTGGAAGAACTTTCAGTGAATGAATGGCTAACTACTCAAGACTCAAACTCGTTCTTGCTCTTACTCCAACATAAGGAATAAGTGATAGTAGTTCTTAATGTTGTTTAATTTTCAGATTCCATTTTTTTGTATGTTAAATGTTTATCGCTATCATCTGTAGCTTTTTTATAAATTCGATTGTATAATATTGGTCGTGTCATTAATTGCCTCAATTAATTATTCCAATCCAATATTTATCCTAGTGGAATCTGTGCTTTTAATCTTACATTTTTCTTTTACTTTAGGTATTGGGCTCAAAAAATTAAACTGTGAAAGGTAGGAAAATGAAACCTCATTTTTTTATAAGAAGAAAATGTATTAAGCGTAAGACTGAAAAATGTTGATAGAAAAATTAAATTAATTATTGGTGAAACATTTTAGTTCTTTGATTTCTCTTATTACATATGTACCTACTTATGTTACGCTCAAAGACATAAATTCTTATCCAGAACGCGACGTTGAATTGGGTTTGATTTTTTGCCTATGTGTCGTTGTGGGCAAGGAATAATTTTCAGAGGCAGAATTTGGTATTCTAGCGTAGCATATATTTATTATAGTAGGTATTTTATTGTGAACCTGTGTGAAAAAAAGTGTTAAGTCCTACCTACCTATATAATAAATTGAATGTAGGATAAGACTTCTCACGGAATTGAATTCAAATAAACTTGCACTATTATTCTCTTTGACTTGGCTGCCTGCTTTGGTGCCGCATTGAATCACACAACATGATGGCGGCATTTTCTTCAATTATTTGTAAGCACCACTGCACCTGGACCTCAGCAGCCTCAACTCTTGTACTGTCTCTGTGATACTAAAATATGTATAAACTATAAACCAATATAATAGAAATTTTAAACAAACACAACGAACGACAATTGATTTCAGCTTCTAGCTACATAAAAATAAACAAATAACTATAACATATATCTTTGACTATAACTGTGGCTTGGAGGCAGGTGTTCTCTGCAGGCCACCTCGCCCCATACATCAAATAAATAAACAAAACCTCGCTCACAAAGAGAACGTACTACTATGGTACTACTTTATTTACTACGTACAATAAATCATATCATAATCATAACATAAAGTATACAAGTAGATGTAGATAGGTTATCAACATAGAGTAAATAACACAGATGAAGGAGGTTAGGTGAATGATGAATAAATATCAATTTTATATTTTATCCAATCCTGCTCGCCCGGTACAGAAGGATGCGCAGCGCGATTTTGCGCAACCTACCGAAATGACAGACGATAATCCTGTTTTCTTGTGCTACCCCCACTACTCGTGTTACTTGTCCTCCCTATATTTGTTCATGCATATATTATTCACATCATCTGCGCTATTTTACGTCCCATGTTATGCTCTCAAAAGTCAATATGGAGACTCTATACCACAGAATACTAATAAATACTTTATACCTTTGACTATGGACTTTCCTAGTCAAAGCTTTATACCCTCCATAATGGAGACTTTTGAGTATCGCATAGGACGTAAAATAGCGCAGATGAAGTGAAGAATAGGATAAGAAGCTCTGTAGACAGGAGATTTAACTGTCTATACAAAACCATGTGACACTCTGACTCCGCAAACGACGGCAGGGTTGTGGCTTATGAAAATCGGGTATGCGCGCTACGTTAGTGCGAACTTGTCATTTGCCTTTGATGTATTTTTAAATTCAAATTCATGTCAAGGAAAATCTTATTGTTTGACGTTTCGGTGTTTATTAGTTTTCAGCTTTATATTATGGCTCACATTTGTTGCATTGAATAATGTTTGCAAGCCGAAGAAATATAACAGTAGAACTAATGGCATTTTGTTTAAGAAAATCTTCTTCATATCAGTATTTTTGTTTATTGTAATGAATAGTTAATAGTTACCTGCAGAATTATCAAAAATATCTTACGTGCTTTGATGCTGCGGTCATCATTTCAAATATGCCAAAAAAGGTAGAGCAGCTATAAAAAAAATATGTATTCGAGATCTGCATATCGAGGACAGATGCTTTGATCCAAATAATTCTATAACAATATTGAGAGACGGTGTCGAAGAGAAAGATATTAAGTGCAAATTGAGAGAGAACGACAATACGAGTTTAGAACCTATTATGAAATGCACAATAAATACATTTGGATCGTTTTTTTTAATTCGGAATCTCATAAAAACAAGAAAATAAATAAATATTACTACCAATTCAATACCCTATACAACGATTTTACTTTTATGAGAATAGATAATTAAAGCAGATCTTATCACTATAACAATTCTTATGCGTTATGCTATCCAAATGATTTCATACCTATATTATAATTCGCATAATCGCCGCTCTACCACATTTCAAGGCACTCCATAGACAAAAAAGTCGCCCACTTTTTAATGATAATTTTTTTTTCTGGAGCCCGTTTTATATTGCAGTTCAGCACGCCTTGTTTCATGTATACTCAAGCATCAAGTTTCAAATATAGCATGTTTTACAAGTAATCATCAATAGACAATGAGGAATGTAATTTTCTAAAAGCTTATGTTGATCTTCACGCATTCTAAAAGCTCAATTATCTAACCTTATTTGAATTTCACTATTTCACTTCACAGAGAGAGGAGACAGAGAACATAGATAGAATATATAGATACGGAGACAGAGAAGACACATGGAGGTGCGCACTTTCGATATGCGCTAACCCGATTTTTAGGCCACGACCCTGCCGTCGTTCACAGCGTCACCCCCTCCTCAGGTGTTAAATCTCCTGTTTAAATAGCTTCTTAGAATAGGATAAACTAAATTCCAAGTTATTAAATTGAAATTCCATGGGTTTGGCAAGGTTTGGAAAATTTGGCAATTTTAAATTTAGTGTGGATTCATGCAGCATCATGTAAGAATTATCGAGTAAAAAGTATCAAATAACAATTATCAATTAACAAGTATAAAAATGTAGCATGCACTCAGATTAAGAATTAAGAAGTAAAAAGTAAGCATGCGCACAAGTCTGACATCCGCGGTATTCATTTTCAAAACAACCTCTGTCCCCGCCGGATAATTGAAAACAAGTGTTTAGAATTCCAAATTTTCAATAAAAATGGAAGGATGGAATCATTTTTCAAGATACCCAAAGAAATACACAAATATTTCAAAAAGTGAGGTTATTTATATCATCGGCCTGACCAATCCATGTTCACCTCGTTAAATTAAAGTAAGAAAGTTAAAAGTTGGCCAACTTCTACTTCTTATTCGTTAATTGATAATTGTTACTTGGCTGCATGAACACCCTCATTGAAAAATAAGAAGTTCAACTTTTACTTTTTATTTTTAATTGTTAATTGTTACTTGATACTCGTTAATTTGGGCTGCATGAAACCACACTTAGTTTTTGATCATCCAGAGCGGTCAGTTTCAAAGATATCGTAACCTGAACTTTCACAACTTTGATCGCAATTATTTCAAAAACGGTGGTACCTATATGCAGTTTCAAATATTTTTGGAAAATGCAATTAAAAAAACATCGATTGGTTAAAAAGTTTTTCAATAAACGAGAGTTCATCGGCTGGCGTAGTGCTGGTTGTATTTCGACCTTCTATACCAGACCTGTTTGTACGACCGTGCTACTAACCTTGAAACTAGCGTTCCGTTTTGTCTCTGGTTCTTAGATATATGCTGCCGTTGTAAGCACAGAATACTAATAAATAGTTGTATTGTGATTGTGATATTTACCATTACAAAATACTAATATTCTGTAAACTTTGATATTAGAGCGCACAGCGCTCTAAAATTACTAGTTGTCTCTGATATTACGGAACATGCTGTCTATTGTCTTTGATCTGATATGACATGAGACATGACAGAAATGACAAATAAAAAGTGATGTGATAAAATTGTTATTTGTATTTTTTTTTGGAATACGGTAAGCACACCCTTATTTCGGGCCTCAAATTATAGTGTTTCTAAAATTCCAGCGACAATATGGCTCTTGTAGTGGCAAAAGCTTTTTTACGGAATGTTCGTCAGCCGAGTTCAAATGGTGCGTTAGCAGCCTATCACAAGAATGTTATTGAACATTATGAGAATCCCAGAAATGTAGGCTCCTTGGATAAAAATGACAAAAATGTGGGCACTGGTTTAGTCGGTGCACCAGCTTGTGGAGATGTGATGAAATTGCAAATCAAGGTGGATGGCAATGGAAAAATTGTAGATGCAAAATTCAAAACTTTTGGATGTGGTTCAGCAATAGCTAGCAGCTCTTATACTACTGAATGGGTGAAAGGCAAAACTGTTGATCAAGCTCTTAAATTAAAAAACACAGATATTGCTAAAGAATTATCATTGCCTCCAGTGAAACTCCATTGTTCTATGTTGGCTGAAGATGCAATCAAAGCAGCTCTATCAGATTACAAAATTAAACAAAAAGAGGAAAACTAAGTTCGAGCTGTGATTTATGTATGGAATATATGTATTGTAAACATAGTTATCATTATATAAACGTCTCTAAAAATTAAATTATATTCAAATATCAAACGATGAATTTCTATTTTTGTTTACAATTTACTCTAGCCCAAAGATCATTCCTCTTATTCGCTTGTAAAAGCCTCGTACTCGTAGATAATGTGGGCATTCTTCTACTTGATTTTTACATGTCCACTTCACATGTGCAGGTACTTCTTCTGCTTCCCTCTTCGTTCAAGGTTCTAACTTCAACATAAGAAATACTTGGCTGTAAAGATACTTAGTCTCGACAGTGTGAATCCTGCATTCGTATATGAAGTTTGAAGCAGTTTCATCCTTATTATGTCTACAGTTCGTATTATCTACCGTAAATACTTTCATCCGTATTCATATAATCAGTCTCAGTTGGGTAGGTTATAGTTTTAGTTTCATACTAAAGCAGTGACGTTATATTTTCTTTACTATTACCCCTAAAAAACATTCCCAATGTAAAACTTTTGGAGATGAAAGCTATATTCAGCAAAAAATTAAAATCGCATACGCTCAGTAAGAGCTGAACCACACCGATACAATTTTTGGTATGTTGTTTTGAATAAGAATTTTGCTTTAATGGTACATTTTCATCAAACGATTCTATCACTTCTCACCGCCCCCAAAAATTTCTTCCATGAAATTACAACTTGTATTATATATTCATAACCCACATTTACAGTAACTCTGTCGAGTCGAGCATTTTCCATTTACTCACCTGCTCCTTTTTTAATGATAAAATACTCATAGTCACTAGTACCTTGCATTCATGCTTGAAATAAATGCACACCGCTCAGAAAGGAAGGTGAAATATAACAGAATTAATATTATATTTAAACATTGATTCGTTTTTGCGAACTTTATTTGTGTTTCCTGTTGTACATGTGTATATTTAACCCTTTACAGCCCCCTGTGACCTAAAATTAGCAGACCGGTTTTTATTTTATTATTACTGGGTGGAATGAATATATTTGGTCCCCTGGTCTGGTGGCCTACAGTTCCTTTCAAGCAGGTTCAAGTTACATTTTCTTATTCCCATGTGCGTAACGCCATTTCTCTGAATATTTTTAAACTAATTAATTGACATGATAAAATATAATTTTCTTAAGATCTTTTCTTCTTTCTTCCTTTAGTAATGGCCTTGTAATGGTGTCTGCAAGAGCTAGTGTGTAATTATTTCTAAAAATGTCATAAAATCGGGAAATGCATCAGTTTAAAAAATATTGAGTGATTTGAGACATTTAATTCTTCAATTACAATTAATCTACATACAATTTTATAATATTTTGGACATTTCTAACACAAAAATAGGAATGTTATTTCAAAGTTACAATGAGCCATAAAGGTTTTATGAAATATGTAATATTTTCAGTATTGTGTACAATGGATCAAAGTGAGGAGCCGATTATTCTAGTTATAGATCCAGTTAATTTTTATGGGAAACGTCAAACAAAGCAATCTTCTATAAGCACAAAAATTATAGATGATCCAACGAATTCGGAAGATGATCAACTGAGTGATAGTGATGTAGTGAATGATATTTTGGATGAAAATCTTGAAAATAAAATATTTTCTCAAGAGAATCCCCTCAATCAAGAGTTTAGTGATGACGGTGAGAGTGAATGGGAAACAGATGATTTACCACTAAAACGAAAATATCAAGAAAGGAAAAAGATTTGTAAAGTGGATGTCTGGAAAGATTCAGTGTGGATTTATGCAGCCTAAAATAACAAATAGCAAATAAAAATTATCACGTAACAAATAACAAGTAGCACGTATAGAAAAATTTACCATTTATGCAGATCAAATTAACAATTAGCAATAAGAGGTACGCATGTGCATAAGTCAATTTCGAACCATTATAAATTTAAATGAATCTAGCTCTACCTACTTCATAATAAGCAACTTTTAAAATGTTCAGTGAAATGGAAGAGGTTGTGGCATTTTTTTCTCTGTTAATTTTGCTGACAGCAAGCTTTTTTAGATAATAATATAAATAAGAATGCGGACTGAAAAGAAAAGTGGTTTTTTGACAACCTTCTAAAATCAACGATTTTACAAGATCATGAGGGATTTTTTTCATAAACTACGATGACCCCATAGCAGTTTGACGTATTGTTATGTCAAACCACCGTTCACAGATTGCTAATTACTGAACAGTAATCTCCATCTCTTCCACGAAAAATAATGGAATGGAAAAGAGTGACTTGTTTCAAAAATAGCTGATGCTATGAAGAGACACCGTTGGGAAGTTATCAAATCGAAAACTCACTTCAACGATAATGAAAAGCAATGAAAAGTTATATAAAATTCGTCCATTAATTGCAAAAGTTGTGGCAAATTTCAATAAAACACCCAAGACTGAAAAACTCTGAACAGATGAGTCCATATAAAGGACATCACAGAATAAAACAATATATGAAACAGAAACCAATGAAATGGGGTTTAAAGCATTTGTTTTGTGTGGTTCTGATGGTTTTGTATACAACTGGGACCTATACAGTGGAGCTACTGTTCCTTCTTTTGTTGGGCTTACCCTATAACAAAAGTAAAACGCTGGGATTCCAAGACAAAATCTACAATCGACGTAGATTGCCCTCATGCAGTAACAATTTACAATAAGTTTATGGGAGGCGTAGACCTAGTAGATTCTCTTATTGCACCCTATAGAAGCACAATCCGTAGTAAAAAATGGTATCATAAAATCTACTTTCACATCATGGATCTATGTGTTGTAAACAGCTTGTGTCTATACAGAAAGGTTTGTGACAATAATGGAATACCCAGAAAGGAACAGTTTAGTTCAATTTCAACTTCAATTCAAGGCTGATCTTGCTAGCACACTTTGTAGCAAAGGGAATGACCAAAAGAGAAGAGGACGTCCCAGCTCCTCTAGTGAACGACACGAAATTGAACAAATGCAAAAGAGCGGGAAAATTTCAGAAACGCCAACGTTGGATACACGAAGGGATAGCCAATTAGTGTTTCAGGAAAAAAGAGGCAGATGCAAATTTCCAGGATGTTCTGGTGCCAAAAATTTATTGCATAAAATGTAAAGTACACTTGGGTTTAACGCCTACTCAAAATGGTTCTAAATTCAATAAATCAAGTCAATAAATTATTGGAAGCATTTTCTATTTTGTTGCCCACGGTCCCCTAAGTTACGAACCTCTAATATTTTAGGAGGTGTCTAAATTTGCATCATATGTGAACATACATAATTTTAATATAAATTTCTGACAATATTTTTTTGACACATTGAGGCCATAGCATGATACTATAAAAAGAAAGATATGCTCACGCGCATCTCTGGTGACGTCAGTCCGTGACAAAACGTCAGATTCAGAAATTTCAAATTATATTCCTTGTTCGCTTGCAGGTTAAGTTACGTTAATTTAATTTTAAAAATGGTTTTATGTGCAGTTGTTGGTTTTTTAACAGTAATAATATTAAGAGTAAGCAATGTAAACCAGACTGTCGCTATTTTTCATTTCCGAAAAAGGAAAGTATTTGCAAGGCTTGGGTTCATACATGTAATGAACAGCACAAATTCTACACCGACACTGCAAGAATATGCTCAGATCATTTCACAGAAAATGATTATCAGTTGAAAGAAAGACTTAAAATTGCCAAAGAATAAATGGAAATTGAACCCAGATGCTATTCCATCAGTTAAACTAGTTACTAATCATTCCCACCTCGAGATGAGTAATCTTCATTCCATATAAGATTTACAAAGTTCAACAAGAACTATAAAAGTGTAAGTAAGGAATTTAGACAATAATTGTATGTATTATAAAGTTTATCACGATATTTTTACATAGACACAAGCAGATAATTAGTGATGAAGATATGCTAGAAAAGCAGGAGCAAGAAATGTCTATAATATAAATGAAGGTGTATCTGAAAACATTGTAGGCGTTTCAATCGCTACTCAAACAGAAAGGTAGGTACCTAAATTATAAACGCCACTTGGAGATTAATTTGTTAAATAATTAATTGTCCAGGTTAGAAGACCAATCTGATAAATTAAAATTGCTTGAACAAAAATGTTCACAACTTCAAGATGTTGTTGAAAAACAAAAACGTCAACTACAATCCTTCCACAAAATTTTCACACAAGGACAAATAAAAAAAATATAAAGTCTGGTAAAGAGGTGAAATGGAATGAAGAAGATGTTGTTTCAGCAATCTCTTTATATGCGGAGGACCTCGCTCATACAGACTACTAAGAAAAAGAGGTTATCCTTTACCGGGAGTTTCCACTTTGAGAAGATGGGCCGCAAAAATTGATGTACAACCTGGTGAGTGAATGAATAAATGAGAATTGAATTTGTTTTTGATAATATAGATGGATTTTTAAGGAATTTTAAACTCAGTATTAAGATGTATGAAACATTCTTCATTGACTAAGATGGAAAGAGCTTGCGTTCTTTTATTCGACGAAATGAAAATACAAAAATAATATGAGTATAAAAAGAGAATAGACACAACTTTAGAACCATCACGCTATGTTCAAGTGGTTATGTCAAGAGGAATATGTGGAAATTGGAATCAACCGCTATTTTATGATTATGACTGTAATATCAAAGGTAATAGTCTAGTTTAGCGGCATTTGCTATAAAAGCCCTAAAAAATCAAATGTTAGTAAAAATACATATATGGTAACATAACTTTTAATAAAATTGTGGCGGAAGATGCTATTTTTAATGATTTTGTACTAAAATAAGCAAAAAATGGTGTTTTTGGTACTTTTTGGATTTTTTTTTCAATCCCAAATAGTATATAACCATCCTTATATTCTATTGAATACTAAAATTTTTCAAAATAAGCAAAAATATGCGTCAAAATAGTAAATATAAGTTCACAAAAAACGGATTGACGGTTGATTTATGTAGTATGTTTGACGAAACGACTTGACGTTGACAGCATTGACATACGACAAATCCAACATTGCCAAAACTAATGTTTATGATATTGAACTACTGAACATCTTTAAAAATATTCGATAACGAAAGCATAAACTAAGTAGTAAGATTTTAAATTTCTAAAGGTTTAGTTCTATGTTTAAAATTTACTAAAAACTATTTTTTCATAAAAACTTGCTTTAGAGCAAAAATACGATACATATCATGGCAACTTTTGATGCTGAAGGTGACGAGTTTTGTCTTCAGACTTTTGCAAATATAAATTCATTGATTGCTTTACGAGAAGATATTGAGAAAAAAAAACAGAGAAAGAAGAGCTCAGTACTGGTCCTTATTAGAAAACGTTAAACTATACAAGACAAATTTGTATAATATAGTAAATTCTGTTGTTATTTTTCTTATTTTTTTATAAAACAAGTATCCTTGGAAATGAAATTTCATTCATAGAATACAGATTTGTAAAATAATTTCATAGAACGAAAGTTATACTAACAAAGGTGGCAACATTGATATTAATTGCACTTAGTCTTGGTAGTTCAGGATGTACAACATAAATCATCCGTCAATTCGTTTGATCCGACTTTTTTGTGAACAATTTTCACGCATATTTTTGATTATTTTGAAGAATTAATGTTCAATTGAATACAAGGATAGTTATATACTATTTGGGATTAAAAATAAACTTCAAAATCGAAAATTTCTGCTAAAAGTCGTAAGTACCAAAAACACCATTTTTTGCTTTTTATAGTAACAAATCATTAAGAATAGCGTCTTCCGCCTCAATTTTATTAAAAGTTATGTTACCATATATGTATTTTTACTACATTTGATTTTTTAGGGCTTCTATAGCAAAAGCCGTTAAACTAGACTATTACCATATCAAAAACTTTATTATTATTTGAGATAATAAAGAAACTTGAAAACATAGTATATGCCATAAATAGTGATTTGGGAGGTTGCAATAGAGCACTTTGGAGGGATTTAAAAATTTCTGAAAATAGAACCTTCTTTGCGAATCCTGTAACTGTAACTAATAAAAATATTTATGTTTTTGCTGATGCCCCTCACATGATAAAGCTTATCCGTAATCATTTTCTTGATACAGGATTCGATATCAATAAGAAACTAATAACTTCCAAACCGATTGAACTTCTGCAGAACATTCAATACTTGGATTTGAATATTGCCCTTAAGATCAATGAAAGTTTTTTAACTGTTAAAGGATCAGATCACCAAAAAGTAAAGTTAGCTACAAAATTGTTTCCCATACCATTTCTAGAGCTGTCTCAAGGTGAGGTACTTTGGGAAAATATCAGAATGACAATAATTGGTTCGAATGCTCAGAATTACCTATTGAAAATTACAAATGACTGGTTTGATGTTTTCAATAGCAAAGTTCCGATTAGCAATTCAAGAAATCCAATTAAAGCTGATGGTTTAGCCTTGGATGAACAAAATGTTGTTTTAGATGAAATGACCAAAACAAACCAAACTCTAAGAACTTATTACCTTTTCAGAAAGGAATTTTAATCAGTATTACATCAATAAAACTACCTACTTTTTGATGATATAAAAGAAGATTTCAATACTAAGTATATTCTGACTTATAATTTAAACCAGGACCCTCTTGAAGTTTTTTTTTTCAATTATGAGGTATAATGGAGGTCTTCACGATCATCCAAATGCACTACAATTCAAATATAGAATCAGAAACTACATTATGGGAAGAAATGATGAAATTGTATTAAAATCAGCGAATGTGAAGCACGATAATATACCTGAAAATGTTCTGAAGATATCGGATTTGCCAAATTCCCATTATGAAAATGAGACAGATAATGCTAAGATTGTTACTGGGCATATGCTAAGTTCCTTAGCGATATCTACTCCAGATAAAAGCAGTGAGGTCGAATCGCTGATTGATCCTGAGTTATCAGAATTAGAGTATGATGGCTTAGAAAATTTAGCAGGATTTGTTGCATTTAAATTAAGCAAAACGGAAAATCTGGGATACATTCCTGATAAAAATGAAGCTCAATTTTCATGAGTCAACCATTTGTCTGAAGGTGGATTGATGAAACCCACAGAGAGTTTTGTTAATAAATGTATGGATTTAGTTTCCATTTTCAGGAAAACTAATGGAGATTGTCTGAAAATTTGTTGTTGTTATAGTATAGAAAATCTTTTAAAATGTTTAAACCACTTAGACCTCAGTCGTGAAGCCAAATCTTTATTATTTAGATGTAAAATGTATGTTTTTTCGAATGAGATATATGAATAAGAAAATCAAACTAGATTCTTGCATAGGGAAAAGAAAATTCACAAAAATTGTCAACTAATTATACCTATATTCATAAATCAATTGCTGCATTTATATATATATATATATATATATATATATATATATATATATATATAACTTAAAAATCGCAGGGTTGCAGCCAAAATGTGGGTGAAATAAAAGAAGACTCTTTACATTTACTTGAGAGCTTTCGGAATCGGTTTTATTCCTTCTTCAGTCAAAATCTATAAAGGTGTAATATAAAAACTAGGTAAAAGATATAAACTAAAGTATAAACTGACTTACAATGTATGAGATTGGTGTTGAAACTGATGTTCATCAGATAGCATATACTTATTATGTAATCTTAATTAAATATACATTTAACACGAAACACTTATGAACAGATTGTAAATAATAAACAATACAGTGCTGATGAAATTATGTTATAAGGTAAACAAACTTCATTTTCCATATTCGTATATATTATAGTTGCACACGTCATGAATATCTAATTAAGGTGGTTGCCTATTTTGACTACGTATTTTATCTAATTGTAATATATTCGAATAAATAACATTAAGATTCTGAATATCCGATTTTTTATTAAGGGAATCATGTTCACATTGTATATGTGCCATTTCTAGGAATTGTCTTTTAAATAGGTTTTTTTCACTTCAAGAACTTTAGTGTCATCAAAGTCAGCTTGATGTCCGGTTTCTTTGATATGTTGAGCCAGGGCACAAGCATCTTTTCTCACCTTAATGTCACTCTTATGTGAGTTAATTCTTGATTGTAAATCTCTAGATGTGATCCCTATATATTTCTTATTGCAACTGGTGCAATCTATTCTGTATACAACATTAGTTTTTTGTTTATTATCCGTTTTATCTTTGAGTTTGCTAAATAAGTGATTGACCTTTTTGACTGATTTATTGGCTATGAAAAGATTTTGTTCTTGTCGGAGTATGTTGCGTATTCTTTGTGTTACTTGTTCAATATAAGGAAGAGAGCGAAAAATCCTATTAGTAGTGTTTTCTGATCTATTTTCTGTTGTCTGCGTAATATTGGTGATATTATCATTGTTTGTTGTAATATTTGAGGTGGAGAATATCAATTTGTTAACCATATGTTTTGGGTATGAGTTTGCAATGAATAATTTCGCAATTTTATTCAAGTTTACAGTTCTTAGGGATCTGTGGCATATTCTCATAATTCTATTTTTTAACATTAATATCAAGTTGATTTTCATTTTTATAGGATGTTTTGAATAATAATTAATGTACCTTCCGGAACTGCATGGCTTTGTGTACCAATTTAAAATGATTTTATTTTGTTCAGAACGAATTAGTTTAGTATCAAGAAACGGAACACTTCTATCAACTTCTTTTTCGATTGTAAATTGAATATTAGAATTGTAGCTATTGAACTTTTCCAGTATTTCACAATCTGATCCAACAGGAACTGCGCAAATTATATCATCAACATATTTTTTTATAAAGGGTAAATCAAATGTAAGAAGCGGTATACAATGATCAAGTAAATCATCCATGATATATTGAGCTATGATTGGAGAGATCTTTGAGCCCATTGGAGTACCTAATACTTGCTTGTAATAATTTTTTTCAAATGAAAAATATGTGGTATTAAATATAAACTCAATAACTTCTTTGAAACTTGCTTTGTCAAGTGTACAATGATTACTTATCTGTGGCCAATGTGAATCAATACTAGATAACACCAACTCAAGAGGAATGTTTGTAAACAGTGATATAACATCCAAACTTATAATTCTATAATTTTCTGGTAGGTGAAAATCGTTAATAAATATTGAAAATTCAAATGAGTTTGTTATATAGTATTGGTATATATATATAGTATATAGTATATCTGATGAACATCAGTTTCAACACCAATCTCATACATTGTAAGTCAGTTTATACTTTAGTTTATATCTTTTACCTAGTTTTTATATTACACCTTTATAGATTTTGACTGAAGAAGGAATAAAACCGATTCCGAAAGCTCTCAAGTAAATGTAAAGAGTCTTCTTTTATTTCACCCACATTTTGGCTGCAACCCTGCGATTTTTAAGTTACATTATCATATCAGCCACGAATACCCACCAGTGTTAAATAAAATGGGGTTCTACCAGTTTATTACCACCGAATATGGTACAAATTGTACATCTCTTCTGAAGACATGGGTAAATATTAACACCAAACTGATGTCATTGAGGAACAGGAAGATTTTTCTTCTGCAATGTCGACTTAATTGTTTGACTCCAAAGCATATAGCTGATCAAACACGAGGCATGATGACACTTATTGATGCAAATGATGGAAAATTAGGACGAATGGTGAACAATTTCCACTCTAGATTGAACAGTAAAATCCTAAACCTAGAAATCAAGGTAACCCATCGGAATATCAACAACTTGCTGATTCAACAACAAGATATTCAAAATCAAATTATAAACCTAATTCCCTTAATTATGTGGAATGAATTTGTTAGAAAACAAAATATTTCTTATAACAGAAAATTTCACACAGTAAAAACAACCAACAAACGAAAAATTGAAGCATTAAAAAGTCAACAAATATATAATATTAAAATTAATGAGAATTGGTTAAAGAATCTGACAACTGTTGATATCCCTGATGAAGTGAAGAAATTATTGTCTCTTGGACCTAAGTTTTGTTTGTCACCTAGTAAAAAAGAAATAGATATCAAACATTTACTAGCTGACGTTGAGTTCGCTTTATGCCATATTAATAACACCAATACACGTAACATCTATAGTGCGCGGATTAGCAATGTGATAACAAATTTTTTACATAGCGCCAGTGAAAATGTTACAATATTAGATCATTGGTATCGAAAAACCAAAGTTTTCATGAGAGATCATCCAGAACTAATTGTCGTCAAATCTGACAAAGGTAATGTCACCATAATAATGTACAAAGAACACTACATAAATTTATCTAATGAGTTGCTCAGTGATCCAATATATTACAAGAAACTACCAAGAGATCCTACATCCACTATTCAACAAAAAGCAAATAAGTTAGTTACAAAATTAAAGAAAAACAATCAAATCACAGAAGATCTCGCCAAAACTCTTACATTTTATGGTGGTATTTGCCCAAAGTTTTATGCTCTACCCAAGGTACATAAGCCTGTTTTGTCATTAAGGCCTATTATTTCCTCAATAGAAGCACCCAACATCAATCTTACGAAATATATTACAGACGTATTAACATTAGCATATAATAAAGACAACCAATACTATATAACAAACTCATTTGAATTTTCAATATTTATTAACGATTTTCACCTACCAGAAAATTATAGAATTATAAGTTTGGATGTTATATCACTGTTTACAAACATTCCTCTTGAGTTGGTGTTATCTAGTATTGATTCACATTGGCCACAGATAAGTAATCATTGTACACTTGACAAAGCAAGTTTCAAAGAAGTTATTGAGTTTATATTTAATACCACATATTTTTCATTTGAAAAAAATTATTACAAGCAAGTATTAGGTACTCCAATGGGCTCAAAGATCTCTCCAATCATAGCTCAATATATCATGGATGATTTACTTGATCATTGTATACCGCTTCTTACATTTGATTTACCCTTTATAAAAAAATATGTTGATGATATAATTTGCGCAGTTCCTGTTGGATCAGATTGTGAAATACTGGAAAAGTTCAATAGCTACAATTCTAATATTCAATTTACAATCGAAAAAGAAGTTGATAGAAGTGTTCCGTTTCTTGATACTAAACTAATTCGTTCTGAACAAAATAAAATCATTTTAAATTGGTACACAAAGCCATGCAGTTCCGGAAGGTACATTAATTATTATTCAAAACATCCTATAAAAATGAAAATCAACTTGATATTAATGTTAAAAAATAGAATTATGAGAATATGCCACAGATCCCTAAGAACTGTAAACTTGAATAAAATTGCGAAATTATTCATTGCAAACTCATACCCAAAACATATGGTTAACAAATTGATATTCTCCACCTCAAATATTACAACAAACAATGATAATATCACCAATATTACGCAGACAACAGAAAATAGATCAGAAAACACTACTAATAGGATTTTTCGCTCTCTTCCTTATATTGAACAAGTAACACAAAGAATACGCAACATACTCCGACAAGAACAAAATCTTTTCATAGCCAATAAATCAGTCAAAAAGGTCAATCACTTATTTAGCAAACTCAAAGATAAAACGGATAATAAACAAAAAACTAATGTTGTATACAGAATAGATTGCACCAGTTGCAATAAGAAATATATAGGGATCACATCTAGAGATTTACAATCAAGAATTAACTCACATAAGAGTGACATTAAGGTGAGAAAAGATGCTTGTGCCCTGGCTCAACATATCAAAGAAACCGGACATCAAGCTGACTTTGATGACACTAAAGTTCTTGAAGTGGAAAAAAACCTATTTAAAAGACAATTCCTAGAAATGGCACATATACAATGTGAACATGATTCCCTTAATAAAAAATCGGATATTCAGAATCTTAATGTTATTTATTCGAATATATTACAATTAGATAAAATACGTAGTCAAAATAGGCAACCACCTTAATTAGATATTCATGACGTGTGCAACTATAATATATACGAATATGGAAAATGAAGTTTGTTTACCTTATAACATAATTTCATCAGCACTGTATTGTTTATTATTTACAATCTGTTCATAAGTGTTTCGTGTTAAATGTATATTTAATTAAGATTACATAATAAGTATATGCTATCTGATGAACATCAGTTTCAACACCAATCTCATACATTGTAAGTCAGTTTATACTTTAGTTTATATCTTTTACCTAGTTTTTATATTACACCTTTATAGATTTTGACTGAAGAAGGAATAAAACCGATTCCGAAAGCTCTCAAGTAAATGTAAAGAGTCTTCTTTTATTTCACCCACATTTTGGCTGCAACCCTGCGATTTTTAAGTTACATTATCATATCAGCCACGAATACCCACCAGTGTTATATATATATATATATATATATTGAA
Organism: Crioceris asparagi; assembly: GCA_958507055.1. Lineage (NCBI taxonomy): Eukaryota > Metazoa > Arthropoda > Insecta > Coleoptera > Chrysomelidae > Crioceris > Crioceris asparagi. The sequence continues at coordinate 53,573,849 of OY293826.1, read as the reverse complement.
AAAGTAAACAAGTAAATACGTATTTTATTTCGGTGCAATTCGAAATATTAGTAACTATTGAGAAGATAGCATTTTTCACTGGAACAGTTTCTCAAAATTTTGCAAAACACTTCTTTTTCTATGACTATTACTTAATTGGTACAAACATGATAAGAGAATATTAATAAAAGATCAAAAACAGGCCTCATAATTGTTCAAAATAAATTTAATTCACCGGAATATATCGATATTTATTCAATTAGCCCGCCATATGTTTATCCTTCGATTTCCTCATTTTGTCACGGAATGACGGCATGCGCGCAGCGGTTCAAAACGCGTTCACCAACTGAGCATATCTTGTTTGTTATAGTATCATGGGGCCATAGAGGGTTATCTATATCGCCATATTATAAAGGTTCTAATGGGAGAAAAAATAAACTGCAATATTTTTGCACACGTCAAACATACAAGAGTATGATACGATCTATGTTTTATCATATACCTAAACCTAATAAAAACAATTGCTAACACCGCATTAAGGAGAGTTAGAAAGGAGTGGAGTATCTATAAAACTAATTATGCGTTGGTTGAAAAAAAATTATAACAACTTATGTGTCAACGTCATACAATACTTGGTTTTAATGTTATGTTTTTTTTATGTAATAGGAAGGGGGTGGTACTTCTGATCTGGTGAAAAGTTTTACTAATGACGATGAAGATCAAAATACGTTAATATTGCAAATCATAAATGCAAGCTGGTGAGTGACTGGACATGCTCGAGTCCAGATTTACTGTAAATGTGGGTTATAAATATAATACGTCAAGTTGTAAGTTCATGGAAGGAATTTTGGGGGCGGTGAGAAGCGATAGAATCGTTGGATAAAAATGTACCTTTAAAGCAAAATTCTTATACAAAACAACATATCAAAAATTGTATCGGTGTGGTTCAGTTCTTACTGAGCGTAGGCGAAAGGTTTGAGAATTTTTTGTTAAATTTTGCTGAATACAGCTCTCATCTCCAAAAATTTTACATTGAGAATGTTTTTTGGGGATATGGATTTTTTTTGGAAATCGGTTAGCTGTCATGCATTAAATTTTATTTTCCATACTCCATATTTTTAAAATACAGCCCTCCCCTATTTCAGTTTTATCTATGAATTATTTTTTGTTGATATGGATACTTTTTAGTAATTGGTAAATTAACTATCAGCTGTCCCGCACCATGGTCTAATATAGACCATGGTCCCACACTAACTTTTTTATCATTATGTTTTATTAGGTATTATACAGTGCGTTTCAATGAAAACTATCAACCCTAAATAACTTTTAATGAATAAATTTTCACGAATAATGCAAAAACACTTTAATTAACATTTCTAGGGGGGCATATTTTTGCATGTTTATACTTGGTGTAACTTTCATACCCACCAACTTGGTCATCCCTCTCTATTTTTTTAAATGGAACTCCCAAAATTTTTTTTCACTTTTGGATTCTCCTCATCAAACAGATTTCAAAAATGTATAATACTTAAGGTCCAAATGTAATAGTCTATGAGGTAGAGATGAATTTTAAAAAGGATGTTTCACAATAGAATGGCTTGTAATAGCAAACGTAATTGATACTTTATTTTAACGTATGAACAGTTCCATTACAAACTTTAGGTTTCGTTTCAAACACTATTTTATTAGTTGTTTAAATTGACCTCCAGCGGACTCCATGCTGTGATAAAGTCTCCTTTCAAATGCCTCTCTTACATTGCGCAACACGTCTGGAGTTAATTTTCTACATTCCTGAATAATTCTATGTCGCAAATCATCTTTCGAATCTGGTTGGGTGGTATAAACTTTTGTTTTCAAATACCCCCACAAAAATAGTCTAACGGGGTTAGATCGGGTGACCTAAGTGGCTACTCCATCATCGGACCCCTTCTTCCTATCCAGCCAATGGGAAATGCTTGATCCAAAAACTGCCTTACAGGTAAAGCTTAATGTGGAGGTGCTCCATCTTGTTGAAACACAAGTAAATCTTCTGATAGAGTACCGTCTTGTTCTACTATTCGAGCTATTTCTGGATTAACTGCTTCTTTAAGTAATTCTAGATAACACTCGCCTTATAAAATTCGATCAAGGAAGAATAGTGCAACAATGTGATTACCCAGAATCCCACACCAAACGTTCACCGACTGAGGTGAGACGTTGGTCAAAGTCATTGTAAAAATGGAATTTATGTTTATGTAAAATTCGAGAAACACTACAACGTGAAACGCCTATTTCCTCAGATTTGTGATAGCGACTGCTGGTCTTATTGTACCATGATGACAACAACTGTAGTGTCAGAGAACAGAGACGTCTGTTCTCTGCAACAACTACGCAAATCTCTGCGCGGTGATGTTTGTCTCGTGTCAAAAATCCGCCATTTTGGGGGCAAAGGTTGTCCTCTCTCTCTCTAGTACATGGTTAATCTCAATTCTCCAGGTCTTTCAGATTAGCCAACATTCAACATTAAGCATCAAAATAATATTTGTCTGAAAATTGACAACTGACAGTAACAGCTGACGGTCAAATCTTCAAATTTCCTACATCCACCTCCGTATATATATATTTTAATGTAAATTTTATTTTAGGTAAGCTTTTTCAATTCTAACATGATTCTTATTTTAACAAATATCATTTGTCTTTCAGGTGGGCAGAGGATTGTTTGGAATGTCAGCTTCTGATTGAATCTGTTTGTGCACCAAGCATAAATGTATGCAATTGATTAATTGATGATCAAGTTTCAGGCCAGCAACAGAAGAAAATGAAGAGAATGGTTAACGATTAAGTAACTCCTGTGAGTAAAGTATCTTTTTGATTTTACTATATTTATAAATTTTGCTAGCACATTCGTAGCTCTGATATACTTTTCATTTTAAATTATCCTGTATTCATATTTTCGATTTAACTGATTCGTGGTTAATTTTATCTCATCATGTTTGGTTCTTCTGAAAAATTGCTTCAGAGATTCTCCTGCAAATACCCATCCTTCAAAAGTTCTTGTTATAGAAATATTCCTACAGGTCACCGAAACAAAAAGTTTTTTAGGTTTCCCAGAGATCCGTCTAGACTAGATCAGAGAGAACATACAATAAAGAGAGTGTCAGATTCCATGTAAATAGTTGAGACCTTGTGGAGCCAGCGCCACCGACTTGGTCTCACTTGAACTACGAAAATGGCGCGAGATTTGGAATTTCATCTCTACCATTCCACTCGCTAAAATGTATATTTTAGTGCTGTTATGAATGGGGATATGAAATTAAACTAATACAGCATTTGTAATAATTTATTGAAAAAATATAATATATGAATATTACAATTGCAACTCAAAACCAGAGAAATTATATAAACAATTATAGATTTATTAGGTTACTCTAATGTAGGAAACAAATTTATTAACAAAGTACCAGAATAGATTTCTCAATAATTATAATTAGTGATTACAGGAAGTATACAAGGATACAAATAGAGCTCTACTTGGCCAATAAATTAAATTTTTGAAGTTAATAACTGACTAAAATTAGACTCATTCATGAAATTAATTAGATTACTTCATCATATGCACGGAGACTCGTCCCCTAATTCAAAAATTTAAATTATTGCTCGGCAAGAACCAACGAGAAGGTGTAGAGTTATATCTTGCCTGGATAGGAAAGAGGTTGCACGGAATATTGAGGTACAGTATGTATAACGGATAAAAAATAACTAGAATTTCTTAAATATACAAAAAACAAATAAATAATAACTATGAATATTTAAAAAAGCAACTATTATATAAGAAGAAAAAGAATAAAATTCTGGAATATACCCAGAACAAACAAATAATAACTGTAAAAATATAACAAAAACAACAAATAAATTTTAACATTAAATAACAAGAAATATAAATTCTTGATTATATCAAAATCAAATAAATAGTAACTTCTAATATATACAAATACAACCAATAAATAAAAAGCAGATAAAAAATCTTGAGTGTATCAAAAATAAATAAATATCAAATAAATATATATCACAACAAACATTAAATAACGGGAAATAAAAATAAAATTCTTGATTATATCAAAATCAAATAATTAGTAACTTCTAATATATAACAAATACAACGAATAAATAAAAAGCAGATAAAAAATCTTGAGTGTATCAAAAAGAAATAAATATCAAATAAATATATATCACAACAAACATTAAATAACGGGAAATAAAAATAAAATTCTTGATTATATCAAAATCAAATAAATAGTAACTTCTAATATATAACAAATACAACCAATAAATAAAAAGCAGATATAAAATCTTGAGTGTATCAAAAAGAAATAAATATTAAATAACTATATATCACAAAAAATATTAAATAACGGGAAACAAAAATAAAATTCTGGATTAAATAAACAATAACTCTGAATAATTATATGACAAAAAAGCCAGAATGCAATGTTGTAACTAAAATAAAACTCTATCTGAATATGAAGAACAGGTATTCTAAATTAAAAAAGAAATAATTCAAATGGAAACTAAGATATTTATCCAACATTGCATGAATGGCTATTCCAAATAAATATGTACCGACTAGAAATTGACTTATCACAGAAAAAAAAACTTAGATTCTACTCATTTTTCTCCTTTTTTTGGCTTGATTGGACCTATGTACATCATCATAATACTTTTTAATTATCAATACTATGGATACATTTAAAAAATCATCTAATACATAATCTGAATGTTCCAAACAAGTGAACCACTGAAAATCGAGATCTCTTTTTAAAATTATTTTAATTTTCTTTTTGAGATGATGTACATGGCCATGTTTAGGGAGTACCTGTTTTGTGATAAAATCGTAAATGTAGGCTAAAGTATCACTAACATTACTAGTTACATATGTGAGTCTAGTTTTATCTCTACTGTACTCCTTAAACATTGTAAACAAGTGTTGTGTTTCTATTGTGTTCGATAATATATTCGAAGCACATTTTTGACAATTCTTTATGACTTTAATTTTCTTTACTAAAAACCCTGAGACATAAGCTACAGCTGAGGCGTCATGTTCTAATGTAGGTCTGATTTTCGGCAACATTAAGTGGTCTAGTTCATTCGTATCTATTTCTTCCAATTTAGTAACGCCAACATCTAAAAATTCTTGGAAATTATTCAGAAGGTTCTTTCCATCAATTTCACAATTTCTATTATTTTGTGGCGTTAAAAGATTATTTAAAAGTGAAGTTTTAAATGCGGCGATAAATTGGAAGCAATTTGGATTCGAATTACATGCCCCATAATATCTTATTGCAGCGAATGAGTTCCCCAAAGGGTCTTGGTTAAGTGATCGCGTTCTTAGGAACTTGAAACCCAACTCTTTACAAACTTGCCATAATCCCTTTGTAGCTGCTATTGTGGTAAGCCAACCGGTCTTGAAAGGCATGAGCGATTTAAAATTAACATGATCCAGTGTAAATTGCCAACTATTAATTTTGGGTTGAATTCGATTCCATAATTCAAAGTGAGGGGACTTATTGGATATGCATCTCCTGTAAGATTTCCCTTCGTCAGGTTTAACAGTACTACCATTAAAACTGTCAAAAAGGCTGTCAATATCTTCGACAAACTCTGCAGTATGCACGGCGTTGGCGGGTATGTTGTGTAAAGGGTTCGAAACCATTTCTTCTAAAGCAGCAGCAACCGTTTGACTTAATGTTTTTGCTGCTATGCTTACTTTCATTTTTAGACGATTTTGTCCATCTAAATTCAAATGTTCTTCGCTTAATCTCCTGAGCATTTGAAAACGCTTCATCCTGTCTATTCGCATACACTGTCTGATATGATCTATATCAGCGATTTTCGAGTTGTCATACTGAATTTTATATTTTAATAGCGCGTTTCTTGTAGATTTCAATAGGTGTGGCGGATCGAAAATTGTGAAAATTTTGTGGTTGTTTATAACAAAAAATGGGTCTGCAAGATTATTTTCTCCAGTCAATGATTTAATTGCGGTCCTGTTTGCACTGCCTTGATCACAAACTGTGCCTAAAATTTGTAAGCCCGTTGACTCTAATTTGATGATTACGTCTTTTATTAATGTTTTTAATTCATAGGATTTGATTGAATGGCGAGTAAAATAATAAGCCACCGGTTGCTTCCACTTTTTACGAAGACTATTAACCATGAAAACTAAAGCATGGTTGGCGTGCTCATTCTTACGCCCTAATGGTTCCCCTAAATCCACATAACCGACAACCTCATCAAGGGCATGATCATATGTTAATTGTTCACTTAAAGAAACTTCATCAAATAAAAGAGTACAGGACCGGTCTAAGACATTCATTTTTTCAACCGTTTTTGACAGTTTATCCAGAACATGCGTATCCAAGTCCGCTTTAAATGGAATTTTGGCTAAAAGACCTTTAAGAGTAGTTCTACTAGCTAATGGTATGTTCTTAGCTAAGAATCTGTACAATTTAGGACCACGTTTGTATAACGCTAAGGCAAGTGCTTTATTCTGCGAAGACCATGATGGCCTTTTTGCTTTAATATTATGAAACGAAGCTTTGAAAAATGCTGCAATTGCAGGATCTACGTTTGATTCAAGATCTTTGAAAGCATCAAATTTAGATAACTCGTAAAGATTTTCAAGAGTATTTTTTGATGATTTAATAGTGCTTTTTAATTTAGAGATTAGTTTCCTTTGACTTTTATTGATAAAGTAAAGCTTTTTCTTTTTGGGAGTTAAATTTTGCACTTTTCTTTCATTAATTTCAGATAAAATATAGCGTTTTCGTTTAAGGGGTGTATTTAACAGAAAGTTATAAGAACTTTTCCGTTTTAAAAACGTTTTTACTGGTGTTGAGGACCTGGGAAGGTCTATTATGTCATAATTTACATTATTATTTTGAGAGATGCAAAGGTTCTCTTTGAAACTTACTGACGGGTTATGAGAAATCGTCGAATTATCTAAATTTGAGCTCGTACTTACTGTTTTTTCAACATCCGATCGTATGAATGGAACAGCATACTTTAGAAGTCTTGATTTTAAAGTACTCGTAAAGTCGTTTAGATCAAAATGATCTTCACAGATATAAAGCCTTTTCGAATTGAATTCCAAGCCCAAAATACTGAACCATTTATGTCTCCTGGCTATGTCCGTATCAGGAAATCTGAAGAACTTTTTATTCTTATAGTCATTCTCATAGACTGGATTATAGAATTTATTTTCGCAAGATATTACTGCGCAACCATGACGAATTTTACCTGGCGCTGCCATTCTTTACAACACGTATTTACAATTAAGCCAATAAAAGGGTACTCACCAATATCCTAATAACACATTCAATTTCCTAATAACACAACATTAGGCATTCATTTAAACACACCGCTACACCAAATGATATATTCGCTTATTCGGGAATGTACTTCCTTACAGCTTCCAGGGAACTTGGCTTGGGCTTTACCCTGAAAAAACAATAATATAAAATTTTCTTCGAACTTACCTTCAAAACAGAAACACTTACATTAGTTCATCTTGTGGGTTCCCTCCTTAGCAATGTGATTAATATAGGGGCAGGTCTGTTAAATCTCTGGAAATTTTGAAAGAAATATATAAAACAACAATTTTCTAGTTCCAATACGACCTACCTTATTTGTCTTTAAAACGAAATTATTCCTGCAGCAAATTAAATTTCTTCTTGTTTATGTCTTCTTACGCGCTATATTTTACGAGATTGTGTTTGTTATGATAATTGTCAGTTTGTCGCAGAGAGAACATACAATATTGTATGTTCTCTCTGGTTTGTCGGAACAACGAAAATCACAAAACATGCATCTAAAAAGACTTCTCTCTCAAACTGCAGCCAAGTGACAAGGAAAGAAAAAGTCTGAGTATCCTAGCTACATCATGCATCGACGATGGTGGCGCACCGACTTTGTACAACTGTAACTAAATTGATGTCGCCAGCTTTTTCTATCTATCGGACACTCTCTTTATTGTATGTTCTCTCTGGACTAGATTCATGGAAAACAATTTGTCGTTCAACGACAAACTGTTCCAGTTATTATGTATGTTGTGATCATTTCATTTATTCTGACTACACCAATCGTAATACAAAGTCCCGTTTAAATTGGTTTGCTATTTCTAAATGTGTTTCGCATAAATGCGATCATACATATTTTGTTATTCTTGGAACTATATCTTTCAACAGTGCACCTACTTTCCGAGCTGAGATAATGAATATTTCTCCTATAAAAACAACAAGTATTTCCTATAATGCACAACTTACAGCGAGAGATCAGGACTCAAATTCTGATGTTGACGTTGAAAATTAATATATTTTTCTTGTTTCATCAGCAAACACAGCAATGGAATCTGTTACGTACCCGATACCTCAGAATAAGACTATCTGTGATAATGACTATCAAGCGACGTGGCCAAATAATTTTTATCAAGTTTCAACAATTTATTTTTTTGTTCATCTCAAGAATTCTTTTGTGCTATATTATTATTTTATCTACATATGTATTATTTTCGGAGAGTTTTTTGCGATATTTCACTGTACATAGTTTTTTATCGAACATACCTTGATAGATATTGTAAAGGGAATTTATATTAAAACTGGGTTCGATTTATTTTCACTTATTTATTTATACCAATAAGTACACGACTATATACACATTTATATTCACACTATATCTCTCGGACTATAACGACTTTTTACTGTCTATGTGATCTATGACTGGCTGACTATCTATCACTAACTAACTCACTTGTCATTGCCATCAACCTTATATATCTAACCTAAAAAGCTCTAGATGATTCCAGTGTTGTTTTCGTTGTTTCTGGAGGTTATTTTTCAATATATGTCTTCGAGAATAGACCAGGACTTATTCTCGTTGCCTCTGATGTCTCCCGTGTTTTCCGGAATGTGCATTGTGTGTGTAGTTTATTATTCGGGTGTCTTCACGTTACAATATAGATTTAATCAAAGAATATAGTTTATTTTATATTATTATTGTACATACGATTCTTTTAGGAAATATATATATTTTCTGTTATGTTTTTATGAATTTAATGAAAAAACCTTTTTGTATACCTTGATAAATCCAACCAAGGAATTATTTATTCTTTTGTTATAGATATTTTTTTATTTATTGTATATATCTGCCAATTTGTTACATATATTGTTATTAGTTAAACAACTTTTACGGCTTTTATTCAACAGAGTGAATAATTTTTATTTTAATCTGTGAATCAAAAGTCCAGATCAATTTAGATATGATAATTTCTTATTTATAAAACAGTATACTAAATTGAAATTAGAACACAATTTTAAAATTTCTACTATTATGTTAATAACACATAACAATTGTTTCGGCACACTACCTTTATCAAATGTGAATACAAAATTGTAAGCGGACTAAACCTATTTATATAACTATTAATTATATATTTAGTAATGGCCTAGAAATGCCATTGATCTGGTCATTGAGGAGATTGTTTACAAATACTGATTTCTAATGATTCAAGTAAGTTTTATTTTGATCTTTTATTTTATGTATATATTACCATGAAATGTGTGAATCATAAAGGATTAAAATTGAATTTCCTTGAATTATTAGAAATGGATATTCGTAAACATTCAGGTAATACCCTCAATGACCAGATCGATGGCATGTCTAGCCTATTATTAAATATATAATTAATAAGTACCTACTTAAGTAATAGTCATTAAGCATTATGAGTATCATCCTCCTTGGTACATAAATAGGCTTTGTTCTCTTAGAATTTAGTTTCGTACTCACTTTTGATATAAAGGAATACAGTGTGCCGATACAAGATACAATGGTCATGTGTAAATAACATAACAGTAGAAATTTCAATATAGTATTTTAATTTATCATACTGTAACGGGAATTTATATTAAAACTGGGTTCGATTTATTTTCACTATTTATTTACACCAATAACTACCCGTCTATGACCAATTGTGATCTGTGACTGACTATTTATCACTAACTAACTATCTTGTCTATGCCATCAGCCTTATATATCTAACCTAAAAAGCTCTAGATGATTCCAGTGTTGTTTTCGTTGTCTCTGGAGGTTACTTCTCAACACATGGCTTCGAGAATAGCCCAGGACTTATTCTCGTTGCCTCTGTTATCTCCCGTGTTCTCCGGAATGTGTTTGTGACATTTGTGAGTGTAGTTTATTATTCGGGTAAGTCTTCACGTTACACTGCCCCCTCCTTAGCATCTGCTCGTCCCGATCATAATCATCCTTGGTAGTACCTTGCTGGATTTCCGTTCCATGGCGGAATCTGCACTTGGTTCCTGCCAGGCAAACACCCTTGTTGAAGAAGTAACAGTCTATCGTCTTTCCCGAGTACACTCCTTTTGGATTGAAATAACACACGGTAATTTGCACACCAGCGTCCTGGAAGATGTATTCGATCATGCTCCTTACAATCTTCCAATCTAGCCCGTCCAACCCGCAGCCTATTTTCGGAGGACCCATCTTCTTGATGTCATAATTCCTGACTTCATTCCTAAGGCTCTTCAGTGCATGCCAGATATCCTTGTAAGTGGGTTTTCCTCCAGACATCTTCTTCGTAACCAAATAGAAGAGGTTCCGATTACCATCTGCTAGTCGCAGAACTTTTCCTACTCTTGGTCGTTGGGCTGACAATTCATCCAATCTTCCAAACTTCCTTTTAAACACCAGAGCAATTCCTCGGCCCATACGTAGATCCTCCGCTACACAATGGGCAATAGAAACGTTGGATGGTAGTTTGAAAAGGTCTTGTTGAACCTCAACTGTCACACCGAGTCTGACCTTCTTCCGATCTGCGTAGTTGGACATGAAGTCGTTGAAACTGACATTTTGCTCCTCAACGTTCTTTTCTTAAAGAGCCTCTCGTGCTTCCTCCTGGCTGTTCGATCCAGCGTATGGTGCAAGTCGGTTTATGTGCACCACTCTAGGTTTTCCCCTTGGTAACTTTCGGATACGGTAGATGACGTCATTTATCCTCTTCATAATTTCATATGGCCCTTCCCATTGCTTTTGGAGATGCGACAAAGGCCTCGACGTCGTTGGGGATTATACAGCCAAACAAGGTCCCCCACGTTGAAGACTCCATCAGCTGATAGAATGTTGTAGTGGTGCTTCATTCGATCACTGGCAAGCTGTATGTTCTGTCTGGCTAACTCATGGACTTAATCCATTCTGGCTCTCAATTGGTCGACATATCCTTCTCCTGCGACACTGTCCGACCAGTTGTTTCATTCACAGCCACCCGATTGGCCACCAGGAACAAATGGATGTACTGGTCCCAATCTCGCTGATGTTCTGAAACAACCTTAGAAAGATGCTTGCCCATGGTTCGGTTCATCATCTCTACCATTCCGTCCGATTGAGGATGCAAAGGGGTCGTTGTGGTCTTGTTCGCACCTATTAGTCTGCAAACATCTTGGAACAGGGCTGACTCGAAGTTTCTTCTTTGGTCCGAATGGATTTCAAGAGGAACGCCAAAACGTGAAAAGAATTCTTTCACCAACACCTCGGCGACGGTCGAAGCTTCTTGGTTAGGGATTGAGTACGCCTCTGTCCACTTTGTGAAATAATCCATGGCTACTAGGATATGCTTATTCCCATTGTCCGTTTCAGTAAATGGCCCCGCAATATCCACAGCAACTCGCTCCATGGGACTCCCAACATTATACTGCCTCATAGGTGCCCGCTTTCTGCCAAGTGGTCCATTGCTGGCTGCACACACTTCACACTTACGGCACCACTGTCTCACATCTTCTTTGCAATTCACCCAATAGAATCGCCACCGAACCTTTTGCAGAGTCTTGGTGATTCCAAAATGCCCACCCGAGGCTCCATCATGTAGCTGACGTAGTACCTCCGGCACTTTGTTTCTTGGCACAACTAGTTGTAATCTGGATTCAGTGCCATCTTCAGACTCAAAGGTTCTATACAGCCGATCATCTCTTAACACAAAAGAGTCCCATTGGCTCCAATATGCTTTCACTTCAACGCTGCATGGTCACTTCTAACTAGAAAGCGGCGACCATACAAATACTTATGAAAGTGTTCACAGGCTTTCACTACTCCCAACAGTTCCCTTCTGGTAACGCAATAATTCCTCTCAGATTTTGACAAAACCTTGCTGAAGTAGGCAATAATTTTCTCCCGCCCGTCTTGAATCTGAGAGAGGACAGCACCAATGGCTGTATGACTCTGATATCTGTGTCCAACACGAATTTTCGGTCATGCCTCGGATAGCCCAAAATTGGTGCGCTGATAAGTGCTTCTTGCAGTTGTTCGAAAGCTCTCTGGCACTCATCATTCCAAGAATATTCTTTGCCTTCTTCTGTTAGTTTAGTTAGAGGCTTAGTGATGTTGGCAAAACCTTTCACAAACCGTCGGTAGTAGGTACACAAGCCCAGAAAACTTCTAATCTCATGCTTGTTATTGGGAATAGTCCATTCCTTAATAGCTGTTATCTTTTCTGGGTCTGCTGTGACGCCGTCCCCAGATACGATGTGACCCAGATATCTTACTTCACGTCGGAACAGATAACATTTCTTAGGACTCCGCTTCAGGTTGGCCTCACGTAATCGTTGGAAAACTTCTCTTAAATTCTTCGAGTGTTTCTCAAATGATTTTCCCACCACGATTACGTCATCCCAATACACTAGGCAGGTTTGCCATGTCAGTCCTCTCAAAACTGCTTCCATGAGCCTCTCAAATGTAGCGGGAGCATTGCATAGTCTAAACGGCATCACAGTGAATTGCCAGAGCCCTGATCCTATCGAGAAAGCAGTATTTTCTCGATCTGCGTTATTCATTCCAACTTGCCAGTATCCACTTTTCAGATCTAGTGTAGAAAACCATCGTGACCCAGAGAGAGTATCTAGGGTGTCATCTATTCTGGGTAACGGATAACTATCCTTAGTGACTGAATTCAGAAAACGGTAATCTACACAGAATCTTGTAGAACCATCCTTTTTCTTCACGAGCACTACTGGCGAGGTCCATGGACTATTTGATGGCTCAATGACTCCTTGTTTGCTCATTTCTTGAATCATTTCCTCGGCTTCGTCTCTTTTGGCCAATGGAAGTCTTCTTGGCTGCTGTCTTGTTAGCTGAGCGTTTCCCGTATTTACCTTGTGAGTCACTATACTTGTTTTACTTTTGTATTCTTCTTCCATCGCAAACACGTCCTCCACAAGCATATCTCTCACGTTTCTTAATTGTTTCTCGTCTAATTCCTGGACAGTCTTGATGACCACATCAATCAGCTCTTTGGCACTCATCATTCCAAGAATATTCTTTGCCTTCTTCTGTTAGTTTAGTTAGAGGCTTAGTGATGTTGGCAAAACCGTTCACAAACCGTCGGTAGTAGGTACACAAGCCCAGAAAACTTCTAATCTCATGCTTGTTCTTGGGAATAGGCCATTCCATAATAGCTGTTATCTTTTCTGGGTCTGCCGTGACGCCGTCCCCAGATACGATGTGACCCAGATATCTTACTTCACCTCGGAACAGATAACATTTCTTAGGACTCAGCTTCAGGTTGGCCTCACGTAATCGTTGGAAAACTTCTCTTAAATTCTTCGAGTGTTCCCCAAATGATTTTCCTACCACGATTACGTCATCCAAATACACTAGGCAGGTTTGCCATGTCAGTCCTCTCAAAACTGCTTCCATGAGCCTCTCAAATGTAGCGGGAGCATTGCATAGTCTAAACGGCATCACAGTGAATTGCCAGAGCCCTGATCCTATCGAGAAAGCAGTCTTTTTTCGATCTGCGTTATTCATTCCAACTTGCCAGTATCCACTTTTCAGATCTAGTGTAGAAAACCATCGTGACCCAGAGAGAGTATCTAGGGTGTCATCTATTCTGGGTAACGGATAACTATCCTTAGTGACTGAATTCAGAAAACTGTAATCTACACAGAATCTTGTAGAACCATCCTTTTTCTTCACGAGCACTACTGGCGAGGTCCATGGACTATTTGATGGCTCAATGACTCCTTGTTTGCTCATTTCTTGAATCATTTTCTCGGCTTCGTCTCTTTTGGCCAATGGAAGTCTTCTTGGCTGCTGTCTTATTGGCTGAGCGTTTCCCGTGTTTACCTTGTGAGTCACTTGTTTTACTTTTGTATTCTTCTTCCATCGCAAACACGTCCTTCACAAGCATATCTCTCACGTTTCTTAATTGTTTCTCGTCTAATTCCTGGACAGTCTTGATGACCACATCAATCAGCTCTTTCGAATATCTGGTCGTGGATGCTTTACCAATCGTTCTTACAGAGCATATCGCTGATACAGGAACACAATTTCCAACCATACTTCCCTTGCTCAACTTGATGGGGCTCTGCATTAGATTCATTACTCTGACAGGAATGACATCTCCTACACGAACAAGAGCTTTAGCTGTCAGAAATTCCTTATTATTCCTTTCTTCTACCAGTCTCAGACTTCCAGATTTGCATTTTCTGTCCGGGTTGGTCATCAATATTTTTTCACTAAAGCCGGGTATTATTACGTCACTAGTCGTTATTATTCGGACAACATCTTCGTTATCCTCGTGAAAGGGCAGTTCTTCATTGTCGACCTTCAAGACACAATTTTTGACATCCAACACAGCCCCAAGCTTCTTCAAAAGGTGCATTCCCAAAATAAACTGGTCAGATATGTTAGCGATTAAAACTCTGTGCTTGTTGGTGATCTTGCCAATGCTGATGGTCATGCTCGCTTCACCATGTGTTCTTATTTTCTCTCCAGTCGCTGTTTTGAGTTGGACCTTTGTTGGTAGTATCCGGGAATGATCTGTGATGAGCTCTGGCCTGGCTATTGTTCTTGTTGCTCCGGTGTCTATTAGGAGTGTTCTGTCTTCTCCATTGATTCGACCATCGATGTATAGACTCAAGGCTCCGCCAGAAGATGGCACATTGACCGTAATTACTGGGGCACTATTTCTAAAGGTCGACTATTGCCCCCTCATCTCGACCCATTCTAGTTTTCCGACTGTGCAACCTTCTTCTTACAACTGCGGCGTACGTGTCCTAGCTCGCCACAGTTCCAACACCTTGGCTCTCTCTTCTTTGATTGCGCCCCCGTAACTAGCTTCCTTATTATTTCTAACAGGGGCTCTCTATCGGACTGGTCTTCTTCCTCGATTGCTCTAACACGGTGCCCTCGGGAAGTTTGGCTAGCTGCTTCATGCTCTAAAGCAATAGCTAGTGCTTCTTCTAGCAATTTTGCAACGCAACGCCTTCTGCAGCTCGCTCTCCCTCAATCCATTTACAAATGTGTCCACTGCAATTTCATCAAGGAAGCTATGGGCAGCTGTAGGATATGCTAACCGCACAATACGAGCTACCTCCCCCTCAAATTCTTGCAGGCTCTCATTTGCATGTTGCACCCGAGATCGTTATTGTGCTTTGTATACTTGCTGAAGATGACTGTCTCCATACCGATTCTCCAATTTAGAAAGCAAGACATGGTAATTTGCTTGGTCAACTGGAATAGACCTTAGGATGTCTGCTGCATCACCTCGTAAAGCAGCAGTTAACGAAACAGCTTTCTGCTCTTCGGTCCACTGGTTAGCCATTGCCACTGCTTCAAACTGCTTTCGATAGGTTGACCAGGAGCACTTTCCATCAAAGTTTGGCAGCTTAACCCTCATACTACCTACGGCTAAGTCATCTTCGCCTTTGGGTGTCTGGCTCCCACTGCAGTTACCATTCTTAACTGACATTTCTAGTGTCTTGATTTTTTGTTGCAGTAGCTCCATGTTCTTCTCTGTCGTGAAGTTTTCGTCAACTGTTCTTGAAATTTCTTCAAACCTCGCATCACTTTTTCTAGAAACATCTTTTATTTCATCTTGAATAGTTCTAGAAAATTCTTCAAAATTTTTCGAGACTTCATCGAATTTCATCCCAAATATCCTGGTTACTTCCACGAATTTTTCATTATTATTTCTAGAAATTTCTTCAAACTTTTTCAAGACTTCATCGAATTTTTCATTATTATTTCTAGAAATTTCTTTGAACTTTTCATTATTATTTCTTGAAACATCCTTAATTTCATTTTGAAGAGTTCTAGAAACTTCTTCAAACTTTTTCGATAACAGTTCTTCCGGAGAATGGAACTCGAACACATCAGGATGTTCTCCATTTTCAATCAAAGTGTCCCTTAACCGTTTCTTCAGGGTCGTTTTATTACCGGAATCATCACAATCCCGCTCCACCAACTGTTCTTTGAGTTGTTTCACGGTTAACTGCACTAATTTCATTTTGAATTGTCTTTATAAACAAAGTCCATTAGTCAATATAGTTTTTAAAGTCTTACACACGAAAACGAACAAAATTCTTCACACTTACACGAGAACAAGCAAAAGTCTTCACATTCACCTGAAAACGAACAAAAAGTCTTCACACCAACACGAACAAAAGAGTCTTAAACTTAAACTTGAATCTAACAGAAGTTTCGACAACTGCACGAAGTCTCTTAAAGTCTGTCCAATTTTATAATCACTCACTGATCCCACTTCTGACACCAATGTAACGGGAATTTATATTAAAGCTGGGTTCGATTTATTTTCACTATTTATCTACACCAATAACTACCCGTCTATATACACATTTATATTCACACTTATTTCTTGGACTATATACTCCTTACTGCTGTCTGATCTATGACCAATTGTGATCTGTGACTGATTATCAGTCACTAACTAACTATCTTGTCTATGTCATCAGCCTTATATATCTAACTTGAAAAGCTCTAGATGATTCCATTGTTGTTTTCGTTGTTTCTGGAGGTTATTTCTCAACACATTGCTTCGAGAATAGACCAGGACTTATTCTCGTTGCCACTGATGTCTCCCGTGTTCTCCGGAGTGTGTTTGTGACATTTGAGAGTGTAGTTTATTATTCGGGTAAATCTTCACGTTACAATACAGTTATAAACAATATACTAACAATATTCTAATTTAATTATTGTTCCAAGTCATTTTACTGTGTTAGTTTTGTTTTACTGTATTGACCGTTATTTGTATTGATTGATAAACCTTTGATAAATTGTTGTTGATCTTTTCATTTCTGAAACATATCTTCCCTTCCCTCAAATTAGGATATAACCTTAAATTCCCAGCCAATTAAAAACAACAAACTTTTGAAATTCCCGCCTCATAAAACTACATTACGAAAATAGGAATTGGTATCATTGTTCCCGAACAATGGCGGCTCTTAAACGTCAACGGTGTTTCTTTAATTTTACACAGAGATAGCATTTTTTATTTATTAGTATTCTGTGGTGCTTACCAATTGCGGTACTTTGAGAGATTAGTCAATACAGTAATAAGCTATTCATAACCCACTCTGTTGTGAAACATCCATTTTAAAATTCATCTGTAGATCATAGACTATTTATTTTGGACCCTAAGTATTATACATTTTTGAAATCTGTTTGATAAGGAGAATACAAAATTGCAAAAAAATTGGGTGTACCATTCAAAAAATGGAGGGAGTGACCTAGGTTGTGGGGGATGAAAGTTATACCAAGTATAAATATGCAAAAATGTGTCCCCCTAGATAATGTTACTTGACGTATTTTTGCGTTTTTCGTGAAAATTTATTTATCAAAAGTTATTTAGGGTGGATAGTTTTCATTGAAACGCACTGTATTTTTGGCCTTAATAAAATTGTAAGAAGTCAAATCATGTTATATCAAAATAGTCATTGAATTGTCATAAATATATTATGAACCCCTTCTTCTGGTACACGTGCTTCAAATTGAAATTGAAGTAATTAACAATGTCAATTACTGTCTGTTTAAAAATAGCATATACACTCCTTTGGATTTATGAGGCCATGATTATTTCTCAGCTACATCATCCTCTACTTTCAGCCAACCTTTAGACTGCCTCAAAAAGCGGATATAATGACCGTGATTTATCTAAATACTAATTAATGAAATTGAGATTATACTATATCTATCTATTTTATCTTATAGTTATGTTAAAAGCAGTATGGATTGATGTAAGCTAAGGAGGACACACAAGTTTTCGTGTCGGGATGTCTTGAAGTTGCAAGGCACATGCTGGAGACTTACACAATATTTGAGGCTCAAGTAATACTTCGTTATTAATAAATATAACAATTTTCAGAAGATCCTAGTTTTTCATAGTGGTAAGACTGTGTGTCTAAAAAATATTTATGATTGAAATATAAATAGGAATTGGTCGCCCTATGAAGTTATGTTTGATGTACCGCCAGAGTTTGGTTAGGTATAGATAAGTGCTTGCGAATATTGAATAATTGAAAAAAAAATTTCAACCTTATAAGACCTATGATACTAAATTCATTCATTAATTTCCTGATTTTTTCAAAATACCATTCAAGATAGAAAATTTTGCATTATAAACCACGAGTATTTCAATATTAACAATATATTGTAACGTTTAAATCTGTGCTAAAGTTCGCAGATTGCTTCCAATAGTTTATTTTGAGTACCTTGTACAGGATCTTCTGTTGTAGTACAATAGGGAACTTGCCTATATTTTTACATCCCTCAATAAGGGAAGTATTGTATTCACGTAAGAAATCGACATCGAGATTTTTGCTATGTACGTTCTGTCTGTCTGTAGTCTGATGGCAGTGTAGCTCAATAACGGCTTGACCTAGGACAATGAATTTTGGTATTCATATTGAAGGACTACCGGCGACGCAATGTAAGGGTTTTCGTTAATTATATATACAGGGTGTCTAAAATATTAAGTGTCAATATAAGAACGGTAGAAGCGAAGAGGTTGTTTCCATCTCGAAGCGGGGTGGTTTGTCGAGGGAAGTCATAGGTAAAGGTTTTTATCATTTTTTTTAATTTCATTAATATGTGTGCTTATGTATAAAAACACCCTCTACCAAATACCAGCCCTTAAATCTCAGTTCTTATTTTACAATAAATTATTAAAGTTGAAATCATCCCTAAGCTAATTCAAACGAGGACAAAGGCGCGGGACGTCACTCCTTGCATCGAGTTGAGAAATGGAAAATACTTATTATAAGTACTGCATTGTGCCACGGTGGACTAGTACAACCGTGAAAACGGCAAATAAAATTTTTATTCATGTAGGTACCTGAAGATAACAATGGCCGATCAAAATGGCTAAGAGCATGCAGAAGAAATGTAGGTGATATTTCTCTAAAGAATACTGACTGCTATTTTTGTATGTGAAGATCATTTTAATGAGGTTATTTTTAACGAATAGCTACAAATATAGAAAACTTTATCTGTTTTGATATTTTGGTGTGTGCGTAGTGAAATATGTTTGTAGTTTTTAATGATGATATATATAACTAGAGAAATTCCGGAAGTTTGCCTTTCAGTTACTGTTAGTACGGCTTTCGATTTTAATATAAGTTCATTGTTTTATAGCATCATCTATTTCGATGAACACTAAGAAGGTGAAGAGAAAGAAATCCTTTCTTAGTATATATATATTACATAAGAGCCAAGATTGCAGAAAACTCTTTGCATAACGTTGTGGATAGTGTGGGTAGATTAGTGGATGCTGATATTTTTCATTCAGTATCCTCAAAAACAGAATCTTCCGATTTGAATGTTTCATTAGTGCGGGAACCACCTATCTGTTCTCATCCACCAACTTCTCATTAATAAGTTCTGATGAAAACTATCCAGATCAGGGTGATATCAAATAAATTTAGAAGAAGTTTAGTTCTAAATTACCGCATCTGTCTGTTTTTCTGTGTTTGTACACGAATCACGCAAAAACTACTGCATGATATTGAATGCAATTTTCAACGATATATTGCTAGAGGTCTAACTTAAAATACAGGTTGCATGTCTGTATGTTTTCCACGCACATTAAGTCACATGCAAAAGCTAATTTATTATGTAAATAAATATTTTATTTAAGTATTTCATTTTCTTATTTTTGTAATACCTTATCCCCATAAAAAAACAAAATTAATAGACAATTATTGTTCTTCAACTTACCAGCTGGCATTTTATGTATTTGAAGTTTCGATTGATTCAGATATGATCAAATTTTAAGCAGTTGCACCAATCAAAACTTATATTTCGTAACCTGCCAGCTGATTTATGTATGTAACGGGACGTCTTCTAGATATCCAAAATGTAAGAGCTGGATTTCCCATGGATGTCTATATGTAGTCCGCTGTACATTCTATGGCCGTCCAGATAGTCCACCCCATCAACAAATATAGTGAGGACGAGTAACACGAGTAGTGGTGGTAGCACAAAAAACATAGGGTTATCGTATGTCATTTCGGTGTGTTAGGCAAAATCACGCAGCGCATCCTTATGTAGTATGGGCGAAGGAAGCTTAAATACAACAATAGACACTCAGTGAAATATTGCGCAACATCCCAAATTGATAACTTATCACGGGACGTTATTTCAGCCACATCTGCTTACAGAACAGGATACAGAGTTTAAGTCCGCTGCAGACAACCATGTCAAGTTAGCCCCCTGATTTTCGAAAATTAAACTTTTTTAACGTAAATCGTTTGTTTGTCGTTTGTTATTGTTTGTTAGGCGAAAAGTTTCGTTTGTTAGTTGTCTTTTTTATTGTTATTAACAATTGAAATTTTCGACGTCAAGTTGGCCCCAATTTCGAAAAATGAACACTTTTTTACGCAAATCAACAGTTTTTAATTCGCTTTTGTTTGTTAGAAGGGTCTTGTTAGATCCTAGTTAAATAATTACAGCAATTTTTATTTAGGCTGCTAGGCTAGCGCTTTTGCCTTGATGTGCACCATCAGACGGCATAAAACGATTAAAATAAGCCTGAAGAGTGTTCTCTAGCCTGAAGCTTTTACTAGCATGGAGGTCTAGGATAGGTTTGTATTCTGTTCCAAGTCAAATTTACCTTTGTTGTCTCTGATAACAGTTCTCTCCGCTTTATACCAGAAACAAGAAGACTACGACGAAGTTATGTGAACATTCAAAATTCAAATATAATGTAATGATGAATTATTGTTACGAAATGTTAGTACAAAAGGTACCTACTGGTTTATAATGACAAAAATATTGTACCTATCATTAAAAATTAATTTTAAATAAAATTTTAATAAAAAATCTTTTCATACATTTACATGCACCTATTGTTTTTTCCGTAAATGGAAAGAAGTAAAATTTGACAAATGGTATAAGAAAATAAATAGATAGAAAAGCAAAAATTGTGGAACCATGGAATTTGCTTTATTTTTTTAATACTCAAAATAAAGATTTCTAACTGTTGACAATTTTCGTATATATGAACGCATGAGGGCAAATTCTCGTGCTGGCCGAACAGATTGATGCTTTTGGTTTTAAGTTGTGTTGCTCCCAAATATTATTATTTCTATAGCAATATGCTATGAAATGCAAATTATCGTATCCAATTGCCCCGTATAATCTGCAACCGAAAATGAAACATATTATTTTCTTCACCGCCTCCTACAGAGCTTAGTGTTAAATATTATAGCAAGTCCATGGCAATTACATCAACTGTGCTATATCTACCTGAATTTATCGTTGCCAAGTTTGATCATCGGTGGAAATTCTCGAAGTTCGGCAATCAATCCTTGCGTTGACCGAAAATTCTCACGCATATCGAGTTCGATGAAAATATGAGCCTTGAATTGCAAATAAGATTGTCCTTTACAACCTTCTACAATGCATTTCACAATGCGCTCTTCAATTTGCCAAGCCAATGACTTTTTCACTGCTCCGTAACCACTATAGTGCGTATGACATTGAAATTAGAAGTAAGTGCGATCACGTTCTGTGGTTCAAATGGGTGTGGGCATGTATTGTTTGAGCACTGGAAAACCCATTGAGCACTAGGGGGGTGATTGAACTGAGAGTTCATTTTTGACCATGCTAGTAATATGTAGTCCACGGCATTTATGTTTCTTGTCAATATTTTCTTATCCACTTGGAAAGTTACAGTAGATTCATACATTTGGAGTAAAAGTCGAGCCCTTTCCTTCCTGGTTGCCAAGCAAAATCCCCGTTTCGAAAATAATTGAAGAAATTGACATATTCTTTTGTTTGGCTGTGAAACAATCCATTCATGATCATCTTTATTATCCATCATTGCAGTCAACAAAATTTGAATTATCGAATCAAATGGGCAAGAATTGGCAATCACAATTCGGCATCCATCAATTGAAACTGGTGAGTCGATATTTCCATTCTGGAGCAGACAGGTAATCTCTACCTTTTCAAGATTGCGATTGCGATAAGCAATTTCTAGATATGGTTTGAAAAATTTACTTCTTGCAATATTATTGTTTTCATCTCCAGTTGGTTTTTCTACAACATCATACGGAATCTGCAAATAATGAACAGAGAGTGTTTGAACAATTGCGTCATTTCTTAAATAGTTGATATGAAAATTACTGTCTATCTGAAATTATATAGGTATATAATTGTGAAAATTGAACATATGCTGTCTATTTCCCGTATATGAAAACTTCGAGTTTTTGAGTGATATTATAAAATTCATTATTATGAAATTGACCACCTTTTCCACCGAATCGCTTATCTGGTCTTCTACTTGAATGCAACAATCTCCTTGCATGGTAATTTCGGATTGAGGAACTTCATCATCGTTTCCATAATCACCAGTTTGTTCTACTTCTTCGGGCCAAACTTGAGTCTAAAATATTAACATTATATTATAATGAATTTTGAATGGAATTCTGCACAATTTGAAAGGTCTTTCTCATAAAGTAACGAGGGATGAAACGCTGTATGTATTCATAATGGCTAAAAAATAATATAGCTGTAGAACCCTACACTTTCTCCTTGTTTATGGGTTTTAGTTACATTGCCCCTCCAATCTTCTTGAGAATTGAAATACTGTGTCTCCAAATCGTCATTGAGCGCATCAAATATCAAATTTCAACGCCCTGTTGTTATATGTCTATAAGTTAGTCCAAAAAAACATTTGTTTCCAAAGTTTATATATATATATGGGATATTACGAAATTTGTTAACACGATAGAGGTCGCAGTTTTGAAGGTATCAAGTTCAAATTTGCTACAAAAATCAATCTCTCAAATATCTCGGTCGAGTTCGTTATTGGGCAATATCGGGTAAGTTGTTTCAAAATGGCGACCTTTCAAACATTTAAAAAAATTATCAAAAAAAAACCGTAGTGTAAATATTATTAAATATAATTTTAGGTTATAGATATAATCAGTACCTACAACTTTTGTTCAAAGAAATTTTTCATAAAATACACAGAAAAAAAAAAATAAAAATTAATAAAGAAAAATAACAAATATTGATAAAACATGAACACTCAATATAAATTTGATGTAATTGTACATTTTCTGGAGATCTTAATATAGACCCTGATTAAAAAAAATATATAGCATATTTATTGAAAAGAAATAAGCGAAAAAAAAAATCTGCCTTGAAGTGGACTCGAACCCTGTCTGCTTTATATTCAACAGCCAAAACAAAAACCTCTAACCACAAGGCTATGACACATATGACAATTTTTTGTAATAACAAGTACGTATACCAATGAAAAGTTTGTTAAAATTTCAATTCAATGAATTTTGAAAAATTTACCTTTCCGCTGACTACAGGCCATCGGGATTTTTTTGAATGTGAGCACCATTTTTTTATGGAAGTTCTTTGTTCGTAGCTGAACTCATTTTTGAATTTTGATCTCGAGAGTTTCCAATTTTTTGTTGCATAAGTCTCGATGAATGTCGTTGAATTGAAGCTTTAAAAATGTGTCTACTCGAATCGACGAGGACGAATGTTTTTTGAGGTTAGCCTTTAATTTTGAAAAAAATCCTTCTATTGAAGCCGACGAAGCATGGAGATTTTCACAGTTGAAGAATTGGTTCATGGTTGCTCCCCATAGAGGAAATTCTCGACAAACTCGCAACAATTCTTTGCCAAATTTGGGAAGATAAAATGGATTCACATTGCCATGCTTGTCATTTGAATTTACTAAAACCGTTGAAACTAATGAGTTCAGCCAGGTGAGTATATCACTTTTATTTTCTATTTCATATTCGTTTTCTTCAAATGCCTCTTGTTTGTCTCCACATTCTTCTAAAATTCTTGTGCTTTTGTGCATAATTTCTTCCCATTCAGTAGATTGAAAGAACTTTCCATGGGAAACACAATTCTACAACTATTTTTGGGCATCTTCAGCTGTTCTCTCGACGTTTCTTGCATTTCCGTATTCATGAAAAACAACGATTAAAATGTGGTGCAGAATTTTTTCAAATTGGTCGAATGATTTGCATTCAACGAGTAAGGCTACGCATCTTAGAAAATCTTGAATTCCAGCATGAACGACAGATCTAAAACATTTCCATCGGCTGACGGCATGAATAAAATGAGCAACGTCTACCCGTATAAACGTTGTAAGCGGTAAAGATGCTTTGCCTTTCGTAAAAAATTCAAAACATGCATCAATATATGTTTTTATTGATACTGCATTGAATGTTAGGGAAACTGCAAGGATCAGAGCCCGAGAATAATCCGTGACACATTCCCCAGCCTTCGGCGCTTTATCGCGGATCCAAGTTCTCAGCCAGTATTCGATGTGTTCCGTTGTATGTCGATCGGAGAGCATTTGATTTACTGAGGCAACTTCGTTGGAAAGCTGAATTAGTATTGCATATAAGAACGCCCTGTCTTTGATCCCTCTCCATATACTACTTTTCGTGCAACTGAACCCGTAGCATCAATAGATATTTTAGCTTGTTTTCGGTCTAGTAGTCTAACGTATTCTTTATAATTCTGCAACTGAGTAGGTGTTCAAAAGAAGACCAAAAAGGGCCGAGATCCTACTCCTTGTATAGATCCAGCGTAAGGCGCCGTCAATGACATGGTTGTGATTGTCTTCACGGGATCCTCGCCATCACGTTTTTTAACCCCAACTGATCATTGGTCAGTTCATGTTTCGCTTGTCTGATGACGCCCTTTTTGAAGACTACTGGACAAGATCCGTCTCCTATTTTTATATTATCCTTGGCCATTTTTTTGCGTTGCTGCGCTTCCAATTTTTGAAGCTTCTTCCGCAATCTTTTGCCTTTTCACCCCTCTTAACTGTCTTTGAATATCTTCATGAGATGAATTTGAAGTGTCTTGCATGAAATGTTTAATTCGATTGTTTGATTTTCAATAGGTTCTTTTTCTACATAACCGGATAATTCAGTTAAACATTTTTTGCTTTTACAGGTGGTGGAAACAATGAGGTAGTATTGGCCAGCTAGAGCATGAGAAACTTTCCCTCGTTTAAATGAAAATGCACATGGAAGTCGTATTTGTTTCCAAATTTCGTCGCTGAGAATATCCGCCCATGAATTTCGTTTTAACATTGAATATGGTCTTGTACCGTCGGCTTGATCATTTTCGAAAAGTTTGTTCACGTCTTCCAATCGAGAATAACAAGGAATTTTGTAAATTCTGCTTTGAGCATACTCATCATAAACGTGAGATTTGTCTGAGGTGGCATTAAAATATTCCATCGTCTGTTGTAAAGAAGTTTCAGCATCCATCGTCTGTTCTAAAGAAGTTTCAGCAGTAAGGTTGATTGCTTTTGTTTCCTCGATAACGATTTCTTGTTTTTTTTCTGGCTATTGATAGAATATTGCGTCGATCTCCATAGACATTCAAGTATACAGCTTGAGGGGTCCATCTATTATTGAGTTTTTCGCTGATTTTCTTCCATAGACTTGATGACCAAGGCGGAATTGTTGCTGTCCTGAAATGGTCCGAATATTCTTCCAAAATTTCGATAATTTCCTCAACCGTAACTGCTGATAGTCTAGGCATGTTTGAACTGCAGAAGGCAACTATAGCATTACGAGGAATACTTTCGCGGTCGTGAAATCAGATTTTTATACCTATCTGTAGCATTTCAGAATCAAGAAGACTGTAGTTTGAATGTTCAAATTCAAAACTGACGTTGCAAACTAGTCAATTAAAATAAACAGTTCTTGGCAAAGAACAGGCACGTCATAAAACAAGGTCTAGAAATAAAAATTGATGTAATTATTTAAGGAGAAACCGCGAGACCATTCTAACAAACAAAAGCGAATTAAAAACTGTCGATTTGCGAAGAAAAGTATTCATTTTTCGAAACTTGACGTCGTAAATTTCAATTGTTAATAACAATAAAAAAGACAACTAACAAACGAAACTTTTCATCTAACAAACAATAAAAAACGACAAACAAACGATTTACACTAAAAATAGTTTAATTTTCGAAAATCAGGGGGCTAACTTGACAGGGGTGCTGCAGACGGAGTATGTTTTGCTGCACGGTCCGATAAATGTTGCCGCGCATGGTGTGTTGATGGCTCCCTTGCTTGTGTTGGCTTCACACGATGCAGGCCATCATGTATGTAAAATGACAGTACAGAGAAATATGACTGTGACAAATTATACAAAACATTGAACATTCTAATCAAGCTCTATTTCTAATCATTGTTATAACAGAGAAAATGTCCCAACAATCAAAAATAACATGTTATCATGTGCAAAATAACTTTTGAGTACGACTCGACTAGTTCCGAGTGCTCCGACAAGGCACGATGCGTGAAAACAATCTCCGAAAACAGCGCCGGTTCTATCATCAAATCATGTACGATTTCAAGCAACGAACCGTGCACGCGATGTCATTTTCTTACACAGAAGCATGCACAGCACCAAGCCTAGCTCCCATCAAGGAAACATGCAGCAAAACATACTCCGTCTGCAGCGGGCTATACTTATCCTCCCTTTATATATTCTTGGTCCACCCGATGTATAAACGTTTCTATGGATATCCAAAAACGTGGAAAGTGAATGTCCAATCATGAACAAATATAGGAAGGACGAGTAACACGAGTAGTGGGAGTAGCACAAAAAACATTGGGTTATCGTATGTCATTTCGGTGTGTTGCGCAAAATCACGCTGCGCATCCTTATGTAGTATGGGCGAAGGAAGCTTAAATACAACAGTAGACACTCAGTGAAATACTGCGCAACATACCAAATTGACAACTTATCACGGGACGTTATTTCAGCCACTTCTGCTTATAGAACAGGATACAGAGTCATCCTCTCTTTATATATTCTTGTGTCCAATGGACGTCCATATGTAGGTAATCCAGTGTACACATTCTGGTTGTCCAGAGCAGTTTGTCTACTGGACAAATTTGTGTTAATAGGGTGTGTAAGAAAATTTATTATAAAGCATTTTTTGTTGCTTGGCAATAGGTATAAACAAACTGTCAAATGCACCTAAACAGTTATAAGAAGTGTACACTACTTAATTTCTGGTACTCCGGATGGCAACATATGAATGACGCAGCCATAAACATATTAAGTATAGGTAAATTATCTGATTGTCCTTTTGTAAAACCTGCATTAACCATTTTTAATTAGAGTATTTACCACACAATCATATAATTAAATAATATAACATCAATACATTGAGATCAAATCACCAAAATTAAATTACAACCACGCTTATAAGGAATAGTACGTTTATTACTATGGGCCAGAGAGAACAGTATCATCTCTCTGCTATGGGCTGGGGATGTTCGATACGTATCGGTACCAGAGTCGGTACAATCTTAGAGTCATAGTAATAAATAGAATATAGAGTAGCAACTCTATGATGTAAAAATTGCCTCAAATTCAAGTACTTGACTGCCATCTCTGCATTGCACGAAGAACTAAATGAAAAATTTTTGGCCAGTGGCAAATTTTAAATCATCTTACGTTATTTAATAAATCATATTCTCAGTTAATTTCGTAGGTTTCTCATAAAGTAAAATTGTATTGTTTAGCTTTATAAAGAAGTCTATGATATTAATTAATAATATGATATAAGAATAAACAATATTGATGAATAGGGGAAAAATAAAAAAAAATGTTAATACATATATATTTATTGAATTCTATTTAAAAAATATATATATGCAATAATTGCTAAACAATAATGAATTCATGGACAAAAATTATCATTACATACAGAGATAAGTTTACAGTTATATACCTTTCCTTGGTTAAATCTTGGAAAAAAATGTATTAATTGAAAACAGATTAATAGAGAGAGTCAACTATGATGTTCACCGTTCTACAGGGACCTATTTATATATAATTATATTGCACTATCAGCACTATGCTTATGGTTAACAATATATCCTTATTTTAATAAATGGTTCATCTATAATGACCATATAACTTTACAAAAAAGTAATTCAACTATTTTTTTTTTTATTGTTGATATATTCAAAATTGTACAATAAAGCAATATGTACATATATACAACTACCAAATAATAAATAATATCTGACCGCTAATATAAAAGGTATCAGTTTAGTTTGGGTGAAAAGTGAAATCACTAATAAAAATATTACATTAAATTATTATATATTTTCAGAATGATTTACAGCACTGATTTGTCTTTATGAGAAAGATAAATATGTGAAATTCTATCTTCAAAAATATTAGCTCGATTTCTTATAAATAAAATTACAGGATTTTGAGCACTTGATTAGATTTAAGGAGAAACTTTCTTAGAATCGTTCTAATATGGATATCAGGTACAGTAGAAACTTCATTATGTGAGGTAGATACAAACAAATTGATACCATTTTTGTTACATATATGTTACTAATAACATTAACTTCAAGTAGAATTTACAAACAATATGATACAACTTTCAAGTGCCATATTGGTGTGTTCTCTGTTATTGTTAACAATGATCTAAGAGAACCTACTATTCCAGAATAGTTTTACTAGGAAAGTCATAGAAATAATTAAAATATTTTTGGATTACCATTTAATTCTTATTCATCCAGCAAATACTGTTTTCGGGTGGCACGGTTAATTGAGATAGTAACAATTTGAGATGGTTTTCAACGTGATTCGATCTCGATAGAATTCTCATTTTCGGTATTATAAAATTTGAACAACTTTCATTCTGACAATGGTTATTGAATCTGATGAGCTCAAACATATAGGTGTATCATATACTTATTTACTCACTAATTAGATTTTCTAGCAATGTGAACCCTCTAAAAATCTGAAATGTTTCTACAAGATGATCAGTAGGGGATCCTTGCTGGTAATCTGCAATCCCAATTATTCTATTATATATATATATATATATATATATATATGAATATGAATAATAATTTCACGCCTAGCTGGTAAATTGAACCTACATTTCGTAGGGTGCCGCAATAAGAACGAGGTTTGTCGTCTACATATTGCGTTTGTGTGCATTTTTTCCACTATACTGCTCAATCAGATTGATTACCAAACATAGCATCAGTCTCCCAGATATATATGCCTCTCATCAGTATATCGTAGGGTGAAGAGCCATATTTGATAATCAATCCTTATTTGGAACTCATACTTGTATCAATCTTCGGTATAGAACTGTCGGTGGAGACAAGTATGAGCGATATATTAAGCATGCATAATGGTGGATAATAACAATAGGCAAAGGTTAATAATTAATTAAATAAATGAGGAGCTATCCGTACCAGCTAGGCGTGAAATTATAGTTCATATTCTAATATGGTCATCTGGTACGGATAGCTCCTCATTTATTTAATATATATATATATATATATATATATATATATATATATATATATATGTATATAAAATGAGAAATATTCATAGCACCAATAATCTATATTCAAAGTAGGGAGAATACTTACAGGGCAAATGTAATGTCGGAAATGCGATCTTATTCAATTTTACTGGACCAATATAGTCTGGATGAGAATAGATTTGACAAGCATAATAGTTTCTGAGGTACATATTTTCAAATTCTGAAGAAAACATTCCACCCATTCCCTTCGACGATCAATGTCAATGAATGGGATAATCGATATCTTGAAAAAATCATATAATTTCTACATGATCATAAATATTCGTATTAAATAGATAATTCCTTTGAAATAACTTCTAAGAATTGAGATGAAATCATGAGATAAGTTTATTTTTATACAGATCTTTTACTCTTAATCTGACATTTGTAAGATTGAGTTAGCAATAAATTTTGCTTAAAAACTATAATTTCTTCTTATTAGTAAACATTTTACTAACCTTCGAGGATTATCACTTCCATATGAAGGCACCTCAGATAAAATACGAGGGGAGGCACACAGCACTCATTTCAAAGAGTTTTATGTCACTGTTGAAAACTATAAACACTAAGAATAAAATAATAAATAAGAACATTTAAAATATTATACTGACACTGACAACCGTGAATGATCACGACATGCTCAAATGCAGAGTCCTGTAAAAGATACATTTGCTTTTCTCTAGTTCATAACGGAGTTGTGGATTGCGCCAGCTCTATCAATAACAGACTCTAGGCAATCTGAGATCGCATACCCTGCTTAGAGTAGGTCGTGCCTCCGTATATAAATAGTTTATCTATGGGTCGTGCGTACACGACAGGAGTTGCTGCTCTGTATGGCCGCCGTAGAACGAAAGTGAAGCCAATTTTTCGTCGGCCGCCATTAGTTTCGTCGTCACCTTGGTGTTTACAGTTTATTTTTGATTTTCATTTTTTGAGCTATTTTTTATGAAAACGACATTTTCATGTGTGGTAAAATGCGAGCGCTGTCGAAAAAAAGAATATGTTGTTACGTTACACAGGTAAATAAGAATTGTTTACCTATATTAAAGCACTGTTTACACTATACAGCGCTCTACCTATACATCAACATAAAAATATCCAAAATACTTCTTTAAACTTTAGTAACACACACAAAAATAAATAATTGTTTAAAAGTTTAAAATTCTTGAACAAGCTAGGCACCACCAGTGGTGTGCTGACAAAGGATTTTTTGATTAAATTTCGTTTAAAATATGAGGTTTCTGAGGACTGGGTGTTTCAAATTTTGGATCGCACTGTAAAAATATAATATGGCGAATTCAGGAATGGTCGATTTATGTCAAATCTTGCAAGTCATATGATCAAAAGACCAACCGACATATTAAAATCATAACAAACAAGACCACCATCCTAAGCCCTGAACTCGATAAAAAAAGGAGTTCATACCAAATAGGCCCAAATGCAACAACAAAACCCAATCAAAAGCCCAAGGTTCGCAAAATAAAAAAAGAACCATATCCTACCCCCCATCCCGCTCGCCAAAAAAAAGAGCACCCCAACATCAACCATCATAAAAAAAAACAAGAAGAAACAAAACAAACAAAGATGTGCTGTAAGGATTCCTGAAGGGAATCAACAGAAAAACAAAAAAGAAGATCAAATCTTGCAATTCGGTTTTGAGATATCCTGTGAGTTTAAATTTTTATATGCATTTGGACTTTAGATAACAGTTAATTATGACCTTAGCAAGTATCAAATATCATCTCTTTTGAGGGAGGTTGCGGGTAGTGGTACCAGGTGGAACCTAACTATATAAGTACCTATGTCAAATTTCGTTTTTTGTGTTTGATATCAAACATTTCTGTGGTGTTCGAGTTTTGTTTAAGTTGATTTTAGCAATCAAATTGTTGAAGCAATGGCTTCGTTGATTAAAAAAATACTCAGTAGTCAAAATTCTCTCTTATTTATATCGCTGCTAGTAATATAGAAAAACAAACAAAAATACATGGTATCAAGATTATAAAGAAAACACCAGTCTTCTCATGTTCCTCATTGTGTACGTAGAGAACACATAATTTCACTGTGGGCCTTTTGAAAATACCAAACTGTGTTTTTACTTCTGCTGAACGTATTTGTCTGTCGGCTCCTGGAAATATTTTTTCAACTATTCCTTTTGGCCAGCAATTCCTTGGGAGCTTCTCATCAATGATTATCACGATGTCACCAAGTTTTAATTTTCTGAGGTCTTCGTTCCTCGTGTTAATTTTGGGAGATATTTTCTTATCCAACGTCTCCAAAAGCAATCAGCGAAAAATTGAGAAATTTTCCAATGTTTTCTGGAAACCAAATCGCTTTCACAAAAGTGGCCAGGAACTACTGCTGAACTTGATGTGCCAATTAGAAAATAATTAGGTGTCAATGCTTCTTGATCACCAGGCTCCAAAGGAACGTGGACAAGGGGCCTATTGACAATGTTTTCTGCTTCAATTAAATATGTCAGAAGAACTTCTAACTGCAACTCGTAATCCTAAGATATGGAATTTTTGTATCAGTTCATTTGCGTAGTTCTAATTATGATGACCAGCTATTTTATGGTAATGATTTATTAACAGTTTCGTATAATAGTTTTTTCTGTCTAGAAAGATTTTGTTTCTTCATTCATATAATAAGATGCTGATGTTCTTCCATGAACTCTTAGGATTCCATTATTATCCAAAAATGGGGACAGTGTCCACAACTTAATTTTTTTTGTCAGTGGTCTATTTCGTGTCAAATTATCAATTTCTTCTTGGAAATCTCTCTCTTGGATATTTTTAATCCACATCTTCTCAGCAGCATCAATTTCTTGTGGTACTAGTTCAGAAGGTAATTTCTTTATATTTTGATTCAATATACTTTCCCTAATGTGTAAAATTCTCAGTATCCACGCTGTTGTCCTAACCAGTTTGAAGCATGATGAGAATCTTTGTATGTCCGGTAAACAGTACGATTTTTGAATGTATACATTTGTTACAGCTACAATTCTTTTTTAATTTCCGTTTCCTGTTTAATCTATCCTTTTTCGGACATTTTTAGGAAACTTGGAGCACTTATCCATCGACTTTCTGCAGTCCAGTCAATAATTTTGTTATCTCTTGTCGCATCATCTGCTACATTTTCAGCTGTTGGAAGCCAGTGACAGTTTCAAATGTTTGTCAGTTCTTCTATTTTCACTATTCTATGAGCAACAAAGGTTTACATTTGTAAGCAGCTTTCGATTTCAGCCAACTGATGACGGTTTTAGAATCAGTCCAAAAGAAAATTGAATCCAATTTAAAACTGTGACATTCTAAGATGAATTTTGATAAGCGACCCTAACACCGCAGCTGGTAGCTCGAGTCTAGGAATCGAAATGGGTTTCAAAGGTGGAGAAACTCTTGATTTTGACAATTATAGTTGTATGAATAATTTAATTTATTTCAGCTTTTATGTAACCAACACTAGCAAACGCATTAGCGGTAGCGCCACAGAATATCTGTACTTAACTGTTCCTTAAGTTGAAAATATTAAAAATGTAGCACCTTGATATCTGCAATTCTTTCACCTTTTCAAGTTCCAATAGCCAACTTATCCATTTGCTGTTAATAGGTTCGTCCAATTCTTCAACCCAGGAGCTTCCTGATCGCCATAAATCCTGCATTAGATTTTTTGCTTTTACAGAAAAATTATTTAGAAAGCTGTTGTACTTTTATGTTTAATTACGGGTTTACAGTACAATAAAACCAATATGTGAACTAAATGAGTTTTTTTATCAACGCTAAATTATACATGTGCACATGGCCGATGCTGCGTAGGAAAGTAGGAAGAGAGATACACTGAGGCTTTTGCCTATATATACATAATATACATTAGTTCTGGAATACAATGTAAGACGGTAGCATCTCCGGACTATGTTGAATTACTCCAACACTCCCTCCATTCAACATAGATGAGAATATCTGAATTAAGCTGATTGTATTAACTCTACGTTTAAGCTCCACATTTTAAATAGGAAAACAACAGTAATATATTTATCAAAAGAGGATTAGCCTCTATTACTTTATAATCTATTCCACAAAAATAATTATCAAAATCTAAATAGACGATGATCTTCTAAAAGATTTAAAACAAACAAAAATGTAAGCCAAAGTTATCTTCTAAATCTTTGGATTCATTTTTTGTCCTGGGTGAATTCTGTGAACACAATAATACCATGAATTTCTGAACATATACAAATATATATACGTATATACACACATAACATTTCTATGTATAAAAACAATTATATTTCTGTGTATCTGATTAGAATCTGGATTTATTTTTCATTAAATATTTTCGTCGTTAATTCAGCATGTTTTCTCCATTCTAAGGGTTTAGTCACAATGTCTGCAACGTTTTCTTTAGTATTTATCCAATGAGTTTTAATATTTCCCTCTAATACTAGATATTTAATGTAATCATCATGTGATTCTGCCATTGATTTTCTTTTCCTGAACTTTCTCTGAATTTTAAATTCTTTTCTACTAGCTCTACTGAATCATCAAAATTTTTCAACTTTCCAGCTGCTATATTGCCGCACCATACAGTAATAGGATAGAAAGTTTTACCAATGATTTCTCTGATTGCTTTATCTAATAAGATAAGCTCTTGACAGACTTCGCTCATCGCTAAATATTCTGCATGACATGTTGATGTAGTAATCTGATTTTGTTTGAGACTTCGCCATGCAATGGTGTCCCATATAAGGTAATTATATTAGTCATTCCAATCGCTGAAATTTGCATCCATAGTAGCCTCTAATGTGTCTGATTTTGCTGTATAAATCAAACCAAGCTTACTAGTCCCTCTCAGGTATCTAAAAATTCTTTTAAAATCTTCCCACTCTTTATTCGTATGATTCATTTTTCTAGATAGTACATTAACTGCATAAGTTATATCTGGCCGAGTAGCTCCTGCTAAATACAATTAACTACCAATTGCTTCTCTATATGGTACTTTAGGAGTACAATCTGAGTTTTTGATTTTCTTTTCTGTACTGTTTCCATTGGTGAATTTTTAGGATTGCTATGTTTCATATTAAATTTTTCTAGTATCTTTTCTATATATTCTGATTGATCTATTTTTAATGTCTGTTCATTTCTATTTTTTTGAATCTGCATGCCCAAGAAAACTCTAGGTTCTCCTAGATCTTTCATTTTAAAAACATCTTTCAATTTTATTTTAATTTGTTCAATTTTATCTGAATCATTACCTCCTAGCAATGTATAATCTACATACAAGACTACAAAAACTATTTTCTTTTCTTTTCTCCATGTACATCTTTTTCTATGTTTAATTTAACCATTTCTTCTGAGAACCTTTTGTTCCATCTTTTTGGACTAATATTTAAACCATAGATAGCTTTATGCAATTTGCATATTTTGGTTTTTATAAGTTCTGAATCAATTTCAATACCTTCTGGTATTTCCATGAATATGTCCGTGTCTAGAGTTCCATTTAGAAACGCTGTTTTCACATCTAACTGATATATTTCTAAATTATATTTATTTGCAATGGCTAACACAGTTCTTATCAAGGGAAGTATGGACACTGGAACATACGTTTCTTTAAGTTCATAAATTCTGCGGTCTTTGAAGCCTCTGATAAGCCTCTTTTGTCCTTCTCCAGTTTTTCTAGTGAAAACCCATCTAGAATCAATTATGTTAGCATTCTTTACTGCTTGTTTTGTTTTTGGTCTATCCACTATTGTCCAAACAGCATTTTCTTTCATAGATTTTAATTCTTCATCAATAGCTTTTCTCCATTCTGAGTGATCTGGTGAAGCAAGAGCTTCTTCTATAGATGATGGATCTTTGTTAGTGCTTGCTAAAAGACAGAACATGAGTTCATCTTCTCTAAGATTACCTGTTAGTATTCCTGACTGAGTGTTTTTAACATTTAATTTTTCTTTATTTCTACTCTCACACTCTAAATAAGCAAAGCTTGTATCATCGATCAATTGATCTATGTCCGTATTTTTAGCATAAATTGTGAAGTCTCTGCCTTCTTTAGCTTTCCTCATGGGTTGGTTTCTAATCTTAGTTTTAGGTTCAATCTGAGTATCTACCTCAGTAGCTCTATTCTTGGATTTCTGAATTTTAATATCGTCTCTGGGTTTTTGATCTTCTGAATCATTTCCTTCAAAACTTTTCAAAATTGTCTTCATTTGTTTCTGAATTATTCTGACATTTCCCGGTTTTTATATTCATGTTTATAAAGTATTTTTTTCCTTAAATCTCACATGTTTTGAATTTTCGAACATATGAATCTCCTACTTTGAGGATGCCAAAGTATATAGCTATCATCAATATCCTACTAAGACTGATTTTATGGCTCTAGGTCCAAATTCCAATCAAAACAAGAGACTATTACTTTCACAAACTTAAACACTTTCATGATAGAATCTATCTCAAAATCTCAAGTATAAAACTCAGACAAAAAAGTTAAATCTCTCATCAAAGGCATTAAACATCAATTCTATGTGAGGCAATTTAGTGATACCAGGGGAAATAGCAAAAAAACGTGGGGAGTGATCAATTCTATCTTATATAATAAAAATAAAAGTCGTGCAGCTGAAATCGAATCTATTATTACAGATAATAGTGTACTGACGAATCATCAAGATATATGTAACCACATGAATTCATTTTTCGTTGGAACTGGGCAAGAACTAGCAAGCAAACTTCCTGATCTACCAATATATGTCTCTAAATAACACTACTTCAACAAAACTATGTTTTTTCGACCAGCCAATGAGGAAGTGGAAGAAGTGATTGAATCTCTGGACTCAATGAAAGCTAATGGCGCATACTCTGTGGAGGTGAAATCCTTGAAATTATGTAAACAATCCATTGTGCCAGTTTTGCGCAAATTAATCAATCAGTATCTTTACACGGGTGAAGTTCCCGAAAACATGAAAGTGGCCAAAGTACGTCCTTTATACAAAGGCGGAATCAAAGACTCTGCTGATAACTACCGCCCAATCTCTGTCTTGCCATCCATATCCAAAGTATTTGAAATCATTGTTAATAATAGACTCCTTAGTTATTTGAAAAATATAAGCTTTCTGTATGATCATCAGTATGGCTTTCGTGAATCAAGCGATACAGTATCAGCTACATTGGATCTTGTATCTGAATTGCAACTGCAAGTAGACCGAGGAAATAAAGTAGGAATGGTGTCCCTTGACAATGTTATGACTGGTTCAGGAACTATCTTTCCAACAGGAAACAGTTTGTTTGTATAAATAATACATATAGTCCTAAAAAAACCGTAACATGTGGAGTACCTCAGGGCTCCTTTCTGGGACCTAGTCTATTTTTACTATATATTAACTCAGTTTCCTACTTAACTCTACACGGTAAAAAAAAACTATATGCTGATGACACGATCTTGGTATATTCTGGTAATAATTCTGTTACAATAAAAGAACAGATACAAGATGATCTAAATAAATTGGAGCAATGGCTTATTACACATAAATTAACGTTAAATATTAAAAAAATCATCTTACATATTTATACAAAAACACAAAAATGAAGATCGAAGTTCCATAGACTTTGGAACCAACAAATTGGAATACTCAAGCACCATCAAATATCTTGGCTTATATTTAGATGAAACACTTTCCTGGCAGGCGCATACAGAAACCTTACGAAAAAAAATATTAGCTCCCATAGGAATCCTGAAACGCCTAAGCTTTTGTGTACCTAAGTATCTAGTCAGATCACTATATTTTTATCTAATACATTGCCATTTCCAATATCTCACAGTACTTAGGTACCCTACTCGACAAAATCTCGTGAACCCTCTGAGGGTACTGCAAAATAAGGCAATCAAAAACATCTATAATCTTCCCATCAGATATAACACAGACATGCTTTATAAAAAAATCCACATTATGTCCCTAGAAAACATCTATAAATTTCAAGTATCCATCTATATACATCAGATTATCTGTAAAACACGCCATTCAAATTTAACTCTGGATTTTCGCAGTGATATACACAACTATTACACCCGGCATTCAAATGATATAAATTTATTAAGGCTTTCATCTAGAAATGCCCAGAACAGCATATTTTTCAGAGGCGTATCCATATAAAATAATATACCTTTAGAGATCAGAGCATTGGACACAAAGAGGTTCAAAATAATAACTAAAAAAACCTTCAATTAATTGTGGATTTGTCTCTATGTGACTTGTGACTATTTCAACTGGTTCAATCACATTTATTTGTATATTTCTCAGAATTTCTTCTTTGTTTCACTTGTAAATGTTATTAACTTTGTCTATATTAGTGATTTGTGTGAGGTAACAGATGAAATTTGTAGATGTGTCTACCTACTCTCTTATGTTCTTATTTATTTTTATTATTTTTTTATGATAATGAAATTCCATGTATGTATACTCCTAATTTTAGAGGATGAATCTGTATAGAATGTATATTCTCTTGATTCAAATAAAGTGTTTTTTTTTTCAAAAAAAAAATAGTCTGATATAGGTGTTTTCGCATAAGCTATACAACCAAGACGTTTCAATTTATTTAAGTGTAATTTCTGATTAGGAGCAAAGAACTTAAGATATATTTGAAAATCTTTTGATTTATGTGGTGTTCGATTATATAAATGGACTGAAGCCTCTGCTGCTAATATCCACATACTGAGGGGTAAGCCCGAATCGAATAGAAGAGACCTTGTAATGTTTTATTAAATCTTTCTGCTGTACCATTTAATTCTGGTGTATAAATGGGAGCAAAATCATTATCAATTTTCTCTCTCTGAATTATTGTTAAGAAATCACCAAGTACATATTCTTTTGCATTATCAGCTCTTATGAAGCACACTTCTATTTTAGCCTAGAATATTTCTGGTATTCTGTAAATTTTTATCTAGACACTCACCTGCTTCACTTTTCGTTTTTATAGAATATATTTTAGCATATCTAGAATAGTCATCAACAAAAGTAATAATAAATTTATTTCCACCAGGAAATGAAGAAGGTTTAATTGGTCACATTATATCAGAATGTATTCTTTGTAAATGTTGATCTGCTTCTGTTCTAAATTCTGTGCAAGGTTGTTTTTATATTTTTGCCAAAATACATATTTCGCAATCTTTAATTGATTCATCAAATTTGAAACCATTTAATTCACAATGAGATTGCTAAAGTTTTCTCAGGTATTCTAAAGAAGCATGTCCTAACCTCATATGCCACAGCATACCCTCCGATACTTTTGTGAAATTTGAGTTTTCAGTTTTCTTATCAGCGAATAAGTTTTCTGTTAAGTCTTGATTTATTTTATTCAAATCTAGTATTAGGTAAATTTCTTATAGAAATATACCTATTGCGATCGTTCACACTTTTGAATTTCGAAAAAATTTCAACGGCATGTTGTTATATGTCTATAAGTTAGTCCAAAAAACATTTGGATCCAAAGTTTATATATATATATATATATATATATATATATATATATATATATATATATATATATATATATATATATATATATGGGATATTACGAAATTTGTTAACACGATAGAGGTCGCAGTTTTGAAGGTATCAAGTTCAAATTTGCTACAAAAATCAATCTCTCAAATATCCCGTTTTAATTTTATTGGTATTTTGACTGCAACCCCAATAATTAAAAATTCATCATTAATTATACAGTTCATTATATATATATATATATATATAAAAT
The DNA here is from genome assembly GCA_958507055.1 of Crioceris asparagi. NCBI lineage: Eukaryota > Metazoa > Arthropoda > Insecta > Coleoptera > Chrysomelidae > Crioceris > Crioceris asparagi. The sequence goes on along the minus strand of OY293826.1, from coordinate 53,534,432 downwards.
TATCTCGAAAGCGGCTTTAACGATTTTGATGAAATTTGGTATATACATAAGTCCACAATAGCTATTTCCGGAATGGCTCCGCAGATTGTGATACAAATTATAATATGGCATTTGGGGGTCCAGAAGTCGATTGATGATTCAGCTGAGTTCTCGTATGAGAAATCGATTGGCGATACTTTCATTTTTTAATGGGTGTGACCGTCGAGGTTCACACTAGCTATTTCGGGAATGACTCCGCAGATTGCGATATAAATTTCAGTATGGGATTTTGGAGTTGAGAAGGCGATTGGTGATACAGCTGAGTTCTGGTATGTTTCACATTCATACTTATTTTGAAATCTGTAAATTATGAGGTATGTGAACGATAAAGCAATATTTACCTAAGTATCTACCAATCGCAATACATTTGAACTAGAAATATGCACATTTTTTAACTAAGATTAAATCCTGTGTTATCCGAGTAAAGCTCGGTCGCCCAGATATTTTTTAATGTAATATGAGAAATTTTATTCATTTAAATAACATCTTATAAATGTAAGATGGGGAGAGAAAAAACAATACAAAAATTAAAAAGACGAAAAACACCCAAAAATTCGCTTGTTGCTGTGATAGTGTCATGATCTGCAACTATGAACCTTTCAGGACGTTCTCCTTCTTCATTACAGTTTTCTGTACTAATAATATCCATTTCTGATTCACCCATATCGATCTCGTCAACTCGCTCTGAATATTCTCCAACTTTTGTCAATCGTTCTTTTTGACTCGGTCACAATTTCTCAGTTGTGGGTTACTGAGAAAATTTCCGCCAACTTTAAGAACGAACCTCGCTAAAAAAATATTAGTAAATAGATGACAAGCTTTGCACGCGTCAGCTATAACGAACACAATAGAAATTCACTTGGAGAATCAATTATGCGACCACAGCCTCCCGAGCTCTTTGGTCGATTCATGAGTGAAAGATTTATAGGCCAGTAGCTTCCTACTACTGCTACTAGCTGTATACACTTATTCTAGTTTGTTTGGTGTACATTGATTGCTAACCTCAAATAAACTACTAAGTCTTTTGTTAAATATCTTATTGGAAAAGGTCCCGTAATGTCGACGAATCGCTCAAATGGGGCACCAGCATTGTACTGCTTATCCTATGTCTGGTTCGTGTATTTGGATCTTTATTGTTCAAGCAGGCATCGCATCGCCGACACCAGTCCTCTACGTCAGCACGACTTCCTAACCAGTAGGACCTTTCCCTGATCTTCATTAAAGTTTTACTGATCCCTAAATGGCCATCACTTGTTCCATAATTAAACTCTTGTAGTAATTGTGCAATTTTTTCCATGGAAGAATTATTTACAAATGAAGAGTGTTACCATCGCTACTTTCCCATTTTATTTTGAAAACGTCATCATCAATTATAAAAGATTTTCAAAGTGACCAGTATTCTTTTATCACAGGAGACAAATCTTATATCCCCTACCAAGTAGGTCTTGCTCCATCCATTTTCCACCTCATAACTGGTCCAATATCATTATCATCCAGTTGGTGTTGCTTGAGTACTTCCGAACTCCAGTTTGGTTCGCTATTTATCAAAGTACGTTTGACTTAAAGAAATTCGCGCAAATTGTTTTCAAGTCTTGAACAGTTTTTACACTCTTCTGCACAAGGCCAGTCTTGACAGTGCATCAGCGTTTCTGTGGTTAATACCAGGACTATGTTCAATTTTGAAGTCATATTCTAGAAGTTGTTGGAGCCAGCGCGCTATCTGGCCTCTTGAACTGGAACAGCCATTTAAGTGATGCGTGATCGGTCCGTAGAATAAATGTCTGACCGTATAAATATTTATGGAAATGTCTTATTGCCTTGACTACAGCTAGTAACTCCTGTCGCGTCACACAGTAATTTTGTTCAATCTTTGATAAATATGCTATTCTTCCTTCTATTCTTTGGGACAAAATTGCCCCAATTCCTGTTATTACTGCCATCAGTATCTAGGATGAATTCTCCTTCCCTCTGGGGATAAGCCAGAACAATAGAAGAGCACAAAGCACCTTTCAGATATTCGAAAGCATCCGGACATTCTGGAGTCCAATTTTAAGGTCTTTAATTCTCAGTTAGTCGATGCACTGGAAGGACAATACTAGCAAAATTCTTTACAAACCGTCTGTAATATGAACACAGGCCTATGAAACTTCCGTTTCTGTTCTGTTTTGTTCCTAGGTAATGGCCAATTACGAACCACTTCTGTCTTTCCCGGATCTGTTCTTACACAATTTGCGGATATTATGTGTGCCAAATACTTCACTTCAGTTCTTAGAAAAGCACATTTCTCGGGATTAAGCTCAAGATTTTCTTGTGAAAATCGTTGAAATACCTCTTCTAGATTTTTCAAGTGTTCCTCAAATGTTTCGCTAAAAACGATTACATCAAGGTATACTAAGCATTTCTTTCCAATGAGTCCACGTAGCACTCTTTCCATCAATCTCTCAAAAGTCACTAGGGCGTTGCACAATCCGAATGGCATTACGGCGAATTGCCATAGGCCAGTATTGGCAGAAAATGCTATCTTTTCTTTATCCTCAGGATGCATTTCGACTTGCCAATATCCACTTTTCAAGTCCAATGTGGAAGGCCATTTCGCTCCTGACAACCAATTCAGTGTATCATCTATTCTGGGAAGAGGATAACTGTCTTTATGTCATTTCGTTTAATTTTATATAATCGACACAGAACCTAGTCGAGCCATCTTTTTTTGACTAAGGCAACTGGTGACAACGAAGGACTGTTCGAAGCTGCAATATTTTTGTTTCCTCATGTTATCTATAATTATTTCCATTTCATTTTGCTAATGGTACTCTTCTTGGATTTTGTTTTATTGGTTGTCTGTGTTAATGCGATGTTATACCATATTAGTTAGTCCTAAAGCTGTTTCCGTAAAAGAAAATAGTTCTTTGTATTTCTCCCAGATTTCGCCTTCTGTTGATTAGGAAGTCGAGAAATAATTCTCTCTTTCAGCTCTCTTCCTCTCTGTCACAAGATTTTCCCTTGACTGCTTGAGATTTTAACAGATACTATAGGTTCCGCACAGGCAATTACTTAATTTTTCGTTAAAATTTTAGGTTCTTCTGACAGATTTTAAACTCTCACCTTAATTGGATACTTACTTGAAGGATTTATTAATGCGCTTTCCAAAATCATTTCCTTTGGCAGACATTCTGGGTTACTTTCTAGTACCAGTGCCTCCTTGCTCTTAGAATTCTCTATTTTAACATGCATGCGATTGTCAGACCAATCAGGTATCGTAATGGTTCTGTTTACCTTAATTTTCCTTATTCTAGATTCAGATGTTGACATAAATAATTCTTCTTCATTAATTTTGAGTATTCGGTATTGGAGGTTCAGGTTAAAACCAAATTAATTCATGATGTCTAGACCAAATAAAACTTCGTCAAAAATTTCGGTAATAAATACTTCATGTCTGAATTTTCATTGTCCCAGTTGAATATCTGCCTCGTGAGTACCAATGACGGGTCTTGTCACTCCATTTGCAGTTTCAAGTATATAAATTCTTTTGGGATGGTCAATTTTGCAAGCAGGAATAACATTAGCCCTCACAATAGTAGAACATGAACCAGTATCAATAACAATATTACAATCCCGACCGCATATGCTTCCTTTCACAACCAAGCTGGATCCTTCATGACTCAGTCGGGAAATTTTGATTTTCAATGATGTTGGGGCTTGGTTGGGTTAAGCCATTCTTCACCCCGCAAAACTGGCTAACTGGAGTTTTCCTGCACATTGCTACTTTGAAGCTTTTAACTGTTCTTCTTTATATGTCCTTGTCCACAATTCCAACACCAAGTCTGAGTTCTTTGTTCAGATGTTTGTCCATCCAGGTTTTGTGACATTTTAATAGCTTGCTCGGTGGAGTTGCCTTTGCCATACGACTTCTCTTGGATTGAATTGACCCATCGTGCCTGTCGCAGTCTGAGATGACTTCTGGACGCCTGTTTAGCAGCTTCGTATTCTGCTGTTTATTCTTTAACTGTGCTTGATAAACTTCTTGTAGCTGTTGGTCACCGTAACGCATTTCAAGTTGATCCTCTAAAATCCCATACGAATGTTCGCCGCCAGTTAGGGTATTTAAGATTTCCAAGGCATCATCACGGAGAGCTAAAGCAGCGGCATCAAATTGCTTGTTATATGTAGACCAAGACTGTTTACCATCAAATTTTGGGGCTTCAATTTTAACTGTATTAACTCCACCATTTTGAATTTCATTGGACGATCTTTTTAAGTGCACTGCCACAGCCTTCTTTATATCAAGCCTGGAACTACAAATGGCAACACCGCAGAATCACAAAGCGGTAGTCCTATCGCTGTCGTCTACTACTCTCATACGGCATATTGCAGATTTATTTACAGATTTTTGTTTTGATGATATTACGTTGTCATACATTACAATATTACAAATTACAAAGGCTAATCTGCTTTGTCATCTAAATACCCAAAAATGATTCGAAGATAAAATGATAATTGGATATTAGATTTAATCTGCACATTAAAATAGGATATTCGGAGTGTTCAGCAAAACCAACGGGAAGGTGCAGAGATAACGCCACACTTATTCAAAATCATAAAAGTCAATGTAATGTGATATTTATTTACTTCCATCTGAGACTCCTTCCCAATTAAGTAAATATGTTTTAATATTTTATAGGCTTATTTGGAAGTTACCTGTCCAATTAAGTAAAAACAGTATCTAATAATAACTTCCAAAAATTGAATGAGTTCAAGCTTTTTGCCAGGGTATGCAATATGGTTTGGGGGGAATTTAAATGTAGATGGTTATTGGAGTTAGGAATCAGTTGGGTAGAAGCATATAAATATAACAAATACAAAATAAATAAACAATATAAGCTCTCAACACCAAAAAAATATATATTCTCAACTAGCTGACCCGACAGACGTTGTACTGTCTTAACAAAGCAAAAACAATATTTTGGTTTTCTAAATTTTCACCCATGACAACAATAGCAACTTCATCAATTGTTGCCATATTATAGCGTCTTGCGTGTTGTCCTGCAGGCGTCTTATCGGCTTTGCTGACAATTTTGTGGTAATCAGATGGCATGCGGTTTAATGCAGTCTTGAATAATACAACCAATTCGTTCTGATGGAAAAACATTTGAAGTTGCTCCACACTTGGTCTGTTTACCGATTTATTGTGTACATAACGCTGATCGACTTGTTTAGCTGAATCGCCCATGAAATAAATTTGCAAAAATTGTACCACCATGTGACTTTCAAGATACTTTTTCAGCACTGCCATTCCCCCTCAACTTTTGAGTGGCTGCTTTTGGTTATTCACCTAGGTACAAACCTACTGTACGCTACTTTAATTGATATATGATTTCAATTGAAAATTACCAACGTATTCAGGCACGTGGTGGTAAAAGTTTATTGTTTTACAATATAGTTACCTTGAAAGTTGTTGCGCCAAATGACTTCATTTGAAAACAATTATTGTATTCCTGTATATGAGTTGAAAATTTATAGCATCTGTCCCATTTCCGTAAACTAATGAACTCTGGTGGCAGTACCTATGGCGTCAATTTGACTTTACCGCTCCCGCAACACAATCCAAGGGCTTCATTCTTTCAATATTAGGTGTGATTGATTTTAACTTACCGAGATGAATGAACACTTCTCAAAAACTCACTGTATAGTCTGTATAGTAAATTGAAATGAAACTATTATTTATCAACCGATCCATCTATGTTATACGATATTTACAGGGCGCGTTCTGTCAATTGCTGACAGTTATTTCAAACAACTGTATGTACTGTATGTAAAATTAATATTTTCTTTAAGTTTTCATAAATGTTCTTAAATTTTCCAAAGTTCCGCTCAACTTTCTTAATTTTTTCGTTCATAAGAACCTTCGTCTGATAATAAAAAAAACAACAAAAAAAGAATTAGCGAAATCGGTTCAGCTGCTCTCGAGAGTTGCGCTTAGCAACACATTCAGCGATTCATTTTTATATTATAAAGAAACAAATTAAAAGACGATACGAATAAACATAGCTGAGAACAAATAAAAATCACTCTATTTAAAACTAATTAGAAAGGAAAGTTATAATTCGGTAGAATAACAGAAGAACCAGGAATAACATTAGCCCTTACAATGGTAGAACATGAACCAGTATCAATAACGTTTTGCCTTCTTTAAGAGAATAAATTTAAAATTCATGATTATATTTATTTACCTTATTTAATTATTTTTAAACTAGCAAGTTACTTTATTTTGATTTTCTCAATATTATGTTCGCGATTTTTGGTCTTTTGTTCTAATCTGTTACACACCATGATTATTTTGTGTTTTGATATAATTATTCAAGAGCGTGTTAGCGAATATTTAAGAAATGTTTCTCAAAATATTACTAGGTAATACGCAGGGTTTTAGAAATTCTAAATAAAGATGATCAGAAGAGATGCTTCTTATTTTAAGACCGCTAAGCAAATCTTTCTGATTTTCATGACCGAGGGATAATTTTTTAATTCACTGTCATTGATAAACTCTAAAATAGCATACCTGCAGGTGGGCGAAAATTATTGTTAGAAAATCAGTAGCTAAAGATAGACCTCCGCGTTGTAAATCATTAAAATAATGATCAGTGAAATTACATTGACTCTGTACTCCTAGTATGTAAAAATGACACTCAAAACAGGACATTTTTTTGATATTGAAAAGGCTGCATATCCTGAAATATAAATTTTAACTGCCTCGTCTACTTCACATTCGGACAAATACTAATAATAAAAAACTTCAGACATTCTTCCAATAGCAACCAACGCTGGTTTTTCGTTAATTTCGAAATTTGGAGAGTCAGTCCCCGAAATTTTGCTCTGATATCATTGAATGAGAATCGACCACCCGAATCTGTACCACTTATCTTATACTCTAGCGTCCTCTTTCTTGAAAGTTGAATTATAATTACAAACATTCAGGTACGCAGCAAAGTCTAAACATTGTTATCAAGGAACACTATTAACCCGCCTAACATAGAACATAACCTATTTTAATAACGTGTCAATCTAAACGAAATATGAGACTACTGATTAGCGAATAACGCCGGACTATAGTCGATCAAATAAGAAACAGGCCTATCAAGTATTGCCGTTGTTTCTTATTTCCAGGCTTGATATAAAGAACGCTGTGGCACTGCAGGCTTCATTTGTCACATCTTATCTTCCATCATTTGAATTTTTTGATCAGAACTTTCTCTAATTTCTGTTCAACTTCTTCTAAAACTTTCTCTAATTTTTGGTCAACTTCTTGTTTATCTTCTTGTCGCACTATTGCTTGTTTTTTTAAGATTTGTCTTATTCTGGTTTGTTGTTCGTCTAACACTTGTCTTATTCTTTCTTGTTCTTCTTTCTCCTGTTGTCCAATTCTTTCTTGTTCTTCTTTTTCTTGTTGTCTAATTCTTTCTTGTTCTTCGTTTTCTTGCTGTCTAATTCTGTTTTGTTCTTGTCTGCTTCTTTCTTGATATTCTAGACTTTGTGTTATTTTTGTTTCTTGTTCTTCTTTTATCTTGTTGTCTACTTCTTTCTTGATTTTCTAGAATTTGTGTTATTTTTGTTTCTTGTTCTTGTCTACTTCTTTCTTGATTTTTTAGGAACTTCATTATTTCTACAAAACTTGCCATTTCGTCGTAATCTTTCGATCTGGTATTCACCATATATTCTCAGCAAAATGCGAAGATCCAGTTCTGACACCAATTGTACCTTGTAACCCTGTGCTAAACGTTGTGGGGTTAGTTCACTTACGTAGTACTCAGAAATTCGCAGATTGCTTCCAATGGTTTATTTTCAACACTATGTACACGACCTTCTGATGTAGTACAACTGTTACAACTTGCCACATTGACAATAGCGTTTCAACTACTATCGACTTATGTCTCCAATTAACTGACACAATAAACTGAATGCGTCCCTTGATCGTCACGGCTTTATATATCTGAATGATGACATGACATTCATCGAGAAGGTTCTTTGATTATCTAGACGCACATAATAATGTTCTAGAGGCTTGTCAAACTGACTACTGTGATAAAGTGTACCTCACATATAATTTCTGGAAGGTTCGAGAATATATCTAGCAACCCTAATTAATGAACTATACATGAAACAACTTTATCAAATAAGGAATTGCAACAAATACAAACTAAACGAAATAATAACAATAGGTACATTCCACGTAACATTATAGACATTTGGCTTACCCTGTATAGCTTTAGGATCACAAATATTTTAAGTAGAACAGACATGATGAAATTACAGAGAACACTTAATTTCAAGTCTCTAATTCCGACTGCAAGTTCAAAAAGGTCTGATGCACGGTCTACGAAAATAAGCCTGTATACATGCATTTCTAGTTCGATATAATAATTAATATACTGTAATGTTTAACCCTGTGCTAAACGTTGTGGGGTGAGTTCACTTGCGGAATACTCCAAAGTTCGCAGATTGCTTCCAAAAGGTTTATTTTCAACTCTCTGTACATGACATTCTGTTATAGTACAACTGTCACCACTTGTCACCTTGACAATCTAAGCCGTCGTTGTCTTTACCGACTGAACTACTATTAATATCTGTTTCCACAGACTGACTCAATAATACTGTTATAAACTGACAGTGACCCGTGATCGACACGGCTTTATCTGAATATTGACATGACATTCATCGAGAATATTCTATGATTATAATCTGGCTGTTCCAAAATTCAAAACATTAGCCTTGCCAGAATATAACATTGACTGATGACATAATTTAAGCCTGACCAGGCTGTTTTGTATTTAGGATCACACTGCTAGATGCACATAATATTCTAGAGGCTTGTCAAACTGACAATACTGTGACAAATTGTACCTCACATATAGTTTCTGGAAGGTTCGAGAATAAATCTACTAATTCTAGAACTAATTAATGAACTACACAACCAGCAACTATAGTAACCAAGGTAGAAATAAATAGAGACTAAACGAATAATAACTGTAAGGACATGATGAACCACCCACGTTACAATACTGATGACAATATTTCGAAACTATGACGTAAGACTTGAGGCACATAAGAATCCTTGGCATATATCGAGATTTATTAGGTAATACTTGTTTAGTCCACTTCCATCGTGTTACCTACTTATAGAAGGATGTTTCGCAAAGGAAAAATATTAATAGTTATACAAAATGACTAACTTCCGTATCGTACCATTTATTTTTAAAAAATGTTATTCTTAATACATAGTTTCCTTACGAAATGATAAGACTGATTATTGAGAGAATAAGAATAAATAATCTTGATTCAATATGGACCCATTCTTAAATCAAATCAGCAACGTTCATTGGCATTTCATCAATTTGTGTGGAATAATATTGTTCAATATCCCGTAAAATTCTTATATCGTCTGATTTAACAAAATTTATAGCCACACCTTTACGGCCAAATCGACCGGATCTACCTATACGATGGATGTACAATTCACGGTTATTTGGTAAATCGTAATTGATCACCAAACTAACTTGTTGAACATCGATACCTCTAGCCCAAACATCTGTTGTGATAAGTACACGACTCTGGCCAGATCTGAATTCTTTCATAATATTATCTCTCTCTTTCTGGGGCATATCACCATGCATCGCACTAACGGTGAAGTTGTTCTCACGCATTTTCTCTGTTAACCAATCCACCTTCCTCTTTGTGTTGCAAAATATGACGGCTTGTGTAATAGTTAGGGTATCATATAAATCGCAAAGTGTATCAAATTTCCACTCCTCTCTTTCGACAGCAACAAAGAATTGTTTTATTCCTTCCAGAGTCAATTCATCTCTGTAAATAGAATCGTTAAGTGTGTTAATGCAGTTCTAAACAGAATAATTGTTCTAAAAAAAACTAGGACCGACCTCATTAGATGATTCACTAAAAAAAAGAAAATAACAATTCACGATTTAGGAATCATAAAGATTTTGAAATTGTCGCCAAGAGATATTTATCAGCTATAGAAGAGTATTGACACCAACTTACCAATTTTTTGTGATTCTGTGATTGTGATTTTTTGGGTTATTTATTTCACAATTTTGAGTGATAATGGTAAATAAAACACACGCTTCCATGCCGTTTAGAAACTTATATAGCAGTAGTAGTAATAGCGTTTCATACTGAAAATGCAGAGTGGCCTAGTATATGAAATGTATTTTGAACGGGAGAACTGCACACAGTGTTTCCGTTCATTAATTTCACCTGTAATATTTTCTTTTGCAATTTTGAAATTCATTGTTTATTATTAATTGTTATTGAACACAAAAAATGAGATAAGAGAGAGACTGGACCTGATGGTTGCTCGAGCCCGGCATAACAACAAACGGCTGCCAAGGATGTGCTCCATATGACGCCCAACTACATTCTCAGTATGAAACGCCCAATAGATTTTTATTCTATAACGCAAGAAAACGTAAATGAATATTAATTACAAGTACACATTGTCGTGAATATGCCTAAAGTTCATCTTTTCGCTTCATCAGAATCTCAGTAATTCAAATAACAAGTTAATTCTTAATAATCCTATTTACTACAAGAAAACTGATTTTATGTAGATATTGTTATTATAAGTTACTAAAGAGAATAAAAAAAATATTTGTGTAAATCAATATACATAGTGGGCATCGAACCTACGACCTTGAGTATATGAACATGCAACTGTAACACGCGACCATAGATGTCCTCTAAAATTAGTGAAATACTTTTTCTCTGAGCCCTAACCACAAAACCCTTATATTCAACATGGAGTTTTCAAGTACATATGTTTTGAGAAATCATGTTTATGAAACTTGATGAAACCCTCTCTCAATCTTCCTCTTTCAAATGAAAAAAGAATCATAAATATCGGTGCACGTTTACTATGCAAACCGAGCTGAGGTACATAATTAAAAGAATAAACATACAGACGAATAGTATACCTCTTTCTTTTGAGAAGTTCGTCACTATTTCTTAGTTTTGTACTAAATAAGGAAAGGAGATGTTTTCACTTATGGACGACGATATTCTTATGCCGGAAATACTACCTATTCGATTTTTAACAAAACTCAAAAAAGAAAATATATAATATAAACAGAAAGAATTGAAACATTTTACAAAAGAAAATTCATAAGTTTGATTCATATAAAAGTTGTCACTGAATTAGAGGAACACCTTTTTTGACCAACTTCCCAAAACAAGGAGGTATAGGTACATTTCTAATGTATGTTGGTTTATTTTATGTATGTAACCTCGGTTCGCCTAGTAAACGTGCACCGATTTTGATGATTCTTTTCTCGTTTTAAATAGGACGATTGAGAGATAGTCCCTTGGGAGTCTAGGAAAAAAAATCCTCTGTCCATCTTATGGATCACATAATGAGGGTTTCGCTCCAGGTGACAAGAGAAAAGCTTTTAGTATCGCTTTTCTTTCGTCCGATCTTCACCCACTAATCTCTGAAAAACAATGGGCTGGTAGAGTTGGATGGGTAGGTTACAGGAAAAATAAAATGATTTCTCTTATAAACGTAATTGAAGAGAATTTAAATTTAGAAAATCCATCATTTCTGAAACGTCAATTCGGCCAAAAAAACGAACATAATGTCATGGACACAAACACGAACAAATCAGAATCATATAAACGCAAACAATATTGTAAAGCTTGATAAATTAAATGCTTGTTCATGTATATTTCAGCTTTACGCCTACTGTTACGTGTCTCAGGTAACAGAATGGTGAAGGCGCCTCTTTCAGACCCATATGTTCCAGGGGGTGGATTCAATCCCCTGCCAGGACAAAACTTTTTCCAATCTTAAATGTATTTTTTTTTAAATACTGATAATGGTACCATGAGAAAACAAAATAATATTTTTAGGTATGAATACAGGGTGAATCAGGTTTTACTAGAATAACTTCAGGGATCGATGGAATAAACCAGAATAATGATAGTTTGTATTAAAATGGCGCCGAAGTTTGAACTAATTTTCGGTTTTTATTTTATCACTCGTAATGCAGGGGATGTACATACTCAAGTGTTTGGTTAAATGCTAAGGGCAATGTAACTGATAAGTGTTCAAAATTTTAGATTAATTGCTATACACGGTGTTTTTTTTCTGGGGGTCAACTGCACGGAAGTTTGTAAAGTATTTGTTTTCGGAAAAGTTCCGTCTTTTTACTAACTTCCTTTTTTCTTAAACTTCTTTGATACGTCGCTTAGTTTTCGAGATACTCCACAAAATTCCGTAAGACAGTTTACACTTTTTACTTGTGACTTTTGTTGTGCAAAAAAGATGCCCAGAATTTTTACATTTTACTCCAAACGGAAGCGTTTTTGGAGTTTGGTTTATAATATAAACTAGCAGTAGAGATAACACTAACTTTATATTTTTTAAATAGGCGTGAACTTGTATTTTATTGTAAAAAAAAATGTACCTACTTACAATAGTGTGCGACAATCTAGATTTCAGGTAATAAATTGCAACTTATTTGAAAATTATTATGTCACACTAAGTAGTAAAAATTATTTAAAAAAAGAGTTAAACACAATTCATATTGGTAGGTTATTAATAACGAAGTTAATTAAAGCAAATATTCAAAATGTTGGCCATTGTTTGCTAAACATAACCGTTGATTGAATATTTTATAGGGGAAGATGGTGAACCATATGGGAAAAATAAATACTCTTGAAAGTACAGGCCGTTAGAAGCCGCTAGTGTCGGCCATCTGTTATCGTATATCTTAACTAACTCAACATCAACGCTAAATAATTCTATGACGAGAGGAAATATACCATCCAACAGTGTCGCCAAATTTTAACATCGCTAGCGAATTTTCATTGACAGATGGAAATAAAAACAGAAAACTAGAAAATACTAGAATTAAAAATACTTTTCTTGGTTAACCTGCCCAAGTATTTATAAAAGTTATTCTTTCCTGCTGTTGCCCTGTGTAGTATAATAATAATAATAATAATAATAATAATAATAATAATAATATTTATTTAGCACTTGCTATTAATACACTGAGCATTATTATGTTCCATTACTATAAAGAATTATAAACATATCCTCTTAATGAGTATTTGAACTTATTAAAATTATTACAATATTTAATATCATCCGGTAGTCCATTGAATAACTGCACTCCTCTATAAAATATAGTCTTAATATATTTACTAGAACTAGCTTTTTCAATGTAAATATCTGGATTTTTTCGTGTTTCGTGGTTATGAATATCTTTATAAACTTTTAATTTCGTTTTTAAATATAATGTTATATTATAATTAATAATCTATCTATTGGTATTTAGCTCGGTATATAGGTAGATTGTATAGTATAGTCGTTGATTGAGTAGGTATAGTTTAATCGGTATCGGTAATTTTGATGCACTTGTGGAATTTATTCCGATAATTTTCATCCAAGGTTGTTTTACAAGTTCCAATCGTTCTTCGAATTCGTTATATATTATAAATAAAAACAACAAGCTTTCATGAAAATTATCGGTAATTATTCCTCCTTAAATATCCAAAAAAGAAAACACTTATTATTTACGAAACTATCCATCGATATGTGAGTGGCAGCACCAATCAGACAGCCTTGGTTCGCGTTCATCATGGTACAATAAGACGTATGTTCTTCGCGCAGATATGAGTCTGGAGGGGGTATTCCTCGTCTTCCGAGGGTCATCCAAATCCGCCATATTTAGGGTGGAATTCATAGACGTCACTCAAACTCAATATCTACTACACTCAATTTGAGGACAATTTGAGTGTGAGTGATGACCTAGCCTCAAATTGGGATTCAGAGATATGAAAATCGTTGTTCCTCAATCATAACTCAATTTAAGGGTTGGATCATGTGGCAACACTGTTTTTAATGAGTGCATCCATCACAGAGCATTGAAGTATCTCTTTGTTCTTTGGTATGTGTAGATAACCATTAACTATAATTTATAATTACCCTGCCATTCTGTCATTGTCAAATTGAATTTGAATAAAAATAACAACTTTATATTTGATATGGCGCAAAACCAGAAAAAAGATATGTCAGCAAATGAGAAATGCTTATTTAAAGAAGCTATGCGTCCGCTATTCAGCAAATAAAGCATAAATTAAATAACTTTATTCTGTGGTTATAAATTGTAAAAAACAGATGAGCCACTCTATCAAAAAAGGGATAATATTTCCATCGAATCTATATCTCATAAAACGTTCAATATTACTAAATTTCTCAAGAGGATTGTTGTAATCTCTCAAAATTGTCTAAAATTCTCATTGATGATTTCAAAATATAACTCACAAATACTGTCTTACCTTGGAATAGCTAATTAAATATTATCTTCCATATGAAATGAATGAAATCTATAGATTCCTTGAAATTATTCATTTTTAATGACTGAATATACTATACACATTTATTTATTTTAAATATATAAATTAATATTAAACGCAATGAACAAAACCAGAATATTTTACGAAATTATGACAAGCTCAAAAAGTGACGTTAAATTGAATTGAGTGCCAAAATTCGACACCTTAATTTATACTCAATATTGAGAATCATTTGAGGGGCCTTTTGAGTGTAGTTTCGTTCTTGAATTCCAAATTTGAGTATAGGGTTGATTTGAGTGGAATTTGAGGGTGAGTGGAGAAAGAGTGACGACTATGAATTTGGCCCTCATTGTCATATTGTATCCTGTGCAGAGAACACGAAAACTTTTGTGCAGAGAACACTACCTCCAAGATAATGGTCACCACGGTTGTCTCAATCAGGGGTACTAGGGCGAAGGAAGCGTTCGGTCGTTGCCACCGATATCTCGGTGCGGGAAGCAGCCTGTGACGTATCCGGTAGACCCGGCTCAGCGATTGTGTATCTAGCATATTTTATCTATGGTATCTAGGCTGGGCTTCGGCGTTCGACTGGCACCTTTGTCTGATTATTGGTTTTGCTTACGATATACATACATACTTATAATCTGAATGTAATAAAAAGTAACAAATCACAATAGGTGAACGGGCGGCTGGAGGAAGCTTTTAGACGAAATTTTTCTACGTTTCAATAAAACCATTCCATTTCAAAAAACCCAGAATATTGTGAAGAAAATGACTAATATTGGATAAAGTAATTTATCCACATTTACCGGAAGAAGTAATACAATCATATCTCAGAACTTACATGAGAATCAAATATTTCAATTCAAAACAACTGGTAGCTGCAGGAATGAAACGCAATTACGTAACAAGTATTCAAGGAGAAACAAAATAAATATAAAAAAAATTACCGACGTTATCAGTTGGTACACTAAAATGTACAAAATAATATCAAAGTCTATCTCCTTAGATAGACTTTGATAATATTAAATCTATTATTGGTGCTGGTACTTTTGAAGTTGTGCAGTTATACCTGGTTAGATTGAAAACTTTTGGCACCAACTTCACAAGTATCTACCAGCACCAATAGAATTAATATTATTCTATACATTTCAGTGCATCAACTGATAACTGCAGTTTTTTTTATAAAAATATTTATTTCACACTTTTGAGTGTTACATTTGTCACGAAAATCGTTGAACGTTCGCCATCGTCGCGGAAATACGCATATTATAAACTTTACCACTTTCCCGTAACTCTATGGAAAATCTGTTCAATATAAATGTTGCTACAAATAATCTGGTCATTAATTTCCCATTCTCTGATTTTCAGTTTTCGAAAGAAATTGCCTCTTCCATATACTGAAAATAAACATATTTCAGATTTTAACATCAATCAAAAATCCAAAATCGGAGTACGTTTAGGTACTATATAAAAGGCGCGCACGAACCAAAAAAGCAAACAGTCGAATTGTATACCTCCTCCGTTCGGGGTTTGTCGGTCAAAAAAGAAAAAATTTAAAACTTGATTTCACCCACAAAAAAACGGACACCTGACTTTTTTCGGTTTTAACTAACCTTCGCACAATTTAGCTTATTTGGTCATTCAAGTTGTAATATTAAGAGATACCCGAATCAAAATTTCAATGAGGTAGGTACCTATCTATTCTTCTTTAAACTGGAAAACTTGTTGACCTGTTGTTTTTCGATTTGTACCCACCCCGAACTTTCGAATTGCAACAATTTATGATTTTCTTTTCAGCTGTTTTTCGTTTATTGATTGTTTTTCAACAATTTATGAGCAATGCTTCCCGAAATTTTAGGGCAAGTTTTTATTTTAAGCGGTATATTGCATGCATTTTTCAAGGTGTCCGGTTTTTTTGTCTGCCAGAATCAATTACTTCTCTAGTGTTCTTATGTTTATATGTACCTAACTTAGTAAAATACTGGTTTGCTTGCTTTTGTTACTGTTATTATATGTAAAAACTAGGATATATGTAGTAAATATATAGGCAATACATAGTGAGAGTGGCAACCGATTTAAATTCAGGTCTACGGCATACGTCACACGAGCGCTCGCTCCTGATTGGTTAACTGCTGATCGAGACAACCGTATCTCTCTACGGACCCTGAATGGTAACACCCAACATCTCTCTCTCTCTCTAAAAACATCTCAACAAGTAAACAATAGACTGATGAAAAAAGTTTATAAACAATTGCCCACTTTATAGTTTCTAAAAAATATCAATAAGGTTTTCGTCGTTTTCATATCTATAACCAGAGAACAGAATCTCTGTTCTCTGCTATAACATCATAGTTAACGTAAGTGATTTACATCGTATAATCGAATATACTGTCAATTTCAATTAATAATATAAATTTCATCAGTTCTGCTTCTGATACGTAATATGAGAGAGTAAATGAGAAGCATGAATATAAAAAGATTAGTTGAAAAAATCGTAGCAAAATGATATTCTAATGTGAATTGGAAAGCGGGATAAAACAAATATGGCCGATTTCGGATGAGGTGCGCCAACTGAACGAAAACGCGTCCATCAATGGAACATACCTGGTCTTATTGCTAGCGCTTAAGAGAAATAGAAGTATAATCGAGACAAAAGCCACGCTTTATTGTATGAGCATTACGCATCTTCCCCTATAAAATATTCAATCAACGAGATATCTGACATCGTTTCAACGCTTCTTATACAAATTCGTAATTCTTGAATATTATTATAATTAAAATTAATACCGTTCACTATATTTTCGATGGTACCCACAGAAATAAGTCCAAGGGTGTTGGGGTCTATTGATCTGCGTGGCCACGTAATAGGTGTATTAGTAGCTAAGTTATTATAACGATTATTTAAATAATCTCCTATTATGATGTAGCGTGCCGCAAATAAAGTTCCGTCAAATATTTATAGGGCCTATCAAACGATTCCAGGAATGCCGCATAAAACTTCAAGTCCAAAACGGATAGTGTCTCGCCTAGGTATAACTAGGTATGTGAAGATTTTTTGGCTATAATCCTGACGATTGAGCACACCACAGTTAATAAAATAAGATTCGTCAGTCGAAGGAAGAATAAACGTATTATGTTTCTATTAAACTCTAGACCCTGCAGAATTCTTCACATCAACTAGCACTTCTATGTGCCGAATAGGTGGATTTGGATTAATTGCTATGCAAGCCAGAGTTAGTTCTAGTTCCTCATTTCTTTCAGGTACATTTTTACCAGATAAGGTTTTCTTAAAGATCCATTTCGTCCTTCTGGAAAACTATTTTGATAGTGTTTTTGTTACATCTTATGTAGATACCAGATACATACATATAATATTTTTCACATTAGTATGAAACTGGTCATTTCATTTCCATTAATAGCCAATCACTGGAACGCTTATTCGAACATTTCACTTGATTAACTAATAAATCAGTGAATATTTAATTTAAATTTTTCACTTCAATTATTAATAAATCACAGAATCAAAATTCACAGCTCAATATGTTATTTAGTTTGAGGACATGACAACGTAATGCATTTGAAGTCATGGCCTACCTAGTGTAATTTAATTTTCAAATACGCAGCAGTTTATTATCTGAAACTTATATTGTCGCACATCATTGTAAGCAGAAGATTAAATGATTTTTTTATTATAAAATCCAAGATGACGAAATTTTATCTTTATCATTAACAAGGATCGTAAAATCGTAATGCAATCCTACTCAATTTTCGAAACAATGGGATTATGGTGAATAAACATTGAATTAGGACTCTAATATTATCAGAAGTTTATTAGTAATTAGTATCAATCTAATATTCTCGTAAGGAATAAACTCTCACTTGAAACAATAAAATTTTACCTGAAACGATTTTGAGGAGAGAAGTTATAGTTTCATACGAGATACCCCATAGAAAAAGTATTATTGGTCTGAAAATTTTATGATACTTTTATGCATTTATTCAACCAATATTGTAGCAGCAATCTTTTAGAGAGAAAATATATCTGATTTCGAGGTAATACCATCTCTTTGGTGGCTTTCTAGGATTCCCATTTTTCCAAATAGATGCAGCCTTTCCCGAAGAAAATATTTAACAATATTTTCAATATAAAGACTTTAAGGCCCTTTTCAGTGAAAATGAGTACCAATTACTATTTTTGTTTCATTACGTTACATTACGTTTTTCCTTTTTTATTTTTATGTATTAGCTTCATCCTACTGATAGCATCGATTCGGGATTTGATTATTCTATATACCGTTTGTTGAATTATTCTATTTTTTACTCGGGTAAATCTATTAATACGTGAAGAGAATTCATTGGACCCGATTTTAAGAATAATGCGTCCCCAGACGAGAATGAGACTTGGCATAGTTAAAGCTTATGTAAAGAAGGATTGCAACATGCGGAAATTAATTAATGATTATGTTTTATAAATACATTGAATTAAATAAAATCCTCATACTAAAAACTCTAGGTGAGTTTTGTTTCATCAGGCCAACAATTAAATAGCCTAACAAGTTACTAATCAAAAACAAGTGCTCTCCACTCGAAGTTATAAAACTTGTTTTCAATTATCCAAAAGTATTTAGCTCACCTTTTTACCAAAATACGAATCGGGTCTGTCATAAATTTGGAAGTGATTTCCAATATCTCGTGGGGAAGAGTGGCCGATATAAGAACAACTTGCGTTGTTGGTGGAAGAAATCTATATACATCATAGATTTGCTCTTTAAATCCTTTGTTCAACATTTCATCAGCCTCATCAAGAACCAACATTCGTACTGAGCGAGTCCTTAGTGCTCTTCTCCGAATCATATCTAGCCAAAAATGGGCAAATCATTACAAAGAATTTTCCAAAATTAATAAATAAAATATAAAGATACACTTATGATGATTACTGCTTACCGTATACTCTACCAGGTGTACCACTAACAACATGTTGACCATAGTCAAGTTTTCTTATATCTTCCCCCAGATTTGTGCCACCAATACAAGCATGACACTGTACATTCATAAAATCTCCAAGAGCAAGTATCACCTTTTGAATTTGTACTGCAAGTTCTCTGGTAGGCGATAAACATAAGACCTGAGTTTCTCTCATGGTCAAATCCAGTGACTGAAGAATTGAAATAGAGAATGTTGCAGTTTTTCCTGTACCAGATTGAGCTTGAGCAATAACATCTCTACCCTTCATAATAGGCTTGATAGCTCTTTGTTGAATTGCTGAAGGTTTCTCAAAACCTTAAAATTCGTAAGTAGTTAGAATTTTGACTATATACTTTGACCTATTTCTAATTACCGTAAGCAAAGATTCCCCTCAAAAGTTCTTCTCTCAAATTAAGGCTCTTGAATTTCTCGATCACTTCCACATCCTCACTTGTTTCGAATTCCACATTAGAAAGGTCTTCAAAGACCGAAGGAGCGCGTCCTTTTGATGCCATACTGAAATTATTGTTGGGATGTAGATATGATGACAATTTGAGAAAATATATCCACGTTCGAGTTAAAAATATCTATATATCAGAATTACTGACGAGTTATTCACATAGAAATATTGTTATAATTTCTGTTGACCTAATCAACATCAATCAATCAGTTTCGATACATTCACAAATTAGAATCACGAATCAAGACTATCACGACTTCTTAATTCTTCACGACGACGACGACACACCACACTTCTAAAACTTTTAACAATGACATATGACAGTTCCATTATTTGACACTTGACACCAACAGGCTAATGTTTTGAATTTTGGAACAGGCGGCAAGATTTGGCGCAGCCCGGACAAATATATTGTGACATTTGAATCCATAGATTGAATCATTGATTTGATATTCATTTTATTTATTCGAATAACTTTGAGAAAAATAATCAATTCATACAATCATAATACAATTATTAAACATCAAAATGTCTTGTGTTATAGGCTCTAGGTTGTAAAAACCAAAAGAACAGAGACAAAATATCATCGTTTTCCGATAAACAATGAATAGCTATGGCTGTGTTCGGGGAGTCGCTATCTGCACTATGAATGCAAACACTACCATTGCTGTTCATGGAGCTTATTCTGTGTTAGTGATAACGAGCTCCATGAACACTATTTTGCGTTTGCGTTCACATTCTGTCATTTGCTGTCACATTGAGGTTAAGGAGTTGAGGCACAATGTCTCTCTACGGACCGTATAAAAATATGAATAAGAAAATTGACTTATTTTTGTCTATAAAGAATAACGAGACACGTCTAAGAAATATTACAAATTGGAAGTGCTTTTCAATCCGGAATAGAACCGGCGTCAATACATGGAATAAATTTGGGTGGAAGTACATAATAGCGAAGATGGTTCTTTTATTTTATTCGTATTCTCACTAAAGCTGGAATATGTACAAATTGAAACTACTTAGCAGTAACTTAAGTATTGACTAGCATATCTATTTGCCATACCGTGACTTTCAATTTCAAACCTGCGCAAAGATCTCTGCCTGGAGATCAGGTTTATGCTTATAATTTTCTGCACGTTTGTGCAGCCCTCAATATTGGTGAGCATCTTGTTAGTTTTTGCATAGAACGGTCACTAATATCACTAATATCATTGTTATAAATAAAAATTACCACTTCGAATGTAAACGTTTAATAAATTTTGGGTTGAATAAATAATATTATCATTCATTTCAATATTTTTTGGTACATACTGGTATACCAGTATACTCTTGCAGAAGAATTGAGTGACCACTGCATTGAACCTGAGTTTCCCCATCACGTGAAAATATTTCAGTTAAATTATTTATTTAACTTATCCCATTCAGTAGATACTTATCCTTCTCTGCTTTAGAAAACTGTCCGAATCATAAACGATTGTTATGAATGCGTTGCTCTGTAATCAAAGATTTTATTTTAGTTTTACAATAACAACAATATTACACAAATAGGTAACAAACATTCTCACCTGTAATCAAAGAAAAGACAATTTCCCGTGAATACGCATACAGTGCGCCAAAATTAAAATTACCTAATTAACCTACTGAAAATACTTTTGTCTTTACATATATATATATATATATATATATATATATATATATATATATATAATTAAAGAGATCTGTTAGTTCATTAATGAATGAAATATATAAAAATAAGATGAAGCTTTACACCTTTATGCTTTTGTTCAGTCGGACACAACCACCCACTAGAAGCGGAACACGTGATTTCAAGCTTGTTAGCTTTCATCAGCGCCACATAAGTGGAAGCTGTATCCAACTAAACAAAAGCAACTGGAAGCTCTCAAGTAAATGTAAAGAGTCTTCTTTTTATTTCACCCACATTTTGGCTGCAACTCTGCGATTTTAAAGTTACATTAGATCATTAGATACATATATATATATATATATATATATATATATATATATATATATATATATATATATTATATATATATTTATATATATTCATATATATATATATATATATATTGTAACGGGGATTTATATTAAAACTGGGTTCGATTTATTTTCACTTATTTATTTATACCAATAACTACATGACTATAATCACATTTATATTCACACTTATGTCTCGTACTATAACGACTTTCTACGATACTATGATCTATATCCGATTGTGATCTGTGACTCGCTGACTATCTATCACTAACTAACTATCCAGTCTATGCCATCAGCCTTATATATATAACCTAAAAAAGCTCTAGATGATTTCAGTGTTGTTTTCGTTGTTTCTGGAGGTTATTTTTAATTTCAAAATAACATTATATATATATATATATATATATATATATATATATATATATATAGTGCGTTCATAAAGTATGGAAACGCTTCAATAACTTCTAAAATATTAACATATAGAGAAAAAGCTCTGACATGTCGATTTTTGCAATTATGTCAATACCCATGTATTTGGTGTTTTTGAACACAGAAAATTGCCAGTTTTCCGTTTATAATATGAAATTATTGCATTCCCATTTAAAAAAATTAATGATGACTTCATAACTTGGAAAGTGGAGGGGATAAGATGATGCTGTTTGCACATAAAAGTAGAAAATCAAAAATCGACCTGTCAGAGCTTTTTCTCTATATGATAATATTTTAGTACTTATTGAAGCGTTTCCATACTCAGTTTTATTCATTGTTGAAATTGGTATAGTATTTTTGAGAATATCTAAAT
Source organism: Crioceris asparagi (assembly GCA_958507055.1). NCBI lineage: Eukaryota > Metazoa > Arthropoda > Insecta > Coleoptera > Chrysomelidae > Crioceris > Crioceris asparagi. The sequence continues at coordinate 53,511,804 of OY293826.1, read as the reverse complement.
AGAAATACAGCAAAGAATATAAATTCATCATGTCTCATAATAATATAACTTTTCTAAATACTTTGCTAAAGAAAGCAAGGTTTGTGATATATTTAATTCTATTATATTAGGTAGATTTCTTATAGAAATATACCTATTGCGATCGTTCTCACTTTTGAATTTCGAAAAAATTTCACCGGCATGTTGTTATATGTCTATAAGTTAGTCCAAAAAAACATTTGGTTCAAAAGTTTATATATATATATATATATATATATATATATATATATATATATATATATATATATATATGGGATATTACGAAATTTGTTAACACGATAGAGGTCGCAGTTTTGAAGGTATCAAGTTCAAATTTGCTACAAAAATCAATCTCTCAAATATCTCGGTCGAGTTCGTTATTGGGCGATATCGGGTAAGTAGTTTCAAAATGGCGACCATTCAAACATTTAAAAAAATTATCAAAAAAGAGCAGTAGTGTAAATATTATTAAAAATAATTTTAGGTTATAGATATAATCAGTACCTACAACTTTTGTTCAAAGCAATTTTTCATAAAATACACAGGTAAAAAAATAAAAATTAATAATAAAAATAACAAATATTGATAAAACATGAACACTCAATATAAATTTGATGTAATTGTACATTTTCTGGAGATCTTAGTATAGACCCTGATTAAAAAAATATATAGTATATTTATTGAAAAGAAATAGACGAAAAAAAAATCTGCTTTGAAGTGGACTCGAACCCTGTCTGCTTTATATTCAACAGCCAAAACAAAAACCTCTAACCGCAAGGCTATGACAATTTTATTTAATAACATGTAGGTATACCAATGAAAAGGTTGTTAAAATTTCAATTCAATGAATTTTGAAAAATTTACCTTTCCGCTGACTACAGGCCATCGGGATTTTTTTAATTTTCTTGAAGAGCTTTACATAAGTTCAGCACACATCGTACTTGTTTTTAATAAATTGTCTATTACTTTAGGACTTCAGGATCAATTCATAATGTTCAATGCTGGTTTGGACTACTTGGCACTGGATCTGATGAATTTGGAACATCGTGCATGGCTTTTGGAGAGAAGAACGGAACGGAGTGCGTGGAGATCGAGTCATGATCCTTTTGAGATGCATCACGACCAATTCATGGATCTTTGGGAATTTGGGAATATTCAGAGCTTCAGCCACCCGAGTACAAACTGGCTCTTCTCTAAAGACTCCCTCATCCCCCTGTTCTAGCCTTTCTATGAGTTCCTACGAAATAAGGTAAATATTAACTAGTGTACCAGAAAAGATTAAAAAAATGTAATTATTGAACCAGAAAAGTGAGAGAATGTCTAGAATTATAAATTATAATGTAAGTTTAAATTGTTATTATTTATCTAGTAGAGAGAAAAGAAATTAAATTTAATTTGTATGGAGAAATATAAGTCACAGAGGTGAAGCGATATAAAATTTAAACTAAAGTACGTATGTATATAAATCTGAAATAACTCACTATTTCTTCAGGATTAAGATCAGCACATGAGGAACCCTCCCAATAATTTGACCCAAAAAGGTTACAAATTTGTTTATCCTGCTCGTTAAGTACAGGCTCATTATTCGGAAGGTCTCCCGTTCTAGCTCTTGCACCACGGATCTTAGCAGCCTTACCAAGAGCTTTGGATTTCATGTTTGTCCATGTCTACAAGAAATTCAGCTCCAATAATGACTGGGAATTTATGATGAAATTAATCTTAGGATATTTCTATTGTATTAGCTCTTAAAATATATCCTTTACAATGAATTGATTAGATTTATGTTTGATGTCTTTTAGACATATAGTACTCATGACTAGGAAGATAAGCTTGGTTACCAAAATATGTATTCAAAATTTCTAGTGTGCCTTGCATAAAGATTGGAATTATTAAGAATATAAGTGTGTAAATTAGAAGAATGTTATTATATGAAATTATTATATAAAATGGCTATTTACAGAGTTGAAAAAAATTGTGGAACCATTTTTATCGCTTTACGTTATATTAAAATCTTCTCTTACAATAATAGTGTTTATTTTAATTTGCAACAGCTAAGATAATTTTAGAGCTATGACGTCATTACGAACAGAAATCAACCCTCCAAGTTTATAATTCGCAATGCCTTCGATGTTGTTCATAAATTATATGATAGGTATAATAGATAGATTTCGAGTTTGTGGTATGATAATAGAGCAAAATTCACAGAGTGAAATCAAACACTCTTAGAACTATTTGCAATATCATTGTTCGCTCAAACAACACACTTGTGTTTGTGTAGATAAACTGAGGTATTGCCAAACTTAATTATTGGCAACTCTCATTTTTGAAGCAATAATGTGAATGCTATCATTAGACACTAATTCGATTGATTGAATTTAAAAAAGCTTCTTTCCAAATGTGGACGTATTTTTCATACCTTCTTCTCTTATTCAACATAACCTACATTTGATTTTTCTCACTATTGTAACGTAACCAAATAACGTTGCCTCTACTATCTGTAATAATATAACATCACCCAGTATATGGATAAATAAATTTAACATCTATGTGAATGACATTTCGATCTTCAACTGTTATCGGTGGATTATGTCGATTGCCTATTAGCGTATAGCAGTGGGATTCTCATTCACGAACTCGGGACGCCACGTCCAGAGATCTCCCGAGCTGCAGTGGAACCATAGAACACTATCTAGTCACAATCTAGTGGGACTCTGATTTACGAACTCGGGACGTTACGTACCGAATGGAAGTTCTCTCATCCGTTCACGCATTCGATAGATGCCGAGCTGATCTGTCAAATCTACTCAGGACCTAATGATGTACCGAGTTGATAAAAAGTAGGGTTACAGTAATCTTTCTGTCTCTTTTTTACATACTACATCTCTTTTAAGTTATTGAGTAAGGATATCGTAAAGAGTAAAGACAATAGACATAATTTTTGTATTTACATTTTATATAAAATTATTTGGTTGTTTGACATCGTCGTGTACTGTTTTTTTATTTTAGGGTTTATTTTATCAGCAATAATGTCTTCTAAAATTAACGAGAAATATTTAAATACTGTATACAATGTACAATCTTCTCCGATGACCTCTGATTTGAACCTGTAGCATAAAAATTCAATGCCACTTATTTTTATTTCAACAGAAATGCCCGAACGATACATATTTTTAATTAAATAGTTTTTATTACTTTCGGTTCTTGTATTAATGGACTCCGCAGCGATTTATCAGGCCCAATACGGTCTAGAGGCTTGAAATTTCGAATTCGAAATTAGATCGCTGACATCTCGCCGCCTGTTAAGCTCCAAGTGTGACCCAATATTTATTAATTATAATTATCTCATTCAAGCAAGATCACTTTTTCTTCGACATGGAACAACAATGTCTGACAATGGAATCCGTCACTGGAATTACGCACGAGCATGGAGTGTATATATACATCTCTGTTCTCTGGTATACCTATAGGTCCTCTCTGGCAGATCGTCGTATATATTACACTTTGGTTATGTGTGTTGTAAACAGTAATTTGTTATGGAATTGCTGTTGCTGGCAAACAGATATACATAAATATATTTCAAATCAAGAGAAGGAGAGCAATAGTAGGTACTCATCGGTACGGTTCAAATCTTAGATGCCTAATAAAAACTATTTTTATTTTTTTTTCAAAAATTCCACTTGTTTAGATATGCTGTCAGGATCGGACATAAACGTCCATACATCATTTGATTCTATGTTCTATAAAATGTGCGCTAGATAAATATGCCAATTAAACTGATTTCTTATTCGCATTTGTAATAATGCATTGGTATTTATTTATGCATTTTATTTTACTTTCTATTTTACATGAATAAACTTTATTATTATTATTATTATTATTATTGATCGCCTTCTTCGAAATGTTATATTTTCGCGACGTATATCTTCATGTCATAACATTTCATAGAAAACTGTTAATATGTTAAGTATTTAACAATATCAATATACGAAACTGAAAAAAGAGAAATATGTCAAATATGCGTGAAAAAACTAAATATAGTTTTCATTTGTAGTTGTTATTACCTTCAAAAAACTCGTAGCCAATCGGTACTATGTACGACGACTCGGGAGAGAGAATCATTTCATTATATTTCCATCCTCGGTTTGTATCAATGATATTTTTGAATTTTGTCTTGCTTTAGTTAATTCATTCACAACTTCCCATAATCGTTTTGAATCTGCCCCTTCCTGTTCTATTTTGTTTTTGTAATATTTTGTTTTTGTGTATTTTATTGCTTTTTCTAGTGTTTTTTGTATGTATTATATTCATTTTTCAAAATTTTGTTTTGTGGGGTTTCCTTTAATCTGGAATACATCATTTTTTTTTATTAATGGATTTTAATAATGATCCAGTAACCCATGCTTTCTTCTTGATATCTTTGTTTTTAACTTTTGTGAATTTTGAGGCTCTATCTATTGCACGTTGAACTAGTTTAACAAATTTATTAACCGAGCTTTCCAAATCATTTATTTCATAGAAATATTTCCAATCAGTATTTTTAATGTTTTGTATCATTTTTCATTTATTTGTTTATAAAATTTTTAGTTGGTTTTGCTCTCTTTTGCGTACTTATTGTTGAATATCATTTGCACTAGTGTTGTGTAGTGGTCGGTAATACATGTTTCTATAGTCAATGGAATAACTGACTCAAGGTTTCCGATTTTTGATTTGATGAAAATATGGTCTATGCATGTACCTGACTGTGGTCTAGTGATAGTATTAATGGTTGAGGTATATCCATAGATATCTGAACACCTAGACCAAGCATTTCATTCATAACATGTATCTAAAGACGATCTGTAAAGGTGAGTTTATACAGTAAATAAAATAAAATAAGAAACAAATTAAGATAAAATAAGAAAGTTGAACATGCTCATTTTCATGGGAGCGTTTATTCACGAAATAAGCTAAATTAAGAAATAAGAATAAGAACTAAAGATGGCCAACTTTCATCTTTATTTCTTATTTTATTTTATTTTGTTTGGAAACTGATAATGCGCATGATCAACCACCAGAGAACACTCAACTTGCATACAACACAAAAGTTTTTGTCAAAAAAGCTGTGATTTGATTGGTTCATTCTGATTTCTTATTTTATTTTCGTCATCTGTATAAACCAATCTTTTTTGAGATTATTCTTATTTCAATTTTAATTTGTTTCTTATTTTATTTTATTTACTGTATAAACTCACCTTTATTGTTAGAGAATTGTTTTGGTATTTTCCATGTGTAAGAGAGAGACAAAATTTTCCTATAGGAAATTTTGGCAACAGTGTACCTGTGTAGAAGCGTATAAATGTGTAAAACGTAGTAGCAGCACTCAAATTATGAATGGACAATATTCCGACTAGCGACGAAAGTCGATGAATTCATACGGACGCCTAAATTATATATTTCTGTGTTGCCGCACTTAACTCAGTCGATCGATATCGATTCATGATCCTCTTATTTCACAAATGAAAAATAATTATTTCGTGTTTTAAATTATAAATTTGGTACATAATTTAATCTGCAGGTGTGTCTGAATAATCAATTGTAACTATTACAACGACCACCTTTTAATTACGTCTGAGTGTATTTGATTATTACTTTATAAATCAGAAGTTGCCATGAAAAATAAGAAGTTTGGCAAATATGTTAATCGTATCGGGCGGACACGAACCATTATGGACCAGAAGAATAATGGTCTTGAGATGTTGGATCGCTCTAAAAGAGGCTATGCGTGGTCTAGACGGTCTAGATGTTCTATGGGTATATCCATGCTCTCTTAGCGTGTTTAGGTAAATTTGTGAATTGTCTGTATTTTTGTTTAAGTCACCAATAAAGACACTATATGTGAAGTTCTTTGGGTGATTTCGCAAAATATTGTCTAAGTTTTCAATAAACGTTCCAATTCGAGCATTACAAGGTGATCTGTAAAATGCATTAATAGTGATAACTTCTTTGCCAATAATTGTCAATTGGAGTAGATATGTACCATTTATTTCAGTTTCTTGGTGAGAGGTATAAATTTGACTTAACGAAAACTACTACTCCATTATTCTGGTTGAGTTTGCCAAAGTTATAGAGAGTTGTATAGCCTTCAATATTGTACACTCCGATGTCATCTATAATTCTAGTTTCTGTAAGCACTATGCAGTCTATTGAGGAGTCTAGTTCTTCCAGAAATATTTTAAATTCATCTAGGCTCTTAGCTATGCTACGAATATTATTATAAATGATTTTTAAGTTACAGTGACAACTATTGACTTCTAGTACTTGTTTCGCTTGGTCTGCATTTTCTAAAACCATTTTTTTTTCTATCTTGAAATCTCAAATGTATGGATTCATTTCAGAAATGCTCACTTATATACGCACATATATATATATATATATATATATATATATATATATATATATATATATATATATATATATATAAATATATATATATATATATATATATACAAATATATAAATATGCAATTTTCAAGATATACTAAACAATGTATGGAAATAAATTATTATAATATCACTTATTTGCCGGATTTTGAAATATTTCTAGTTTTTTAACGATACATGGATTCATTTCAATGAAAATTAATATTAATTCGGGAGTCCAACATGAAATTATTTTACATTTAAGCCGTGAACAAAGAGAAAATATTATTAATTAAGATTAATACTGGAAATAAAGAATGTCGGTTATAAAGTATTTCGAAATTGATCAGTAGTTCCTGTAATGTTCTAATAAGTTTAAGAAAATGTTATTTATTACTTGAAATCGAGTTGTTACTTGTAATACGGCCAATTTTGATTGTGTTTTTGGTTTGTATCGTAGGCGTTGTTGGTTTCTTTTTTACTTCCACAACCCCTGGCTTCGTGTTCTTGGGGTTTTCTTCCTTTGATAATTCTTCTATGTCTATCTTGTTTTCCGCAATTTCAGTCTTCTCTGTGGTATCTTTCTTGTGACTAGTCGAATTCTTTGTTGTCCCTCTCTAATTCTTCTGGAGTGTATGTATGGAGTACCATTCACATATAATTTATGATTCTTTATATGTGCTTGATAACCATTTCTTCTGGCACTCTTCGGATGTTTGAACAGGATTCTATTTGTAGCTTGATCTTCAGGGCGTAAATCATGAGATATGGAAATACCGGTTCCTTGTAATTTCTTTAGGTTTTGAAAAATTTTCAATTTTTGTAAGTATGAGATGAACTCTAGGATGACAGTACTTTTCGTTCCGATGAAGTATATATTGTTCACGTCTTTCTCAGATAGAAATATTTCATTCAGCTTTGCAGTAGTAACTTCGAGTACATTATCTTTGTTTGCGTCAATCCCAAAAATAACAATATTGTTCCTTTCGTTGAAGCGTTCAATATCGACAATTTTGTGTTCTAGCTTATTGCATTTTTCTTCCAAGTTCCGCCTTTAGGTGCACACTTTATTTTGTGTGAAAATAAAGCTTCATCAAATAGGTGCAAAATCAATTCAGCAAATAATTATAATATAATAATAATAATAAGTTTATTCGAAGAAAAAATTAAATTAATAACATAATATAATTAAATAAAAAAGTAAATATGATACAAGATATACTGAAACAAATGTGATATAAAATGTATCGTAGTTAAGTAACAAATAAAAGACTATTCTTGATGCTATGCATTACGCCAATAAAAATAGTACTGCAGAATACATATGATTTTTGAGCACATGGTATGCATCTAGACGACTGAATATCTGTATGTGCAAATTTACAAAATTTAATAAAATATTCAGATATATATTTAAGTACATGGGATGAAAACATTTTATATCAATGGAATATTATTTATGACAACTATTACTGAAATTGAAACTCATTAGATTAATGGCTTAGTCATAACTACTTTTAAAGAGATTCATAAATTGAGGTAGATTCTCAACTATAAAACTTCTACATTTTTCTTTAAATTTTTTTAAAATTCGTTATCATTTTTATATAATTAGGTAGTAGATTATAGAATTTGGGAGCTAAGTAGTTAAAGAATCTTAGATTCAAATTTGAGTTACTTAGTGGAATCAGAATTTCCTATCAATTTTTAACCTGGTGTTGTATGAATGATTGGCAAGATTCTGTAATTTTTATTTTTTATATAGATACATGAGTCAACAATATATAGGGAGCGGTCTTTGAGAATTTCTTTATTGTATAATGAACTTGTTGGTGAGTATTTGCTTCGTTTTAGAATGACTCTTAATATATAGTTCTGTGTTATATTCAAATGTCGTAGAACATTTTGGTATAGGCCACCCCAATCAAAGATTCAACAATAGCTTTGTAAATGATTATTAGAATCTTTTTCCCCAAAATTTCTCGTAAAGTTTAAAATTTATGAATAAGTTTTCTGATATTACCACTTAGGTTGGAGACATGTTTGTTCCATTTGAGATTATTATCAATAATGATTCCAAGGTATTTCACATTTTCTACTTCATTAATATATTCGTCAGTTCCATAAAGCTTCAAATTGTGGTACAGGGGTCTATTGACGGAGGTTAGAGAAAATGCAATATAATTACTTTTTTCAATGTTGATTGTCAATTCAAAAGTGTCAAGCCAGTTCTTAATTTTTGAAATGCCTGTTGTGGCCGTCTGTTCTACTTCCTCCCAAGACGACCCATTAAAAACAACTACTGTATCGTCAGCGTATGATATCACTTTTCCGTTATGGATCGTCATATTTGTAAGAGAATTTAAATACAAGATGAAAAGTAGTGATCCCAATACCGGTCACTTGTGGAATGCCTATTTTTACTTCCAAAGATTCACTAACAATGTCGTTTATTTTTGCACTTTGCCTTCTATTGTTTAAATAACTTGCAAAAACATCCAGCACAGTGCCTCGTATGCCATAGGTATGCAGTGTCTCTAATAGGTTTTGATGAGGCACTGTGTCAAATGCCTTCGCAAGATCTAAAAATACGGCTATACATTTTTTGTTAGTATCATCATGGCTTGTAACAGTGCTTATAAGCTCATAAATTGCATCAGTTGTATTACGGCCTGGTAAGAACCCAAATTGATTATCAGAAAGGATTTCCTTTCCACAAGATATTTCTCTATCCTACATTTTAAGCATTTCTCAAAAATTTTTGCTATATTACTAATTATACTGATGGGTCTAAAGTTAGAGATGTTTGTGGCATCTCAATTTTTGTGTATCGGGGTAATAATAGCAACTTTGAAATGAGATGGCACTATAGCCATTAAAAATATCAGGTTTATAATATGTTTTAGTGGACTAAGAAAGTATAGGTGATAATCTTTCAAAATGAAGGAGCTAACCCCATCAGGTCCTGTAGTACCTTTATTTTCAAGAGATTTAATGTGACCGATAATATCATTATCATTTACTGGTGTAAGAAACATAGATCTTGAGCAATTGAAAGGTATTTTAAACTCGTGGTCAGGTGTATTTATTTTATGTAGCATTCTTAGTCCTACTTCTCTGAAGTGTATATTACAATAACTGGCCATGTCCTTGTTATTATCAAATGCAATGCCTTTATCATCTTTTAGTACAAATTCATGATTATGTTCAGTTTTACTTCCACTCGTCGCATCCGCGATTATTTTGTAAATCTTTTTTATAGTCTTTTGAATTTTTATCAATTTGATCTTTATAGTATTTATGTTTAAGGTGTTTCTGTAAGTTTTGTATTTTTGTTCATCTTCTGCATTGAATTGTTTCATTTTGTCTCTTTGTTTTATTGATATAACAATACTTTTTGTTATCCAGGGCTGGATCTTTTTGTTTTCTTTGTAGGATATTTTTTTTGTCGGTAGAATGGGTCATAAAATCTTTTATTTTATTGATAAAAATGTTAGTTGCGATTTCAACGTCATTGTTGTTCAAAACATTTGACTAACTTTCTGTTATAATTAAGTTTTCAAAAATCTGGTAATCGATTTTCTCTTGTAGTTTTGTGACATATATTGGTTCAGTATGGTTATAGTGTTGTTGCTTTGTGATATTTATTAAAATTGGATAGTGGTCTGTTAAATCGGTGTTTAAGATATGTGTGGTGAAATTGTACGAGTTATTTAGGCATTGATTTTTTATGAAGATATGGTCAATGCACGTATTTGTGTATGTTGTTACACGTGTATAACCATTTATTACTAATTTGAAACCAAATGAATTTAAAATTGATAAATACCAGTTGCAAATCTCCCACAAACAATTCAGATTGCTCAATCTTATTGTTCACTAAGTATTTTTCCAGATCATGCGAAAAGTTTAGAATATCTGAAGCCGGAGAACGATAGCCACATGTGATTCCGAAAGTTTTACCTTAGATTTCTAAACATAGTTTAGTTAGAATTATGTTTGTAATAGGTATTCAGATTAAAATTTTTAATATTAACCGTCAAGTGGGAATTAGTAAATTTAGTCCATCATTCTGATTATATTTTGCATTATTATAATAAACATTGTAACCACTAATATTAATGTAATTTACATTTTCAATTTGCCAACATTCGCTTAATATTATGATATCACAAAATTGAAGTTTATATGCTTGTAGAAAGACAAGGAAGTTATCAAAGTTTTTCTTAATGCTTCTTATATTAAGGTGCATTATTGTGAGAAACCTATTATTTTTATTGAGTTTAGTTTTAATATAATCACAATCTTCAGTGTCCTGAGATGAGTTTTCTAAATTTTCTAAGTCACTAAGAATGTTAATTTCTGATTGATTGCTAGCCATTCGACGATAGTCAATTTTATTCCTCAGCACTTTGATAACATACTTGTATAGTAGCCTCCAAATTATAGTGGCTAATTTGCATATTATTGCTCAGAAGTGAAGAAGGGCAATGGAGATAAGAAGATTTATCACGTTGTAAATTCTTATTGACAGGTAGAAATTCTGAAATAATTCGGTAAAGTCCAGGACCGTCTTTAAAATATTCATGATAAAAATAATTGATCTGTACATACAAATATTTCAGTGCCTCCAATGAAAAATAAACTAGTTTTAATATTTTGTAAGAATATAATATTTTACATAAAAAAAATATTTTGAATATATGCAATAAAAACCTGAAAAAAATATATATGTACATAAAATGTATTTTATATGTTAAAAAATGTAAATATAGAATAGATGTAGTAAAAAGCTGAAAAATTTATATACATATTATATAGACATGAACAATTCAGAGTCACTCTCACTATCATTGTCGTCTTGCAAATTAATAATTAATGGTGGAACTACAATACATTCTGAATATTGTTCTTCAATTTTAATAGTGTGCTGAACAGCTTTTCCCCACCTATTACACAAAATTACACCTATTACTAATTATAATAGATAATTATGCGTACTTAAAAGGGTATTATAATTGTGCAAGCTCAAGTCAGGTATTAATGAATACTTGAACAATCAGGTTAATTATGTAAGTTTTTGGAACCTATTATAAATAAAGGAATAAATTTTCCTTGATCATTATACCCACAATATTGTTTTCTAATAGAAGTATTCTGAAAATAACACCTAGAATATTAGGGATAATGATATTCATGCTTAAAAGGGTAATTTATAAGCTTATGACAGGTAACGAATAACTTTGTAGATTATTAAATTGTATAAGTAATTGAAACTTAATTATTATTCACAAATACATTTTTGAGAAAATGAAATTAAAATATAGAACAAGTCATATAGGCGTAGAAAAGTACTGTATCGAAATACCTGAAATTTTCCTGAATACGGCTCATAAGTACCTAGTTATATAAATGGTCGTAAACAGTCATAAACCACTTGGTAATGATGTCAGAGAGATTAGAGTCTACCACTATATTTTGGAGGTTAGTATACGTAGGACACTCCTTATCTCCAGCTGTATGCTGTACATCATATTTAAAGTTGTATTTGTCATTGGCTTTCACGCAATTTGAACATTTCTTGTTGTTTTTTGGACAATTGTGGATATTATGATCACCACTACAGTGTTCGCAGGTTATCGGATTGGAGCATTTTGACTTTTTGTGATAGAATTCGTGGCAGTTGAAACATCTTATAGTTCCTATATCCTCATATATGGCGTAGCGTTCCCACTCCAGAAAAACTTTCTTCATATTCATTAATTTAGGAAACAACGTTGAGGTGCACTCGCCGTATATTATTTTCATATCATTCTTTTTATTAACACCTATATAATTTACTTTTAGATCATCGTTATCGCGGATAAAAAGATTCTGTTCTCTTAAGCATTTCTCAATGTCCTCCAAGTCTAATTCACCTTTATATCCAATTATTTTGATCTTCGGTTTTTTCAATTCCGTTAATTTTACTTCGTAACCTTCAAGTTTTTTCTCAGCTTCTTCCTTTAGAATCTCCACATCTTTGTTACTGACACAGTTTATGATTATTTCGCCATTTTTGCTATCTCTAGTGTTTTAACTCCTATCTTCAGCTCGGATAACTTTATGGTATTTATTAAATAATTCCTCCTTTCAGCTGCATTTTGGTGGGTAAGAGGTTTTATTATTAATTTTGGAGCACTCGTTTTGTGAGTAGTAGTACTGCTTTGAAGCACATGACTGTAAAAAGGATTTAAGGAAGGAATCTCTACAGGTGCAGAGGATGAGGCTTCTAACTCGCAAATTTTTTGCCGTAAGAGTGCCATGATTTCTTCTTTGCTTGATATTATATTTATTTTATCGGCGATTATTTCCATTTATTTTTAAAAATGGTTTTATTTGCAATGGTTGGTTGTTTTAACAATAATAATATTAAGAGTAAGCAGTGTAAACCAGATTGTCGCTATCAATGCAAACTGTAGTTTGCAGAGGTGAGAGCGGTATCTCTCACATCTGCGTACAGAAGCATTATTTACAGAAAAATGTTGGATTATCAAGGTCACGTAATGGTTTTTCCCGATTAATTTAAATATATGGCTTGAAATTAACGAGATGTTGTATTTAATACAATCCTTCAATGATAAGTAATCATTTGAAAATGTTTTCAACTCGTAAAAGGCTGTAATAATTATATCAATGCAAACTGTAGTTTGCAGAGGTGAGAGCGGTATCTCTCACTTCTGCGTACAGAAGCATTATTTACAGAAAAATGTTGGATTATCAAGGTCACGTAATGGTTTTTCCCGATTAATTTAAACATATGGCTTGAAATTAACGAGATGTTGTATTTAATACAATCCTTCAATGATAAGTAATCATTTGAAAATATTTTCAACTCGTAAAAGGCTGTAATAATTATATTTTATCAATATATGTAAAACCAAATAGACGGATTTCACAATTTATTATTTTCAAGACTCTACGGTGCTGCCGGTGCTAAAATTTTACCTGTTTTTAAATACCTAACTGATATAGATATCGGATAAATACCTAAGTGAAAATGACAAATTAATTATGATCATGATTGTAAAATCATTTATTATTTAAAAAGCATGCATACTATTTCGCTCTTATTCGAAATTGGTACGTTTTTAAGGCACTAATAATATTTGTCAAACTTATACTACTACTATACTATACTAAATGGCAACAATGAGGTAGATGTAGCAGTAGCAGAGAACAGAGACGTATAGAGAACTACAATCCTTAATGTTAATACATCTATTTACTAAGAGATGGCAGAGCGATTAGACGTTTTCGTTATTCTATTTATTAGTCTATGGTTCTCGTACGCTGTGGGTTATTAATTAATTAATTAATATTTGATACCTAGTTATATTTCTTCTAACATTGCCTACTCGTGCAGACATTTTTTTGGTTTTAGCTTTTGGTTCAGATCACACGATATAGCTTTTTTTATAATTAGACGCGGCCCGCTGTTGATAAATATCTAGGTACATTTCAAGTTATGAAATACAAGGTGGGAGATTAGGAGTGCGTAGGTATTCGGATGATTACGGGGTTATTGTAAAGATTAGGAGAAAATGTCTATAACTAACCCAATCGTATCTTAAACATTCTACAACATAAAAATATTTTCAATTATACCGGGTGTTTCTAAATACTTGGAACTCTACACAACTTTGTTTTTTCTTATGGAATGTTTATAATTTTAATTTATTTTTCAGATCAAAATGGAAAAACAATGTCAGTTTATTAATATGACTTTATGTTTATAGCTAATATTTTATGAGATATTAATTAGGATGAGAGAGTCAGTAGGTATGTAGTTATTCGCGATTTCACATTTTTTTTTAGTATATTTATATTCATGTCACCAACAATAATGGTAATGTTACTACCATTATCAATGTTGTGCTAATATGCTTCAAGATCTGTAACATTACATTTAATTTCTTGGCAAGCGCTGAAAAGAAAGATGCAGCATATATGTGTCCCTATAAGGTCAGCGAGGTAGGATAATAGGGAAACCGTAAGCCCTACGACTTCGGCAAAAAAATTCATAAGTAAATCGGCTAAAAGAAATTCAGCTAAAATATTTTCAAGTTTCTAAAAGGGCCGCTAGGTGGCGTAATTACCGTGGTATAAATTAAAATTAAATTTTTCTCAAAAAAACGAAATATTAACGTATTGTTTTGGTACCGGAAATGAAAATTTCATTACATTCTGCATAATTTTGGTCCTCATACTTTTTCCTTATTTTTAATTATGTGGGTGGGGGGAGTACTTTATTAAACCGCTGTAATCTCCTAGACGCGTTATCCAAATCTAATAAGTTTAGTCATGCTTGAAAGATAACTCGAAGCTTATTTTAAAAATAATGTCGGATGTGGTCGCAAGTTCACCACTTTACTCCTAGAGGGTACTGATAAACCAATATTCAGTTTTCATATTTTTTTGTTAAAAAATTAAATGACCCGATACATTTATTAATCATTGGTATCAAGAGCCACATAATTAGCTACATTTTGGCGAAAACCGCGACTCGATATCTTTACTCGTTTTTGAGTTAATGTAAAATTGATATTTTTGTTTTATTAAGAAAGTAATAATCATTATCACTACCTATTTAAAGATATAAGTTACTTATTGCTTATTCAGTTAGGTTAGGTTACCACTGAGTAAAAAAAACTTAATTATCTATTTAAGCAATATTGGTGGATTAATAACAACGTAAAGTAAAACATAAAAATAATTATTTGAGTGAATTAATAATTTTAATAATACGGACATGGACACAAAGCTACCGTCAGCTTCGGCTGTTGGGGATAACATTGAAAACGTAGGATAATTAAGTAAAAAGAGTGTTTGTAAATGTGTACTTTATGTGCTTCTCTTACTTAAGATTCCACCGCACGCCACTGCTCTTAACAACAAGTAATGATAACAACTATGTGCTGGTTTCGGATTTGCTATTTTCTAACAAAAGCAGAAAAACATTTTTATTTATTTTCGTTCTAATCAGTCTATCAGTATTTTTGTTTCGTTTGAGATTACATTTTACAATAATTCAAAAACGAGTAAAGATATCGCGTCGCTAAACTTCTCCTGAAATCCCAGTTCCTTGACAATATTTAGATTTTGATCAGCCCAGAAATGCCCGTTCCTTCTATAAAAATTCCTTCTCTGGAAAATAATGATTCGTCTGTCTAAATAATTTTTTAAGAGTTCAGGATCTTCTTGGATGCGAAATAGGATTGTTTTGCAAAAGTGAACCCTACTTTGATGATCTTCTGGTTTTAGAGCTAGAACTTTAGTAAACTTGTACGGGCGCATTATGGATGGATAATCAACTGCATTGAAGAACTAGATGCCAGTGAAATAAGGAGGGCTACAACTATATCTACAAATAAACGGACATCGAAATGTTTGGAAGCCAATGGTCGGCATTTTTAAAACTAATTATGAACCTTTTCTAAATTTTAACAGATAATTAATGAAATTATTTTGTGATCGTACAAACTTCCTCTTGTTCATTGGATGTAAATCAAAGTACGTTTCATTTAATTATCTGCACGTTGTTGCGATAGTTTCCACACATTTTCCATGAAGAATAAACAATTTTATTAGAACGTTTGAATTGTTATTTCATTCATTTCAAATCACTTACGTTGAGAAATACTCAAAGGTATTATTAATAATGCACTAATTGTCAAATTTTCATTATGTCATGTACTATGATGTCGTTTAATAGGAACCTAGATAAATATGAGCAATATAATTTGATTTTTTTAGACAATTACTCTTATCTCGGAATTCTGGCTACTATAGGAACATGATACATCAAATCGAAGGAAATTTAGGTATCTTTCAGGATATTTCATAATATGCAGAATGTTCCATTTAAAAAAAACGCATTTTTAAACATTTTTGTATCTAGCAGTAAATCACACATTTTGAACGACCCTGTATAACGCAGGACAAATTCCTAGGAATTGAAATAACGCAGAAATAAACATTTAATTCGAGCTATGTTTTGGATAAAAAATATGGAAAATAATATCTTGAGAACCGTTAGAGATAGGTGTAAGTGTGGCAAAAATATTAAGAAAGTGAGGACAAATGCAAAACGCAGTAATATATAGGGTGTTCTATTTGAAAAAACTTTTTGGTATAAGCGACAACGCTGCATCGATGAAAATATTTTAGATCGATAGATTAGGAGCAATTACTTGAACAACCAAATTTTCAGAACGATCCTATGTCCCGTTCTCCGTAAACGTCTAAGGTACCATCGACCGTGAGCCACCTTGTATATACATATATATTTGTATTTGCAATTAATATGATTATTGAAAATTAAAGTTAGTCCGTGACAGTTAATCGACTTCCGAAAAAAATCCGTATCCCCAAAAAACATTCCCAATGTTAGACTTATGGAGGTGAGAGCTATATTCTGCAAAACTCGACAAAAAAATCTCAAATCTTTCGCATACGCTCAGTAAGAGCTCCACACCCATACAATTTTTTATGTTTCTTTGTATACGAATTTTGCTTTAATGGTACATTTCATCAAGTGATTCTATCGCTTCTCACCGCCCCCAATATTCCTTCCATGACGTTGAAACATAAGTTGTTATTTTTTTTTTCAACTCATAATAAGTTTTATACATACTCCACGCCTTTCTAAGTCTCCTTAATACGGTGTTAGCAATTATTTTCATTAGGTTTAAATATACAGGATGTTTCATAATATATGCGGAGGACTTGAGGATGTGATAGCTCGTCCAAAAAATGAAAAAAAAAATAATCACTTATCCTCTAGAATATCGTTGCGTGTTTTTCTCCCCATTTCCTACGCCAATGAAAAAATTACAGTTTTGAGATGCCCATTTGAACCGCCAATGTTTTTTATAAAAAACCTATTGGTCGTGAGCTCTGAATTCGACCGTTTTCGTGAAAAATCAATTTTATAATTAGAGGTCACGACCAACAGTACCTTTTTGGTGTAGAAACCATTGGCGGTTCAAATGGTCATCTCAAAACCGTACTTTTTCCATTAGCGTAGAAATTGTGGAGAAAAACACCCACTACTCCTTCAAAATCTTCACTTTTTATGACGAAAATGTTGTTCTGACTCAAAACTTATACGATAAACGGTTCAGGATATAGTCACAAAAAACGATTTTTTTTTAATTTCAACGCCCTGTAGGTATATATAAGTATATATAAGTAAGTAAGTAAGTTAATATAAACTATTTTTTCATATTTTTGGACGAACTATCACATCTTCAAGTCCTGTGAATATATTTGAAACACCCTGTATATTAAGAAATAGATCGTGTTGCACTTTTGTATTTTTGATGTGTTGATTAGTTGATTTTTTCTCCCAATAGAACTCTTTAGAACTTGACCATATAGTTAAATATACACATGAAGTTCGTAAAAACGAATATAAGTTCAAATGCCATATTAATTCTGTTTTATTTCATCTTCTTCTCCAAGACGGAATATAGTGCATTCATTTCAAGTATGTATTTTTATTTTTATTTTATTTTATCATTTAAAGTGAGCAGGTGACTGGAAATGCTAGTCCATATTTAGTGGAACAATGGGTTATGAATATAATACGTCAGGTTGTAGTTTCATGGAAGGAATTTTGGGGGCGGTGAGAAGCGATAGAATCACTTGATGAAAATGTACCATTAAAGCAAAATTCGTATACAAAGAAACATAAAAAGTTGTATGGGTGTGGAGCTCTTACTGAGCGTATGCAAAAGATTTGAGATTTTTTTGTCGAGTTTTGCAGAATATAGCTCTCACCTCCAAAAGTCTAACATTGGGAATGTTTTTTGGGGATTTTTCATTTCCGAAAAAGGAAAGTATTTGCAAGGCTTGGGTTCATACATGTAATCAAAAGCACAAATTCAACACCGACACTGCAAGAATATGCTCAGATCATTTCACAGAAAATTATTATCAGTTGAAAGAAAGACTTTTAAAATTGCCAAAGAATAAATGGAAATTGAACCCGGATGCTATTCCATCAGTTAAACTAGTTACTAATCATTCCAACCTCGAGAGTAATCTTCATTCCATAAAAGATTTACAAAGTTCAACAAGAACTATAAAAGTGTAAGTAATGAATTTAGACAATAATTGTGTATTATAAAGTTTATCACGATATTTTTATATAGACACAAACAGATAATTCGTGATAAAGATATGCTAGAAAAGCAGGAGCAAGAAATGTCTATAATAAATGTGTCCGAAAGAGAATCTGAAAAAATTGTAGGCGTTTCAATCGCCACTCAAACAGAAACGTAGGTACCTAAATTATAAACGCCACTTGGAGATTAAATTTGTTAAATAATTAATTGTTCAGGTTAGAAGACCAATCTGATAAATTAAAATTGCTTGAACAAAAATGTTCACAACTTCAAGATGTTGTTGAAGAACAAAAACGTGAACTACAATCCTTCCATAAAATTTTCACTCAAGGACAAATAAAAAAAAGTCTGGTAAAGAGGTGAAATGGAATGAAGAAGATGTTGCTTCAGCAATCTCTTTATATGCGGGAGGACCTCGCTCATACAGACTACTAAGAAAAAGAGGTTATCCTTTACCGGGAGTTTCCACTTTGAGAAGATGGGCCGCAAAAATTGATGTACAACCTGGTGAGTGAATGAATAAATGAGAATTGAATTTGTTTTGGATAATATAGATGGATTTTTTAAGGAATTTTAAACTCAGTATTAAGATGTATGAAACATTCTTCTTTGACTAAGATGGAAAGAGCTTGCGTTCTTTTATTCGACGAAATGAAAATACAAAAATCATATGAGTATGACAAGAGAATAGACACAACTTTAAAACCATCAAGCTATGTTCAAGTGGTTATGTCAAGAGGAATATGTGGAAATTGGAAACAACCGCTATTTTATGATTATGACTGTAATATCAAGAAAGAATTATTACTTGAGATAATAAAGAAACTTGAAAACATAGTATATGCCATAAATAGTGATTTGGGAGGTTGCAATAGAGCACTTTGGACGGATTTAAAAATTTCTGAAAATAGAACCTTCTTTGCGAATCCTGTAACTAATAAAAATATTTATGTTTTTGATGATAAAGCTTATACGCAATCATTTTCTTGATACAGGATTCGATATCAATGAGAAACTAATAACTTCCAAACCCATTGAAGAACTTCTGCAGAACACTCAATACTTGGATTTGAATATTGCCCATAAGATCAATGAAAGTTTTTTAACGGCTAAAGGATCGGATCGCCAAAAAGTAAAGTTAGCTACAAAATTGTTTTCCCATACCATTTCCAGAGCTGTCTCAAGGTTAGGTACTTTGGGAAAATATCAGAATGACAATAATTGGTTCGAATGTTCAGAATTATTGAAAATTACAAATGACTGGTTTGATGTCTTCAATAACAAAGTCCCGATTAGCAATTCAAGAAATCCAATTAAAGCTTACGGTTTAGCCTTGAATGAACAAAATGTTGTTTTAGATAAAATGACGAAAACAATATAAAGTTTAACAAAACCAAACTCCAAGAACGTATTACTAGAAAGGAATTTTAATTAGTATCACATCACTAAAATTACTTTTTTGCTGATATGAAAGAAGATTTCAATATTAAGTATATTCTGACTTATAATTTAAACCAGGACCCTCTTGAAGGTTTTTTTCAATTATGAGGTATAATGGAGGTCTTCACGATCATCCAAGTGCACTACAATTCAAATATAGAATCAGAAACTACATTATGAGAAGAAATGATGAGATTGTATCAAAATCAGGAGAACGTGGAGCACGATAATATACCTGAAAATGTTCTGAAGATTTCGGATTTGCCAAATTCCCTTTATGAAAATGAGACAGATAATGCTAAGGTTGTTACTGGGTATATGCTAAGTTCCTTAGCAATATCTGCTCCAGATAAAAGCAATGAGGTCGATGAGGTGATTGATCCTGAGTTATCGGAATTAGAGTATGATGGCTTAGAAAATTTAGCAGGATTTGTTGCATTTAAATTAAGAAAAACTGAAAATCTGGGATACATTCCCGATAAAAATGAAGCTCAATTTTCATGGGTCAACCATTTGTCTGAAGGTGGATTGATGAAACCTACAGAGAGTGTTGTTAATAAATGTAATAATTTTTAGGAAAACTAATGGAGACCGTCTGAAAATTTGTTGTTGTTATATAGAAAATCTTTTAAAATGTTCAAACCACATAGACCTCAATCGTGAAGCCAAATCTTTATTTTCTATATGTAAAATGTTTTTTCGAATGAGAATTTTGAATAAGAAAATCAAAACTAGATTCTTGCATAAGGAACAGAAAATTCACAAAAATTGTTACCTAATTATACATACATAAATCAATTGCTGCATTTATATATATATTGAAAAAGTAACAAGTAAATACGTGTTTTATTTCGGTGCAATACAAAATATTAGTAACTATTGAGAAGATAACTTTTCTTACTGGAACAGTTTTTCAAAATTTTACAAAACACTTCTTTTTCCATGACTATTACATAATTGGTACATACATGATAAGAGAATATTAACAAAAGATCAAAAACAAGCGTCATAATTGTTCAAAATAAATTTAATTCACCAGAATATATCGATATTTATATTTATTCAATTAGCCCGCCATATGTTTATCCGTTCGATTTCCTCTATTTGTCACGGAATGACGCCATGCGCGCAGCGGTCAACCAACAAGGCTTTTCCACGTGACGTCAGCGCCATTTGAATTACTGTCTAAATCAGCTGTTCTGGAGGTCAACAAATCGCAAGTTTGAATTTTAAGATTGTACTTTTTACTTTATTTTAGTTGTTTTTATACAGTTTCAAAACACTCAGTTCAATAATAAGGTATTTTAACACTAATAGAATTGCTTTAGAGTGATTATATGTTTGAGAAAACTAGAGTTTGTAATTAATTATTAAAAAAGTAGGTACTCACAAGTTTTAATCACTTAAATAACATTATTTTTATGTTCAATTGCCACATTTTTGTGGAGTTGTGCAAACAATAGTAAACGCAACCGATGATAAAAATGTATTTATATTACAATCGGAAAAAAGCACTAGAGGTAGATTAATTCAAGAACGTGCAGCTCGTCGGCAATCCTGGATCCAGGTCTTATATAGAGACGATTTAACAGAAAGCAAAATCAAATGGCAAAGAATTTGTAGTGACCGTTTTTCAGGTAAATTTTATTTTAATTTATTATTTTTCTAATGCATGCATTTTTTTATTACATACATAATGTGTTTTATGTATTTCAATCAATTTAAATAAATATAGTTAGTTATTACAATTACTTATATAAATAGCCGTGTAATTTGTTCTCACCAAATATATCTCAAGAAATGCCAGAAAATTTTGAAAACAAGGAGATCCCGGATTACATCCCAACACTACATACGGGTTTCAGCCGATCCAAATTAAAAACAACCCCTAAAGTAGCGAGAGAGAGAGGTACACTAGGGTTAAAAAAGAAGGAACATAGTTATAAGATTCCATTTATATTATATTTATTATATACAAAATATATAAGAATTCATCGAAACAATATAATTTTATTTTTATTTGTATATAATCAATTGGTGGTGGGGTAGTTAGCTTTTAAGCTTAATTAGCTTTTAAGCATGGTATGTAATGGTAATTTAGTACCTACATATTTTCATCTGAAAAAAAAATAAATTTTAGATGATTATTATGTCTGTACAGGTCTTTCAAAGTAAAAGTATATCAAATTATATTTCCTGAAGTAACATACTTAATCTTAATTACTTCTACTCAAATTTTAAATGCTTACCTTCAGGATTACTTGAATTAAGAATTTTATGGTTTTGTTGTAAATATATAGCAGTAAAATCTTCAAAATTTTCGTGAAAACTAACAAAACTTACAATGGTGTCTTATGGCAAAGTGGCTTTGTTGACCTCCAGAACAGCTGTTTGCGGCCATATTTGTGACGTCGGTGGAAAAGCTCTACTGAGCATATTTTGTTTGTTATAAAGGGTGTTCGAGCAGGATTTCAAACCAAACTCAAACCGTCAGAGGCATGCGCATTTTAATTTTAAGAAGACGGAAATTAATATGCGCATGCTCCACAATCACGGAACACAGTTGGAAACTGGTCCAAACTACTGCTCGAACACCCTTTTAGTATCATGTGTTGATGGTAAGAAGTTCTGTAGACAGGAGATTCAACTGCAGTGTTGCCAACTGAGATACAATAGAAGTCACAAAATTGGGCTTCCAGAAACACTAGAAATCCCCAGATTCCCAATATTTGGAAAACACTATAAAATCACCATATAATTTAAATCAATTTGAACACTTGATTTATTTCACGTTCTAAATACAAAGATTAAATATAAGCTATACAGAAAAACAAAATAAAATACATAGTATAGGGAAAAACAAAACTTGATAGTTTATATCTCAAATGCAAAAATAATTAAAATGTATTAACGGCAAACAAAATCAAATAATTTATATCCTTAGTACAAAAAAAATATATATTCTATACTGCTAAACAAAATAGTTTCCCTATATTAAAAATTAGTCTGAACGAAAGGTTATAATAACGGTTTTATTTCCTTAACCACGGATTTATGGTGCATTCATTAGTAAATTTAGTAATTTAAATTCAAACATATTAGAACTTCTTACACTTCGTTGTCAGTTCCACTATGGGCAAGCACTATTCTATGTGCTGTGCTCTGTGCAGTCTATTTAATATATCTCCAAAGTAGTGGGTTAAGCATGTAATTTAACAAAAATTAGAAATCTCCAGAAATCTAGATCATGTCTGTTAAAAAACCCCATACTTTAAACGCGTCACAAATGATGTCCGAAAGGCATAATCAGCTTTGAAAAAACACTAGATCTGGTCACAAAATCACCAAGTTGGCAACGCTGTTCAACTGTCTATACAAAACCATGTGACGCTCTGACTCCGCAAACGACGGCAAGGTCGTGGCCTATTAAAATCGGGTATGCGCGCTACGTTAGTGCGTTAGTTGAACAGAACACCAAAATGTGACGACACAGAACAATCATTTTGGTTGCGGACTGGCATCAAATGACATATCGCCATGTATAAGTATATCTATATATATAATTATACCGATAAGCGGCTATCGATTGCCGATTAGTGTACAGAATAGACCTCGCTAATGTTTTGTATTTAGGAACACACTGTTGATTTTAGGCCACAACCCTGTCGTCGTTTGCGGAGTCAACACCATAGATAAAATATATACACGGGATAGAATGGAAACTCTAATATAAAGTGGCTGTCAGCATTTTGCGCGCCATCTCTTATCGTGGAAGCCTACTATGTAACAAGATGGAAAAATAATTCATAGATTCCTGTATTTTGGCCATCTAAATGGAGGGATTTTTGAATTTAGATTTCATATTCATCTATAGATGAAAAAAAAAAGAAATTCTATTTTTTAAATAATTTTATTGAATAAAAGTCTACAAACCACTATACATGTATATTATGTAAAATTGCATAGGAAAACGTCTAAAATAAGTTAAAATACTATAAAAGCAGTAATAGCTAATTCTATATAAAATGAAATAAAATTTTGTATACATTTCAAGTGTCACATACAGGATATTTTTACTATTTATCACAGGTTAACAATTGGGTTAAGCACTAATAATCACTAAGTACAAGATCTTAAATCGCTTTGATAAGCATTTTATAATATATTTAGATATTAATAAACACCAAAAGGAGACAAGGTTACTGAATTTATATATAAAAAAAAAATAATTGCTACAATATTGATACACAATACAAATCCAGATTAAAAAATAAATATGAACTTCAAGTACATTTTTATGAGAATCATGTCTTGGGTAGAAGTTTTGGTTTAAAAAGTTCAAAAAGAAACAAAAATATTAATTAAAAAATGTATTGAAATACCATCATTTGGACATAACAAACAAGATATAAACAAATTAAGTCTTACCCTGTTCCACACCACCCATGAGGTCGGGTAACAAAGGTGCGTTTTTTTTATTACGTGGTATCCCCAAATAGGCCTATTCCACGATAAAAAGAACATATAAAAATGTCTCGATGAAATATGAATAGAGCCAGAAATAAGAACGAACAAAAACAAGTAGGTCCTTAATTAGGAAAAATATAAATTATTGCTGAAAAAGATATAATGATGTAATATTCATATATTAATTAAATTGAACCGTGGCATTACCAAACGTGCATATTTATAAGATCCACTCAAAAAAGAACCTAACAAAATGTTCCTAGTTTTATTATACGGAAAATCTGATAATTTATACAATTATTATTTATTCTGGAGGACCGAAGGACATAAAACAAAGAAGGCAAGCTTAATAAATAAATTCAAATTCTCTATCAAACATCAATTTCTGTGGATCCTCAGCCTAGAAATGTTTCTAATTTTCTTAGCACTTTGAAAAATTATTGGAGCATTATTAGGAATTGGTCTGACATCTAAACCTCTTATAACTCGATTAATTTGTTTTGTGTAATTAAATATTTGGACTTTGATCAAATAATTGAAAATAGATTTTTGTAAAATATTATTATGCTGACATGCAGTTAATTGTATTCTCTCTATTAATGTTTCAAAAGTAAATGCCACTAAATTCATTTTATATAAATCACGATTAAATATATATCTAATTATACTTCCCGCTTTTTTCATTTTCTCCAAGAATGACGCTGTAACATAATTCAGGGACAGGTTTTTCTTATTATATTGCTTGGCAAATGTGAACATCTCAGTGGGTTCACTACCTTGACATGCCTTCTTCACAAGAAGATCTTTGCAAGAGCAAGGCACGTTTCCCACTTTTTTTATAAGGTATCCCGAGACATATCGCAGTGCCTGGATTTCAATGTTCTGCAAGGATGAAGGCACATCTTCCGGAACAGTACAGAAGCCTTCTGAAGTCGTGTCATTCTCACATTCTGGTAGCCCCTGTTAAAAAGTTCAAAATATTTAAAATGAGAATTTATTATAGGTGTAAGCAGTTAAAATAGTAAAATACAAATAAAAGTTTCATACTATAGAAGTACTGTCTGAATACGGTGATTTATGTGATTTCTTATGTTTGTATAACTATAAAAAGACAAACCTGTGCTACAAGTCTCTGGAGGCTTAGAAAAACTTCTGAATTATCATCCTCACAGTTGGCTCCAACAGATTGGGATGAGGTCAGCTGCCTTACAATTAAACTCTTATAATAATTTCCAAAGTCCATTGCTGTTGGATTTGTATTTCTTTGTCCTCTTTGCCTTATTTGCCCAAAGAAATTTTCCAGAGGATCCTGATTGAACGTCCGCGGCATCATATATTCAAAATTTAAACCTTGCAGGACTCTCCATAATTCTTTAAAATTTTTTATTGTTTGTTTCAAATTTTTTAGTGAAGGTGGTAACACTTTTTCAACTTTTCCATCTTTATTAACTCTTTGAAAATAAACCGTATCCAGTTTCTTAAGTGCCTCATCCCAGAATGTCAAATGAGGTGAATTTCTCGTAACGGCTATTCGTAGATTCTTTCCTGGAACAGTATTGAAGGAGTTTCCATTAAGGCTATCAAAAAGTTTATCCAGAAAGTCCAACAAAATAGCAGTATCCGCAGCCGACTTGTCTAATTTTATTATTTCATCCTCTATGCACACAGTTGTTCCTAGAATGAGAGAAAATATAATAAGAATAAATGACAATTTTAAAAAACTAATAATTAGTTCAATATCTTAAAGTAAGTACCTGAAAATGCAAATACGTTAATTGCAGAAGCAACCGAATGGCTGAACACCTGCGTACATTTGGCGACCTTCATTTTATGTATCTTTTCTGGGTTCACATGTGAATCTGTAATCTTGGGCATCAATCTTAGACTGCCTAAGAAAGGATCTAGCTGGTAGGCCTTGAAAATATGCTCCCATTTTGCAGTTTTATTAGAGCCCTCTTCTTTATAACATAAGTTATAATTTATTAGATTATTTCGAAGGCACTTGAAAATGTGAGGAACATCAAATAATGGGATTACTTTCAAGTCATCTATTTCAAAGTAATAGTCAACAAAATCATGCCCTTGTCGAAGATATTTTGCTTTGGTATCATCCACAAGCTTATTAATCGCTGCTTGATTGTTAGACCCTTGGTCGCAAACAGTGGCCACCACATGCAAGCCAATATCGCGGCATTTTCTAACTATGCATTTTATGATATTCATTATATCATACTTTTTTGTACCACCATTAACTAAATTATAATAAATGGGTTGCTTCCATTTGCGATGAATCCCTCGCAGCATAAATACCTGAAAACAAATAAAAACAACATAACATTAAAAATTATTCTTATGAAATAGTTAAAATAAATTATTTCCATTGACCTCACTACCCCCTTACCTGAGCATGATTCGCTATTTGCGCGGATTGTTTTGATCCTAAGTTTTCAAAACCAACAACATTTCCTTCGTGCCAATTAGGTTGCAAGCTGGGTTGGATGCTTATTTCGTCGAACATTAAGATACAATACTTATCTAGAGGATTCTTGAAATTCTTTGCTTCTGCCTTTAGAACTTCTAGAACCTCGTTGTGAATTCCAGGACGAATTGGAATTCGGTTCAGTAGTTTCATAACAGTCTTCCGTGAGGGCAACGCAAATAATTTTGACAAAAATCTATATCCGCTAGCACTCTGCTTATATAAAGCTAATGCAAGTACTTTATCTTCCAGAGTATATCTTCTTCCTTTAGGTTTTTTATCGGAATTACAAATTTGACTTTGGAAAAACCGTTGTCGTATGCGATCCATAGTGGATACACATTTCTCAAATAATTCGGTTTTTGTGAATTTCGAAGCATAATCCAATCTTTTCTTTAATGAGAGTCGACTTCTAGTCAATAGGGCTGCTCTTTTTTTGAAGTCAATAGCCATACGATAGAGACGTTTGGCTTTTGGCGTGAGTTCTTTGATGCTCGTGACATTTACCTCAGCAAGTAAGTCAGATCGTTCTAAAATAGTAGATTAAATATTCATAATAATTCAAATACGCAAAAGTGATAAAAAATAGACTTACTTCTACTTTTAGGTGTACTAGGTGGTGATAACTTATCATCATCAGAGTTATGAAAGGTAACGGAAGATAATTCTGGCCCGGCTAGAGAACTAAGATGACACTCTCCTTGTGATGTTGACTTTAAGTCATCAGTGTTTAAGGACTCTTCTATTTTCAATGAGCAAGAGCCCCTAGTAGGAGATTCTGTGTAAGTTATAAGATGATCCAGAATATCGTCGACTGGCTCTAAGGGTTCTAAAGAACAAATACAATTAATGACAGGAAAAAAGGGCAGTTCAGGAAAGAAAACTTGTCAATAAAAGTATTGATAGAGATAATATTATGAAACATTTTCAAATTCCCTTTCAAAGATAAAGAATAATAGATAATAAATCACAGATGAGCAGGTCGTTGAGCATCTTAATTTCATCAAATTACATTACTATTCTATTTAATATGCTTCAGTAATATCAATCACCGGCTCGTCAAATTAATAAACTTTTAATGAGAGGAAAAATTACACACCTTAGAGAAGAAAATGAGTAATAACATGCACATTATAATTCAAACATGATAAAAAATAGATATAAATGTTAAGTTACCTGGCAAGTTAACTGATGGACAGACTCCTTTTTTAAGCACATTATTGGGGCCAAAGTCTTCAGGCTTAAAATGTGCAGCGCAAACTCTACAATTACTGTAAATTTTATCAGGTGCCATTTCCTCCTTCAACCTTCTGTTTCCACATAAAATAATCCACTTTTTTAAAAGTGAATCATCATCTTGCTTGGAAGGATTTGGGAAGCGATGTTTAGAAAAAGATCTTTCATAACAACCATAAACACAGCATCGTAGGGCAGGCATGATGTTGTAAGTACTCAAGCAATACTTATTTATAAAATTATATATATATATATATAAATATATAATAATAATAAGGACACAATTTAAAATTTTAAACCTCAAGCGAACACATTCAAGGTAAAATTGATAATTAAAATCTATCAACAAACAGGGGAGCCATCTGGGTAATTTATGATGACTTAAAATGATTTTAGTTGGCTTCCAGGCCGATGGGGTGGCGCTCAAAATGTTGGAAGCTTTTACGGAATAGAGTGCGCAGGCCCTGGTCAACACATCACATGGTTTTGTATAGACAGTTGAATCTCCTGTCTAAATAGTTTCTTATCATGGAGCTTGCAAACGTGAACGTTATCCATACCATGAAGACTGGAAACAGGAAATTAAACTCACTCTAAAATTCGTGTAAAATTTCATACGCATATCTTTTGTAAATGCGTCTTTGCCCACCATACCATACGCAACAAGCGGCTCTCGCTTAAAAAAAGATAACAAATCATGATCACGAAGATAAATAGAACAAATATTCAAGGTAATTGTAGATGTTTGTCAATGTTCGTCGTACACGAGGCCAGAGACCACCATGATTGATATGCAAGTTCTGTAATCTCATTTGAGAACGTAGAGAACCCAAGGATGTTATAAGGAGGATAAGCGAATCAGTGTATCCCACTGTGTTAGGAAATGTGCTCTCTAGAGTCGACTTCCCACTCTCTCGCACTTACCTCAATCTTTCTCTGTCATACTGCACAGTAACCGCTTAGAAATATTAAGATATTTTGACATGTTGGTTTAATTTCAATCTACTATAAAAATTAGTAAATGACTGGCTGGAAGTAAAGAAATCACAAAATATGTTTGAACTTACACAATGGAAATTATTTAGAACACCCGGAGGGTTAACATTTATTTGGGGCCCCAATAATTGATTCACTGACAGCAACTGAAAGATTATTTTGATCACATACCACTACAGTTTTAACGGATTTCAGTATCTCTGTAAAAAACCGTTTCGTTCGCTTTTGATCAATTACGAAAGACATCACGAATTATTGTTTGTTCAGACTCAAATTATGCAACTTGTAAATTATTCTGAAAGAAATAAATTTTGCTTCGTTGCATTTAGTTTAAACCTTGCTATACTTACTATAGAATCATAAACCTAAATAAAAAATAATGTGGAAGATACGATGTACGATGTCGAGTAAATAGGTTAGGTTTTAGGATTTTAGGTTCCGTCTCGGCGCAAACATAAATATGATATCAGAATGATATGAATATGAATGTAAATTGTACCATGATATGAATGACATTTCACTATTCACCGACAGCAGCTGCAGCAATTGGCTCGACTCATTAGTAGACTCGCCCACCGACTCTACAATATACAATAGAGCTTTTCCACCGACGTCACAAATATGGCCGCAAACAGCTGTTCTGGAGGACAACAAAGTCACTTTGCCATAAGACACCATTGTAAGTTTTGTTGTTTTCACGAAAATTTTGAGGATTTTACTGCTATATATTTACAACAAAACCATAAAATTATTAATTCAAGTAATTCTGAAGGTAAGCATTTAAAATTTGAGTAGAAATAATTAAGATTAAGTATGTTATTTCAGGAAATATAATTTGATATATTTTTATTTTGAAAGACCTCTACAGACATAATCATTTAAAATGGCAGTATGAATTCTATTTATAATAAAAACAGATTTATTGATAAAATACAACAAAAGTATATATAGTAAAATGAGAATGCTTCAAAAAATGTTTCTATTACAGGTGTCCAATCTAAGTAGATATTTTGAAGGAATGGATTTTGAAGACGCAAGAAGATATCTTCAGAAAATAGAATTGATTGGAAATGTTGATTCTTATATATTAAAGAATACAGACTTCGATGCAACAACGAACATGATGCCAATCGATTATGAACATATGAACATTATATGTTAACGAATTAGTGGATATTTTCGAGCAGCAATTTTTCTCACAAATCGACTGCCACCAGATTTCTTTCTCTCTTTTCCCGATGAAAATATGGAGGTACTTAATTACCATTACATAGCATGTTGAAAAGCTAATTAAGCTTT
The DNA here is from genome assembly GCA_958507055.1 of Crioceris asparagi. Lineage (NCBI taxonomy): Eukaryota > Metazoa > Arthropoda > Insecta > Coleoptera > Chrysomelidae > Crioceris > Crioceris asparagi. The sequence continues at coordinate 53,481,300 of OY293826.1, read as the reverse complement.
AAAGCTAACTACTCCACCAGCAATTGATTATATACAAATAAAAATAAAATTATATTGTTTCGATGTATTCTTATATATTTTGTATGATGAAAAATAATATAATATAAATGGAATCTTAGAACTATGATCCTTGTTTTTAAAACCCTAGTGTACCTCTCTCTCGCTACTTTAGGGGGTGTTTTTAATTTGGATCGGGTGAAACACGTATGTACTGTTGGGATGTAATCCGGGATCTCCTTGTTTTCAAAATTTGCTAGCTTTTCTTGAGATATATTTGATGAAAACAAATTACACGGCTATTTATATAAGTAATTGTAATAACTAACTATATTTATATAAATTGATTGAAATACATAAAACACATTATGTATGTAATAAAAAAATGCATTCATTAGAAAATTAATAAGATAAAGTTACCTGAAATAAAATGGTCACTACAAATTATTTGCCATTTGATTTTGTTTTCTGTTAAATCGTCTCTATGTAAGGCCTGGATCCAGGATTGCCGACGAGCTGCACGTTCTTGAATTAATCTACCTCTAGTGCCTTTTTCCGATTGTAATATAAATACATTTTTATCATCGGTTGCGTTTACTGTTGTTTGCACAACCCACAAACTCCACAAAAATGTGTCAATTGAACATAAAAATGTTATTCAAGGGATTAAAACTTCGGTGAGCACCTACTTTTTAAATAATTAATTACAAACTCTAGTTTTCACATATAATCACTCTAAAGCAATTCTATTAGTGTTACAACACCTTATTATTAACCTGAGTGTTTTGAAACTGTATAAAAACAACTAAAATAGAGTAAAAAGTACAATCTTAAAATTCAAACTTGCGATTTGTTGCCCTCCAGAACAGCTGATTTTGACAGTAGTTCAAATGGCGCTGACGTCAGGGGGAAAAGCCTTATTTACTTTCTCAAACAGTAGTTGATTATCCTTCTTATATCATCCTTGAGAGAATCATAGGAAGTTTACTCTCCATGTTTCCAGTCTTCTTGATTCATACACTACTTTGGAAGAAGTCTGATGTATGTCTCTGAAATAGCGTTGATTGTGGATTGCCTTCAGTAATGACGTGGATACAAAAATTAATGGCGTCACGATAGCGTTCGTCTTAATAGAGTAGGGAAAATCGTGTGTACACGAGCGTTTTTAGTACCAGAGGACAGAGACGTATACGTCTCTGTTCTCTGGTAGTACTGGGGATTGTGTTCTGTGTTCTCTGACATAACTTGAGTGTTTTCTGGATATAACCTTGCCATTTCAAGTTTTAAACCTAACGAACGTTAACTAACCGTGCGTGAACCTAACAATAATACATCTGAAAAAACATAAAATTTGCTGCTGACTTCGACCTGCATTATGGACTCTAATAACGATATATTCGTAAGCAAGCAATTGAAAGGCCATACCAGAACGGTCACAGACATCAGTTTTCATCCAGAAATGAATCAGTTTGCTAGCGTTAGTGAAGATACAACCTTGATAGTATGGAAAATGGAAAATACTGTTCGCAGCTACAAGTATACAGGTCATACTGATGTCGTTACGAGTGTAAGTTTCTCCCCAAATGGAGAACTTATCGCTACTACTTCTAAAGATAATACTGTCAGATTCTGGGTGCCAAAAATAATGGGTAATTCAACTTATTTGAAAGCTCACACTTCTAGTGTGAATTGTATTGATTTCTGTCCTCATGAAATGCAAATAGTGACAGGTTCCAATGATAAATCTCTCAAATTATGGGAAGTTTCAAACACCAAATTCATTACAAGCCTTACCGGTCACAATAATTGGGTAACAACTGCCAAATATTCGTCTTGTGGTAATTTCGTAGCCTCAGGAGCAAACGATCGCACTCTACGAATATGGGACCCCAATTCTGGACATTGTGAACATATTTTCTCTTTTCCAAAAAGTAACCCAACTAAGGTCGCTGTACATAATAGCTTTGATCATGTAATAGCGGTTGCGATGGACTCCGGTTCAGTTCGTATCTATGACATACGTAATAAGAAACTACAACAGCATTACACCCTTCATGATAATTCTACTAGTGTATCGTGGCACCCTAACGCGAGCTATTTCTCAAGCTGTGGTGGTGATGGCAAAATTCGCATTGTAGATGTGATGGAAGGGAGACCACTCTACACCCTGAGCGGTCATGATGGATTCTTGAGTACTTGTAAATTCAATGCGGATGGTACAAAACTGGCAACGGCGGGACGAGACCAAATTATTATGATTTGGCAAGTGAATTTTGAAGTTGAATGATTCTGTTTGATAATGGCCTGTATTTTTTATTAATTTATTAAGCATTTTTTATATATAAAAATAAAAATATTTTAGCTTATATTTTCTCGCAAATTTTATTACTTCTTTAACGTTTACTTAAAGAATTTTATAATTGTATGAAATTTTTGGTATTCAACTTACAGTTGACCTTCACATTTTTAGACTTATTGCCTCTTGAGTCGAAAAAAGTATTTTAAGCCATCGGTTCACTTTGCTTTCATTTTTATTTTGTGGAGGTAGGTTCTGATCTAGGACCCCTGCTTGCAATAGCATAAGTATTGCTCTGTAATCCCATGATAATCTTTCCAAATTTATAGACAACATTTTCTCTATATTTAGAATCGATTTTTTAAGAGCGGAGAGGTCAGTAAGTGAGCATAACAGATTTTTTCTCGTAGTAAATAAAACAATGATAGGAAATTTACTTAATTATTATTTATTAAAGCATATTAATCAAAACATAAGAGTATTTTACAATATCACAATTGAAATAAATAAGTCTGAATTTGCGTATAATAACAACAAATAGAAAATATACTAAATAAACATTTCAATCGACTTCATCATTAGCTGGCCCTTGTTTGGATCCAAAACCATCATTTTCTTGAGCACAATTTCCTCTTGGGTATTCGGAATTGCCACAGTTGCACGAGTAGAATTTCTATGAGAAAGTGGGCGGAGTTGTCTTACGGAACGCGCATACTGAATTCTCGAATCTAGAGAGAATTCACGGTCCGTAGAGAGACGCGGTTGTCTCAATCGTGGGTACTATAGCGGGGGGAGCGTTCGGTGCCACGGTCCGTAGAGAGATACGGTTGTCTCGATCCGCAGTTAACCAATCAGGAGCGAGCGCTCGTGTGACGTATGCGGTAGACCTGAATTTAAATCGCCACTCTCACTATGTATTGCCTATATGTTTACTACATATATCCTAGTTTTTACATATACTAACACTAACAAAAGCAAGCAAACCAGTATTTTATCAAGGTAGGTACATATAAACATAAAGAACGGTAGTAGTAAATGATACTGGCAGACAAAAAATCGCACTCCTTGATAATTGCATGCAATCCGCTTAAAGCAAAAACTTGCCCTACAATTTCGGGAAGCATTGCTCATAAATTATGGAAAATCAATCAATAAACGAAAAACAGTCTGAAAAGGAAATCAAAAAATTGTTGCGGTTCGAAAGTTTGAGGTGGGTACAAATCGAAAAACAACAGGTCGACAAGTTTTCCAGTTTAAAGAAGAATAGTTACCTACCTCATTGAAATTTTGATTCAGATATCTCTTAATATTACAACTTGAATGACCAAATTAGCTGAATTGTGAGAAGGTATTAGTTAAAACCGAAAAAAGTCAGGTCTCCGTTTTTTGTGTGTTAAATCAAGTCACGATTTTTTTCATTTTTAAGCGACATACCCCGAACGGAGGAGGTATTCAATACGACTGTTTGCTTTTTTTTTGGTTCATACGCGAATTTTATTGAGTACCTAAACGTACTCCTATTATGGATTTTTGATTGATGTTAAAATCTGAAATATGTGTATTTCGCTATGTTGAAGAGGTAATGGGAAATCAATGACCAGATTATTCTTCTTAGTTTTCTGAATAATAGCAAATACAAGCAAAGCATATGTGGATAATGGCGAACTTTCAACGATTTTCGTGACAAATGTACCTAACATTCAAAAGTGTGAAATAAATATTTTTCTAAAAAAATTAGAGTTATCAGTTGATACACTGAAATGTATAGAATATAATTCTGTTGGTGCTGGTAGATACTTGTAAAGTTGGTGCCAAAAGTTGTCAACTGCACAACTTCCAAGTACCAGCAGCAATAATAGATTTCATATTATCAAAGTCTATCTAGGTTGACTTTGATATTATTTTGTACATTTCAGTGCACCAACTGATAACGTCGGTAATTTTTTGTAAAAAATGATTATTTTGTTTCTCCTTGAATACTTGTTACGTAATTGCATTCTTATGTAAGTTCTCTGTAGCAGGTATGATTGTATTACTTCTTCCGGTAAAAGAGAATAGATTACTTTTTCCAATATTAGTCATTTTCTTCACAATATTCTTGGTTTTTTGAAATGGAATGGTTTTATTGAAAGGTAGAAAAATTCCGTCTAAGAGCTTCGCGCCTGCCGCCCGTTCATCTATTGCGATTTGTCACTTTTTATTACATTCAGATTAGAAGTATGTATGTATATTATAAGCAAAAACATTAATCAGACAAAAGTGCCAGTCGAACGCCGAAGCCCAGCCTAGATACCATAGATAAAATACGGTAGTTTCCTTAGATAAACTATTTATACACGGAGCTAGATACGCAATCGCTGAGCCCGGGTCTACCCCGCAAGGTGATTATGTAACTTGCAAACGCAACGCGACTGCCGAAAATTTTGCGATCGTCGCTGTCAATCATCAATTTTGGTATTAAGTAAAGCCCGCTGCAGACGGAGTATGTTTTGCTGCATGTTTCCTTGATGGGAGCTAGGCTTGGTGCTGTGCATGCTTCCGTGTAAGAAAATGACATCGCGTGCACGGTTGGTTGCTTGAACTCGTGCATGATTTGATGATAGAACCGGTGCTATTTTCGGTGATTGTTTTCTTGCATCGTGCATTGTCGGAGCACTCGGAACTAGTCAAGTCGTACTCAAATGTTATTTTGCACATGATACCTGTTATTTTTGATTGTTGAGACATTTTCTGTGTTGTAACAATGATTAGAAATAGAGCTTGATTAGAATGTTCAATATTTTGTATCAATTGTCACAGTCATATTTCTCTGTACTGCCATTTTACATACATGATGGCCTGCATCGTGTGAAGCCAACACAAGCAAGGGAGCCATCAACACACCATGCGCGGCAACATTTATCGGACCGTGCAGCAAAACAAGCAAGCAATCATGCAGCAAAACATACTCCGTCTGCAGCGGGCTTAACTGCAACCGCGAGGAAATAGCAACTGAAAACAGTGCTGCCTCTACCGAACGACTGGTGAGCTATAATTACATTGAATTCTGTATATATCGTATTACGTAACTTATAATTGCGACTGTGTAGCCAAACAATTTGCGACTATCACTATATGACATTCAGATGATCCTAACCTAACCTTTTATCATCTGTGCAGGTTTGGGATTTATTCTTTTACTTGTGTTATTTAATATTTACTTTTTGTGTTTATCTTTGGTCTTCGTTTGATGGATGTTGTTTTGGAGTGAAAGAAATGGCTCGCACTGTGATGTTGACAGATGCCCTAGATTTAGAGAATGCAAGAGATGAAAGACTTATTAGTCGTCGTTTACGAAGCAACATGCGGCGTCAGGCCCATCCTTTGGATATTTTCGACCATAGCCTCACAAATTTATAAGAAATATTATTTAAAAAAGTACATAGGCATATTTATATGTACCTACCTATTTTGCTTACGTTTTCATATTTAATTTACCTGAAATTATGTGTCCATATGTTGTAGAATCGTTAGCATAGAGTAATAATAAAGAATCTTTAGCTCAACAAAAATTTAAATGATAATTTCATTTCCTTAGAGTAGGGAAAAGTCGTACGTACATTACAGGAGATGCTACTCTGTATAGCTGCCGTGAAACGAAAGTGAAGCCAATTTTTCGTCGGCTGCCATTAGTTTCGGCCTCTCCTTGGTGTTTACAACTTATTTTGATTTTAATTTTTAGTGCTATTTTTTAATTAAAACCACAATTTTGTTATCTTAACACAATAGTGAAATGCGAGGCTCTTGGATACAAGAGTCTCTGTCGAAAAAATAATGCGGTGTTGCGTCCACTGGTGGCCATTGATCTTTAATCATTTGGCTTCACTTGCTCTCCGAATGCGATGTCTCCTTTGTATTTCCATGCTCTAAGGTTATCTCCGTCAAATAAGTTAACGCATGGTACAAATATTTGTACCATGAGTTAACGTATGTATTTGTTTTTGTTATTTAGTTCCACAGATTGCTACCAAGCTGCTAGTGGCGCTGTAATTGAGAGCGACCGCTTGGCCAGCGGCCTCTTTACATAATACGATTTTATTTTGCGACTAGCTAGCCGTTAACAACTGCAACACGACTGCAATGCCGTAGCGACGGGGTCGTGAAATTTTACATAATCACCATGCGGATACGTCACAGGTTGCTTCTCGCACCAAACGCTTCTCTCGCCCAAGTACCCAAGATTGAGACAACCGTGTCTCTCTACGGACCGTGGGGTTATCGTATGTCATTTCGGTGTGTTGCGCAAAATCACGCTTTGCATCCTTATGTAGTATGGGCGAAGGAAGCTTAAATATAACAATAGACCATGAATATATAAAGGGAGGATGGCTAACTCTGTATCCTGTTCTATAAGCAGAAGTGGCTGAAATAACGTCCCGTGATAAGTTGTCAATTTGGTATGTTGCGCAGTATTTCACTGAGTGTCTACATAAGGATCCGCAGCGCGATTTTGCGCAACCTATCAAAATGACAGACGATAATCCTGTGTTTTTTGTGCTACCCCCACTACTCGTGTTATTTGTCCTCCCTATATTTGTTCATGCAATAGACACTCAGTGAAATACTGCGCAACATTCCAAATTGACAACTTATCACGGGACGTTATTTCAGCCACTTCTGCTTATACAACAGGAGACGCAGTCATTGGTCGTGTCCACAGCAGTGTCTGATTACCAATCGATTAGTAATCAGGTAATCAAAAAGTTGACGTCTTTAATGTAACAGCTATCAGAAAACCATGGTGTAACATAACCTATATTTTGTTTCAGATATTTCCCAATTCTATTATGGACCTCTATCGTTTCGTTCACCACATAATCTTTTTCATTACAAACATATTGAATAGAACGTTTTCTTCTTCCATTTTCAATTCCTCTAATATGTGTAATTGTCGAATTAAATTATTTCAAATCATTTGACAAGTGTCAGTTTGACAAATGATACATCAATAATCACTATAATCAGTCTTGTCCCCAAGATACCGATTTTTGGTTACTGATTACTAATCGATTAGTAATCAGGCACTGCTGTGGACACGACCATTCTCGCTTTATATATTCTTGGTTGGGCCGCTTCGATTTGCTGGGAAGCATAGAGGATTAGCAGATTAGCAGTCCATGAATTATAAGGTCTATGGTTTTCACAGGTAGAAATAATTATTTATTAGTGTTCTGTGGAAATAATACTCCTTCTCCTCCATTCTATGGTTTCACAAGCATATTCGGTAGTTTGAGGTTTGAGTTTGTTGTTGAGGTTTTATTTCATTCAGTTTCCTGACTGAAAATATACGGATTAATATTAATGTATGTATTTAGTTCGCTACAAGAGGTTGCTGTTGTCATCTGCATGATAAAATAATCATTTCACAGGAAAATCTAGATTATACAGAATGGAAGAACAAGGGCTTGGATTGAGTACAACAAATAATGTAAGTACATATTGGTACTCGATTTCTATTCCTTAAACTTATCGCTGTAGATTCCACCACCATCGCTTCATTTGAATTCCGAAATGATGCAAATGCCTCCACCCGAGGTACCAGTTATGCAAGGCCCTCCTCCTGATTCTACACTTGTCCCACCACCAACATTTGGTCCCCCCGGGACACAAGGCTGGTCTAGTGATGATTTTAGTAAGGACTACTCGTGTTTCTAATGTAATTTAACTATTGAATATTCATTTAGCACCTATAGGGCCACCTCCAACATTGCTTCAGCATCCGCCACCGAACGTTGAGAAACAATTGCCTTCATTATTAACACTTAAAGTTGACCCTCCGGACCAGATTTTGGACAGTAATAATGAAGTTGTATTACCCCAAGCATTAGAAGATGTTCTTGCTCTGAAAAGTCAGAGAGCTTTAGAGCTTGGGACTGATATTGACGAAGATCATGAAAGTCAACCCGTTCAAAAAGATATAGAATCAGAATCTCTATGGGAGAAAGATGATAATATCGTAAGTGCCGACAGACCTTACTGCTTTACAGAAATAAGAACTGCAAAACTCTACCTTAGAAGCGGATAAATAATTGTTGGAAAATTTATGCATATTTTGTTCTTTTAGGAATCTTTGGCGGATATAGAACCTGTTATGATTCAACAAAAAGAAAATGTGACCAAAGATAAGGTTAGCAAGAGCAAAAAAAAGAAGAAGAGAAAAAAAAATAGGAAAGATTCAAAAGCTGAAGAAAAACCAAAGGAGGAAGTAGAAAACAAGAACGACAATGAGAAGGAAGTTGAAGTTGAGTAAGTTTCTTCTCTGTGTTTCCAATCTCTTTCTGAATTTTATTCTCTATGAGTAGTACTTGGCAGCTATTGCAATGTCAAGTCAGTGACACAATGGTTTTTTGAAATAAATTAATTTTGAAACTAGAGGATCAATAGGAATTTGAATATATTCGTGGACGTATGCAAAATTGAACAGAAATTTGCCAAAATTGGAATACTGTTACATGTGTATAACACTTACTTTTTGGTTAATAATTTCGTCGCTCGCGTTCAAGAACAAGAAAGTTTAAATGTATTAGTATGAATTGTGTACTACCGCATAGAAGATGAACATGTATTCCTTTTTTTGGTGACACGTTTGCGGGTGCACACAGAAGGGCTAACGAATGTTTCATCCTAAACGAACAAACAAACTTTCTTTACTTTTCTACCGTTACCCTAAGTAGCTATGTATGGAAATTATTGTAAATTTTCGGTGCCTGGTTTCCAACAGAGGTTTACGTTTCAGAGATCCCTGAGTTTAAAAAAACATATTTTCAAATATTGGTCTATCGGCCTGTGCCAAGGGTATCTCGGGAACAGATGGACATATTCTGTTGCTTTCTTTTTTGTTTCGTAGGGTATCGATACCGCCTGCTGGTTACTAGGCAATTGTAGATTGTAGATTGTAGATTGAAAGGGGGTTTCAATGCACTGCGACCTTTAGGTCTATTGTGCCCCCCGTCAGAGCTGTTCTCGCTATTTCGATTTCTACAGCTCGCCCTCCAGTTCCAGAGTTCTAATGAACTCCAGTATCTGGGATGGCTTCAAGCGGATTACTTCCTCACTACTGACAGTTTCTTGTCCAAAGCATTTTATGCGTTGGCTGGCTATTGCGAGGCATTCCGTCACCAGGTGATCCGGAGTTTCCTCCTCTTCCCCGCAGAATCTGCACTCGTCGTTTTCTGCTAGACCCACTCTCGACAGGTGCTTCCTGAGGCGGCAATGTCCTGTAAGGAATCTAGTGAGCAGGTGTAGCATATTCTTGCTAAGATCCAGATGTTTCTTAGATCTCGCAGTGTCAAAGTTTCCAAGAAACTTTTTGGAATGATCCAGCCCAGGAAGATTACGCCAGAGGTTTTCTCTTTCGGTCTCTTCCTTCTCCTGGAACTCTTTCTTGTAGGTACATTTACCTGTGCCACAGAAAGGTTCTGGGCCAATAAAAGGAGCTTGTGCTCCTTTTTTGGCAAGTGTGTTGGCCTCTTCATTTCCTTTGATTCCGGAGTGGCCGGGAACCCAGATTAGATAGACCTTGTTATTCTTGCCGATTTTGTTGAGTTTTCTTCGGCACTCCCATACTATCTTAGAATCGATGATATGGGAGCTCAGTGCTTTAATCGCAGCCTGACTATCAGAGTGTATGGCTATATCACATTTCTGATAGTTTCTTTCTAGGTTCATTTCCACACATCTTTCGATTGCAAGTATTTCTGCCTGAAAGATGCTTGGACAGCGGCCTAACGGTAGTGAGCATTTGGTGCCAGGCCCGAATACTCCAGCGCCAGTCCCCGTCGTGGTTTTAGAACCATCTGTGTACCATTTGATGGTATTTTTCTTAAGGGCTTGGGATGTAGACTCCCTTTCCCAATCTTCTTTTCTACTTAGCATCGTGGTGAACGTTTTCTCGATGCTAGTTTTCTTTATCATCTCGTCACTGGGAAGGTTCGCTGACAGGATATAGTTCGTCAGAGAGGACCAGGCTCTTTGATTCCTAATTCCCTCATGGCCAGTACCTTCCCTGGATAGTCTTAGAATGGCCTCATGGGCTACTCTATCTATCACCAGATGTAGAGGTGTGAGATCTGTAATGATCTCCAGTGCTCTAGTTGGGCACGTTCTCAAGGCTCCAGTGATACAGACACAGGCAAGCCTTTGTAATCTATCGAGGGCAGTCCTCGTATAGGTTTGCCTTGCCTTGACATGCCAAACTATTGCTCCATAAGTTATTATAGGCCTCACAATCATGACGTACATCCATCGCAGTATTTTTGGGTTACAACCCCAAGTCCTACCAGCGAGTCTTCTGCACGCCATCAAGGCCTTTGTTGCTTTATTGGCAGTAATCTCGAAGTGTTTGTTCCACAGAAGTTTGCTATCTAGGGTTACTCCCAGATATTTAACTTCAGACTTCCATCCTATGATGTCTCCCTGTAAAGAGAGATATTTCGTAGTTGGAAGTTTCCTTTTCCTGGTAAATGGAATTACTGTGGTCTTGGTTGGGTTGATATTTAGTCCTACTGACAAGCACCACTGTTCAATAGTTTTGAGGCCCTCTTGCATCAAGTCGCATAAGGTATTCCAGAATTTACCTCTAACTATTAGGACTATGTCATCTGCATAGCCTATACATTCGAAGCCAAGCTCCGTAAGCCTGTGGAGTAGTTCATCCACTACTAGACTCCATAAAAGGGGAGATATTACTCCTCCTTGAGGTGTTCCGCGAGTGGCCCTAACGGAGGTGGTTTGATTGCCCACCTGCGTCTCAGCTATTCTCGTCTTTAACATCTCATACATCCATTTAATAATGGTTTTGTTCACCCCTCGCCTTTTGAGTGCCTCTTCGACCGACACGTGAGTTGTGTTGTCAAAGGCCCCAGATATGTCTAGGAAGGCACACATGGCGATTTCTTTGTTATTCAGAGTGCTCTGGATGACTTCGGTCAGCTGATACAGGGCCGTCTCTGTTGATCTACCCGCCCTGTAAGCATGCTGACATTTGTGAAGTGGTTTATTCTCCAGATACTCCGTTCTTATGTGGTTATCCACTACTTTCTCCATTGTTTTCAATAGAAACGATGTTAAGCAGATGGGTCTGAAAGATCGAGGATCGGTCGCATCTTTTTTACCTATTTTTGGTATGAAGGTTACCTTTGCCCTTCTCCAAATTTTAGGCATATGACCCAGTGCTAAACAGCTTCTTGATATCCTCAGAAGATGGGGAAGAATCTCCTCCATTCCTTTCTGCAGGAGTACTGGGGAAATTCCATCTACTCCTGGTGATTTATACGGTTGAAAGGTGTTTATTGCCCATTCCAACCGTTGCTTTGTAAATATTTTCTTAGCAATATCCCAATCTTCCCTGCGAGGATTCTTGATTTGAGTTGCTATGTCCATACTGATTGAGGGTTCACTACCTGGGAAGTGTGTTTTGAGGAGGAGAGTGGATCGTTCCTCTTCTCCCTCAGTGTATGACCCGTCTGGCTTTTTAAGCGACATTGTGGGAATTATTCCCCCCTTTGCCATGACTTTTTGAAGTCTGGCTGCTGTGGGAGTGGAAGTGATCTTTTCACAAAAGGCTTGAAAATTAAGCCTTTTAGCCTTCCTGATCTCCTTATTGTACTGAGTAAGCTTCTCAGTGTACCCCTGCCAATTACCATCTCTTTTGGCCCTATTAAAGAGCCGACGGACCTCTAGCCTGAGGTTTGACAGGTTCTTGTTCCACCAAGGTGCTTCCTTACTTGTTCGAACTTTCGAGAGTGGACAACTTGAGTGAAAAGCCTCAGTTATTGCCGCACTAACCTGTTCGACTTTTTGTTCCAGATCGTAGTGCGGGTGTTTTGCCCCATTCTTGTCGATCTGTTCCAAGTTTTGCTTCAGATGGATCTTATAGATAGACCAATCCGTATTTCTAGGATTTCTGCTTGAGGTCGACGAGGTAACCTCCCCCGTTATCCTGAATTCGATAATCCTATGGTCTGAAAGTGATGGTTCGTTCATCACTTTCCAACCTATAACATTTCTCCTCGCAGCAACATTAGCAATTGTTACATCCAGGACTTCTTCTCTTGCTCTCGTGACAAAAGTGGGAGTTGTCCCCACATTGAGGGTTTCGAGGTTATTAGCTAAGAGATATTCAAGTAAGCACTCCCCTCTGGAATTGTTGTTCGTGCTTCCCCAAATAACGTTATGCGCATTGGCGTCACAGCCTATTATGACTGGCAGTTGTCTGCTGTTACAGTATTGTACCAGCTCCTGCACTTCTGCTGGTGGTGTTGTTGGCCCATCTCCAGCGAAGTAAGCGGATGCTATGACAATGTCTCGGTCGATGCCCCCAATATTGAGGTGTACCAATATTGGAGTTAGATCCCGAGTCATGTATTCTGAAACACAAATATATTTAATATTGTTTCTTATGAGCACACAGGCACGTGGGGATACTTGCCTCTGGTCATAAGTCAATATTGAGTCTTTACAGGCCAAACCTCTGATTTGGCCTACTTTGTCGATCCAGGGTTCCTGGATCAGTACAATATCCAGTTTTAGCTTTGCGAATAACCTTACAATCACTGCTGAAGCTCCCTTCGCGTGATGCAGGTTCACCTGCGCTGCCTTCGTGAAGATGAAGGGTTATTTGTGTGGGGTGGATGGGCTGGGTAGTCCAGCCTCTATAAATCCCCCTGCCTTCTCTCTTCCTGTCCTTCCTCGAATTCCATACGGGAGGTGTCCTTTCCGGAATTCGAGGAAGTTTCTTGGGTTTGGCCCTCAACCTCCAGGGGTGCAGAGGTATTCTCCGTCCCCCCGGTTGTCTCCTTGGAGTCAGTCGGAGCCCCAGTTCGACCCGAGTCAACTGGAGCTCCCCAGATTTCCGGGATGTGGAGGGTATCTCCGCATCTCTGGAAACCACCACTGGGTTTGGTTTCTTGCCCAGTCCTGAGACAGGAATGTGCCCGAACCGAAAGTTCATTAGGCACCCCCCTGCTTTCAGGGCTTCTCCCGATTGGTGGTCAATCCCAATCGTGAGCACCTTGCCACTTCCCTCTTTCTTGGAGCTTAGAACTTTCCAAGCTCCAGTGCTGAGGTTAGAGTTCTGAACCTCGACGAGTCGGAGGATTTTCTCCGTCTCCATGTCGAGGCTTCGTGGGAAGAACACGGTTATGGTGACGGGTTTAGGGATGTCATTCTCTCCCAACGCCACCAACTCGGGTCCCTCCCAAGAACTGAGTGTCGGCACTGACTTCATGAGCCAGTCCGCCGATTTCTGGGATCCACAGTCTACCAGCATCATTCCACAACGGAAATGAATGCCGGTGAAGTGGATCCCCCTCTCCTCGCTGCGGCACATCTCTTCCACTAGCATATCCTCTAGTGAGGAGAGCCGCTCGGCTTCCAGGATAACCTTCGGGTATTCCTTGGGTAATATTCCTACCCTGGTCGCCTTCCCTGCCTTGACTGCTGCTGCAAATCCAGTGGCTTGCCCGGTTTTTGCCGCAGCTGTCTTCGGCTTCTTTGAGTGAGGCCGTTCCGGAGGTGTGATGTGCTCCGGACCTCTCTTGCCTTTCCCCTTACCCGTCGGGGTTACTCCCGGGGTTGAGTGGATTGGTTTGATGGGGTGCTGAAGAGCCTGTTTTCTAGCCTCCTCAGGTGCAAGGCCCTGATGGAGGAGTCGCAGGTACTTCCGCACTCCTGCTCCACTGAGGCCCTTCCTCAGTGGATCGTCTCTACCGCCGGGCTGTCCTAATTTGGGCAGCTCGAATGGCAGGCGATTTTTCTTTTTCCCTTTTTCAAGGGGCCCGGATGAAGAGGTGGAGGCTTTCTCCTCCTCTCCTCCGGTGGGTTTACTCTTTGCTTTGTCCATAACTGGTCCCACGAGTAGCAAGGGTCATGTCGGTCCGCTTCTGCAGAGCCCCGCATGCAGAAGTAAGGGGTTTGTTACAATGGAGTTCCCCCCGGTGCTCCAAGGTTGAAGCCAGTAGGGACTAGTCCTCTAACTAGCCATGCATCCTTAGCCTGGCTTCCCACTTGGGATTTAGAATTTTTGACGAGGTTATTTCCTCTTGGTCCAGGCGGTCAAGCCAAGACCCCCCCCGCACTGGCCCGCGAGACATGACCACAGACAGCCAGGCGTTGGTTTAACAGGTGGTCTCAAGAGCTCACCTGGCATCGTACTACCTGTGTGCAATCCCTTAGCCACGACACTACAGCTGGGACAGGTGAATTTGGTCCGCGGCAGGGTATTGTATTGAGGCTGCCAGTTGAGTTTTTAGGCACAACGAGCCCCCTTATTTCCCTGCAGGCCTCATCCTCATATTAAGATCATCGTCAGAGGCCCCCTCCTATCCGCCACCTGGAGACGCGCCGGGTTGGTACTTCACCCCTACCAGATGTTGATTGACAACATCCGGAGCCGGTTACTAGGCAATAGCCGAAACGCTTGTTTTGCTTAACTAACTGATTTTGATGAAACTTATCTAGATCATCTGCTGCATCTCTAAGAAAATACAGGAAAGAAAATTTGATAACATGAACCCTCTGGTAGGCATTTTAAAACACTCGACAACTTAGATTAAACGTAAAGAAATCTTTCAACTCAGAATCTTCCCACTTCCAAAATTGTGAGTAATTTGCATAGACTAAATAATTTCTCGACAATTTATTGCTAGAAGAAAATTAATCAGTGATATGACAATTGGATCACTTTTCGGTTGTAGTGGCTGTAGCGTTGTAGCATTCACAACTAGAAAAATGTGTCAAAAGTTTCAATGCCGCACTTAAAGTATATCAGATATTTCTTAATACAGCTTCTCTAGAAGGGTGTGCCTTGCGATATATCGGTGGTTTGGGATCCGCTTTAAACTGTAAGTCCCATAATCTGGGGTGTAAATCTCAAGGCAGAGAGTTCGCCTACACTCGGATATGAGTACGACACTTGAAGAAGAAGAGTTTAAAATAAATATTTTTTACAAAAAATTGGACCGACGTTATTACTTGTGCAGTTGCAGTTAGATTGGAAACTTTTGGCACCAACTTCACAAGTACCAACACCAATAGAATTAATATTATTTTGTATCTTTCAGTGCACCAACTAATAACCTCGGTCCAATTTTTTGTAAAAAATATTTATTTCACACTTTTGAGTGTAACATTAGTCACAAAAATGATTAACGTTCTTTTATACCATTAATCATATATATTTTAGACTTTACCACTGCTGTAACTCGAAAACCGTGACTATGGAAACAAAATTCAATATAAATGTTAATCTGCTCTGTAATTTGGTTGCCCCATATTTTCAATTTTCGAGAGAAATTGCCCCCTCCACATAGCGAAAATACACATTTGAGATTTTAACATCGCTGTAACTCGAAAACAGCAACTCTTTTTAAAAAAATTAAACGTTTCCGGATATTGTCCTATCTTTAACTCTGTCGGCTCAGATTTTCGATTTTTGAGATAATTTGCCCCCTCCATCCCGTTTTTTGGAGGGAAGGCAGATCTGACTTTTTACGAATATGTGACCATTTCTCAAGTCTCTTCTTTCAAATGAATCAAAAATCATCAAAATTGGAGTACGTTTTATATACAGCGTCCACACAAACCAAAAAAAAGCAGACAGTTGAATTGTATACCTCCACCGTGTGGGTTCATCGATCAAAAAACATATTTTCAACTATTGGTCTGCCTTCTTGTGCCAAGATTATCTCGAGAACGGATTACCGATTTTGTTGCTTTTTTGTTTTGTACGCTATCGATAGCATCTAAAAAAATCCAGATGGTCTGTAGCCAGCGGAAAGGTAAATTTCTCAAAAATCATTGAATTGAAATTTGACAACTTTTTCATTGGTATTACATGCAAAATTGCCTATCTTAACCGTATGTGTCATAACCTTGTAGTTAAAGGTTGTTGTTTGGCTGTTGAATATAAAACAGACTGGGTTCGCATTCCGCTTCAGGGCAGATTTTTGTTCCGCCTATTTCTTATCAATAAATGTACTACATATTTTTTTAAATCAGGGTCTATATTAAGATCTCCAGAAAATGTACGTTTACATCAAATTTATATTGAGTTTTCATTTATTAGATTCTCTATCACCTTCTGGTTATTTTTTCATAAGATACCCATACCTATCTCTAACAGTTTCCAGTGAATTAATTAATTTTCTTTTGTTTTGTTCAAAACAGAGCTCCAATCAATGAAACGATGAAATTCCAGTAATAACTTTAGAAAGACTTCTTTCTTAGTTATTATTGAAGATTTTATACAGGGTCGCTCAAAATTCTTGATCTTTCCATCATATCTATAAACACCGAAAAATGCGTTTTTTTAAATGGAACACCCTATCTTTTATTATTTTTTCAGATAGAGAATCAAAATCCCTTTGAAATGATATATCATGTTCCTATACCAAAATGGTCAGGTTTTCAAAATATAAGCAACTATCTATTAAAGTGAATTATTTCTAGCATTTTTATAGTAGGTATTTGCTGGTTACCATGGTGATAGAAAGTTTGACAACTTATTGCAAAATACATCCAGAAAGTTTAATGCAAGATACCCACAAAGTACAAAAAACAACAAAAATAAACCTATTCCCAAAACAAATAAGTAATTTTATGATTCTTAGAAGCTAATTCAAAATGTTGATTTACGAAATAGTATCGTTACTCATCTTTGGGATGATAAGCAGACTGCAGATACTATTCGTTTACCGTGTTCTGTAAATTAATTTAAAAATAATTATAAACTTTCATAGTTATCATACTCAGTCTTGGCAAAACAATAATGAGTAAGTAGATTCATCAGAACCTGAACTCAATTTCAAGATAAAATAATTAGCAATAACTATGCATTGACTTATATTGAGAAAATGAATCCAGTTGAACGATATAGGTACATATGTATTTTGTGATCTTTCGTTAGATTTACGCAAAAGACTTTATAAAAACAGTATAATATCTAATTACTAATCAATAACCAAGTGATAAGGACAGAGATTTTAATAATAATTAGTGGAGAAATATAATAATTAAACATTTATAATACATTCTCAAAATGACAACCGTTTCTTTCCAAACATCTAAGAATACGTGTCTCCACCAATAAAATAGCTTCTCTTATTTCACGTGCATCTATCTCATCACTGCATTTAATCACGCGTTGCTGCAGTTCATCTTTACTTTGTACTGGTGTTTATACACTTTTTTCTTCAAATCTTTGCATTTCAGATAAATTATTTTAAGGAATACCTCAAATAATGTTTCTTAAATAATAATTGTGTTTTATCACCATGGTAACCAGCAAATACCTACTATAAATATGCTAGAAATAATTCACTTTAATAGATAGTTGCTAATATTTTGAAAACCTGACCCTTTAGGTATAGGAACATGATATAACATTTCAAAGGTATTTTGATTCTCTCTCTGAAGAAATAATAAAATATAGGTTGTTCCATTTGAAAAAAACGCAATTTTGGTTCTTTATGTATCTGATGGAAAGATCAAGAGTTTTGAGTGACCATGTATAACATAAAAAGAAAATCTTCAATTATAACTAAGAAAGAAGTCTTTCTAAAGCTATTACTGGAATTTCATCGTTTCACAAATCAAAAATTCAGAGTAATCTCTAGGTATAATCTACATAATTCAATTTTCAGAACGATCCTACGAATAGTTTTCCTTAAACGTCTAAGGTACCATCCACCGTGAATTTTACCCTCTATATACATATGTATATATTATATTGCGAAATAATATATTGACTTTTTAAAAACAAATTCACACTTTAATTCGGTCCTTGCACATATTTTTTTTATTGATGATTCTGAAACCTTATTAAAAAAATTACCCCGTTTTTTTTGTTTTTTCGAAATTTTAATTATATAAAAGAAAAAAGTTCAAAAACACTAAAAAATAAATTGGTTCAAAACGTGTGTGTTTTAGCGCTCTGTGACGTCACAATTCCCACTCACCTTCTATTGGCTGATTTTATGTATTAATCATTGTGACAGTAATAATTGATAATATGTACTAATCATTGTGACAGTGACAATTAGTTTTATATTTGGTTTCGTCAACACCAAGCGGAATTGTAAATTTTATATCTGGTGGTTATGGTGGAAGCATATCATGCAAAGTGACTATTATAAAGTGTTACATAGTGGTACATGCGTGATGGCTGATCGGGGCTTTAAGCACAAAGATGCTTCTTTAGTTCAAATAGGATGTAAATTGCTCAGGCTACCCATTGTAAGTGAAGGTGAATAACTTACAAAAGCACAAGTCAGGATGAACAGAAAAATTGCATCTCTTCGAATAAACATTGAGAGAGTTATAGTTTAATAATATATATTAGTTAAGAATTCGAAAATTTAATATTTGTCAACCGCATGCGACTGTCAATCATGATATTCTTTATTTTATGGACCATAAACTTATTATATTTTGTGCAATTATCAATTTATATGGACCTTTATTAAAATATTACCATTGTAAAGCCACTATTTTACAACAGCTACATTTTTATTGTTTCATAAATATATATGTATTTACCTACATATTGTAAAAGATGAAATACAGAACAATAAAGTATAATAAAAAGCAAACAGATTTTTACTAGATTAGATTAACATGTTTTATATAGTTAACTCGTTCTAAAAGATCAGCGAAATTTTCTTTATTAAAAACTACTTCATATATAGACAATTCTCTGTTCCTTTCAAAATCTGGTGATGCCACACAAAACAGCCCCTTGGGCTTATTCGCAAAAACATTTGCATTTGAATCTGTGGATTATATTTTTCTTTTATAACCCCTTTGCCCACAAAACGATTCACAGTTTCTTTTTTGCTTGCATTTCACTTCTATCACATAATCTTTTGTGATGCCATTTGGACAAGCTCCAAATATTGGGTACTCCCTTTTCAATATCAATTCAGACGGCTCGATCTTCAATGATTTCTTTTCCTCAATTCTTTTAAAACTTCTGATTCTAGATTTTGTCGGTGTTTGGTAGCTACCATAAATAAATCTACTTTTGGTAAGTTCTCTGATGATCCTTTCACAAAATTTTCTTCCATTTTACCATAATTCCGGTGTTTTGCACAAAGGAAAAAAAATCCCGATGGCCTGTAGTCAGCGGAAAGGTAAATTTTTCTAAATTCATTGAATGGAAATTTTAACAACCTTTTCATTGGTATACCTACATGTTATTAAATAAAATTGTCATAGCCTTGCGGTTAGAGGTTTTTGTTTTGGCTGTTGAATATAAAGCAGACAGGGTTCGAGTCCACTTCAAGGCAGATTTTTTTTTTCGTCTATTTCTTTTCAATAAATATACTATATATTTTTTTAATCAGGGTCTATACTAAGATCTCCAGAAAATGTACAATTACATCAAATTTATATTGAGTGTTATGTTTTATCAATATTTGTTATTTTTCTTTATTAATTTTTATTTTTTTACCTGTGTATTTTATGAAAAATTGCTTTGAACAAAAGTTGTAGGTACTGATTATATCTATAACCTAAAATTATTTTTAATAATATTTACACTACTGCTCTTTTTTGATAATTTTTTTAAATGTTTGAATGGTCGCCATTTTGAAACTACGTACCCGATATTGCCCAATAACGAACTCGACCGAGATATTTGAGAGATTGATTTTTGTAGCAAATTTGAACTTGATACCTTCAAAACTGCGACCTCTATCGTGTTAACAAATATCGTAATATCCCATATATATATATATATATATATATATATATATATATATATGTATATATATATATATATCTATATATATATATATATATATATATATATATATATATATATATATATATATATATATATACATATATACTTTTGAACCAAATGTTTTTTTGGACTAACTTATAGACATATAACAACATGCCGTTGAATTTTTTTGAAATTCAAAAGTGTGAACGATCGCACTAGGTATATTTCTATAAGAAATTTACCTAATAAAATACAAAACTGAAACTGACAAAACAACACAAACATCAAATATCTGCCATTACATGTATATTTGTATATCCCTCTCTCTCAGCTGGACCTGGATGTCACGGACAACGCACCTGAACAAACTACTTGTTCATGATTGGAGCCGGGAAGTGTGACGTTTTAAGCGGGAATTTGATCTCGTTTTTAAATACGTGGACAAATTGAAATTAACATTTCGATAATTAAAATATGTTTGAATATAATTTTAATGGTGAATTGCTTGTTTGCGGTATTAACTGTATTGTTTAAAACCAATAAAACATAAAAAATCCAAAGCATGCAACGACCATATTTTTACAAAAATTATAGTTACTGGTCAGCATTTTCTAGCCTGGGAACGGGAACCGCTGCACGTAACCTGATACGATACTTTGCTTGTGGTATCGCATAGAATGTCATATAATAGCTCCCCCTATTAATAAAAAGTTGATACCATGCAACAACTTTTATGTTAGCACGATATTTTCCATCTCATGTTCTGAATTTTCTATATTCGGTCTTCTTCTTGGGAGGAGATTAATTCTTTTTAGGGGAATTGGACCTTGATCTCTGTCTTTGGGTTGGTCGCTTTACAGTTCCTCGATATTTTTACTATGACATAGCTACCAACGATGAGGCAAATGGCGGCTATCGTAGAATACGTCATCCACGATATATTCCTCGTTATAAATGGTTGGTTTATGAGTTGGTCTAGGTCTCTCGCGGATTGTTGAAATTTATGATTGGTAGCGTCGAGGTCTTCGGCGTACTTGTACTTTCGTTATTACGATAAACGCATGGCACTCGGGTTCGAGTTTAATGATAGAGTTCTGGGCAAGAGTAACTGTGTTTGTATTTATTCGCGGGCAATTTATGGTCACTTGTAGTGGTTCCGATAATATCGTCAACCACACATTGTACTTGATTTTGAACACCTTATATCCTCGACTAAAGATTATCGCACTGTCACAAGTTTTGGGTATCTCTTGACGGTTCTTCAGCAATTGGGCCTCACAGGCAGCATTACTGTCTATTGGATAGGCATATAAATTGGAGCAAAGTTTTTTGTGTGGACTAAGGTCTTTTCAATTATTTGGATCCCTGATGGGGATGTACATCAGAGAATTATCGTTACGCGCGATGTATTTTTGAGATATACTAAGGATATGATGCAAACCAGTTCTTTTATCTAATACTGGGATAGGATATAGGTGATATAGCGTATAGAGTGTTTGTTCTACAAGGGGTAATCCTAAAACAAAGACGATATTGTTGTCTTGTTGATAGGCTTGAAGTTCTGTGATTTCTAAATATTGTGCGATTTTAGAAAGTTTTTCTGGTAAGGTCAGGTTACTTCTGACAAGGTTTTGTGATATTTCCTGAAGGACAAATATCAGATCATTAGGTGTTATTATTGATGAATGAATAATTCTTAAGCGAGAAAATGTTATAGAATTTAGAATATCGTTCAGATTGTTTTCAATAACCAGATAGCTTTCCAGAAGTTTTTCACAGGTTTCGAAGAATTTTAGCTTAGCTTCGACTAACGCAAGTTTATCATTTAATTGATGAATAGCTCTCTCGAAGTTACTTATATCCCGATTGAATGTTTTCCTGTCGATAGTTAAATTTTGGATGGATTCATTGAAGGTTTTGATAAGGGTTGTTGAGACCGATATTTGATTCTTTAATAGGTTTTCTATGTGGTGCTGGTCTGTATTTAATTTATTAATGCTATTAGTGTAAAATTGACCATCTGCTGCGTCCAAATTTCCCGTAATCGTCTTAAAGATACTTCCGAGGCCATTGATGATTCCTCGTTTATTTCGTTTAGTGTCGATAATAACTTCATTGACCTTTTCCTTAATCGATTTGGATATTTGCGTCAGGAGATTAACGTGAGTCTTTACGTCGGAATGAAACAGATTCATTGAATAGTGATCCGGTCGTAAGGTGCCGAGTATGTAGCCCAATATCTTGTTGTTATTTTTGTAGGCCGTTAGTAGTCCAGAAATATTTTATATACTAATAATGTCCACTTGTCGTTGGAGACGATGATTCTGCTTTCGTCTTGATAGTAGACTCCCACAGTGTTATTAATTGGTTCTATTTGGTACTGACATAGGACCGTTCTAACCAGTGTAATGTACCTGAAACCAATTTTAAGTTTCAGTTCCGGCACATAACTTCATACGGTCGAAATTTACTTTAGTTTTCTGATTTGTTTTTTGATGTAATAGCGTAGCCGAATTTTGATGAATTGTTGGTCGAATCTTACTTAGTCTTTTGTTTTTGTCTCTTAGTTCTTTCTCGTGCTATCTTGTAAAAATGGGACAACCGATTATTCAAGTCTCTCACATATTAGGTAATTAATTATTTCTCGTTATAAAGCTTCTCTGGTGGTCTGCTGGAACTGTAGCCGAAAACAAGTTCGTAGAGAGTAAACCCGTGTGTCTTATTTGCAGCATTGTTATAGCAAATTACTGCATACGGTAATATATTGAACGGCTGTTCTCTGGGGTGATCTGCAAGGTGGAGTCTGATCATTTCCAGAATGGAATGGAACCATTCCAGGAATCCATTACTCTGGGGGTGACCTACGCTTGAGTAATTCAATTTAATGTCATATAATTTACTGAAATCTCTTAGAAGGGCGTTATCGAACTCTCTTCCATAATGTTGAAAATAGACAAGGAGAGTGTTTACGATGGATTTAGCAGACTTATTTTCGATGGGATAGGCTTGACTAAATTAGGTTAGCTCATCTTTGATGGTCAGAGCGTAGTTCTTTGTAGGAACTTCGAGGATGTCGATGTTGATACTTTCAAATGGAGCTTTTGGTGTTTCGGTTATAACAAGCGGTCTGTTTAGGTTTTTCCGGTACGCTTTGGCCTTCTGACAGGTTTCGCATTCCTAGAAATTTATCCACATCTTTAGTCAATACTTTCCAGTGGTATTTTTCTTTGATTCTTCTGATTGTCTCGTTCACACCTCTATGTAAATTATTTTTTCCATTGTAAAACTGGCTAAGTATGATGGGAATTTGATCTTTTTCCGGGGTCTGGGTAACATTTTGGAATACATTAAATTTAGTTTCTTTTTCGGCATTTATAAAAGCATTTCTAAAATTGGCAGTTCTACGTTGGTTTCGATACAATAGATCTTGACATAAATATAATGATCCAAAAAGGTATTCATTGATGGTATCTGGATTGTATGGTAATGGCATTATAAAGTATTTCCTATTTTTTACTGTCTTACTGGAAAGCACATTGATTTTCAAATTCTCAAAGTCTGCATTCTCCTCGAAGATATCTTCTATGATTTTGTTATGTCTGTTAGTTTGTTCTATCGGAAACAGCTCAGGAGATGTTCTTATTTTTCTTATGGAGGAGTTGATCATTAGAAAATTTGATTTTCGAATAATCAGTCACCGATTGATTTTTTTACAGTTCAACAAAGGTGTCGAACTCTTCATACACCTTATTGTGCTGGGCAGCCTTATAGGGCGTCCGCATTTTTGTTGATCTTTCCCGGTTTGTACCTGATTTCGTAATCATACTCTACCAAACAGGTATGGTCGAAAATGCGCTCAATAACCGAATACCTGGATTCAGCTTTGCATAGGGTTCTTGAAGCATACGCTATCGGAAGGTCTTTTCCAATAGGTCCTTGCGACAATACTGAACCTATGGCAAAATTGCTTGTTGTCTCTTGTTAATATGAATGGTTCCTCGAAATTGGGGTAGATGAGGACAGGGGTGGTAGTTAGTGCTTTCTTCAGGTTTTCGAAGGCTTCCTTACAATCTGAGTCAAAGTCAAAGGGAATATCCTTCTTGAGAAGACGAGTCAGAAGTTTCGATATTTTAGCAAAGTTTTCGATAAAGCGTCGATAATATCCTGCAAGATATAGGAACGACTTGATGTCTTTCTGGTTCTTCGGTTGTGGGAAATTATTTATGCACTCGATTTTAGAAGGATTCGGTTTGACTCCCTCGCTGGTTACCAAGTGCCCTTAGTAGGCGACTTCTTTTCGCAGGAACTCGCATTTGTCAGGCTGTATTTTCATGTTCGCTTGCCTGAGCCTCTTGAAAACTTCTTTCAGTCTCTGTATGTGTTCATTGATGGATGGGGAATAGATGATGATGTCATCCATGTATACCAGGCATCTCTCGTTTTGGATCCCCAATAGGATGTTGCCCATGACCCTTTGAAACGTAGAAGAAACATTCTTCATACCAAAGGGAATAACAAATTCGTAATGCCCGTTCTCCACTGTGAATGTGGTTTTCTGAATATCCTTGGGGCCGATCTCGATCTGATGGAATCCCGATGCAAGATCAAGGGTTGAAAAGTATTGACATTTGCCAAGTTGATCCAGGAGGTGAGATATATTCGGGAGCGGATATTTGTCGTCTACCGTGATCTCATTCAGCTACCTGTAATCCACGACAATTCTCCATTTCTGTTTTCCTGAGGCGTCGATCTTCTTGGGAACTACCCAAACAGGTGAAGAGAATGGGGATTTGGAAGGTCTGATTATGCCCTGTTCTAACATCTTGTTTACCTGCCCTTTTACCTCTTCCTTATGGACGTGTGGTATCTATAGGACTTAGTGAATGTCGGTTTGTCTGTCGTTGTTTTTATTGTGTGTTTAATTTCGTTCGTGAAGGTTAGTTTGTCACCTTCTAAGTAAAAGATGTCTGAATAGTCTATACATAATTCGGTAAAAAGTTCTGCCTCCTCCATTCAGGTGATCTAGCCGTCGTTTTATCTCTGGTATTCTGTCGCTGTTGGTGGTGGTTGAAATTCAGTAAGATGGTTGACGGTGATGTTTTCTACTGGTTCAATCTCCAGTTGGGGAAAGTCTACGGTTTTGGGAATTGCATTTGGATTTATGACTAGTAATGAATTCACCATGTTCGTTTACCTTTACCAAAGCATTGGGAATGCGTACCTTTTCTATCTCTTTGCCAGAGGATAGCTTCGATGTCTGATAGACTGCACCTCAGTTTAAAAGTTTGTTCCTTCCGTGGAGCGATGGAAGTTATGTTGAAAATTTTGGAGTTCTTTGGATGATTTTGCGGTTGTGTTTTGGATGTTGAATCACCAGCTACTTTGTAGATGGGTATCGTCTTAAAATTTGTTACAAGCTGTTTATTCTTAAGATCTACTATGCACTGATAGTGTTCCAAGAAGTCTGAACCTAACAAACCGTCAAAGTCTATGTCGAGATTGCAAATATATACCTTGTGTGGATATTTTACGTTAAAAGGTACCAAGGTCGATTCGTTAATAAGTATTTTTTGGTCAGTGATTCCTTGAATGATGACATTTTTAGGAGATCTTTGTCGAAATTTTTCACAAGCAGACGGTTTGAAAATTGAGAGACCGGGTCCTGAGTCTACTAAGAATTTAAAAGTCTTCGTCGCGTCTGTAATGTAGTAGAAATTTTTTGATTTAAAAATATGTAAAGTATCTATAGGAAGTGCTGCTCGGGAAAGTTCAAGTTGGGGTTGTAATTGTACAAGTTCATGGTCTGAATTTGTGCTTGAATCTCGGCCATGTCTTGTTGTGGATTCGGGAGGTCTGTTGGCGCAGGTTGGCCCTGGCGGATTTGGTCGAATACTTCAGGTAGGTCTTGATAGTTATATTCATCTTGTGATTCATAGGTATCTTGTAATTCTTCTGATTCTTGAAAACCCTCATAGGAGTAGTTTTGATCTTGATCTATTCTTTGGCATGTTGAAGTTTGGATTTCGTTGAACCACTGATGGTCTAATTCCTATATTGGGGTTCAGCCTAATTCCGGATGGACGATCGTTTCGAAGGTTTTGGTTCGGCCTGAAATTCGTCTGAAACCGTTGTGGCTGTTGGGGTTGTTGTGAATTTTGTTGTTGGAACTGGGGTCTTGACATCTGATTTTGGGAGTTCGAGTTATAATTATTTCCGAAATTCTGCCGTTGTCTGAATTCGTTGTACGCTTACAGTGGTAGCATTGTTTGATGCTAGGGCCTGTACTGAGTCTTCGGGGTGGAGCGTTCCTGTTTCTATTAGTGTTCTGGTGGAACTTCTGATTCTCAAAGTAATTCAGCTGAAGCTCTCTCCTGATGCGGTTAGTAGCGGTTTGGAAGTCCGCAGGCTCACAATCTGATCTAATTTCGGTTCCAATCCTATTAGGAGGCCATTGCTCCGGCTAGTCGGTTTGTGATCTTTTCTATTCTTGAGAATAGTTCTGCTTGTTAATGGAAACGTACATTTTGGCTTCATGTGTCTGGAGTCGGCTGATGAACGTTAGTGGTGATTGAAATTTTTTTGAAATTCATAAGTGTGAACGATCGCAATAGGTACATTTCTATAAGAAATTTAACATTCTTCTTAAAAGGTCCATTAAGCTAGCACAACAAAAGTAGCACACATCAATAAAATTAGTGTACTAAATTCAAGGATATTTAGTGCTAATTTAATAAGCAAAAATAAAATTTATAACTTATCAATTTTTGAAATTACGGGCAATATGGAGAAAATCAAACTATCCGTTAGGAATAATTTAGTGCTAATTTAGTACACAAGAATAATAATTATAATATAATATAATATTTTAAGGAAATTATGAGCAAGTTTGTTTGTCATTTAGCTATTCTGTTATGTCTTGACAGACACTAACCTACATCGCCTGTGACCATTTCAGTATGGGAATGAAGATGTAGCTAGTGAGAGATAGATGCCGTTTCTTCATCTTCCTCAAACATTTTATTTGACATACTGATATTATGTAAGAAATTGTAATAATATTTAAAATAAATGTATAAGTTGCTTCATAGAGATAGTTCAACAAGGACACCTTTAAGATATAAAATTTCATCTTTCATTTTGAAAATTTCTGTAACCTAATGAAAGTGACTGTGGCAGGTATAGTCCGGTTTGCTGATAACGCTAAACTTTTAATAGGTTATCTAGATTAATTTAAATTTTCAAACAGCAGTTAGTGTTGTGGAACAATTTAACTGTTCTTTGTATGTGTGCGCCTAGCTTTAGTTTAGAGTAATCACTTATCAAATAAGAAAATTGTCGTTAGTTACTTCTAGTTAGCTGTTGTTGAAAAAAAAAACAAAGAATTCTGTTTTTTAGTTATGTTGTTCAGTTGTATGTGATGAAATAAAAATAGTACCGATTGAAGTCATTTATATATTAAAAAGCCTTGATATATCGTCGTTACATCAGACAGCTCAGAAATTTCAAATTTTCCTTGCAAGGAATAATCGGAACAATGGACTCTCCAATTTTTCAATTTTATTTTAATTGCTAAATTAACAATATAGGGGGTCAATACAAGTCATAATAGAATACTTGTGTGTTATTGCTAAATAGTTACAGATATTTAAATAAAAATCAAATACTTAAATAGTACCATATATTTAATATCTGAATGTCAATATATTAAAAATATCACTTGTGTGATGGTTTTTCCACAGATTCAGTAACTATTTAGAATATGTATATACTTTTATTGAATCAGTAAATCTGACAAATCATCTAATAATCGTTAGGAAATATCTTGCTCCACCCCAGCTTTTCTCACTCATTGGTCCGCAGACATCTGAATGCACAAGTTCAAGTTTCTCCGTTGACCTTTTTCCTTATGACATGAAAACATATCTAGGTCGCTTGCCTTTGACACAGGAAATACACTGTGTATCATCTTCCGTATCACTGAATTCGATAATAGTTGCCATACCTTCTGAAAGAAGTTTCATTAATTTTCTACATAGATGTCCAAGTCTTCGATGCCATAATCTATGACATGCTTTTGACGAAGTTGCTACATTGACTTTTTGTGTGTTTTATTCAATGAGGTTGACTGATTCAATTTGAATATTCCAAATTGCGAAGAACCACTGATTAGTACAATCATTTTCTTCTAAAATTCTGCAGCCTTCCTTGGGAAATACTATGACAAGTCCTCTTTCTATCAATTTACTCACTGATAGTAGATTTGTAGAGAGTCCAGGAACGTACATCACATTTCCTATGGTTACTTTTTGGGAATCAATTTCTATTGTAACATCCCCGCTACCTTCAGCTCGAAGCTTATTATTATTTGCAACAGTTATTTCTTGCTTTTGACTCCTCCTGTTCTCCAACTAATCTCTCTCATGTTTGAAGACGGTCCAAAATCAATAATCCATTTTGTGTCTGTGACAGTAGTTACTAAACCCGCATATAGTACTGGAAATTTATTCTATTGTTTGTTCTGATTCTTTTGTCCTTTTTCGTTTTTACCTTTCATCTGCTTATTTTTATAGCACTGAAAAGATTTGTGTCCCACCCTGTTACTTCGGAAACAAATCTTTGAAGGTGGACAACAAGACATTTTTCGAAGATTGAGAGCTCTGTCTAGATTCTTGTTGAATCAAGATCGTTCGAATATAATCACTGGTTATTTTGGCACTAGAACTTTCCAGGACCATAATCATTGGATCATATTTTTCTCCTAAGCCATTCAACATGATAACACCAATGAATCCATCTTCTATACCAGCACCTATGGCATGTAAATTTTGTGCGATTGATAATATTTCATTTAAATATTCTTCCATAGATGAATATCCATCCATTGTTCAATTCGAAATAATCGCCTCAACAAACTCAATCTTCTGGACAGACCTTTATCTTCATCTTCTTTCGATGATTTGCAAATTCTGACTATTGGATAAAGCGATGCATCTATCATCAGACATATTTTCGATTTTGCTTTCGAATCTTTCCTAGGATCTGTTTCATCTACTTGCACTACAGTCCATAATTCTTTAGCTACTACGAACATTTCCACACCAAATTTCCAAGTACTGTATTTACTTCTGCCGACTAACTTTTTAATGGTCGGTAATATACCCAAACCACTCGGTTGCACCAAAACCAGCGATCCTGTCGATTCATTACTCGATTTCTCATTTCCAGTCATGGTTACTGAACCTTAGAAAAAATGAATTCAATTTAACTTCTATCAAACTTATTGAAGCCCTGGGCCCATAACCTGATGGTTTTTCCACAGACTCAGTAACTATTTAGAATATGTATATCCTTTTATTGAATCAGTAAAGCTGACAAAACATCTAATGGCTGTTCCAAAATTCAAAACATTAGGTTAAAATGGCCGTCGCAAATTGACAGATGTATGGACTCAATATAGGAATATGACATTGACTGATGACATAATTTAAGCCAGGCCAGGCTAATGTTTTGTATTTAGGAAAAAACTACTAATAATCTTATATCTAATTGACATCAACAACTTCTATTTTCTACAGAACACTACACAGTATGATTATAAATTCAACATTGTGCAATGTAGAAAAGTTGACAAAACTATAGTCAAACTCTACTCTTTTACATTAAATTAATAAGCATTTGTATGGTAGGTACATAGGTATTATAAAAATATTGTACAAAATCTAGATTTGAAGGCCATATAGTGGCAATCATATTTGTTTTTCCAAATGAATGGAGAATGGTAGTCATAATATATTTAGATATAACAAGAGGTGGGGAACCAGCACTGAATTTAATTTTTGAGGAAGATTCCTCTGTTTGGTATCATTATATTCAAACTATGTATAGTGTCTATCAAGACATAACAGAATAGCTAAATGACAAACAAACTTGCTCAAAATTTCTTTAAAATAAGTGTTGGAGCCAGAAGGAAGATATGTTCTTCTTATTAATTTTTTAGAATACCCTGTGAAGTATACTTTCGACGGGGTTAAAAAACAAAGAAAAGTTAAGTTTTAGTATTTTGTCAAGTTCAGATTTGTATTGTCAAGTAGAAATACAGTTGAAAAGGCTATAATTTAGTAAAAATAGCTATTACATTGATCCTTCGAGATAAATTTGAACCACTATGGAACAAAAAGATGAAGCAGAAAGAACAAAACTTCCGAAAGTACGAAGAAGTGAGAGATGCAACAAAGGAGTCCCACCACTGAAGTATGTAGATACAGACAATGTAGAACTTGGAAAATGGTTATACAAGTCCTGTAGAAAAAGTCGCGTCTATGAAAAATGTGCAAGGGAAGATTCCTAATAGTATCACTGAAGGAAGTGTGCAATCTGCAGTTACGGATAATAAACATAGTAAGGGTATGTCTACCAAATCGAAAAATTCAAGTATTTCTAGATTAAATATTGAACTAAATATCATGAAAAGACAAAAAGAACTTGATGAACTAAAATCGAGGGAAAAGTTGAAAGCCCTAGAGAGAGAACGTATATATTTAATGAAGAAAGCCGAAATTCTAAGAAAATTAGCAGAAAAAAGTGAAGTAAGCACCATCGCTGTGTTCACCACGTTTATATGAAGATCCATCAATTGTGAAAAACTGGGTTAATAATTCAAAAAAGTGTATAGAAATGAAGCAAGCCAATTCAGAAGAAAAGGAATATGGTCACAACCATGAAAAATGTGAATTCTTCCTCTCAACTTTTCAATCCAGAATTATTAGCAGTTATGTTAGAGAAACTTACTACCATTCACAAATTCTCTTGGGGAAAGTTCAAGCATAATCGTAATGTTAAGGGACTTCAAACTTAGAAGATTTCACGGACTGGTTCGAAGAAGAACTGAATTCCATGGCGGCTATCAGTAATCCTTTCCAAAGATCTAGCTCAAACAAACCTTTTCATAGAAAGGAAACCGTAATGGTTTCCAAAAAGAACAATGGACAGAAAACTGACCATGAATGTATTTTCTGTAAAAGTTTCGGCCATACGATTGTCAAATGCACCAAATTCATAGATCTTCCAGTAGTAAAAAGAAGAGGATATGTTCTCAGTTTGAAGCTGTGTTTCCTTTGCCTCAAAGTGGGTCACATGGCTACAAAGTGCTTCTTAAAATCCAGATGTGGCAAGGATGGATGTAGAGGAAACATAACTCCCTTCTTCATATCCAAAGCAGTAAACAGAATGTACATGATGTTGGAGTTCCTGACAATAGAGAAAATGATTCCAGTAAAAGAAATTTGTCTGCAGATTTTTGTGCTAGTTTAACCAGTAATTACTCACCAAAAGAAAAGAAAACTGCTTTACTGAGGATAGCCCCAATAATTATAAGGGGACCTGATAAATCAGAACATATGCTCTTTTCGATGAAAGGTCCACGTGCACCATAATTGAAAATGATTTGGCTAGTAGACTGCAACTTCCTGGTCCTGTTGTACCCCTTTGTTTCCAGTGGACAAATGAGATAACCCACTATGAAGATCACTCAAAAATGGTTTCCCTTGACATTGCTGCCGATAACACTACTCCAGTATTTTTTAAACTAAAACACGTCAGAACTGTGAAAAATCTTAGACTCCCTAGACAAAAATTGGATGTTGAAGATCTTGCAAGGAGGTTTCCCTATCTGGATCAGAATATTTTGGAGTCCATTGAGAATGTTAAACCGGAGCTGTTGATTGGACAAGACAATTGTGGTCTAATTGTACCAAGACATATCATTCAGCCCAAATTGAATCAGTCCATAATGTCCTCATCAAAGTTAGGTTGGACAGTTCATGGACCTATTGATCAAAGCAACCATGAAAATTTCATAGCCGACATTAGTCTATGCTGCCGTCATGTTGGAGATGAAGAACTGTATCAGTTGGTTAAAGACAGCTTTCGCTTGGAAGCTTTTGGTCTTAAATTGCAGGGTCATGTCAAGTCAGTAGAAGACAAGAGAGCTGGAGATGAAGAACTGTATCAGTTGGTTAAAGACAGCTTTCGCTTGGAAGCTTTTGGTCTTAAATTGCAGGGTCATGCCAAGTCAGTAGAAGACAAGAGAGCTGTGGAGATAATGGAAAAAACTCTGAAAAAAGTTGGAAATCTTTATGAGGTTGGACACTTATGGAAGAAGGAAAGTTGTTCATTACCACCAAGCAAAGATAATGCAATGAAAAGATTGTATAGTATGGAATGAAAAATGGACAAGGATTCCGAATTTGCTGCCCAATATACGGCCGAAGTTGCCGAATACGTCAAAAAAGGTTACGCTGATAAGTTGAGCCCTGATGAAAATCCAAACAATAAAAGAACTTGGTATCTTCCACATTTTGCTGTTTGGAATATTAATAAGCCTGGAAAAATCAGACTCGTTTTCGATGCTGCATCGTTTTTGTCTCAATGATTTTCTCTACCAAGGTCCAGATTATGTCCCATCCCCAATTTCTGTATTGTGGCGATTCAGACAGAACAAAATTGCATTTGGGGAAGACATCTAGGAAATGTTTCACCAGGTCCATATCCTTGAGGAAGACAGATGGGCACAGCTGTTCCTTTGGCGTGGTATGGAAAGAAATAAAAATCCAGTTGTCTATGACATGAAAGCCATGGTGGTTGGTGCTGTTTCTTCACCGTCTGTGGCACAATTCGTCAAGAATAAAAATGCTGCCGCATTCGAACGTCAACATCCAGGAATTGTGAGAGCTGTGGAAAGGCAACATTACGTAGATGACTTTTTGGATTGTTGCATTACGGAAGATGAAGCCATTCACAGAATTCGAACTATATTACATGTTCATGAGCAAGCAGGTTTCAAAATGGTGAAGTGGAAAGGAAATGAAAAATATTGATTTTTCACCTGAAGGAAAATGGTTTTCGTAACCAGACTTTCTGAAGTTACCCGAAGCAAACTGGCCTGAAGAACTGCATTGTGAGCATGATAAAATTCTTGTGCGGTTAGAAGAACCTCTCCAGATGGAATTTCCAGATATAACAAGATTTTCAAACGCGACTCATCAGAACTAGAGAATGGATTTTGTATTTCAAGAAAATTATAAAAATTACAAAAAATCTTCGACCACAGCAAGTAAGTTTAGACATGGAAGAAGTAAAATATGCGAGGACATTATGGATAATAAAAAGTCAGAGTGAATCTTTCTCAGATGAAATTTCAATTCTGAAGAAATAAAACACTGTTCCCGAGTCAAGTCGACTCTATAAACTTTCAGTATTTTTGGATGAGAAGGTAATACGGTTGGGGAGCAGAAGTCCTGAAAATGAGAAAATTGGTATGCCTTTTGAATCAAGAAACCCTATTGTTTTGGACCCAAATCATAAATTCACGTCTTTGTTAATTGATCAGTACCACAAAGAGTCAAATCACATGGGAATAGAAACTGTCGTTAATAATATCAGATGGAAATATTGGATCCTCAACATCCGTGCCGCGGTGAAGAAATGTTTTAATAATTGCCAACAATGCAGAAATAGAAAATGCAAACCACAACCACCTCAGATGGGAATGTTGCCACCAGAACGATTAGCAGCATTCACTTATCCATTTTCTTTTGTCGGAATAGATTTTTTCGGACCCATGACTGTTGTAGTTGGAAGAAGAATTGAAAAAAGATATGGTTTGATTTTCACAGCCTTACAGTACACATAGAATTAGCCGCTTTCCTGGATAAAAGTTCCACTATATTAGCCATCCGAAGATTTATGTGTAGAAGAGGACAACCAATGGAATTCAGGACTGATAACGGAAGTAATTTTGTTGGGGCAGAAAGGGAATTGAAGGAGTCGTTTCTAAGTTTGAATAACAATTCAATTTCTGAAGAATTGACTTTGAAAGGCATCATCTGGAAATTCAACCCTCCAAGTTCTCCACATATGGGTGGAATTTGGGAGCGGATGATACGTTCAATAAAAAACAACAACAAACAAATAAAAAAATATCTCATATTGAACTGCTGCTCACAGTTTCTGGTATCTCTTAGTGTCCGTATATCAGTAATCATATTCGCTAACTATGTCAAAACATTCGAGTGAAGCACTCGTCAAATATTGTCGGAACATCTCAACTGTAAAAAAATAAACCTCTAAGTATATACGATTTAAAAATTTATAGCAAAATTAGAAAGGTAGATTACTTGATAGCACATGAACTTGATTCGTAAGCTTACTTCTTCAATGTATGTATAAAAATACCATCGCCAGGATCCTTGTTTAAAACACCATTCGTAGGATATGTTGCATTATTCGTTTGTTGATGATATGCTTGAGCCTTCCATCAAGCCATTTTTCCTATATTTTTGAGCCCTGTAAGAGATCAATATACCCTTAATACCTAATTATTGAGCCATTACCTTTGGAAAAGAAGCCACATGATTCACTCTAACGTTGACAGTGGCATTTTCGTTGGTCCTCAAGGTTCAAAAATCACTAATTACTTAAAGTAAGCACAATAATAAATAATAGAAGGAAGGTAATAAACTACAAACAAAACTTAGAAAACTAACAATGCTTGTTTATTTACATATGATTTACATTTTCATGGCAGCAGCGGAGTTCATGTGAACGCACAATTCGTTGCCGTGCAACGGCCATGTGGGATGCGCAGTAGTTTCTGCACAGTTTTTTAAGCTTAATACACTTCTCCTATAGATTGTTTTTTACCGTAGTTGCATCTCCTCTTATACAGTCTTCTTGCTATAAAATCAGACGGTGATGTCGGTCACAGTTTAGATTGTCAAAGTGTTGAAAATAAACGTTTGGAAGTGCGAACTTTGGAGTGAATTACCCAAGTGAACACCCCCCACAACGATTAGCTTGGAAAATCAAAATTGAAAACAATAATTAATTACAAAACCTATATTCATGGTTTGAAATATGGAATTGAATATACAACTGTCTACAGAAATGAATATTAAATTACATGATTCACGTTCAAATATGAGATATAAATTGTTTATGCTGAGCAGCTTCTTTGAGTGACAAGTCTTGATCACAGAAAAAAACGCAAAAGGAAAAACTTTCTAACATAAAAAACTTGAAAATATATGTCAAGAGTTGTTCTCAACGATGAACCTGAAGACATTTCCAGAATGATTCTCTTCATTGTGAAATTGGAAATCTCCATTCCATTGACACCTTGCAGACACTGCAGATTTCAAAAATGCAATTTGATATGTTGCAAGATATTGTAACGGGGATTTATATTAAAACTGGGTTCGATTTATTTTCACTAATTTATTTATACCAATAACTAGTCGTCTATATACACATTTATATTCATACTATATTTCTTGGATTATAACTACTTTCTACTGATCTATGTGAACTGTCAATGACCGTGCTTTATGACTAACTAACTCTGTCTATGCCTTCAGCCTTATATAAATCTAACCTAAAAAGCTCTAGATGGTTCCAGTGTTTGTTTTCGTTGTTTCTGGAGGTTATTTCTCAATATATGGCTTCGAGAATAGACCAGGACTTATTCTCGTTGCCTTCTGATGTCTCCCGTGTTTTCCAGAATGTGCATTGTGTGTGTATAGTTCATTTGTGAGTGTAGTTTATTATTCGGGTAAGTCTTCACGTTACAATATAATGGATTCAGGCACTTTATTCAACTTATAAATTTTTAGTCACGTCATTCACAACACTATTTTGTTGACATTATTATTATAATAAAAAATAAAAGTCAGACTTACTAATTTTACTAATTTACTAATTTTCAGACCATTAAATTAATAAATATAAATTATACAAACAAAAAAAATTGCGAATATTTTACACGATTCATGCTTTTTCATCAACGCAGACCCATACAAAATTCTCTTTCTCTCGGAGTTTGCGGATAAGTTTTTTACGCTATATGATCGCACAGTTAAAAAATATTCAGTAAAATAAGTAAATACTACTATGAACGTTTACTTTAGAAGTTGATACTCTAACGGGAATTTATATTAAAACTGGGTTCGATTTATTTTCACTTATTTATTTATACCCATAACTACACGATTATATACACATTTATATTCACACTATATTTCTCGGACTATAACGACTTTCTACTGTCTATGTGATCTATGACTGGCTGACTATTTATCGCTAACTAACTAACTCCGTGCTCCGTGTTCTTATATATCCACTTAACCTCCTATCTCGAAGCTTCTCGTCCGTTCTAATATATTGTTCTGGAAGTAATTCCCAATATATTTCTTCGAGAGTAATAATTGAGATGCTTCCGGGGATCCCGAGGGTTCTTCCATGTTTCTGGATGTTTGTGACATTTGTGAGTATGTGTTGGTGTATTTATTCGGGTGTCTTCACGTTACAATACAAACATATCCTCCCAAAACTATGAAATATTTTATAGAGCAATGATAGCACTGACACCATTTAAAATCTAAACACTTCAGACTATTAGAAAGCATGCTCCAAAATGGCGGATGAGAATACTCATATCTATTATTTAGTACCTCATTTTAGCTAGAAATCAGATGGTTCTCTATATATTGTAACAGGCATATAAAAATTACTAGAATTATTTATTCACAACTTATTTATTTATTATATCAAAGACTGTTTATACATAATACACTATCGATTACTATGTACAATTTATATTTAAAACTACATATTTATATTCAGACCAAGCGTTATTTCTCTCTTTTGTTGCTAAACCTGTACTGGGACCGGACTGGACCTTTAATGTTGAGATGAGTGTCTAAACACTTTTTCCTATCTGTGAAAGTGTTGGCGTTGAAATATTTTAGGAAATACATAACCATCTGTAACTTCCAATGACAAAAGGAATATTAATTTCCAAACCCGGTGTCGTTAAAAAGAGCATTTCTTAAACAACACTGCATTTAGGAAATTTGTATAGGGGTGACCCAAATATTACAAGTAATTTTTTCTTTTGTTACCCATTTGAAAGTGTCTTCGATAGAGAGTTGAATCTTGAGTTTGAAGTTGGCCCAGATTTTCCTTTCAGCCGATATCTTGTTCTTTTTCTTAAATGCTCATATCTTGCGTTAGAGTTTACTCTTCATAGCAGTTACTATAAACAAACAAACAACTCTGCCAAAAGTTCTTACTTCTGGTTCTGGTTACACAGCCCTTAGCTCCTTTCCGGTGCATTTGAGAACCCCTAGGTTACAGAAGCCAAATGGAAATATATTAAGATCACGCGTTTTATATAAATGTTAAGGTATCCAAGTGTATGTTGAAAGAGTTTTTGGATTTTTGGAATTAATACTGTGGATACTACTATCAATAATTTCAATTACTTATAATAAAAGCATTATTGTATATGTTTAGTTCAAATAACATATTTCATTAAGTAGTAAGTTAAAACATTTTTGAGAAATTATGTTTTATTGACTTTCTCAAATGAATATTTTTCAACCATTCCTCCACAATCGGAGGATTTTCCTGAATGTCTAAAATAAGCTAAAACATACTGCGCGTCAGAGAAAACGGACCACCCCAAAAATTTTTGAAATTACCCACTTTTACTTATTATTCTAAAATTAAGTGAAATGGGTTAGTATGTATACTGAGATATCATCCTGACCATGTAAAGAAGATAAAAAAAATTTCGGAACCATGGAAACGATACAACTGTCAGTTTATTGTAAAGCACCGATCACCTGATTGACAACTGCATGTGCTTTTATAGTATTTTCAATAGTTTTCTTGGTAACATTTATAGTGGTATAAAGTTTGAGACGCATATTTGTATTAAAGTAGCCTTCATAGAGCAAAGTTTAAATCTTAATAATGGATGAAATTATCGGAAAGTTGTTGAGATTGAAACATTGCTGGCAATTGGAACAAGTCAACGGGATATAGCGAGACGTTTGAATGTTAGTCGTCCAACAGTGCAAAGAACTCACCAGCGGTTTTTGGAGACTGGCTCTTACTAACGGCGGCCCGGTACGGGTGCGAAACGAAAAACAACAGCTCGGGAAGATCGTGGTTTGACAGCTTGCAGTCCAGCTAAAGGACCCTTGCTTACTGCGGCTCACAGACTTGAGTTTGCCCGTGAACACATGAATTGGACAATTGACGAAAAAAGTATTGTTCTCGTGTTCTGTGCCTTTATGGTAAAGATGGAAAAGTGTACAGAAGGGTGGGAGAACGGTAGCTGCCTGTACTTGGTTACCACGGGTTGCTTATGGAAGTGGCTCGGTAATGTTTTGGACAGGTATTTATTTCGAGGCGCACACGGATCTCGTAATTGACAGAGGCGCGCTATCAGCACAACGTTATACAGGCTGATTCATTGGAAAATGGGCATACGCTAATGGTAGATAGGGGTGACGTAGCTGGTTCTAAAAAACCTATATTTAATGGGTCTCTGATTCTTCATAACCAAGATACAGGGTGATTTATCCATTATGTCCGTCCTTTCATTTAGTCATAACTTCCGAACCCCAATGTATATTTTTTTCATATTCGCAACAAATACTCTTCATCCTGTATGGTACCGAATACCAGATAAATAAAAATGAAAATCCAAGTACGGACTGGGAAAAAAATAATTGAATCACTTCCAAACAACACCCTGTATATCAAAATTTTGAAAATTTGTTAGCAGATTTGGAAAGAGAAGAGAAAATTATGTCGGACCAAATGTGTTTGGTACTTCCGCATACAATCCTAGTACTTGTTAATTTGAGTCAAAATTAATAGTTTCAATGAATGTGTGGTAGAAAATTGAAAAAAAAAATGTCTGCTATAAAATTTAATCTTTCAAAACTATTCGATAAAATCATCAAGCATTTCATAATCTCCTAATGTTTGCATCCCAACATTTTTGTAACAAGAGTCGACAGGTGCGTATTCAGGACAAAATGCTAATTGCAAGGATTAAGTAACAAACACCCTGTATGTGTAATACAAATGTGATAATTGTATTTAAGACAATAAAATAATAAAAAGACTGTATTCCAAAAAAGAGCTAAAAATAGGATTGAAAAGTTTAAAATAAAATATTCCAAGAAAACTAAACTACAACAGATGCTCAAAGTGGCCACCATTTTGCTCACTACATTTATGTGCCCTTTTGGTTAGACTTCTAATACATCGTCTAATCATATCCGGATTATTTTTCAATTCGTCGCACGCCTGTTCGATTCTCTGCAAAAAGTCTTCTCTTGAATTTATTTCAATTGCATAAACTTTCGATTTTAAATAACCCCAAACGCTATAGTCGACTGGGTTAAAATCAGGTCCCCTTGCAGGCCAGTTATGAGGTCCACCTCTGCCTATCCATCTATTTGGAAAATTTTGATTTAAAAAGTCTCTGACTGTTGCCCTGAAATGAGGTGAAGCACCATCATGTTGGAAGTACATGCCCTCAACGTTAACATCTGCATCGGGTAACAATATCGGTAAAATATTTTGCAAAAATTCCAAATAAACTTCACCAGTTAGTAAATGTGGAAATAAATGCGGACCAATTAAACGGTTGTTAATAACACCACAACCATATATTGAAGGAGAATCTTACTTGAGAGTGTGTCTGTTTGATAGCGAACGGATTTTGTTGTGCCCAAACATGTGAATTTCGTAAATTATTAATACCGTCCCTGGTAAACTGAGCTTCATCTGTGAATAAACACCTGTACAATATTCTGTTATTTTTTAATATCCACCTAGTAAAAGCCAATCGAGGAACTTCATCCCCCAAATGAAGCCTCTGATATTATTTTTTCTTAATCTTCGCCAAACCGTAGATTGAGGAACATCAGTCGCATGGCTGATTCTTCTCGTGCTGATTTTTGGGTCGTCTCGCAAAATGTCTAGAATATCTTGTTCCAAAACATTATTTTGTCTTTCATGATGTTCATTTTCTGCCTGTGTTGGAAATTTACCGTGTTGTCTAAGATAACTAAACATATTAGTAAAAGTTTTGTCATTTGGTAACCTCCGATTAGGAAATCGCCGCTCATATTCCCTTTGGGCAGCTTTTCCATTACCATTTCACAATCCGTACACATACACTATTTCTGCTTATTCACCATTATAAAATTTATGGGGCATTTTCCGTGAGAAATGACAAGGAATCAACAAATAATCACTTATCAAATGCAACAACACAAGTATAAACTATTAAATCATCAACTGATGTCAAATTTACACCCTGACATCAGCCAACTTGACAATTACAACAAATTGGGATATTTACTAGTGTATTTATTATTCGCCGAAACAAGTAATACGTACGGAATGCAGTAGTTCATTCTTATTCAAAATGCATCAGAATATTTAAGAAATGACGAACAAGCTCTAACTGAAATACTAATTATGTATAATGGGATAAATAATAACCGTTCTAATTTTTTTGTTCTTAGTTATTTTTTCACATAATACAATTTCAACGAGTTAGTATTTCTTTCCATAAAGGTACGTATACTTTTTTTCAGGATAGAGTCTTTTTATCATTTTATTGTTTGTTTGAGGTATAGCATAATGAAAAAATACAAATATCATATTTGTCTTAGACATACAGGGTGTTGTTTGGAAGTGATTCAATTTTTTATTTTTTTCCAAGTCCGTACCTGGATTTTCATTTTTATTTGTCTGGTATTCGGTACCATACAGGATGAAGAGCATTTGTTGCGAATATGAAAAAAACATACAGCGGGGTTCGGAAGTTATGATTAAATGAAAAAACGGACATAACAGATAAATCACCCTG
Source organism: Crioceris asparagi (assembly GCA_958507055.1). Taxonomy (NCBI): domain Eukaryota; kingdom Metazoa; phylum Arthropoda; class Insecta; order Coleoptera; family Chrysomelidae; genus Crioceris; species Crioceris asparagi. Next base: position 53,440,506 of record OY293826.1, on the reverse strand, counting down.
TATCTTGGTTATAAAGAATCAGAGACCCATTAAATATAGGTTTTTTAGAACCAGCTATGTCACCCCTATCTACCATTAGCGTATACCCATTTCCCAATGAATCACCCTGTATGGCGGAGATGGGACCAGCTCAAAAGATATGTCAGAGGTCGTATACCTGCCCCAGCAAAACGTGAAGTGCTCCGATTTGCCCTTATTGAGGAATGGACTAATTTTCCTCAAGAAAACATTCAGAATGTGCTACGTTCTATGCCCACTCAGATGAGAAGTGTCATCCAGAATCGAAGTGGTAATACGCCTTATTGAAGAGTGAACCCCGTTATTATTGTTGTATCAACAGAATGTGTTATTTTTCAATAAATTAATAAATTTTCCAAATTTTTGCTTACTTTCTTCTTTAACCCGTATAAACATCATATGATATGCTTAATGCATTATTGAATAAATTCACAATAAATTTATTACAACAAAAATAAACAAAATTAAAAAAAAGATAATTTCGCAAAATTTTGGGGTTGCCCGTTTTCTCTGACGCGCAGTGTATTTAAACAACTACAAGGGATATATGACGTATTTAAGAATACAAAATGGCTTTGAATATTGTAATAAAAATAACAGGGTCGTATTTAACAAATAAATTGATGAAGGTTCCTCGGAAACGAAATGACGTAGTGAAAATCTGTAAACGTCATCTGGTCAAATTTAAAAAGTGGCAATGAAAATCTTCAGAAATAAATAAAAACCAATATCGAAAATATTTCTTTATTCAAAATATCTCGAAATCCGGACTTTGGAATGTGCAACTTTTCCCTAATTTAACCAACATTTTAACTCCAACCGTTCCGAGAATGCTATCCCATCCTTATCTTGGACATACTATATATTTAAACGGAGCGCCATTTATTCCCCCTGCTGCAACTTGACGAACTGCATCATACTGACTCCGTAGGAAATCCTCTCCAATATATAAGCAAGTCCTTACCATCTAGAAGCTTCGACCAATATTTTCTTAAGACGCGAACAGTCCACTCGTAGCGCGAAATTACTAGACGTTTCGGGATATAATCATGGTCTTGGCGTGAATCGATAACCAATCGCAGTATGTCCTCCACTCACGCCCCCCGCGGGGTTATCATGTAATTATCAACTGCAACGCAACCGCGACGATCTCGCAATCGTCGCTGTTAAAACGTCAGTGTGGTACAGTGTTGTCGCTCTGTTGTATTGAGCCTAAACTGATACTCGAATGAAAAGTAAGTGAGGTTGGTTGCATGTATTTTTGAATAATAAGTTACTTTAAATCATGTTCTAAAACTACTGAAATACTAATATCCATTATACATAGAGAAACAAATGAGTGTCTTGTGGTTGAAGGTGTTATATAATACACTTTTACAACTAAACAACAAGTATTCAGGCCCAGACTGGTCAGGCCCGCAAGTCCGCGGTAGCGGAGGGCCCGACCCAAGGGGCCCCAAACGGGCCTCCACCTAACATACAAAAAAAGTTTGTCTTGTTAGATGTTATTTTATGTTCTTGGTAATGTTTTCTTTACATTTTCAAAAGTAGAACACCTCTAACAACTGTTTATATCTCGCCGTTTATACGAAAACTTTATACGAGATACTGTATTGTACGTTCAGCTAAATTCTTCAATTTTATTTCTGTTTTTAAAGAAATCTCTGATGGATGTTTTGACAGCAAATCTCGATTCACAACAAGAAACCTGATAAGTCAATGGTCCAAATTTGAAAACATGTTAATGTAGTTTTGTTTTACTATATTTGTTTATGGTCACTTCTCCTATGTTCAAGTACTTGCAAAGTAAAACCATTGACTATGCTTTAGCTTGGAACATAGAACAAACACTGCTCCAGCAAGTTAAGGACAAAAGGAATGACGAGCATTTTAAAGTATTATACGCAAAAACAAAAACCTATGCAAGTGCAGTTAACCTTAAGCTAGAAAAAAATGACATTGATGAAGGGTTAGAGTTGGATTTTAAGAGAAAAAGAACGTCAAAGAAAAAAAATGATTCCCGGTGAAAAATCAAAAGATGAAGCTAACTCTATTTCAACAGTTCAACATTACAAAATTATATATTTCGATATTTTAGACTGTGCGAGGACGAGTATTGAAGAAAGATTTTGCGCAATCAAAGACAGGATTGCTCTCTATTGGACCCCAAAAAGTTTGGCTCTATTTTGAAGCTCGAAATATTTCCCACAGAAGCCCTGCACAGTGTTTCTAAACTGAGGAAAATTGAAAGAAATCGGCTGTTGCTAGAGCTGCGACTGTTTGCACAACAATACAGCTACTTCATAGCGGCAGAGTCCACTGAGAACTACGGAGACAGATGCAGTGACGAAGAAGACGATTTGGACCCAACCGAAGAAGCGAAAAAAATGATGCTGACATTTGCTGCTCTAAAAATAGACAATATTTCCAGTGTTTGACATGCGCTTTTACTGTTCTATTTGAACTTACTCAGTCTGGACTGTTCTCCAACCTGTATATTGCATAATTGCAAATAAATTTGTTCTTACCATACCTCGTACCCAAGTCACATGTGAACGAGTTTTTTCTAAACTTAAAATAGCCAAAAATCAACTTCGGTCGTCTTTAGGTCAAGACCTTATGTCCAGTCTGCTTTTTATTAATGTTAAGAGGGATTTATTTTATGATTTGAACCAAAATAAAATAATAGGTGAAGTGAGTTGCTTACAAAGAAGCTGTTACTTTAGGACTAGGGGAGTAAAATGTCGAATCATCTCAGTTAAGCCCCTTCTATTCTAGTAAAACAACAATTAAAACTGTTAAATGCACATGATTTTTCAAAAATGTTATTATTATTTTTCTAATCCCTAAAATCCGTTCGTTATTATTTTTATTACACAAATAATTTTGACATAATTCATTAATACTTTGGTGTGAATAAAATACTGCACTTTATTTTTAACTCGGTTATAATTATTTGCAGTTCTACAGCATGTGTATTGTTATTGTAGTGTTGTGGTATCCTAAAAATACTGTAAATTTCTTATTTTAATAAATAATAAAGTCAACAAAAGTCGAAAATCATAGTATTTGTATAAAAATCTAGCTGAATTTCTTCTTCTTTATAAGTGCTAAAATAGCGTAAGAACGCGTTTTCAAGCACGTAGAGGGCCCCTTTACAAGTTTTAGCTGAGGGCCCCAAATGGTCCCAGTCCGGGCATGCAACAAATAGAAATACAAACAGGTATCTACCATCAGGTGGAGCATTTTAAGAATATTTAAATAATATAAATCTTCAGATATTTCGAAAACGGTAAAAGACAGGTATAGGGAATATTGAATAGAATCGTAAAATTTGAAAAATATAGTGTTCCATTTGAAAAATTATAACTTTGATATGGAACTTTTTTGGGAGCGGCTTGTATGGCTCAAAATAATTTCAGATTGTGCATATGAAGTCTCTTTATCGAACCATCTTAAAACAATTCCTTGATAATATTGGGTTTCCATTTAGAGACCGTGTCGTACCCGATGCTCCAATCTGCATTTTTTGATTCAGTAACTTTATAAATTATATATTTAATTTCAGATACATACAGGAGAGCATTGGTCTTCACGAATTGGCCCCTCAATATCGTCAGTTTTATAGTATTTTTGAATCCTTCAAAATATCTGAGCAGAAAGCTGATATCGCTCCTCCTACACTCGCTATACCAACATCACTCTCGAGTAAAACTATTTCTATGGATGAAGATGGAGATGAGAATGACGATATGGAAGATGTAAGTGAGCTGTTCGCGCTTATTCAATAAAACCTATATGTTTTTTCTTCAGAGAAAAAATGAGGACAAAGGAAAGATGTCAAAGAGAAAAATAAAGAAGCTGACTAGATTGAGTGTTGCAGAACTTAAACAGTTAGTGCATAGACCAGATGTAGTCGAAATGCATGATGTGACTGCAAGAGATCCAAAACTGTTGGTACAACTCAAGGCGCATAGAAACACAGTCCAGGTATTTGTTAACCTCGGCTTAGTTCAAATAATTTTACATGACTGCATCTTATTCTAGATTCATATTTATCTTTTTAAATAATATGAAGATGGTTACTTTGACAAGTTAATTTTCTTCGCCTAATAAATATAGTTATTTTAGGTACCTAGGCATTGGTGTTTTAAGAGAAAGTATTTACAAGGCAAACGAGGTATTGAAAAACCACCGTTCAATTTACCAGATTTTATTAAAAAAACGGGAATCATGGAAATGCGAGCCTCACTTCAAGATAAAGATGAGTCTAAAACGTTAAAAGCAAAAATGAGAGAAAGGGCTCGACCAAAACTGGGGAAGATTGATATTGATTATCAGAAGCTGCATGATGCTTTCTTCAAGTAAACTATTAATATGTTTAAGTGATACAACTATTCGAAAATATTGACATTTTCCAGATGGCAAACAAAACCTAAAATGACCATCCATGGTGACCTTTATTATGAAGGCAAAGAATTCGAAACTCGTCTCAAAGAGAAAAAACCGGGCGATCTATCAGAAGAACTAAGAACAGCTCTTGGTATGCCAGTTGGCCCGAACGCTAATAAAGTACCTCCACCATGGTTGATCGCTATGCAACGTTATGGACCACCTCCAAGCTATCCTAATTTGAAAATACCAGGTTTAAATGCACCAATTCCAGATGGTTGCTCATTTGGATACCATGCAGGCGGTTGGGGTAAGCCCCCAGTGGATGAAAACGGAAAACCACTTTATGGTGATGTGTTTGGAACCAGTGCTAGCAATATAGATGTAAGTATATGTGATAATTTGAATATCCGAAATATTGACCACTCATTATACATAGTATTAAGTATCTTCACTGTCATATTAATGGGGTATTACAAGGACAATTTAACCCAGAAGATGGCTTCGTGGATTTAGTCGTGCAAGTGGCAAGAAACGCTTACTCTATGACAGAGTATATTTTCTCTGCTCTTATGATGATAAAGTCAAAACCTCTATTTTTTTACTTTCCCTGTTATAAACATTTATGTTTCTTGGGAAATAAACCGTTATTATTATTAAAAGGTTGTAATTGCACGAAGTCTGAGTGAAGATAATTGATCCAAAATTTAATTGTAAATTCATGAAGGTTATATTTATCATTCCAAGAAATAATACAATCTAGTCGCTGAAAGTTGAGAAAAAAATTATCAAACTTGACTTAAAATGCTCTTATGGAGGCATGTATATGCATATTTCTCCTACTTTGGAATCGGAACAAGATGGCTCTAATGAAGATAAACGTATACAGAACTGATACTATGTACTTGAATCGAGGAAATTAAGTACTTTATTTTAATTTTACCAGGATATTGGAGAAGATCCAAACTTGGATAGATCATTATGGGGAGAACTAGAATCAGACTCTGAAGAAGAGAGTGAAGAAGAAGAAGATGAAGAGGTAGCAGAAGATGGAAATATGCCAGATGAATCGGGATTGGTAACACCAGCGGAAGGACTTGTTACACCAAGTGGGCTTACTAGCATACCTGCTGGTATGGAAACCCCGGAAGCTATCGAGCTGAGAAAGAAGAAAATCGAAAGCGAAATGGATGGGTGATTATCATAAAAAATAGTAGTTTATGCTACAAGTTCGTAAAGGGGCGAATATCTGACAATCGTGATTTTGCAACATGAGCCTAGGTATGTGTCATATTCGCTAAAGGACTACTGTGGTATATAATCACAAGAGTCCGAGAGCGAATATGACATATGATTAGAAGGGAATTTTATTTCACGACTGTCAGATTCGCTCATGTGCTCACGTGTAGGATATATCATTTTTTGCAACACCTGCCTTGGAAGTTAAATTTCATAGAGTCGTTATTTCTTTGATCACTGTGTTGAAATGTTTGACAGTAGAAACATTGAAAGCTGTTCGCGTGCGAAAAGTCATTACTTTCCGCCACGATGATCAGTTCTCGAAAGTTGAACTTTCTAGACAGGTGTTGCGAAAAATATTTTTTTGTTAATTGAATTATTATCCGAAACTAATTTTCAGTAATGAAACTCCTGTACTTTACCACATCATTCCCGAAAAGAGAAATGAAAGAATTGGCAACTCGATGATGGGTAGCCAACATGTTTATGATATGTCTCAATTAGGTGGGGCAAATACGATTCCAGTTGGTGGAAGAAAAACATCAGATCGTGAAGGTATGGTCGAACTGGCCTTAGATCCTTCCGAACTGGATATGGATAGTGATGCTATGGCAGTGAGATATGAACAACAGATGCGTGAAAATCAATCACAATTGCAAAAAGAAGACCTAAGTGATATGTTGGCAGAACATGTTGCTAAGCAAAAAGTAAGTAAAACCAGAATGCTGCAATGCAATTATTTTTTCATTCAATTTAACCTTGAGTAAGGTACTGTAACATTATGGGTTCGCAGCTTCCGGCTTATATAATGCTAATGGTCTCTTTATAGAAGGTATAATATATATATATATATATATATATATATATATATATATATATATATATATATATATATATAATTCCTTTAATTCAATACATTCAATTTAATGTTTGTATTTCGAATTATTCGAATTAATCACTAACATATCAGAATCATAGAAAATGGAAAACTGGGAGATAATAAAAATGTTCATGGTAATGGAAGATGGTAGTATTTTTAATTTGATGTCGGTACTTTTATTTAGAAGAGGTAACTACGATCTGAAAAAAACGAAACTCGAAAGCTGCGTTTCGTCGGTACTTTAGTATTGTAACGTGGATAGGTATTCATGTACTTACGGTTGATATTCGTTTATTAATTATTTAAGCTACTACGTTGCTTACAGTAGTTATTGCATGTATATTTCCTTATGTAGTTCTAGTCTATCGTAGAGTTATTCTCGATCCTTCGAGAAACTATATGTGAGGTACAAATTTGTCATAGTATTGTCAGTTTGACAAGGATCTAGAACATTAATTATGTGTGTCTAGATAATCATAGAACATTCTCGATGAATGTCATGTCATGATTCAGGTATATAAAGCCGTGTCGATCACGGGACAGAGTCAGTCTTATGAAGTCAGTGAGTCAAGTCAGTTGATAACAGTCAGTCTGTAGAAACAGAGGTTAATAGTTGTTCTGTCGGTGAAGACAGTGACAGTATAGATTGTCAAAGTGACAAGTAGTGACAGTTGTACTAAAATAGAAAGCCGTGTACAGTGTGTTCTAAATAAATCATTGGAAGCAATCTGCGAATTTTGTGTATTACGCAAGTGAACTCACCCCACAACGTTTAGCACAGGGTTAAACGTTACAATTGGTGTCAGAAGCGGGATCTTCGCATTTTGCTGAAAATATATAGTGAATATCAGATCGAAAGATTTGGTGAAATGGCAACTATTGCAGATGTTATCGAGTTTCTTATGAAGTGGAGATTGGAAGACGCAAGAAAAAGACAACAAGAAAAAGAAAACTCAATATTTTATTTAATATTAAATGAAATTGAGTTTTGGGTTCTGCTAATTTCAGTTATATATATATATATATATATATATATATATATATATATATATATTCTATTTCTGTGGAATTCTTGAACCATTATATATAATATAATGTTCAACTCATTCCATCCTAAGCTAATGTTCACAATTGAATTAGAAAATAATAATAAAATCAATTTCCTTGACATGACGATACATAGAATAAATGAAACTCTAAGAACAAGCTGGTATACAAAAGAAACGTGGTCTGGTAGATATCTCAATTATGAATCTCACCATCCGTTATCCCAAAAAAAAAAATCTGTTATCATCGGCCTTGCAGACCGTGCGATTGCACTATCCGACCCAGAATTCCGACATTTAGCTATTGAGAAAGCAAAGAAAACATTAACTAATAATAACTATCCCTCAGCCATCATAAATAAAAATTTTTAAAGCAGGATTCATAAGTTTTATAATACACCAAAAAAAACAAACACAGATCTTCCGGAATCTCTCCATATAGGACTACCATACATTAAAGGACTATCGGAAAAACTCTCAAATATCACGCAGCCTTACAATATTCAGATTGGACACAAAGGATATAATACCCTAAACAAAATAACTTTCTCCAAATTAAAAACTGATAATCCAACCAACAAAAAAACACATGTAGTACCAATTCTCGTGTAATGGAGAAAATTGTAACAAGGTATACATTGGACAAACCTCCCAACACCTCGAAGGTAGAATAAACGGACACAAATATACAAAAAATTCTGCAACAGCTCTTAATAAACATAAAAAACAAGCAAACACGAATTTAACTACAATAATATAAAAATTTTGGCATCCGAAAAAGACATAAAGAAAAGAGAATTTCTTGAAATGATTCATATTAAGCTCAACCCTAATACAGTGAATGATAAAACTGACATTTATGATATTTACAATACAACTCTTTTTTGATAAATTTTTTAAATGTTTGAACGGTCGCCATTTGGAAACTACTTACCCGATATTGCCCAATAACGAACTCGGCCGAGATATTTAGGAGATTGATTTTTGTAGCAAATTTGAACTTAATACCTCCAAAACTGCGACCTCCATCGTGTTAACAAATTTCGTAATATCCCATATATATATATATATATATATATATACATATATGTATATATAAACTTTTGAACCAAATGTTTTTTTTGGACTAACTTATAGACATATAACATATTCGAAATTCAAAAGTGTGAACGATCGCAATAGGTACATTTCTATAAGAAATTTACCTAATAATAGCTTTTAAAATAAAACAACAATTCTTTCACTTGAACTAAAGGATATCTTCTGTAAAATTGAGAAGAAAAGTGGAAAAATTTCGAGCCAACAACTAAAGTAAATATTTATGAGTGGGTTTAGATTCCCGATTTATATTCATGCATGCATATGGTCATATAATATAAAATGATGATATTATGACCAGAAATCACAACTGAGATGTAATGACACGGTTAGGTAGAAAGCTTTAATAATTTTACTGAGTAATATGTAAATTTGTCAAGTGATATTATGCTGTTAACTCAATCATTCATTTCAAATATTTTAAATATTGTTCAAAATAGAGAAGTTTTCTAATCATACAATAGTAGTTAGTAAGTTAGTAAATTAACCATTACCTCTAATTAATATTCATACATGCTTAACAATCTAATGAATATCTTTAATCCCACCCTATTCTGATGGAAAAGCTTTTGCTACTTTCCCGATTGGTTTTCATCGAGTAATTTCAAGTAAGTATATTATAAATTAACATATTCAGAATCCTTTATTACATATATATATATATATATAAGGACGCCCAGATGTATCCCCATAAAAATTTTACCACCATGCCTAGATCATCATTTGGCGTTATTCTACGAAAATAAGTTTGGACGCTCCGAAATCCGGAAAATTGATTTTTACATACATGAGTGTATATGAGTAGTTCTAGCACTTGATCGGATGGAGGCGTCTGGGTTTCCCGTATATATAAATGTATATAAGGTTTAATTTTGACGATTCCCAAGCGTCCGTATATCTGTGAGATTATTAGACATACCTATCCCTGAGCGTCCATGAAGTGCCACCATTGTACCAGCTTATATATTTGCCACATTAATTATTTTTTTTCATGTTGTCTATTTCTGAGCGTCCGGACTCCACTTATATTATGCCATCTTAAAATTCTCCTTGTATTATGGACTGTAGCTCCATACCTTATATCTTGCATTGTACCTATATGCTGTATTAACATTGATCGGAAATCGGAAGACTAGTATCATTTTGTTAGTTTGATACGTACTTAGATCTCAACACCCCTTATAATTAAATAATAAAGATCTACTACTACTATTAATCTAACGTTAATTTATTAGACTTTAAAAATGCGGATTTGGTAATTTATTTTTTTCTTTATCTAATAAATGAACAATACTTCTGTTTACAGTTCCAACTCTCGAAAATACTAATACTTACCATTTTTCTAAAAACTTTATAATTCATAAGATATTCAAACAAACTTGAATTAAAATTTTTTTTATTCCATTTTTTCAAGGAAATGTGGAAAAGTTGAAAAATAAAAACAGTTCTGTTCAAAGTTCTCGTTAGTATTGTTGGAGTTCTATTGAAAATACTATTATCATTTTTCTGTAGATTTAGTAATTCATAAGATATTTGAAAAAAGCTAAATTGTTAAAAAACAAAACAAATCCCACACTAGCTCTGTTTGCAGTTCCCGCTCGAACTCTAGAGTTCAATCGAAAATCCTAGTATCATTTTTGTTTAGAATTAGTAATTCATAAGATATTAAAAAAAACTTGAATGTTCAAACTACTCGTTCTATTTTTCAAGGAAATGTGGAAAAATTAATACAGTCTGTTCACAGTTATCTTTAGTATTCTATGAATTCTAACGAAAATTTTCAGATCATTTTTATGTAGATTTTGTAATTCATAAGATATTCGATAAAAACTAAATTATTGAAAAACAAGAGAAAATATATATAAACAATATAAAATAATCTTGGTTATCTCTTCTGGAAGAAAAGCCCTTTTCATAGTTTCAAGGAACTAAGCTCACATACAGGCGCGAATAGTGACTTTGTTTCATGTACACAAAAGTGAACCACAGAATAAAAATATTAAGTCATACCTAATAAGTATTCTTTATGTGAAAATATCTGCACATGTCTAATAAATGCTAGTAGAGACAAGTGAGCAGAATCCAAAATACATATTTGCTGCTTGTAGCGCACATTAGGTGCTAATTAAGTGCTATATTCCGAAATTAACTGCTGTTATAAATAATTTTTTTGAAAATCGCTTCTCTACTCGCTTTAGAATAATGCTAGCGCAGCAACCTTTAAAATTCAGATTTTTTGATAATTTATTTTTAGTGCTGGTTGGGCTAATTTAGTGCTAATTATATGCTGTATTCCGAAATTAATTGCACTTTGTTTTTGGAAAATGGCTACATTGCTTTTAGAAATATTTTTTTAATCTTTTTTAGTGCTAGTAGAGCTAATTAAGTGCTGGACTTGCGAAATCAATTACTCATTGTTTTTTGGAAAATGGCTGCTTTGGTTTTAAAAATCAACTTTATTAATGCTTTTAAAGCTAATTAATTGCTAACTTAAGTGCTGTAGTCCGAAATTAATTGCTCTTATAGTTTTCTGGAAAGTGTCAACCTTTAAAAAACAACTTTTTTGAGAGCTTCTTTTTAGTGCTTTTTTTGATTTAGGTTTAATTGAGTGCTGTATTCCGAAATTAATTGCTCTTTTTTTTGGAAAGTTGCTGCTTTGCTAGCTTTAGATACAGCAACCTTTAAAACTCAACGGTTTCTACAACTTCTTTTTTAGTGTTTGCAGGGCTAATTAAGTGCGGCATTCCAAAATTAATTGCTCCCATAGTTTTTCGAAAAATGTTTGCTTTGCTTTAGATCTAAGCTTAGCAAAGCAACCTTTAGAAATCTGTTTTTTAAATAGTTTCAAGTTCTTGTAGAACTAAGTAATTGCTAATTAAGTACTGTGTCCCGAAATTAATTGTTATTTTTTTAAATACCTTACAATACAATTATTAGCTACATACGCACCAAATATGTATTTTGGATTCTGCTCACTCTGCTCAGCTATCTTTAGGAACGTCTAATTATCAGTAGTAGGTGGCAACTAAGCAGTCATCATCACATCAGGGACATTATGCCGCTATTGGTTTTACTCTCTACCAAATTTTGCTTGTGGGGCATATTAGATAGACTTCGAATTTCATTTCATAAAGATATTTTTTTGGATATTCTATGAATTACTAATTCTACTGAAAATTGGTATTAGGATTTTCGATAGAACTCTTAGGATTCTAGCGAAAACTATTAACATAACTATTGTAATTTTTTTAACGAAAACTTCGAACAGAACTGTTTTAAATTTTCTACTTTTCCACATTTCTTAGAACAATGGTAAAAAAAAACAATGAAAATTTTAGGTTTTTTTTGAATATCTTATGAATTACTAATTTTTTTAAAAATGGTATTGAGGTTTTCGATAGAAGTCTTATAGTTCTAGCGAGAACTGCAAGCAAAACTATTGTTGGATTTTTTTTTCAATAATTTAGTTTCTTTCAAATATTTTATGAATTACATACTAAATCTACAGAATATGTTATAAGAATTTGCGATAAAGCTCTTGCAATACTAACGAGAACTTCGAACAGAACTGTTTTATTTTTCTATTTTTTCAAATTTCCTTGAATAATGAAAGGAGAAAAATTAAAATTCAAGTTTTTTTAATATCTTATAAATTAATAATTCTAATGAAAATGGTATCAGTATTCTTGATAGAACTCTTAGAGTTGTATTGAGAACTTTAAACAGCGCTATTGTGGCATTTTCTTCTGTTTTTCAACAATTTAGTTTTAGTTTTTAGATGACTTACTAAATCTACAGAAAAAATATAAGTATTTTCGATAGAACTTTTAAAATACTAAAGACATCTCTTGTTTTGCCGCACGATTGGTTTATCGCGCGTATTTTTTAGATTACGTGCAAAATTGAAATTTTATACTTTGCACCAAAGGTTATTTAATTGTATTAAGAAAAACAAGCATCGGGTTAGGTTTACCACGATTTTATTTGTAATATGCGAACTGTGCGCTACCATGGTATGTTCTTAACTAAATTTTTAGATAACTAAGTCTAACAATATTTTCTATAAGTTACATTGATGGGTTGGGTCTTTACAATAAGTTGCAACGAGAAGTGGAAATATTTTAAGAGTAGGATAATTTGGCGACAAATAGATAACCAATTATAAAACTAAGAGGCGGAGTATTTACGGTCCGATATTTTGGGACTTGCAGCTAGTGGTAGAAGCCAGCTGCTCGTCTTGCAGAAATTCCCAGTCTAGAGTACCTAGACACTAATTATCATAATCCGGGGCTAGACAGAGTATTTGTAAAATATTTGGAATATGACATAGACCCAACCATTGAAGATATTGCATTTTTAATTTTATAACTACAATCGGATTAAATTCCTTTTAGATGTTTTAGTGTAGTCATAAATAAAACTTAGCATTGGAAATTCCAGCAACAGACCTTTCTTTACAAAATGTTGCAGCTGCTCAATGTTTAAATAGAAAAATACTTATAATACTGAATGAACAAGTAAATAATGAATAAAAAAACTGTAAATCCCGTAAATTATGACAAAGGTTGTCTAATAACGAAACATTAAGAGAGCACGTGGAATTTCCAATCCTATGCATGTACATATAATTTAAATTAAACAAAAAATAATAACATATAAATATAATGAGTAATGCTACGACGGAAGAACTCTGAACAGAACTGTTCCACATTTTTTTATTTTTCCATTATTTTTCGCAAAAGTGGTCGTTATTATCATTTTGGTATTTTGAGTTTTTTTCTCGAAATTCTATAAAACTATATTTTTTTTACAAATTACTCTAGAACTATTCCTTATCTACCAGGAACTTCGATGAAATATTTAATTTTTGCCAAAGTGGTTGGCATTTTGAATTTTTTTCTCGTAACTCAATAGAACTATTTCAAATTCATGGAAGTACTCTAGAACTATCTAATATCTACCAGGAACTCCGATGCAATATATAATTTTTGAAAATTCCTAGCGTGATCAATCGCGCTGGCTTTAGAGAAAACGAAAACATGCCACCTGTACCCACTGTTCAATTTAAAAGCTCCGCAGACGCAGAAATTGCATATACTATTTTAGACTTCACAGATATAAATTATAAGGTAAATTAATATGGCAACATTGCCGAGCGCTTAGAAGTCGGCAAAATAAAATAAAAATATACAAGTTAAGAAGAAAGAAAACACGAAGTCGTCTCCACAATTTATTGATGGGTTGAGATGAAGTATTAATGAGACATGTTTCGGGTATTTAAACACCCATTATCAATCAAGGTTATGGAGATGAAAAAAACCACTTACCAGCAATTTTAGTAAAATAAATAAATTAAAAACTTGTTTTCAACTTATTCTACCCATTATCTATGTGAAAAAATAAAATAAAATATAGCTTCTACAAAAACTAAACATAACTTCTACATAAAAAATAAAAGTAGTAATGTAAACTTATGCTACAAACAGAGTTGTGTGATAGCAAGCCATCACATAAACATATAAGTAAATGTATATATATCTGGTTCAGAAGATGGATAAACTCGAAGGGGCCGCCCGCTTTTTAGTCTTTGTTAATGATTATGATTATTTGGATCGATCTGAATAAATTAAGGAGTTTACTCCAACAGAACCTTTATTTGAATGACGCATGAGACCCCTCTTTCGAAATTCAACTACAAAAACATTACCGTTCACTACACCCGGTATGTGTTTTTTAAATGATCAACTAATAAGGCTTGCAATTTCAAATGAAAACCCTAAAAAGTTAAAAATGTCGTATGTTCAACACTTTGGGTTTGCATGTCATTTTAAGGAACGAACAACAACGTCGCGCCTTGAATGTGAATGCAACCTAAGCCCTAAGTCTAAGTGTGACTATCAGTGCTAGCTTCAGAAGCAGCATCTGTGACTCCATATGCCCAAATCACTCTGTTCGGTATATTTGCGGGATGTACCATGGAAGGTTTACATGAGTGAATAGATGACGCCTTCTACATTTCTTATGTAAATACGGTTTTAAAACAAACGTTAATTTGAAAGTATTAAATGCTATTTAAAATACGTCAAATTAATTCAGTTTCTTAGCGTGCTAAATTATACTTTCGCGAAGAATATAATTAATTAAATTTAAAAGCTGATATCAAATACTGTTCACCTAATAATACTCCCAACTCGATTTGGAATTTCCCATAAATAAATTGGCATTTTGATATGCCAAGCTCCTGAAAATATCTTCTATATAAAATTTAATCTCGCTCATATTTCAGACGCCGTCAAAATTTAAATTAAAAAGTTTTTTCAAACTATTTTAATTATTTTTCGTCATTAGCGGCGATCATAATCTTCAAAATGACGTCTCAATGAATAATTTTAACGAAGTTTTAAGGGAGATATGGCTCACCGACGAAGTACGATTTTTGAGAAATAATATATATGATAGCTTTCAAAAAATGGAACCACATAGAAGTTTTAATATGTAATTTTTAATGTATATCCACTTGAATATTCCTTGAAGTATAATTTTCAAGGGTAAAATCTTGAACTTTCTTGACACTAGTTACGTCTATGATCACTTCTAGGAAATTGTTGATTTTCGGCTGGAGAAAAAGTAAATTATTTTATTTCCCTGCTAATTCTCCACTGACTTGTTCTCTGAAACTTAAATAACATATAGGTCCTTTAAAGTTGTTTCTTTACAATCACAATTTTGACGGTCTATTGTGTGTGTTTTATATAGATGGGGAGCAATCAAAAAATGTAAAGGTTTATTAAATTTTTTTTAATGAAATAAAAATGTACAAGAGTTTTTTTTCGGAAAAGTGGGCACTGTTTCCAGATAACTGAACTTAAATAAGAGAGGCTTACAAGAATATGGAACAAAAATATCATGGCATTTTTAAAAAAAGGTTGACTATTGCAGTTTTAACATCTGTAATCGATAATTCAATTCATGGCTGCTTTTAATACGGTTGATCAAAAAATAAAAAAAAAATTAGGTTTAATACACTTTTTTGTTAATCAAAAAAATTAGTGTTTGTCTATTGGTCGAAATTCGACTTTAATCACTATATGTTCTTTTTTGAAGAAAAATTTTCTTCTCATTTTCTCCACAAAGTAATCCCCCATTATCATATTTTTAGGTAAATTTCTTATAGAAATGTACCTATTGCGATCGTTCACACTTTTGAATTTCGAAAAAATTCCAACGGCATGTTGTTATATGTCTATAAGTTAGTCCAAAAAAACATTTGGTTCAAAAGTTTATATATATATATATATATATATTTTTTTTGATTCTGAATTCTTGACTGGTTTATTATTTGATAAAATAGATTTTTGTTGGGGATGCAGTCATTTAATAAATAAAATTCTTTGGATTATGCCAAGCTTTCGAGAATGTTTATTCTCTTCGTCGGGGCAAAATTCGTGAATTTACATAAAATTAATCACAAACAGGAAAGATTTCATAGTCAGCAATCAGAAATGTCATTGAATGACATAATATTATATTTATTAAATGACTGCATCCCCAACAAAAATCTATTTTATCAAATATATATATATATATATATATATATATATATATATATATATATATATATATATATATATATATATATATATATGGGATATTACGAAATTTGTTAACACGATAGAGGTCGCAGTTTTGAAGGTATCAAACTCAAATTCTACAAAAATCAATCTCTTAAATATCTCGGTCGAGTTCGTTATTGGGCAATATCGGGTAAGTAAGAAAAATAACAAATATTGATAAAACGTGAACACTCAATATAAATTTGATGTAATTGTACATTTTCTGGAGATCTTAATATAGACCCTGATTAAAAAAATATATAGTATATTTATTGAAAAGAAATAGACGAAAAAAAAATTCTGCCTTGAAGTGGAACTCGAACCCTGTCTGCTTTATATTCAACAGCCAAAACAAAAACCTCTAACCGCAAGGCTATGACAACTTTATGTAATAACATGTAGGTATACCAATGAAAAGGTTGTTCAAATTTCAATTGAATGAATTTTGAAAAATTTACCTTTCCGCTGACTACAGGCCATCGGGATTTTTTTTTATTTTAACTGGGTACATGTCCCTAAAAACTAACCGTCTTATTCATAAAAACATATTGGATGTTTATAAGCTTGTTATAAAGCGACTATGGAACAGTCTATAAACGCGACACTCGAAAAACTGTATTCATAAACGTTCAACAGCGTTAAAACACTTTTTTAGCGATATTATAGGCGAATCCAATTACCATACCACGTGGGAGGGCGCCACTGTAGACAGGTAATATTTCTCGGAAAGAACAGCTGACTCTATGCAATCTTTATGAGAGTAAGTTAGTGTGAGTTGTTTGATCTGTGTTTGAGGACAATTATTGTGTTTTGGAATAAACATATTCGTTTGTTATTATAATACAAGGATTCATGAATGTAAATTAAGTACAATCGTTCATTGAAATAACAAAGCAAAACAATTATGTACTCGTAAATTTTGCTTAACTTGCAAATACAGTTAGTATCATGGAAGCGGAGATACACGAAATGCGAAATTTAATTTACGTGATCAAGAATTTCCACCAATAGTTATTATCTCCGATAGAATCAATTTTCAGAAATATTTAATAGGTGGTGATCATAAATATAAATAAAATTAAAATTAATTTGCCAGCCATGCTTGCAGTTTTGTTATATTTCTGTGTAAATGCTAATAAAAGACCAATTTGGAAGAGAAGTGTGTTTTGAATCTTCGTTTTAAATAAAAAATATACAAGTACTATGCATTCTTTCATATGGAAATCGTTTCAGCTGATACATTTGAAACAATAACGATTTACAAACTAAAACTATAATGAAATAAAAATATTACATTTACCTTTTGTACAATTCATCTGCCTTGAAGTGAAGACGACACGCCAGTAATTAAGAAGTTACATTATTGCCAAATAATAGAACTTTTTCCCTAAATTATTTATATATTTACGTTTTATTGTTTTTTTATGACATTTCTATTTTAATCAACATGCATCATTGTTAAGGTTGTTTTACATATTCAACAATTCGTCTTAAAACAACTTTAGATTAACTCAAGCAATACTAAATACTCAAATAAAAAAATACAAAATGAAATTAATGAGTAACACATTATTTGCATTGAAGATTAGTAACAAAATTAAGAACACATCAGTTTATCTCTGAAAAATACAAATTTTACTTTGTCCAAAGGTTTTGTAAAGATATCTGCCATTTGTTAATTGGTTAGGCAGTACGCAATCTTGAACCATCCTTCGTTGTATTGCTCTGCGATGAAATGATAACGCACATCAATATGTTTGCTTTTTCTGCTAACTTGTCCAGACTTCACAAGTTGTATAGCACTCTGATTATCGATGTGCATTTCAACTTTGACTTGTTTTTCACAGACTTCTTCTAACAGATTCTTCAAGTATTTTAGCTCCTTACAACAGTCAGCAGCTGATATATATTCTGCCTCAGTTGTGGATAGTGCAACGATTCTTTGTTTTCTTGAGTTCCAGGCGACAGGACTTCCCCAGTACAAGATGACATATCCTGACGTGCTTTTTCTTGTTTCTGGGTCACCCGCGTAGTCAGCGTCGCAAAAAACTTCGAGTTTGGGTTCTTGATTGTTGGTCACATTCTTGTAAAAAAATCCCATCTTCTTGGTTCCTGTTAAGTATCTCAAAATACGTTTCACATTCTTTGTATCCTGGATTGTTGGATTTTCAGTGTGACGACTTGCATAATTAACGCTGAATGATAGATCAGGCCTTGTTTTACTTGACAAGTACAGCAGACTCCCTACTGCTTGACGACGATATTGAAATTGAGTTTCTGTAGTAGTGTCTTCTTCCCCTCCAGCAGCTAGGGGTGTCGGCATCGGCTTGGCTTCCAGCATATTAAACTTCTAAAGAAGTTTGCATAGTTTTCTTGATGCAAAAGCAGGCCACTTACTGTTCTGGTGATTTGCATCCCTAAGTAGTTTTCAGGATTGTCCATTGTCTTCATGTCAAATTCTTTGTTGAGTTTACTGAGAAGTTTTTTCATTTTTGCTTCATCGCTTCCAATCAGCATTCCATCATCCACATGTATTGCTAAGAACATGGTGCATTGTGGGTCAGTGAAAATGCATTGATCAGTCTTCAACTGAGTGAGACCTTCTTTCTTGAAAAATGATATGAAGCGTTGTTTCCACTCGAGTGGAGCTTGACGAAGTCCATACAATGCCTTCTTCAGGAGAACTACTTCCCCTTCATTTTTATACCCTTCAGACAATTTCATGTATATGGGCTCATCCAAGGTACCATACAAAAAGGCTGTTTTCACGTCGAAAGTTTTGATGATGCTGCGCGCTGACTCCGCAAACGAAGGCTGGCTCGTGGCCTAAAATCCGATCTGCGCGCTATGTTAGTGCACACGTGTCATGTACCTTTGATGTATTTTTAAAATCAAAATCATGCCATGCAATATCTTATTGTATGACATTTCCGTGTTTATAGGTTTTCAGCTTTATGTTCATTTATTGAGAAAAAATATATTCATTCTAATATATTACTCTGAAAATATGGCCCACGTTTGTTGCATTGAACATATGTCATATCTCCTGTCTGCAGTCTTCATGAGTCACAATATGATGTGATATGATAGTTTTTCATAGACGTTCTGAAAAAACAAGCTGGAACATGTCGCAAAAACGTAGATATAGAAATGAAATTGTTTGATTATTGCTGTTCCAAAAAATTATGTAATGTAATAACCGCATTGGGAACATCTGATTTTCTGTAAGGTTTAATAAAATAGAAATAGGTTAAAGATTACTTCAAATCAAAGAATAAAATGTTTTTTAATCTTTACTTCAAACTGACAAGCACGAATGAACGAATAACCATATTTTTAACATTAACTGACATCTGTCAAAATATGTATGAAATTATTTCAACTTGAACATATAAAAAAAACTATTTTTTTGGTAACCAGCACATTTTTATAGCCTCTGGAATTTTTATGTCTATCTCTCTTTTTCATCAAACACGGATGTTATATCGTTTTTAAAATACGGCTGTCTTTATGACGTTATTTTTTCCAGGATCCGAGTAACATAGCCCTTATTAGTTTGTTGTTTATAAATTCATATTCCGCCTCGTTAATTCATTAAGTGGAAGGCGACTATACCGTAATTTTGGTTAATCTTAATACAAACGGATATTTGTATATCTGTGTGTATATTTGACATTAATTTGATAGCCAATAATCTAAAATGACATTTCATTCCTAAAGCATTCCTACAGCAATATATTGTCGGCCATGTTACTACCCTATTAGAGGTAGGATTTATAGTAGGGTCGAAACTTCTATAAGTTAGAATATGGCGTAATAAGGGCGTTATAAACGCATTTATGAATTCAGTATTTTGAGTGTCGCGTTATAACAAGCTTATAAACTTCCAATATGTTTTATGAATAAGACGGTAAACCAAATTTTATCTAACGTCAATAGCTAATAAACAAAAAAATGCTTGAAAACCACTAGAAAAAGTGACTCAACTGTTTTTTCTTTGCCTATTCATACAGGGTGTTAAGTAAAAATGCGGCAAAGATTCAAGAGGTTATTCCTTGGTCTACTCTAAAAATATTCTGTCCTGTGATGATTTTTTAGAAACCACTTCGTTTCGAAGATAAAGGGTAAACAAATTTTTTAAAGAGCAGCATTCAGAGATGGCTGGTTTGATCGAGGTGGGCCACACGTATGGTCTGCTCGATCCCAAGACTTAAACCCCCTGGACTATTACGTATGGGGATATCTGAAGTCATTGTTTACGCTATTCTAGTGGCGAATTTGGACCACTTGCGAAATCGGATCGTTGCTGGATGTAACTCAATAAAAAACGACCCTGGTGTGTTTGAAAAAGTTCGGCAGTCAATGATGAGAAGGTTGAATACTCGTATCCAGGCTGAAGGAAGTCAGTCGAACATTTATTGTAGTTTAAGCAACTTTAAATGTACTTTTTGATAATAAAATATTTTTATTGGGATTTAAACAAATCATCATAGGACAAAATATTCGTTGAATAGGCCAAGGAACAACCCCTTGAATTTTTACCTAACACTATATAGATTACAAAGGTGGATATCAAACTGAATAACTAGGTATACTATGAATCTTCATAAACGTAGTTCGGAAAAACCAATAAACATCATGCTGTGTCTCCTAGCAACTCATTGTGTTTACTGTTAATTTGAAGGAAATAATTTAATATTTCTTTCGGGAGCAGGTTGAAATATCGGGATATTAGTATTCCTAGATTGATGACGAAGTTTCACACACTCAAAATTTTACAAGTTATTGTTTTGTTTAAAAGAAACAGAGGCGTGATTATGAATTTATTATTGAATGCAACACAGAAGGTAGGGGCTGAAGGCTTTCAATGAGTTTCTTCACTTCAATAAAAAAACGATTGTCGCGCCACATGCCTCATTGAGAGCAGAACTAAGCCTAAAGATTCCTATAATAATGGTATTCTATGCAAACAGCTATCTTCTTTGGTAATATGTACATACAAAATATTAGCTCACCCTGATTTTTTCTTAATTTATATTAGACACGCGTAGTGCAAACCAAAAATAGTTGTCACATTATCGATTAATTCACAGGAGGGTATATTTAATATTAAATAAAAATGTATAATAAACAAATAAATTAACAAACATCACTTTTTTCAAGTCACCATAATTACTACACCTCTGACATTTTGTTAAGCAGTGTTCACACTATCGCGTGTCTACATTAGTTTCAACTGACACTTCTTCTTTGTATCAAAAAATTACTATACCTACCATTGAATATACATATATCCATTTCAATTAATAATGATTTCTTTTTCTCAGAGTAAACGCAAGCGCCAACAGCAGCAAGATAGCACCAAACAAACCAAGAAATACAAGGAGTTCAAGTTCTAGACGATACGATTATAATCATATCTTATGCATGTATCTGATAACAAAACAAAAAATTAATAAAATATTCTCCCATTAGTTTAAGAAAAAAAATGATTTGGTAACAAGTTAATTGCTCTATATCTATTAACACTTCATTGATGAAATACGTTTTGTTTGTTGACAACATCTTTGTGGGCGAGGGGGGTGAGCTGTGGAAGCGGTCAGAAGGGGGGATACAACAGTTTTAACTAAAAACCCTGCCTCACTGCACTCGTTTTCTTAGCATAGAAAATATGACACCAGTGGTGTCTCGTTTTTTTAGGTTTTATTTGCTATACGTCGAAATAATTAATACCACAAAATAAATCTGGAGCTTGGTGAAAAAAAGTCAATGTCCGAAAGTTGCATGTTTCAGCAATATTATTAAATAGGTGTGTATAATTCTTTTTTAAAGTCTAGGATTTGAAAAGCGCAAACAATATAAAAATCTATTTAATGAAATAACAATGATTAGGTAATAATTTCTTTGCTACGCCCATGACCGACGTTTATAGGTTAATAATTTTCTTTCAAACTTCAAATATATAACTTACTAAGTTTTAATTTAGACGGGCTACTTACCGATGAAAAGTTACTTCTGGGTTCGTGGATTCAATTTTATTGCACACATTGCAACCTCTACTCATTTTTTCAAGTTTTGAAACCAAAGAATATAATAGAATATTCACAAACAACCAAAATACCAAGTATTTAAATAATGGGGGGAAGCTGAGGGATGATGTCAACACAATATATTGTTTACAGTTCCGTCTATCTCTGTTAATAGGTCATTGATCGTGACCCACCCGGTTATATAAAACTGAACGTCTGTGGGTGTATGTATGTGCCGTATGGGCTCTTACACTATTACTATTCGAGATATCCCAACCAATTTTGCACACGTGTTTATCATACCTTAGTAAAAGTACTGTCCGTGCCCGTGGGACTGTATGGAGGTGGGTTGCGTACCAGAAAGTCTATTGTACATTTCTGAACTCTGTGGCTGGATTTTGATAGTCTCTTTATCATGTATATTATGTTATGTTATTAGAATAATCTGGTAGTGGCTATAAATGTGACTGTACCTCCTAGGTTCAAGGTTCCATACCTGTAATTCCCAAAGAAGTATCTCAGAGTTCTATAACTCAATTTTTGTGGATTTTTCGCTTTATTTTTTATAGTATGTCAATGAACTGTTTTGTGAGAGTCTGTCCGTGCGACTGGGACTTAAAGGTAGAGGGTTCCATGCCGGAAAATCAGTAAGACATATGTTGGAGAAATTCTTATGCTGTTTTCACTTGGGGCATGTCTGTGGATGGATCTAGGTTGGTGTTCGGACTAGTCCTACCTGCGAGTAGGTCTCATAGAAGGGTTCCATACTAAAGACTTTTGATGACTTTTTGTCTTTGTACCAAAATCTACCAAATTGTTTGCCCGGGAAGTTCCAGGTAAAACAGCTAGTAAATAATAAAATTATTAATATTGATAATAATATTGATTGAAAATAAATATTTTATTTGTGCTTCAGAATTTGGTGAATCAAATTTAAAATTCGTCCTTTTTCAGATGACAATTTATTAAAAAAATCTAGTACCTATTACATGAAAATATATTGAAATTCGATAAAAGTATAATTGTTTGAATTTTTTTCTGTTTCAGGGTAAGTTTTTTACAATTAGGATTGAAAAAAAAACAAGTCAAATAAATCGACGATATATTTTTCCTTAGGATGTCTCGTTCTACTAAATAAACGCATAGTTTTTTATAACTCTTTTGCCATTTTAAAGGTGATTCCTGAGAGATGATCCCAAATTAGTATTTCGAACATCCAATATGTCTTTGTCTAATTGCATACTTTTCAAAATATGTAAGCATATCCGAGTTACAGCTCTGTCATTGAATTTATTAAAGCAAATTTGTGAGGTAATAACCAGGAGGCGTATTCTGTACATCGAGATCGACAAAGATTCGACTGAAGTCGATAACAGTTGAAGATCGAAATGTCATCTCTGAAAATATGCATATAGTGAGTGATGTTTTATTATCATACAAAGTTGATGTAATGTTATTTTGTTTACGTTAAAATACTAGTGATGATGATTTAGAGATACAAAACATAACGAGTGTTCTTTTGAACGAAACCAATCGAACATAGCCGAACTTTTAAACGTACCAATCACATATTAGAAATTTGACATTTGGTCAACACAAATCTTGTTGTGTTTGTCTCAAAATCACCATAAAATCGAGATAATTTTTGACGAGATTTGGAAAAATTAATTATAGGTTAGGTTTGATAAGAAAACTAATGGAAAATGAGGTGGCATTTGGAAACAAACCTTATAAAATTATATCATCTAAAGATAATTTCCACAATATTGCTGTAAAAATGACTGTTGTCAATACATTAAGAGTGGAAAAACTGCGATTTTGAAGAACTATGCCTAAATTTATCTACTTGTGAGCCAATAATTACAAATACCTATATTGAAGAAATGTTACAATATTGCTATAGGAATGGGAGTAACCAGTAATTCAGAATGAAAATGAAAAATTGACAAGTACCTACCTACCTTATAAAAAATCTGATCAAAATCATCCTGAAGAAAAAAGACCACGGCATCTGTTCAAGTCTCATAATTAATTTACAAAGACCACATCATATGACAGTTTTACGTGAAAAGCATGAAATGTTTGAGGTTTACATGTAAAATGAAATACTACAAATTTTGAATATATATTGTTGTTAATACATTTTTCACACACACACAAGTTTCACATCTCATTAACTGAATGTAAGAAATAAAAGAAATTTTGTACTTTGTACCTTTATTTTTCAAATCAAATAACATCTTATCTCTGCTTATTAACTAAATACATTTATTTCCATTTTTTTTGCTTACTATAACCTTACTTTACATTCATATTCAACACAAACTATGGGGTGGGTAGCTTAGGGGTTCACTGATTCATACTCGATGAGGTGATCTGAAAAATAAAAAAATATGTGTTGAACACCATAGACAGACATATCTGAATACTTACGAGTATTGAGTGAAAATGACAGGTACCCCATAACCAGAATTGTATCCACTTACATAATTCATTCCGCGCAAGTTATTGTTCCAACTTGAGATTCTGATTGGCAATTCTACAATTATCCATCCATCAATACTCTATCAAGTAGCCAAACTCAGCACGTATATATGCAAGAGATTCTAACATAGAACGTAATTATTAAAACAACAAGAAGTTAATGAGGGATGATAACTTACCCAAATTCAAAAATGTAGGCCTAGATTCCCATAACATGAAGTCTGTATAAAGGAATAGAATCTACTTATTCCTTCCTTCGGATGATGACACATGAAGGTTACGCCCGATTTCAACACCAAACCCTAAAACACATAGAAATATAAATAAACTTATTCAAAACCTAAAACCATTTTGATTGTTGATAAACCTGTAAGATTATATTTACAATGAGATAAAATAATAAATATACTTAGATGTATATTGAACACCAAAATATAGGTTAGACGTACCCACACAGAGTTGTAGTGTTCTAACAAAGCGATTAATAATACATATGTAATTAGGTGTTATGTTATAAATATAATATACCTACTTACTATCTTATAAAGTCTTGAGAACCCGTCGGAATAATTACGAAGAGCTACCTACAAATTACAAAAAGTATTGTTCATCTTAACAGGTGACATGTTAAAAAATATGCAATACTTACCAATAAAATTAGAGATCTGGAGATCTCTCGGTGTGGCAACTTACAACAAATCACAACAAAACTATGAAAGTTTATAGTTCTTCTTCTTCTTCTTTATTTTCTTGGCCCTTGCTTCCTTACTAGGCGCATTCAGCCAGCATCTATCCGTGGATTGCAACTTATTCTGATTATAATCATGTTGCAATCCTAATTCTTATATCTTCTGCTTCTGTTCCTTTTTTAATATTCTGTGGTCTGCCTTTCTCGACTATCTTCATGTGTGTTATGTTAGTATTAAGGTTAGACTGCACTGACAAAGGAATAAGGAATATGACAGGGGTTAGGAAATGTAATTTAATCTATTTGATCCCTGATATCGCCACAAAGAAGTATCTATAATTTAATTGCATTATGTTTAGCGAATTTTATTAATATTTTAATTATACTGAAATCCAAACATCTAAGAGCTTCTTTAATATTGAAAGGCGCTCTTAAACCCTTGTTAATTAAGTCTATGTATATATCGTAATTTGGGATAACGTTGATCGGACATTCCAAAAAAATATGATTAAGTGTTTCTTTATTGCCGCATTCACATAAAGGGCTATCTTTGATACCTATTCTATATAAATGTTCTCCAGTCATACAATGCCCAGTTTTCATTCTAGTTATCATTGTGTTGTGACGTCTGTCTAAAAAAGGATATTTATGGTGCCATACTTCTACTGGGTATTCCGGATGATAATGAGCGTAATCTTTCCCTTTTTCCTGGATGTCATGTCTCCATTGCTGATAAAATCTTCTTCTTATGACTTTGTTCAGAGTAGATAGTAACATTAAGCGATCTAAATGTACATTCATTGGAATAAATAAAGCTGTACCAACTTTAGCAAGTTTGTCAGCTTTCTCGTTTCCACTTATATTTGAGTGACCTGGTAACCACGCAAATTGAAAGTTAATCCCATTCAACAATGATAGATATGCCATCTGTTTGATTTTGAGAGTTATGTAATCTACGTCTGAGCTATTACTTCTTACAGAGATTCTTTCTAATGCGCTTCTGGAATCCGTAAGTATGACGTTATTTAAGGTGTTATGCTGTAGACACATGGTCATGCCTTTATGTATTGATATCAGTTCCGCATCACATATATTGGTGATATCGTGTAATCTTGATGAAAACGAAACTTCTAACTGTGGAATACTTATCCCTATTCCTACCTTCTTGTTCATCTTTGAAGCATCTGTGTATACTAGTGTTGTCTTCTTCATCTTTCCCATCTCTGACTCGAACTTTAACTTATTTCCTAGATCATTTTTCCTTAGCTTAAGATCTGACACGACAGTGGCGAATGTATAAACTTTGTAATCGAAGCTATAGCATGTCGGTGTATCACTACTCTAAATGTATTGTTTGTACGGTTCTATTAATTGTAAAGCCTGAACCAAATATGGGGTACTCTTGTTCTTATAATATCCCATTTGTTGGCTCCATATTCTGCTCAGTTCCAATAATCTATCTGTTATAGGGTTACTATGATCCATATTTTTTTATCAAAAATTTTGTCGCCAACTATTGTCTTCTGTGATCTAAGTTCATCTCTCCTGATTCGGCCAATAATGCATTGATGGGTGTAGACTTCATCGTACCCGTTATGATTCTCATCCCCTGGCTTCGCTTTTAGTTATTGAGATTTCGAGATTATGCTGTTTCATCCATAAGTTGATGTGTTCCAGAGTTTGGTTCATTTTATGTTGTAGATCTGCCGTACTTTTGCTTTTAACTATAACCACTATAGGTCATCCGCATATGCAATAAGTTCACTGTACCTTGGTATTGTCTGAAAGAGTGAACGGATGTAAATATTGAATAAGGTGGGACTTAAAGGTGACCCTTGAGCTAACCCTTTTGTTGAAAATCCAGGACCATGATACTCTCCACTTTCATCAATAACGTAATTAAGTCTATTGTCCAGTAATTTAAATATTAAGTTTGCTATATCCGTTTTTATACCGTAATGAATGAGATATTGGTACAATTTCCGTATATTTACATTGTCGTACGCTCCTTTTATGTCTATGAAGACTGCCAAAACTGATTGTTCTGTTCCGAAAGCCATTTGTATGGAAGCAGTAAGATAGGCTAAATTGTCCATAATACCCTTGCCTTTCCTGAATCCTGTTTATTGGTCGGCTAAAATATGATTATGCTCGATGAACCAATTAATTTGACCATTTTTTCTAAAATTTTTAGACCACATTGGGCTAATGCAATCGCTCTGTAGCTATTTATGTCATTTTCATTTTTGTTAGGTTTAAGTATCCCTAATATTGTAAACTCCTTCCATATCGCTGGTATTATTCCTCCATTTAGTATCTTGTTGTATATTCCCAAGAGTTTGATTTGGAACTCTTCTGGTATATGCATGAACATACTATATGGTATACCGTCTCTTCCTGGAGTTGTGAATTTTATATTTGGCATGCAAATACTTAGCTCTTCCATTGAAAATTCCTCAGATTTGTCTTCAATACGCTTTAATTGGAATTCCGGGCCGATATCACTTACACTGATCTTACATAGCAGTTCCATAGCCATCTCTTTACCCGGTAGTTTGCAATTAAATGCTCTCACATGGTTAGAGAACGACTTAACCATTCTCCAGACGTAAGAGATGTTGGAATCTCTATTTAAAGTTGAACAAAAAATTCTGAATCCAAGTTTTTTCTTTTTCTTCAATGCTCTTTTGGTTTTGGCAATGACTCTCTTTTCTCTTCTGGACTAGATCGTCACACTCGCGGTCCCACCATGGATTCCTTGGATATATGTGAGGGCTGTTCTTTTTTGCCGGTATGTGTACATCAGCTGCTTCAGTCATTAGATCCGTTAATTCTGTATATGTATATTCTTTTGTCGTCTCAATATTGTTCAGGTGATGATTCTATCCCTCCCAGTTTGCGAGATGAATGAACAGAATGTGGGATAATGATCGCTGTATCCACAGTCCTCAATTACTTTCCATATACATTTACTGACTATATACCAAGGTTAGCTCAACTGGACTCGGATTTTCGTAGGGTCTTCTTAACCTCGTTTCCTTTCCGTCGTTTAATGTCACCAATCCGGAAGTCCTTTATCCTTCTCTAGAGAGCTGTGTCCATTTGGGTAGATTAACTGTTGCATATGTGCTGTTCTATCATATCCTTTGTTTGACATGGGTAATTTTTTGTTTGTAATTCTGCTGTAGGTTCTCTTGTAATTAGAGATATTATCATTATGTACTTCTCTTTGTCTTTGTTTGACCAAGATTTCGTTGTTTGTTCCCTTATTTTGCACTGACCTTAGAGCGGGAAATTCATTACGATTGTGGATCCCCGCTTGATTATCCCTAGGGAATAGCTGTACTGCCTCATAATACGAAATATTTTCGTATGCCATTTTTTCCTTGATTTTTTTTTGTCTTATATATTCTCTACAGGATTTGCTGTTCGATTTATGTTGTTCACTCATACAATGTAGACATTTTACCTTGGCGAAATTCTTCTATTTTTCTTCGTCGTCGTGTTGATTCGTACATGAGAAACATTTCTTTTTCCCTCGACATTTTTTTTTTGTATGTCCATATAGTAGGCAGGAATAGCATTGTATGACTGGAGGCACATACGGAGTTACCATGTAGGACATGTAACATAATTCTATTCTGAGACTCCATCTACTATCAATCACTCTTCTGTTCATGCGCCTGATATCGATAATTTTTTTTTGTACTTTATATCATATTTCTAATCTCTATTTCCGAAAAATCTGTACTTATTCTACGAACTGTTCCCTTACTGGTTACCAAATTAAATGGTATATAAATATCATATCCTTTGTCCTTCAATGTTTGATTATTTAAAAATGAGACTTTATTGCTTCCTTTGGTCCTAATTCTAATTATGTCTTTCAATTCGAGATCAAATACGCGTTTTTCTAATTTAAGTTCGTTATATCTTCCTATATTATTGTTTTGGTATAAAATCTGTTCGCGTTTTTTAGTCTCTGACAAATTCCTAGCTTTATCCGATTCGCTAAATATATTAATATTATTGCAAGAAATCAAATTATTAGAAAGGAATGTTAGTAAAGAATTTGTAAAACACACCTGCTGCTCTTGGATAATTTCAAATCTCCCACAATATGGCCGTACTGCTCAAGGAACTAGTACAGAATCAAAGTTTATAGTTGAACTTCAACATAAACAATAATTCAACACATACACAAAACCACAATGTCAATAATCACCACAGAAATATTATATTTCTTAGTTCTATGATAATCACACACCAAATGCTAATGAAAATGAGGCACTATGATGAAGCGATCACGTGATGTCGACATAGACTGTCAATTGTTATCGACTTAGTTTCCTAACTTCCTAACTATGTCGCGCTCTGCATACCCCCCGACTAACTTAGAATAGAACACCAAAACGTCACAATACAGAACAATTATTTTGGGTTGACTGACGCATCGCCATGTATTAGTATATCTATATATATAGATGAAGTCGATCCTTTAGCTAAGAAGTCGATAACCGTACAGAATACGCCTCCAGGTGGTATAATCCACTGTCTAACACAATAATCGGAACACTTATATATTAATCATTTTGATAATAAAAAAAAATGGTAAAAGCCTTTACCTATGACTTAGCTCGACAAACCACCCCGCTTCGAGATGGAAACAACCTCGTCGCCTCTACCGTTCTTATATTGACACTTAATATTTTGGACACCCTGTGTATATGATTAACGAAAACCCTAACATTGCGTCGCCGGTAGTCCTTCAATATGCATACCAAAATTCGTTGTCGATTTTTTACGTGAATACAATACTTCCCTTATTGAGGGAAGTAAAAAACAAAACTATTTTATAAAATTATTCTCAGCATAACATGTTTATTGAGAACTGTCTGTTCGAAAGATCTCCAATTTATACATCGTTCCGGAGCTTGTTTTAGTGATCTTTTGTTGAATTACCCAAATGGGGTAATACCAACAACTGGGCTAAGGCCTTGAATTAAAAGTCAGTTTTTTTCTTTCCTGACCTTGTCAGTAAATTTAATTTTTTTTGTATAAAGGTTTCTACTTTGTATACGATAGATCCAGATTTTTTCGGGGAAAAGCATATTCTTAAGGTACGGATTTTTTTAAATACAATAAGATGCCCGTGACTGCCTTCACATATATACCCTTTCCCAGACAAAAAAAAAACAGCTGGCTGGTTCGAATATGAAAATATGTCATATTTGAACCAATCATATTTCGTAACCAGTTAGCTGGGACTTTCGTTTCGGTAATTTTTGAAGCGCTTGTCACTTGTCTACGGAGTTATCAATCTATGGTCTGAACCCATACGTAGCCATTTATTCAACAACTACTATCATTGTTCCAATTTAATTTTAAGAATAGTTTTTTATTATTTTTGAAGATACCCTTATTTTTACCAGGATGAAAATTATCCAGAATGTGACTCTAGGGATAAGCTGTCACTATCATTATTAATTTTATCAAAATCCACGTAGTTTAGGATCTTCCAGAATTATAATATGTATATATAAATAGATAAGTATTTCTGTAAATGTACTGGTACTAGAATTACATAAGAATATCTTGTGGATCAAATAAAATGTAATATCATGCAAGTCATTATGTTATAATCATAAAAGATTTTGGAGTTGGTACCAAGTCCTCTATATATGTATATATATATATATATACATATATATATATATATATATATATATATATATATATATATATATATATATATATATACAGGCAGATTTTTTTAACTTGCCCATTAGAAGATTTCCACTTAGAGATCGAGATAGAAATATGAAAATTTGAATCCGGCTATAATCAACGTTGCCCAATTTAGTGAAAATATTTACAAAATCGTGGCATATCCGGTTATACCGGAAATTATACTAACTTTGTTTTTTCAAATGGAAACCCTTGTTTTTTATTACATATTTGAATTCTCCACATTTAATTGAGTATAGAAAGGCCCAGTTGTTATAACTTATCTGTCATAGTTTTTGACGTATGTCATTTTTTCTGAAAAAAGTTCTCATGACAGATGCCTGTTTAAAAATTCATATCTTTCTTATTGTCCAAAGTAAAAGCAATTTTTTTTTGATCGGTAGCCCGAAGTTGGAGTTTCCTTCAGTATTTCCATCATTCTGAAAATTGTATTGTTTAACACTCGAAAAAAAATATCCAAGACGTTAATGACAGAAGTTAAGAAGCTCAACTTTTCTATTATAAACATTTATGTTTCTTGGGAAATAAACCGTTATTATTAATAGCACAAACAAAATTCGTGAATTTTGCCCCGACGAAGAGAATAAACATTCTCGAAAGCTTGGCATAATCCAAAGAATTTTATTTATTAAATGACTGCATCCCCAACAAAAATCTATTTTATCAATATATATATATATATATATATATATATATATATATATATATATATATATATATATATATAATTAAATAAATGAAGAGCTATCCGTGCCAGATGACCATATTAGAATATGAATAATAATTTCATGCCTAGCTGGTAAATTGAACCTACATTTCGTAGGGTGCCGCAATAAGAACGAGGTTTGTCGTCTACATATAACGTTTGTATGCGTTTTTTCCACTATACTGCTCAATCAGATTGATTACTAAACATAGCATCAGTCTCCCAGATATATATCATGAATAATTATTCACCTTTGCCGATTGTTCTTATCCACCATTATACATGTTTAATATATCGCTCATACTGTCTCCTCCGACAGTTCTATACTGAAGATTGATACAAGTATGAGTTCCAAATTAGGATTGATTATCAAATATGGTTCTTCGCCCTGCGACATACTGATGAGAGGCAACAACCTCGAAATCATGATATATATCTGGGAGACTGATGCTATGTTTGGTAATCAATCAATATGTAGACGACAAACCTCGTTCTTATTGCGGCACCCTACGAAATGTAGGTTCAATTTACCAGCTAGGCATGAAATTATTATTCATATTCTAATATGGTCATCTGGTACGGATAGCTCTTCATTTATTTAATTAATTATTCACCTTTGCCGATTGTTCTTATCCACCATTATACATGCTTAATATATCGGTCATACTTGTCTCCACCGACAGTTCTATACTGAAGATTGATACAATTATGAGTTCCAAATTAGGATTGATTATCAAATATGGCTCTTCGCCCTGCGACATACTGATGAGAGGCAACAACCTCGAAATCATGATATATGTCTGTGAGACTGATGCTATGTTTGGTAATCAATCTGATTGAGCAGTATAGTGAAAAAAACGCATACAAACGTAATATGTAGACGACAAACCTCGTTCTTACTGCGACACCCTACGAAATTTAGGTTTAATTTACCAGTTAGGCATGAAATTATTATTTATATATATATATATATATATATATATATAATAGTGTTACATATACAATATCTTCTCTTACCATTCGAGAGACACTCCACTGAAACCGTAGTACTGCAATTTATTTGTTAATATATTATGATTTACACAATCAAAAGTCTTAGAGAAATCACAGAAAATTTTTCCTATAGAGTGATGGTTGATCAGGTTTGAATATACATTATTAAAGAGGGAAAACCTGGCATCATTTGTGCATTTGTTACTTAAAAATCCAAAAAAAAGATAGAAGCCTTTTTTAACCAATCTTTCAATGATCTTTAATAATGTGGGAAGAAGTGCAATTGGGCGATAGTTCGAAGCTTGATCTTTATCTCCTCCTTTATGCAAAGGAATAATTATAGCCGTCTTAAGACACTTTAGAAAAACTCCATTTTGGAAAGATTTGTTAATTAAAGTAATAAGATGGTTTAATGTGCATTCTGGCAGGTTCGAGAACATTTTCAGAGTAAGTCCATCAGCCCCAGATGAGGATTTGTTTTTAATGTCATTAATTGTACTGTTAAGCTCTGCTAATACTACGGGCGTAAAGAAGAAACTGTGTAAATTCATATTAGCCTTAGGGAGAAATGAGAGGGGGTCATCGGAAGGAGTTATGGTGTTCATTAAATTTTTTGCTACATCTACGAAGTAATTATTTAGGTTCTCGGGTGAAATAGAGATTGTATTAGATGAAGAGGTCTTATTTCTTAAGTCATTCACAATAGACCACGTTTCTTTAGCAACATTACCGGAATTGGCCAGCCTCCTATTATAATAAATGTCCTAGGCAGCTTTTATAGTCTTATGATAGATTTTTCTGTAACGTTTTACGTAATCATGGTAGAAGACGCTGTCCGATAATTTTTTTGGGTAAGATAATGAGTGCATGTTCTTAGCAGATGTACGTAAGCCTTGAGTAGACCAGGGTTTATGTTGTTTGATTTTTAGAGGCCTAAGAGGAAAGGATTTGAATGCTAAGTCAGATAAAGTTTTTATAAATCTAGGAAATTTGGTATTGACAACGTCAGAGAGGACAAACCAGTCTGTTGTGAGACATAGGTGCTTGAAATTACGAAAATTTTTATCAGAAAATATACGGCATAATTTGCGCGAGGCATTTTGGCACTTAGATTTAGCCGAAAATTTTGTTAGTATTGCTTCATATAATAATAATAATATTTATTCTTAGAAACTCATCAATCTACAATACAGATATATATATATATATATATATATATATATATATATATATATAAACAAAAGAAGGTTTATTTTGGGGATAGCAGCAATAACGAAATTGAGTACTCTTTTTAGTAATTTATTCCAAGCTTTCGGGTAACATTGTACCCATCATCCGGGAAACTACAAAGTAATGGAATAGACAATATAACCAAAAAAAAAAATATAAAATCAGTTTTAGTATTATTTTCATACATCAAACTTACCACTAAGTGAGAATGTTTTCGTGGAAATTGATGGTAACGTAATCATAGAGAACTGTTCATTTTGTATAAACATAACAACATTTTTTATCCTGATTAAAAGAAACAATAAAATACACATTCACTAATACACATTTCGGGAACAACGGCCATATTATAATGATAACTGAAATCGATATCCATCAACTCAACAATGACATCTTTTACAACAAAAAGACAAAGAGAGAAAATTTTGAATTAGACAGATGATAGCAAGTTATTTCAGGAAAAATCCTTTACATTTTTTGTTCTATGTCAACCAAATCTCAATATTCCTGTTGTATTCTATATTATTCACTCTATTTTAAAATTCTACATTAATAATCATTTAACTTAGAAATCAATGTTTTCCGTATTTCTTACGCTTGATTCCATAATCAGAAGATAAGCAAAAATCTCACTAAGATGACCTATATCTGATCTTCTATTCAGTGTATTGT
Source organism: Crioceris asparagi (assembly GCA_958507055.1). Classification (NCBI taxonomy): domain Eukaryota; kingdom Metazoa; phylum Arthropoda; class Insecta; order Coleoptera; family Chrysomelidae; genus Crioceris; species Crioceris asparagi. The sequence continues at coordinate 53,405,670 of OY293826.1, read as the reverse complement.
CATTCATATATATATGTGCCATTTCTAGAAAAGCCCGTTTTGTGGTGTTTCTTTCAATATCTAAAACTTTTATCTGATCGTAGTTCATTTTGTGGCCACTTTTAGAAACGTGCTCTGCTAAAGCGCTTCTTTCAGGACGCAGTCTACAGTCACTTGCATGCAAACTAATTCGGTCTTTTAGATGTCTTGAGGAATGACCAATGTAGATTTTTTCACAGTTTGAACAAGGGATACTGTATACTGCATCTGATATCGACAGAACAGGAGTCTTGTCTTTGATTTTACTAAATATTTTATTTATGCATAAAACAGATCTATTAGTTATTTTAATACTCAGATGAGGACTGAAAATTTTATTTATATGAGGTGAGATATCTTTTATATATGGAAATCCAACATATGATATGAAATTGTTCTGTGTAGGAGGATCAATATTCATCACTGTTCTATTCATACTGTTGTTTATTAGGTTGATAGGGTAACTATTACTTGAGTTGTAAATCAATTTTTTAACCAACGATGTAGGGTATCCGTTGTCACTGAATAAGTTAAACAATATTTTTAAATTTTTCTTATGAAATGATTGGTCACTAATTTTTTGGATTCTATTCTTCATCGCCGTAATTACATTCACTTTTATAGAGTGTTTTTGATAGGACCAGTAATTTATGTAACGCCCAGAACTAATGGGTTTTCGGTACCAATCCACTAGCAGAAGTGTACCATATCTAATAACCTTAGTGTCAAGAAAGGATATTGAATTAAATTGGTCTTCGTTCTCCAAAGTGAATTGTATGTGTGGATCGAAGCTATTAAAGTACCATAATATTTCGTCCTTAAAATCATGAGGGAAGGATAACAGTATATCATCCACGTATTTTTTAATGAAAAAAATTTTAAACGGTAAAACAGGAATGATAATATCCAGTACATAATCCATTACATAAGCTGCTAAAATCGGTGAAATAGTGCTACCCATCGGTGTACCAAAGGTCTGTTTATAAAATTTCCCGTTGAACACAAAATAGTTACTTTCAAAAAGGAATGTTATTAAGTCAAGAAAGAAATCTTGATCAATAGAGCAGTGTTGAGCAATGTCACTCCATTTTTTCTTTATGGCCATATGACAAATTTTCAGATAAATATTGCTGAATAGCGACACCACATCTAAGCTAGCCAGAATATGACCCATAGGTACATGAGTATTGTTCAGCAATGTTTTTATTTCAAATGAATTACTGATATAGTATTCATTATTAGAATCATAAGCTTTAGTAAGGATTTCACAAAGAAAATTTGCAATATTTTCAGTTGGGGTTCCAATTGAGGCTAAAATTGGTCTGACAGTCATTGGCTCTTTATGTATTTTTGGTAATGAGTAGAACTTTCCTGGGTTACCCTTATAGCAAGTCAGTTGTTTCTTTTTTGTGTCAGTAATAAAGTTTTTCTTCCACATCGTTTTTATGAGATTATTACATTTATTTTGAATTGTAAGAGTAGGGTCTCTCGCTATTTCACAGTAAGATGAATCATTATGTAGTATATTCTCAGATAAATCTACATACTGTTGTCTTTCCATAATGACAGTAACATTTCCTTTATCCGATCTCGTGACAATTATATTATTGTTGGTTTTGAGAAATTGTTTTGTTTTAATATATAACGATTTAAAAATTGAGTTTTTATTTTTAACTTTCTGTGCTACATTTGTAATAATATTTGTTGCTCTTGCTGTAAGGATAGTTTTGGTATGTTCATCTAAAATATGTGACGTTAGGTTGTCTAAGTCTGATAAAATATGTCTAATAGGAATGTCGGTGCCAATTTCGGGCTGTATTGCAAACTTGGGTCCTAACGCAAGAAATTTAAGAACATCATCAGGAATATTAATATTTGTGAGATTTTTTATCCATTGGTCTTTAATGTTAAGTTTTTTATTAATTTCATCTGTAGTAATTCTTTCTAGTTTTCTTAAATTTCGTACCTTAGTTTCATGAAAAATTTTATTATATTTTTGTCTTTGAAATAAAGTAAAATTAGCGAACAAGTCATTATTAGCTAGGGTAATGATTTCATCTTTTAATTTTGATTTTTTTGATTTTAATTCAATGATAAGTTTTTGATTGTCACCGATTTCTAAATTAAGGATTTTTGCTCCTAACCTGAGGTGGACATCTTTAGGTCCATTGATGTTCTGGCGGTGAAGAAGATTGTGTACAGGAACTAGACTGTGAGTGATGTGCGGTGGGAGTATTCCTTTTTTCCGACATTTTAGTAGGAAACATCGTCTATTGTATTCCTTTGCTAATTTTATGTTGCAATTTGCCCATGATTTTAATTTTCGTACTGTCTCTATACCATATGTAGTTTTGGTTCGTTGGTAAAACCCCATTTCAGTGGAATAATTATGCTGGGAAGTATTTGCTGACCAATTAGGAACAAAAGAAGGTTTATTTTGGGGATAGCAGCAATAACGAAATTGAGTACTCTTTTTAGTAATTTATTCCAAGCTTTCGGGTAACATTGTACCCATCATCCGGGAAACTACAAAGTAATGGAATAGACAATATAACCAAAAAAAAAAAATATAAAATCAGTTTTAGTATTATTTTCATACATCAAACTTACCACTAAGTGAGAATGTTTTCGTGGAAATTGATGGTAACGTAATCATAGAGAACTGTTCATTTTGTATAAACATAACAACATTTTTTATCCTGATTAAAAGAAACAATAAAATACACATTCACTAATACACATTTCGGGAACAACGGCCATATTATAATGATAACTGAAATCGATATCCATCAACTCAACAATGACATCTTTTACAACAAAAAGACAAAGAGAGAAAATTTTGAATTAGACAGATGATAGCAAGTTATTTCAGGAAAAATCCTTTACATTTTTGTTCTATGTCAACCAAATCTCAATATTCCTGTTGTATTCTATATTATTCACTCTATTTTAAAATTCTACATTAATAATCATTTAACTTAGAAATCAATGTTTTCCGTATTTCTTACGCTTGATTCCATAATCAGAAGATAAGCAAAAATCTCACTAAGATGACCTATATCTGATCTTCTATTCAGTGTATTGTCATTCATATATATATGTGCCATTTCTAGAAAAGCCCGTTTTGTGGTGTTTCTTTCAATATCTAAAACTTTTATCTGATCGTAGTTCATTTTGTGGCCACTTTTAGAAACGTGCTCTGCTAAAGCGCTTCTTTCAGGACGCAGTCTACAGTCACTTGCATGCAAACTAATTCGGTCTTTTAGATGTCTTGAGGAATGACCAATGTAGATTTTTTCACAGTTTGAACAAGGGATACTGTATACTGCATCTGATATCGACAGAACAGGAGTCTTGTCTTTGATTTTACTAAATATTTTATTTATGCATAAAACAGATCTATTAGTTATTTTAATACTCAGATGAGGACTGAAAATTTTATTTATATGAGGTGAGATATCTTTTATATATGGAAATCCAACATATGATATGAAATTGTTCTGTGTAGGAGGATCAATATTCATCACTGTTCTATTCATACTGTTGTTTATTAGGTTGATAGGGTAACTATTACTTGAGTTGTAAATCAATTTTTTAACCAACGATGTAGGGTATCCGTTGTCACTGAATAAGTTAAACAATATTTTTAAATTTTTCTTATGAAATGATTGGTCACTAATTTTTTGGATTCTATTCTTCATCGCCGTAATTACATTCACTTTTATAGAGTGTTTTTGATAGGACCAGTAATTTATGTAACGCCCAGAACTAATGGGTTTTCGGTACCAATCCACTAGCAGAAGTGTACCATATCTAATAACCTTAGTGTCAAGAAAGGATATTGAATTAAATTGGTCTTCGTTCTCCAAAGTGAATTGTATGTGTGGATCGAAGCTATTAAAGTACCATAATATTTCGTCCTTAAAATCATGAGGGAAGGATAACAGTATATCATCCACGTATTTTTTAATGAAAAAAATTTTAAACGGTAAAACAGGAATGATAATATCCAGTACATAATCCATTACATAAGCTGCTAAAATCGGTGAAATAGTGCTACCCATCGGTGTACCAAAGGTCTGTTTATAAAATTTCCCGTTGAACACAAAATAGTTACTTTCAAAAAGGAATGTTATTAAGTCAAGAAAGAAATCTTGATCAATAGAGCAGTGTTGAGCAATGTCACTCCATTTTTTCTTTATGGCCATATGACAAATTTTCAGATAAATATTGCTGAATAGCGACACCACATCTAAGCTAGCCAGAATATGACCCATAGGTACATGAGTATTGTTCAGCAATGTTTTTATTTCAAATGAATTACTGATATAGTATTCATTATTAGAATCATAAGCTTTAGTAAGGATTTCACAAAGAAAATTTGCAATATTTTCAGTTGGGGTTCCAATTGAGGCTAAAATTGGTCTGACAGTCATTGGCTCTTTATGTATTTTTGGTAATGAGTAGAACTTTCCTGGGTTACCCTTATAGCAAGTCAGTTGTTTCTTTTTTGTGTCAGTAATAAAGTTTTTCTTCCACATCGTTTTTATGAGATTATTACATTTATTTTGAATTGTAAGAGTAGGGTCTCTCGCTATTTCACAGTAAGATGAATCATTATGTAGTATATTCTCAGATAAATCTACATACTGTTGTCTTTCCATAATGACAGTAACATTTCCTTTATCCGATCTCGTGACAATTATATTATTGTTGGTTTTGAGAAATTGTTTTTGTTTTAATATATAACGATTTAAAAATTGAGTTTTTATTTTTAACTTTCTGTGCTACATTTGTAATAATATTTGTTGCTCTTGCTGTAAGGATAGTTTTGGTATGTTCATCTAAAATATGTGACGTTAGGTTGTCTAAGTCTGATAAAATATGTCTAATAGGAATGTCGGTGCCAATTTCGGGCTGTATTGCAAACTTGGGTCCTAACGCAAGAAATTTAAGAACATCATCAGGAATATTAATATTTGTGAGATTTTTTATCCATTGGTCTTTAATGTTAAGTTTTTTTATTAATTTCATCTGTAGTAATTCTTGAAAGAAGCGCTTTAGCAGAGCACGTTTCTAAAAGTGGCCACAAAATGAACTACGATCAGATAAAAGTTTTAGATATTGAAAGAAACACCACAAAACGGGCTTTTCTAGAAATGGCACATATATATATGAATGACAATACACTGAATAGAAGATCAGATATAGGTCATCTTAGTGAGATTTTTGCTTATCTTCTGATTATGGAATCAAGCGTAAGAAATACGGAAAACATTGATTTCTAAGTTAAATGATTATTAATGTAGAATTTTAAAATAGAGTGAATAATATAGAATACAACAGGAATATTGAGATTTGGTTGACATAGAACAAAAATGTAAAGGATTTTTCCTGAAATAACTTGCTATCATCTGTCTAATTCAAAATTTTCTCTCTTTGTCTTTTTGTTGTAAAAGATGTCATTGTTGAGTTGATGGATATCGATTTCAGTTATCATTATAATATGGCCGTTGTTCCCGAAATGTGTATTAGTGAATGTGTATTTTATTGTTTCTTTTAATCAGGATAAAAAATGTTGTTATGTTTATACAAAATGAACAGTTCTCTATGATTACGTTACCATCAATTTCCACGAAAACATTCTCACTTAGTGGTAAGTTTGATGTATGAAAATAATACTAAAACTGATTTTATATTTTTTTTTTGGTTATATTGTCTATTCCATTACTTTGTAGTTTCCCGGATGATGGGTACAATGTTACCCGAAAGCTTGGAATAAATTACTAAAAAGAGTACTCAATTTCGTTATTGCTGCTATCCCCAAAATAAACCTTCTTTTGTTCCTAATTGGTCAGCAAATACTTCCCAGCATAATTATTCCACTGAAATGGGGTTTTACCAACGAACCAAAACTACATATGGTATAGAGACAGTACGAAAATTAAAATCATGGGCAAATTGCAACATAAAATTAGCAAAGGAATACAATAGACGATGTTTCCTACTAAAATGTCGGAAAAAAGGAATACTCCCACCGCACATCACTCACAGTCTAGTTCCTGTACACAATCTTCTTCACCGCCAGAACATCAATGGACCTAAAGATGTCCACCTCAGGTTAGGAGCAAAAATCCTTAATTTAGAAATCGGTGACAATCAAAAACTTATCATTGAATTAAAATCAAAAAAATCAAAATTAAAAGATGAAATCATTACCCTAGCTAATAATGACTTGTTCGCTAATTTTACTTTATTTCAAAGACAAAAATATAATAAAATTTTTCATGAAACTAAGGTACGAAATTTAAGAAAACTAGAAAGAATTACTACAGATGAAATTAATAAAAAACTTAACATTAAAGACCAATGGATAAAAAATCTCACAAATATTAATATTCCTGATGATGTTCTTAAATTTCTTGCGTTAGGACCCAAGTTTGCAATACAGCCCGAAATTGGCACCGACATTCCTATTAGACATATTTTATCAGACTTAGACAACCTAACGTCACATATTTTAGATGAACATACCAAAACTATCCTTACAGCAAGAGCAACAAATATTATTACAAATGTAGCACAGAAAGTTAAAAATAAAAACTCAATTTTTAAATCGTTATATATTAAAACAAAACAATTTCTCAAAACCAACAATAATATAATTGTCACGAGATCGGATAAAGGAAATGTTACTGTCATTATGGAAAGACAACAGTATGTAGATTTATCTGAGAATATACTACATAATGATTCATCTTACTGTGAAATAGCGAGAGACCCTACTCTTACAATTCAAAATAAATGTAATAATCTCATAAAAACGATGTGGAAGAAAAACTTTATTACTGACACAAAAAAGAAACAACTGACTTGCTATAAGGGTAACCCAGGAAAGTTCTACTCATTACCAAAAATACATAAAGAGCCAATGACTGTCAGACCAATTTTAGCCTCAATTGGAACCCCAACTGAAAATATTGCAAATTTTCTTTGTGAAATCCTTACTAAAGCTTATGATTCTAATAATGAATACTATATCAGTAATTCATTTGAAATAAAAACATTGCTGAACAATACTCATGTACCTATGGGTCATATTCTGGCTAGCTTAGATGTGGTGTCGCTATTCAGCAATATTTATCTGAAAATTTGTCATATGGCCATAAAGAAAAAAATGGAGTGACATTGCTCAACACTGCTCTATTGATCAAGATTTCTTTCTTGACTTAATAACATTCCTTTTTGAAAGTAACTATTTTGTGTTCAACGGGAAATTTTATAAACAGACCTTTGGTACACCGATGGGTAGCACTATTTCACCGATTTTAGCAGCTTATGTAATGGATTATGTACTGGATATTATCATTCCTGTTTTACCGTTTAAAATTTTTTTCATTAAAAAATACGTGGATGATATACTGTTATCCTTCCCTCATGATTTTAAGGACGAAATATTATGGTACTTTAATAGCTTCGATCCACACATACAATTCACTTTGGAGAACGAAGACCAATTTAATTCAATATCCTTTCTTGACACTAAGGTTATTAGATATGGTACACTTCTGCTAGTGGATTGGTACCGAAAACCCATTAGTTCTGGGCGTTACATAAATTACTGGTCCTATCAAAAACACTCTATAAAAGTGAATGTAATTACGGCGATGAAGAATAGAATCCAAAAAATTAGTGACCAATCATTTCATAAGAAAAATTTAAAAATATTGTTTAACTTATTCAGTGACAACGGATACCCTACATCGTTGGTTAAAAAATTGATTTACAACTCAAGTAATAGTTACCCTATCAACCTAATAAACAACAGTATGAATAGAACAGTGATGAATATTGATCCTCCTACACAGAACAATTTCATATCATATGTTGGATTTCCATATATAAAAGATATCTCACCTCATATAAATAAAATTTTCAGTCCTCATCTGAGTATTAAAATAACTAATAGATCTGTTTTATGCATAAATAAAATATTTAGTAAAATCAAAGACAAGACTCCTGTTCTGTCGATATCAGATGCAGTATACAGTATCCCTTGTTCAAACTGTGAAAAAATCTACATTGGTCATTCCTCAAGACATCTAAAAGACCGAATTAGTTTGCATGCAAGTGACTGTAGACTGCGTCCTGAAAGAAGCGCTTTAGCAGAGCACGTTTCTAAAAGTGGCCACAAAATGAACTACGATCAGATAAAAGTTTTAGATATTGAAAGAAACACCACAAAACGGGCTTTTCTAGAAATGGCACATATATATATGAATGACAATACACTGAATAGAAGATCAGATATAGGTCATCTTAGTGAGATTTTTGCTTATCTTCTGATTATGGAATCAAGCGTAAGAAATACGGAAAACATTGATTTCTAAGTTAAATGATTATTAATGTAGAATTTTAAAATAGAGTGAATAATATAGAATACAACAGGAATATTGAGATTTGGTTGACATAGAACAAAAATGTAAAGGATTTTTCCTGAAATAACTTGCTATCATCTGTCTAATTCAAAATTTTCTCTCTTTGTCTTTTTGTTGTAAAAGATGTCATTGTTGAGTTGATGGATATCGATTTCAGTTATCATTATAATATGGCCGTTGTTCCCGAAATGTGTATTAGTGAATGTGTATTTTATTGTTTCTTTTAATCAGGATAAAAAATGTTGTTATGTTTATACAAAATGAACAGTTCTCTATGATTACGTTACCATCAATTTCCACGAAAACATTCTCACTTAGTGGTAAGTTTGATGTATGAAAATAATACTAAAACTGATTTTATATTTTTTTTTTTTTTGGTTATATTGTCTATTCCATTACTTTGTAGTTTCCCGGATGATGGGTACAATGTTACCCGAAAGCTTGGAATAAATTACTAAAAAGAGTACTCAATTTCGTTATTGCTGCTATCCCCAAAATAAACCTTCTTTTGTTCCTAATTGGTCAGCAAATACTTCCCAGCATATATATATATATATATATATATATATATATAAACGTACACACACGCATGTATTAAGCTAATAGATTTCTTGAGAATAAATACAGGTGACCCACAAAGGAAATCCAGTGCGTGGGAATTGTAATACAAACTAGATAAATTAATTTTACACTACTTTAATACAATTAATATTTTATATATTCTAAACATTCCTAGATATTAGAATTTAATACATAAATCTACCTTACTTACATTTGACGATTTATAAGGTATGGATTTTTTTTCGAATAATTTAATTGTTTTTCAGATCAACTAGTTTTTGAATTTCTTGACAAGATTTGTTTAATAACCATTTTTTGAACATTGTGAGAGAGTTTAGTTGTTTTAAAGAATTTGGAATTTCACCGTATATTTTTGGAGCAAGATATAGGTGGCTTCGCTGTCCTATTGTTTTCAACATTCGAGGCACGACAGTCTGGTTCCCATACCTAGTTTGATATCTATGATTTGTCATTATGGACTTGGCAATATTTTTACGCTGATGCAAGGCGAGAGACAGGACAAACAGCAGTCTCATATCAAGAACATTTGCTTCCCTGTACAAGTCATCGCTAGGGTACCTATAATTCTTACCTAATATTATTTTCAAGATCCATTTCTGCATCGTTTCCAAATGTTTCAGATAGTTGTTTAGAACACCGCCCCACGCTATTATTCCATAAAGTAAGTGAGATTGTATCAATGCAAAATACATAATTATCAAATGCTTTCTTTCGAGAAACTTTTTCATATATTTAAATTTGCCTAGATAGTACCTCAACTTTTTTATTAAGTTTTCAAGGTGGACGTTCCATTTGAGATTTGAATCTAGATAGATTCCTAAAAATCTGACCGATGAACTTGATGCGATCCTCATTGTGTCCCCGTTGTATTGGATGTCAATTGATGTGTATTCGGTAAGGTTGGAGTTGTAACTCGTAAAGGGAAGATAAGTGGTTTTTTTGAGATTAATTGTAAGTAGTTTACTGTTAAAGAACTCTATTATCACGGGAAAAGATCTTGTAATTTTTTCTTTGAGGTTGGCCCAAAAAACGTCTTTGAAACAGATGACTGTATCGTCAGCAAAACTACTTATTTCCCCTTCGACAGGTAGGTCAAATATAGCGTTCAGATATATCAAAAATAGTATAGGACCCAGTACTGTTCCTTGCGGGACTCCAAAAAGGACTTTTCTCTTTTTACTCAGAGTGTTATTGATTTTAACACATTGTACTCTATCTTTCAGATAACTTTCCAATAGTGTATAAGCGGTGCCCCTGACACCATAATTTTCCAAAGTTTGTAGTAGGTCAGGATGGCTCACCGTGTCGAAGGCTTTCGCGAGCTCGACAAAGATACAAATTGCTGGTTCATTCGAATCCATGGCTTCGTATAATTTCGCTGTTAACTCTGCATTGCATCATGTGTCAATCTCCCCTCCATAAATCCATATTGTCGGTTTGAGATGAGTTGATATTTTTTAAGGTAATCTAATATTCTTGATTTGATCAATTTTTTTATAATTTTGCTGAGTGCTGGGAGTATTGATATGGGTCTATAATTTGACACAATTGTCCTGTCCCCTGATTTGAACAAGGGTTTGATTATAGCAATTTTGAAAGGATTGGGAAAAATACCAGTTTGTAAAACTTTCTTTTATTGTTTGAACATTTATGTCTTCTATACCTGGAGACTTATTTGATTTTAATTCCATTATTATTTTCATGACCTCAAGTTCATCTATCTCAGAGAGATAGATAGAGTTCTCAACCCTGGCTGTTTTGAATTTCCTGATGGTTTATTTATTTTACTGGCCAGCTCTGCACCAATTTCTGAGAAGTATTTGTTACATTCTTCGGCAATTAAATTATCTTCTTGGGTTTTAAGATCATCTATTTTGATCTCCTTGATATTTTCAGAAGAGCTGTTGCCTTGTATTTTGTTAACGCATTGCCACATATGTTTCGGGCTATCCTGATTTCTATAAATTTCTATAGTATTTTTATAGTAATCTGTTTTTGTTTTTTCAAGTAGAACCTTCAGTGTGTTTCTATATTCTTTAAATTCGTTGAGAAGAATGGTTATCTTTGTTTTTTTTTGTACTCTTTTGTAAAGATAATTTTTTTATTGACTGATTTGACTAGACCATTTGTAATCCAGGGGTTTCTTTTCACCAGGTTTCTTCTAGTTGTAACAATGGAACTACTAGTTTTTATATGGTTTTGTAGTTTTTCTGTAAAAGAGATTACCATTCTGTCGACATCTTTATCGGTATATAGTGCTGCCCAATTTTCCGTACTCAATTTATTTTTCAAAATATCATAATTTATATAACTTTTCGAATGTTTATTTTTATCTATTGTTCTAATTGGAGATAGTAGATCATATTGGAGAATTTGAGAGAAGTGATCAGTAAGACAAGTTTTTAAAATAGTTGGGCGTATGCTATCATAGTTATCATTTGTATTAATAAATATGTGATCAATACATGATTTGCTATCTCCTTGAACACGTGTTTCTTTGTTGATGAATGAGACATAACCATGTTCGTGCATAATATTGAGGTACTCATTACTAATTTCATTTACTTCAAGAATGTTGATATTTATGTCCCCAATTATCAGTTTTGCATTTGCTTGATGTTTGTCCCTTTCAAGATATGATTGAAGTTCTCTGTTGAAAGCGACAGGACATGCAGCAGGCGACCTATATATTGCGCTTATTTTGAAAGATTTTCCGTGTATCATTAAATACAATTCGATTGATTTGATCATACCAAATTCTATTATACTGTAGTTGACTGCGAAATCATTTCTTGCATAAACAACTACCCCATCTGCCTTGTTCAAGTCTCCCTCCGAATAAATCATTTCAAAGCCTGGTATATTGAACATCTCCGGGTTATTTATTTTCCAAGACTCTGTCAACAAAATGATATCGAACTTTATTTCGAATGATTCTAACATAACTTGCATTTCGTCAAAGTTCTTTTGCAAACTCCTAATATTATTGTGAAAAATATTCAGACTAAAATTTTTTACGTTTACTGATGTGATTACATTCTTGTATAGATTCAACCACCCTTGTTTCAACTTGCGTAGGATTGAATTTTTTTATGTAATCGTGCATGTTATGAATTATTGTTATTTTTGTTTGTTGATACCGAACGATTTTGTATATTTATTACCTTATGATGACGTCCATTATCCACCTTGATTCCTACTGTACTGATATATCTGGGTAATGAGGGTAGGTCTGGGTAATCTATTTCATCGAATAACTTTCTTACTCTACGCTTAAGGAAGTCGCATTTTTGTGTGTCCGTAACCATATGGTTTGTATTGTTTTTCTGACCCCAACGATTATTACTCTTCAAAATTCACACATTTCAATGATCCCTCTTGTTACACTCACTTGTTTTATGGTTATCTGCACAAATAGCACATGATGTTTGTCCGTTACAGTTTTCATGACAGCACTGATGACCAATAAAAATTTTTGAGCTTGTCTTTATTTGCTTATATAAATTTTTTGGTACTTCGATAGTGGCAGAGGTGGTGTTTTTTAAAGTTGTATAAGAGTGGACCACCAAGCACTTTTCATCAATGTTTGAAAAGTTCCTGTTATTGATGTCTTCTTGGATTTCCTCATTTGTCATTTTGCCTTTAATTCCAATGACTTTGATTCTAGGGTTTCGTAATTTTTGCACACTTATATTATAGTTAGCATTTTCTTGTTTTAATTTATCCATAGTTTTCAAGACATCTTCTTCATTTGTACATTTAACTATAACATCCTTCTTTGTTTTGTACACATTTTTTATTGGAATAATTATGTTATTTTGAATGTTTTTAGTGACATTCTCCATACTTTTATTAAAATATTTGGTATATGTCCTCTTTTTATTATTTCATTTTTTCTACTAAGTACGGTTGCATAGGTGCTTTTAAATTGTTCTTTTTCTTGTATCTTTTGTTTCAATAATTGATTGTTGTTTTCAAGGACTTCATTCAATCTTTTGAGTAGTTTATTTTCAGCTTTATATACATGCATCATACACTCTTCATCATCTTCGTCTGGTATTATTACATCTTTTATCATTTCATTTTCAGCTTGTTTGTTCTCACTTTTCTTCAGAAGCTTAACATTTTCTAATTTAAGTGCTACTATTTCTTTCTGTAGCTGTATATTTTCTTCCTTAAATTTATTGTTTTGATTCAATCTCACTTGTGCTATTACTTGTTTTGCAGAGTCACTTAGCGTGCTTTCATCAACTTTTGTATTTAGTTTCGAATGATCATGATCGGGACATATTACGTGCACTGGCGATAAGCGAATTTTATTACTTAATTTCTCAAAATCACTAGTGTGATAGACTTGTTCACAAAAGAGATAAATAACTGTTGTAACTTTTAGTTTACGATGGCATCTAAAGAAAACGTCAGATGTCTTGTCTGGCGGCTCTTCATTTTCCGCCATTTTTCAATAAATCAATAACTATCTTTATTTAATTTTCATTTGTAATTTAATTAAACAATTTAATAATAAGTTGAATGCTGTTACCCTAAAGATTTAGAAGCCGGTCCTGCTCTTGAACGAACGTATCACGCTAGACTTGAGGTCCATATGATATGGTACAGCTGTTGTTGATCTCAAATTTTCATCCAAAACATTCATGATCCCAGAAACCTGAATTAAGGACAGTACAGTCAACGAATTTTGGATCGAAAGATGATACGACATAGTCTATAGTACTAGAACTAGTTTTAGTAATTCTGGTTGGTGAGTCAACATGCATGATTATGCCAGAAGAGTCGAAAATGGACTGAAGGGATTCTTGAGCAACACACACATTGGAAAAGTCAATATTAAGGTCGCCACATAAAATTAACTTGCTTTTTAACGGCAGGGATTCAAGCAAGCTCAGTAATTTTTGACTGAATATATGCACATCAGCGTCAGGTGTTCTGTAAATACAAACAATGTAAAGATCATAAGCATTATGATAGACAATGGAAAATTCAAATACTTTTTCAGACAATAGATTATCGAATTTAGTTACAGCCGAAAAGTCGCTATTAGTAGACATTATCATAGTACCTCCATGAGATAAATTACTTCTATTAAATCTAGTTACTGTAGCGTAATTTTTGATAAACACAGGCTCATCAACATTTAACCAATGCTCAGTCATGGCAATGATTTCTGGAAAATTAAGTTCTTCTTATAAGAGAAATAATTCATCTGTTTTGTGTCTTAAGGACTGAATATTAACAAGAAAAACACTAAGCTTGCCATCGTCCAATTTTACAGAGGGTGTTTGATTCTCTGTTCGCGTCAATTTAATTAAACATTTTGATTTCTTTTTGGAGAGCCAGTAGAAAAATATTTGCCATGACTCTCCCTAATTTTCTGAAGCTGTTGGAAGTTTCTCGGATGAAAAGAAAGCCTCCCTGTCAGATCCAATCTTAACAGACTTGATCTCCCTAGCTTTTACAGGTGTTAAGTCATGGCCTGGTGTTGGGCTACGGCTGTCTACAGAGTTTGGAATAAAATGACAGCCTGTAATCGAAAAACTTGACGCTGATGGTGAAATCTTTAAGGGTGTAAAAGATGATTTTGCGACTTCAGTGCCTAGCGGCCATATCCTTGGGTCTTTTAGCTGCTTTAGGTGACTTTTATTCTGCACACCAACTTTGAAACCGGAGTGCGAACTGTCCTTATTCTTCAGCATTGGAAAGCATCGGATAAAGTCAGTAGTTCCAAGTTTTTCCTTCGCATAGTGTCCAAGAAGGGTAGCTGTATATGTAGATGTGATTTTGGACACTACCACATAATGCCATTCTTCTTTAATGGAGGATTTGAGAGGTGTGAGAGTAATGCCTTGTGGAGAAGTAACAACCTCTGTGTTTTGGTTATCCGTATGGTTGGTCTGAGTCGAAACGGACTTTTTCACTATTGGTGGATTACTTCTAGTAATTGGATTATCATTGGCAGTCAACTTTTCAACCGTGTGTGCCATTTGGTTTATATTTTTCCTCATATCGGCCATTTCCTTCAATAACTCATCCTTTGATGAATCATGAATCGGAACTTTAATAGATTTGTCTTGATTGTCCATAAAAACAGATGACAGATTAAAAATATCCTGTTTCATTTCCTTGATAGAATGCAACAGAGATTCTTGTGTAATTTCCGGTTTTAATTCCTATACATACTAGTCAGCCTTAGCAGTTAAGATTCAATGTATGACTGTCATTGTAATATACCAGTAATAGTTACAATGGACCAAGTAGCGTTGGTTGAACAGTTTTCTGTTTTTTTAGAGCCAAACTAGACCGGTGTATTCGCCACTGCGTATACGCTCGTATAAAATGTACCTATATCTTGAGTAAGAATAATTTACTTTTAATAGGCTCTACATGAAGCTGTTTAGTATTATTAAAATATCACAGGTACATAAATCGCAAATTTCTATAAAACATTTTGAAGCTCTAGGAACCTGCTTAAAGAAAAATGATGACCTGTTTCCAATATTTTCTAAAATGTACGACATTTTAAATAATCATGACTCCAAATGGAATACTTTATACAAAAAGATAGATGAGATTCACAGTCAACACACGAGATTGGCGGAAATTACACAAGAATCTCTGTTGCATTCTATCAAGGAAATGAAACAGGATATTTTTAATCTGTCATCTATTTTTATGGACAATCAAGACAAATCTATTAAAGTTCCGATTCATGATTCATCAAAGGATGAGTTATTGAAGGAAATGGCCGATATGAGGAAAAATATAAACCAAATGGCACACACGGTTGAAAAGTTGACTGCCAATGATAATCCAATTACTAGAAGTAACCCACCAATAGTGAAAAAGTCCGTTTCGACTCAGACCAACCATACGGATAACCAAAACACAGAGGTTTTTACTTCTCCACAAGGCATTACTCTCACACCTCTCAAATCCTCCATTAAAGAAGAATGGCATTATGTGGTAGTGTCCAAATTCCCATCTACATTTACAGCTACCCTTCTTGGACACTATGCGAAGGAAAAACTTGGAACTACTGACTTTATCCGATGCTTTCCAATGCTGAAGAATAAGGACAGTTCCGACTCCGGTTTCAAAGTTGGTGTGCAGAATAAAAGTCACCTAAAGCAGCTAAAAGACCCAAGGATATGGCCGCTAGGCACTGAAATCGCAAAATCATCTTTTACACCCTTAAAGATTTCACCACCAGCGTCAAGTTTTTCGACTACAGGCTGTCATTTTATTCCAAACTCTGTAGACAGCCGTAGCCAAACACCACGCCCTGACTTAACACATGTAAAAGCTAGGGAGATCAAGTCTGTTAAGATTGGATCTGACAGGGAGGCTTTCTTTTCATCCGAGAAACTTCCAACAGCTTCAGAAAATTAGGGAGAGTCATGGCAAATATTTTTCTACTGGCTCTCCAAAAAGAAATCAAAATGTTTAATTAAATTGACGCGAACAGAGAATCAAACACCCCCCTAAAATTGGACGATGGCAAGCTTAGTGTTTTTCTTATTAATATTCAGTCCTTAAGACACAAAACAGATGAATTATTTCTCTTATAAAAAGAACTTAATTTTCCAGAAATCATTGCCATAACTGAGCATTGGTTAAATGTTGATGAGCCTGTGTTTATCAAAAATTACGCTACAGTAACTAGATTTAATAGAAGTAATTTATCTCATGGAGGTACTATGATAATGTCTACTAATAGCGATTTTTCGGCTGTAACTAAATTCGATAATCTAATGTCTGAAAAAGTATTTGAATTTTCCATTGTCTATCATAATGCTTATGATCTGTACATTGTTTGTATTTACAGAACACCTGACGCTGACGTGCATATATTCAGTCAACAATTACTGAGCTTTCTTGAATTCCTGCCGTTAAAAAGCAAGTTAATTTTATGTGGCGAACTTAATATTGATTTTTCCAATGTGTGTGTTGCTCAAGAATCTCTTCAGTCCATTTTCGACTCTTCTGACATAATCATGCATGTTGACTCACCAACCAGAATTACTAAAACTAGTTCTAGTACTATATATAGACTATGTCGTATCATCTTTCGATCCAAAATTCGTTGACTGTACTGTCCTTAATTCAGGTTTCTGGGATCATGAAGCAATACTAACAAAATTTTCGGCTAAATCCAAGTTCCAAAATGCTTCGCGCAAATTATGCCGTATATTTTCTGATAAAAATTTTCGTAATTTCAAGCACCTATGTCTCACAACAGACTGGTTTGTCCTCTCTGACGATGTCAATACCGAATTTCCTAGATTTATAAAAACTTTATCTAACTTGGCATTCAAATCATTTCCTATTAGGCCTCTAAAAATCAAACAACATAAACCCTGGTCTACTAAAGGGTTACGTACATCTGCAAAGAACATGCGCTCATTATCTTACCTAAAAAAATCATCGGACCAGAAAAATCTATCATAAGACTATAAAAGCTGCCAAGGACATTTATTATAATAGGAGGCTGGCCAATTCCGGTAATGTTGCTAAAGAAACGTGGTCTATTGTGAATGACTTAAGAAATAAGACCTCTTCATCTAACACAATCTCTATTTCACCCGAGAACCTAAATAATTACTTTGTAGATGTAGCAAAAAATTTAATGAACACCATAACTCCTTCTGATGACCCCCTCTCATTTCTCCCTAAGGCTAATATGAATTTACACAGTTTTTTCTTCACGCCCGTAGTATTATTAGCAGAGCTTAACAGTACAATTAATGACATTAAAAACAAATCCTCATCTGGGGCTGATGGACTTACTCTGAAAATGTTCTCGAACCTGCCAAAATGCACATTAAACCATCTTATTACTTTAATTAACAAATCTTTCCAAAATTGATTTTTTCCAAACTGTCTTAAGACGGCTATAATTATTCCTTTGCATAAAGGAGGAGATAAAGATCAAGCTTCGAACTATCGCCCAATTGCACTTCTTCCCACATTATTAAAGATCATCGAAAGATTGGTTAAAATAGGCTTCTATCTTTTCTCTTTAAATATAATATACTCTCTACCCATCAATTTGGATTTTTAAGTAACAAATGCACAAATGATGCCAGGTTTTCCCTCTTTAATAATGTATATTCAAACCTGATCAACCATCACTCTATAGCAAACATTTTCTGTGATTTCTCTAAGACTTTTGATTGAGCATATCATAATATATTAACAACTAAATTGCATTACTACGGTTTCAGTGGAGTGTCTCTCGAATGGTAAGTCGTATCTCAACAACATGAGTCAGATCGTGAGGGTTGATACGTCGATGTCTTCTTGCAAGCCAATTGAATATGGAGTGCCTCAAGGTTCAGTACTGGGCCCTATTTTGTTTCTGCTTTTTATCAACGACATTGCTAGTTTGGACATTAGCGGTGAAATCTGCCTCTTTGCGGATGATACTAGTTTCACGTGGAGCAACCCGGATATTACGACACTTCATAGGACTGTATATAGAGACTTAGTCACGATTAAATCCTGGTGCGATTCAAATCTCCTATGCCTCAACGTTTCTAAAAAAAAAGTTTTGTCATATAAAAGTACATTGCAATCTTTTGTGCTTAATAACACCACTATTGAGGCCGTTGAATCTGTGAAATTGTGAAATTCT
Organism: Crioceris asparagi; assembly: GCA_958507055.1. NCBI lineage: Eukaryota > Metazoa > Arthropoda > Insecta > Coleoptera > Chrysomelidae > Crioceris > Crioceris asparagi. The sequence goes on along the minus strand of OY293826.1, from coordinate 53,386,983 downwards.
TGGGGCTTATTGTAGACAACCGTTTAAAATGGGACTTGCACATCGATGCTTTATCAAAAAGGTTAAGTTCTGCCTTCCAAGGAGCTCAACTTTTTTACTTCTAGAAGTCTATTATGCCATTTTTGAGTCGCACCTCCGATACGCCCTTCCATTCTGGGGTACGTGTTGTGCGTCAATTTGAACGTATTTTTAAACTGCAGAAGGGAGCTGTTCAGTATTCACTGAGACTTAGCAGTAGGACTCACTGCCAGGATTACTTTAAAAAATTTAAAATATTAACTCTTCCGTCCCTATTCATATTTGAATCTGTATGCTTAATTTGCAAGCAAGTATCTTCTATTCCAGAGAGGCCATCTCACAACTATCCACTTAGAAATACGGAGCATGATCTTTATCTGCCAACCCCTCGCTCAGAGTTTGCTAAAAGTTCTATACTGTACAATGCAAAAAATGCACAATCATCTACCATTTAAAATCAAGTCCATAAGATCTTTTCCTGAATTTAAGGTTTTGAAATCATACTTACTAGAGAGAGCCTTGTATGCAGTAAGTGAATTTTTTGTTAAAAATTGTTAATACTTAATATTAAGCTTCTTACACCCACTGGTTTAGTGAATATTATTTGATGTTTGATATCCTAAGGTTCTTCTTCTTCTTCTCTATAATACATATATTTTAGATTCGATAAACTATTTTTCTTTATTCCATTTTTGAAATATCAAACTTCAAAATCACCATGGAAATTTTCTAATGCTCAGTTATTTAAGCAAGTAAAACTCGAGTTTACTTATTATCTAAAATCGAAGCGAACATGCACTTGGATACTTTTCAATTATTTCAAACGTTTACTGAATTGTATTGGATTGTTTGTCCTGGATTTTCTGCACTTTTTTCGAATACTAATATTGCATATTTTTTTCAACACATCATTAATAACTCGAGAATGAAGAAAAGTTTCTATTGATAATTATTTTGGATATAAATACATTGCTATGCTGGAGAAAGGAGTCCGTAAAAATAGTTTGGAGTAGCAACCCGAGAAAAATGCAGTTTTCCGGGCCTCTTTGAAATCAGTACTTTGAAAATTTTTTTAAGAAATATGTTATGAATTATAACAATCTAAGTTAACTTATAGACGAATTGTAACTCATGGTAATGGCGAACAGAGCATGGTGATACAGAACAGCTATAAGATTCAAAGAATCGTAGATTTTTTTGTTAAAACATCCATATAGGTACATAATGTTTACTTACAGAATGATACTTCCACATATCAATCATGTGTCTGCAAACGTTTCTCAATATCAAACTTCATACGTCGATTGCTGTATAACGCGATTACATTAGATTTCGACTCACGAAGCTGTTTGATTCTTACTGATAAATATAAATAAAAATAAAAATTCTTTGTGGGGAGAGTGAAACACTCTGATCGCGATTATGTTTTTAATATTCAGTATATATTTTCAGGCCTTTATTATAAGTGTTACAGGTATAAATATTCAGTTCAAAAATTGGACTCATATGAATATTCACTCATATCACAATGATTACGTGCCAAAAAGAGCGGTATTACAAAGTGGATGCTTATGCATTCCATTAGTATCTCTTACCAACTTCATATAACCTCAGTGTGAATAAAATAACAGCAGATGGCACAATAACAGAATATATAAATTATATATGAGTGTATCCTTAAGCTACCTTACCTAATGTCTCTTAAATATAACAATGTATCCCTTGTATGAAAATATAGTGATTTTAAATATTTTTATACTATTAATCATGAATGTCACACATATATCGAATGGTAGATATTTACAATGCTGTTTTAAATTTTTGATAACAGTTTTTTTTGAGGAACTCCATTTTTTTTATGGTTACTGACAATTTTTCTTATCAATTAAATCATTCATAAAAAACAACAGGTTTAACATTAATACATATATTTTAATTGTTGCGCACCTTTGAATGTTGAAGTCAAGAACAAATATCATCATCCAAAATATACACAGATGAAAAGGTGCTTTTATAAATTTAGATTGCATATATCAGTTAAAAATGATACTTAATTTTACAACAGAACAAAAAAGTACATAAATAATAATGAAAATTTCAATCCTTATTTTTGAATGAAATGCCCCTATTGTAATTATGAATCGTTTTTGACAGGTCAGAGCCGATTAGGGACTCTTATATTACAAACAAAAGGTCATATAATCTAGGTCACATCATCATATTAAAATTAGTAAAATCCATCTTAGCTAATAGCTTATATTTTTTATAACAGTTTTCAAGTTGAGTTTTGATCAACAAAAACAACAATTTATTTCCAGTTTTAAAGTTCATGGAAAGTTGGTCTGTAAAAAACTAAACGCAGTTGTAAACAATATATTCAATTTATAATAAATACTGAAATGATATGTTGAATATTTATATACATTTTTTCAAATATAGAAAATATTTATTTACAAGTTATCGGCTAAGGTTCTAGTAACTAGTTTATTAAGTATTTTTTTAATAATACAAAACAGGTCTATACAAAATAATGAATATTATATTTACATAAATCAATATCTACATTTAGTTTACAGAATTGTCAATTGCACATTTTCCATTTCTAAATTTGATTAGTTTTATCCGCTCCGAAATAGATAGAAAAAATAACAGTGATCCTCATAAATTCAATATCGTTTGATAATTTGATACTAGTTTATGTTACAAATGAATACGTCAATTTTGTAACTAGGAGCTACATTATTTCAAACTACAAAAAATGTATTAATAGGATATAGAATAGCTCGAATTTTAAAGAAATATAAACTGATGTTATTTCTAAAGGATGCAATAAAAATGTAACAGTAGCACTTATTCTAATTATGGAAAAGAAAATTCAAGCAAGGAATAAAACTAATGTGCAGTGAGTTCGTAGAGTTGTGTATACATTTGATAAAAACTAAAATGAGAGTATAAAGAAAAAACGCCAGAACGGAGTGTTCTCTGACTTCTTTTTCAAACAGATATGCCGTCATAGATTTTTTTTATTTCAAACCCTATTTTGTATTGCAAATTTACAAAGAGCATATCTTTTTCGTACTACAGATGTCATGGTAATGTTTCAATTTTGACGCATGTTTGTTGTTTTCGTGCTTTTAAATTTGCTGGTGCAATCACATATACTTTATTTTTCAAGTATCGAAAGGCTTATCGTATCTAAAACGAAGTGCCCTTTCTACTTTGACAATATAGAATGGGGCTTCAATTTTTTTATCCGATGGCTCTTAGCCACCGCATAAGTAAATTTAACGGTTTTAACTCTTATTATTTTTTTCTATCACTTTTAGAAAAAATTGCTTCAAACTAAAGTTGTAGGGTCAGATCATATCTATAGCACAAAATTAATTCTACCGGAATATTTGTGCGAATATATATGATTGGCAAGGTTTCCGCAGTTTATATGGGATTTTCCAAGGATCAAGGTTGGACTGCGTGATTTTGAACGAGTTGTTCGACGTTTCGGCAACTATTTTGTTCCCATTATTGACATATAACACCATGCCGTTGAGTTTGTTTATTTTTTCGAAAATGCGAACGATCGCAATTGGTACATTTCTATAGAAAATTTACATACGTATTAAATCCACTATCAGTAACAAGGTGAAATAACAAAAAATAATTCCTTGAATCCTCCATATATGCATTTATACAAATATGGCAGTTTCACTTATTACTGAGAACTAAATTCGGAACCTATATTAAAAAATAAACGTATTCATTTTCGATAACAAATCTCAAAATTCTAAGTTATATCAGTCAAATAACAGCCTTCTCTGTATAGGAAAGAGAAAAAATGATTAGTGAGCAATTATTTTTCCAATAAGATGATAATATACCAGTGAGTAACAATTAACATACCAGAAAATTCAAGAATTCAATTTTCTATGGAATACCTCGATATTGAAACTACAGTGATCACGATACAAATATACATTACTCAAATGAATGGAAGTCCATAGTAGCACTCTTATCTCTCACCAGTTTACAATAATTATTATGACAGAGGATCACTGTTGGCTTCATAATGAGTTTTACAAACGCTAAGATAAAATATCTATCATATCGATAAAACGATATGATATAAATTATTCAAGTAGGTAACAAGATAATAGTTGTTAACCTCCCTGTTAGTTTCTATTACTATCATCGGCTTTTTGCTTTGGTTTAACATCACTCCTTCTATCTATTTGACTCTTCCATACATCGTTCAGTTGTTTATAGGTCACTGTTTTGTTTACCGAGTACATAAATATAAGTATTTACAATACAAATACTTGTGGTAATTTAAGTTCTTAAGTATAACTTTTTAAAGAGTTGAAATTTTTAAAAATAAAAGGAGATTTCCTATTAATTTTGGAAGGCACTCAATTCAACCAGAATGTTTAGAGAGATTAAGTGGCATATCTAGAACAGAAATAAAATTAAATATTAATAAAATTATGCCATTTCAGAGACATTTCTTAAATCCGTAAAAAATATTTATTGAAAAAATTTGGTGTGTTCACTCAAACGACTTTCCTACCGCGCTCAAACGAATTCTATCCATATTGATAAATAAAATCGAAGTGTCTGTTTGTAATACCAAAATTTTATAACTAATTGCTTATGTAACTGTATCGAGCGATCCAAAAAAAAAACATTCGCAGTAGGCATTTAAAATGGGGAGCGTGTCTTTACTTGAATCATCTTCAATTGCATTTATATTGATTAGCTTCCTATCTGTGTTTAGCAGACTGTTCTCATCTTCAAAGTTTACATGTGTCATTAATAACAAAAAAGTATTTTTTATGATTTTTGTCTTTCTGATTTTTTTTTCGAAGAATTTCCGTAACGGCTAAACCCATTCCGACGGGATTTTCACAGGCAGGTAGCACGGACGAAGCCGTGAGTAACAGATAGCTACTCTAATATAAAAATCGTTCCAAGACAAACTACTATGTCCTTATCCATTTTCACGTAGGAGCAGCCGTTTTGCCAAAATATCAATAAACAGTTAAAACATTTGAGCATACCGCATTATACCAGTTGATAGAAGGCTATAAGCAAAATGGATAAGTCTCATCAAAATCGTTAGAGCTATTTTCGAACCACAGTCTTGAGCGAATTTTTAAGTAAGGCAAGCAGGATGTCTATAATCTGTAAAAACGGCGAGCGGGAGCAATAATCTTCAAAACAAAAAAAGCAAAAAATTCGGTCCCTCCGTTCCCGGTATAATATTGGCACAGACTGTCTGTCTGTCTGACTAATGGCTGAAAATATGTTTTTTTGACTCAGGAACATCTGAAACGTAAACAATTGTTCAAAACCGGACACCAAAAATTTTACACACGATTAATTCCTTGCTGGGCTACTAGGGTAGTGGTAAGAAAGTAAAAAAATCTGATGTGTCCACTCACACGACTTCCCTACCGCTCTCGAACAAATTTAATGGAATATAAAAATTGTGCCACCATTCATTTTTTCAGCGTGCCAAGCAATAATGGTCATATTCAAGTTTGACGTTGAACTGTTTAGCCAGGATATGGATAATCAGCAGTAAAGTTATAGTATTGTCAAATGAAGAATATTAGAGCTCATCCACGGACACACTTTATGTTCTCGTTGAATTCTATCATGAGCATTCAATAGAACAAAGTAAGCCAAATCAAGTCTGTAAAACAGAAATTGAAATCTCGAATTGGCTTAAGATTAATATCAATTTTTCAAACATCATAAATTTTCTAAGTCTTAATTATTCCAAAAACCGTATAGTAAACTTTTAATAAAGTGACCTTTGAAATTTGAGATGAACTCAAATCTGCAATAAACTACAGGGTGTTCCATTCAAAAAACTTTGATACCTACCGATTTTCTAGGGCACCCTGTATTCATTAAAATAATTTTAAATTGTAGCCATTAGAGTCACTCATCTTTCTATAAAGAAAACTCTTAAGAAAATAATTATTTTGTTAGCTACAGACCAACGCGCTAGCCGTGGGCAACCCTGTATATTGTTAGCTGTTACGTGTTTAGATAGTATAAAGGTATGGCCTAAATTATATCAAGACTGTATTGATGAATGAATGATATGCATAACATTGTTTTCAAATTCAATGTTTCAATTCAGTAAAACGCGTAGACTATCTCCATTACTACGTTTATGTAAAATGAATTCAATTGTCAAAAGTAAGAACACTCACCCGATACAGTTTCATCTTTAAGTTCTTCTCCTTCATTGATATGAGATGTACTACCACCAATTATCCAAGCATCACGTCTGGTAATAGTCTGATGATATACTGCAGGAACCACATATCCTCTTCCACCGTAGAAAAACGGTGGTGGTCCAGTTGGTGCAGGAGGGAAATTATATACATAGGGTCCGCCCGAATAGGCAGAAGATGAGGGTGGTGCATGTGGATGTTGATAAGGGGATTGGAAGGAGGGATGATGCTTCTCAGCTTGCTGTAATAAAATAAAAAATAATGAATGAATTATATAATATAATAATAATATTTATATACAGGGTGATTTTTTAATATGCCCAATAGAAGATTTTCACTTAAAAATCTAGATAGAAATAAGAAAATTTGAACCTGGCTATAATCAACGTGGCCCAATTTAGTGAAAATATTGACAAAATGGTGGCACTTTCTGTTAGACCGAAAATTATACTAACTTTGTTTTTTAAAATGGAAACCCCTGTTTTTTATTAGATATTTAAATTCCACACCTTTAATTAAGTAAGAAAAACGCTAGTTGTTATAACTATCATCATTTTTACTGCAAAAAGTTTTCATGACAGATGTCTATTTAAAAATTCATATCTGCCGTTGAAATTTTTTCGAAATTCCAAAGTGCGAACGATCGCAATAGGTATAAGAAATTTACCTAATACGTCAGTTTAGATATACAGGGGGAAGTGTATGTTCATACGTGCATTCATTTCACAACTAATTTAAGTAGTACCTAATGACAACAAAACAGGCAATACTTAACGGCTGTTCCCAGATTTTGCCAAACTTTCAATTAAATTACCTACTACCTAGATAATGCCTTTTATGGAGTTAACAACTTTTTCACTAAGGCACGTTTCTGCTCAGCTCACGCACTGGTTTATTGTTTGTACACAATTTGTTTTTGTTTTTTGTGATTTAGTTAGTGTTTACTTTCTGACTGAATTTACAGCTGTATATTAACTTACTTTCTAACCGAATATACAGCTGTAGGTTACATTCTTATACTTATTATCTTATATTTTTACATCTTTATATTTTTATATTTTTGTTTTATATTATATAAATTTATTTAATTTCAAATTAATTTTTATTTTTGACTTTGTTTTGTTTGTGTATTGTTTGATTTTGATATTTTTATTTTGCTTTGTCTACAAAATTTATATTTTTTTCGACAATAAAGCATTTCTCTCTCTTAAACCAGTTTTTAAGAGGTTTAAGAACCAGTTGAATAATTGTTGATAGAATTTTCATTTCGACATCGTTAATTTGAAAGCAAGAATAATAATTTTGAAATGAAACATAAGTAATTTTCCTTAATGGGGCTGAAAACCGATGCTCGCGTAGAAACCAGGGTTGGAATAAGTCATGACTTTTATAAAAAAGTCAAAAAGTCAGACTTTTTGAAATAATTCGGACTTTTTTTAATCAATTCACAAAAACCAACTTTTATTTACTCAAACAAAAAATCTCTAAACATAACATAGAAAAAGATGCAAATTGATGAATGATAAATACAAATGCAACTTATTACTTATTCACAAAAGTCAGATTTCCAGCTTTTTCCACTCCTAGTCGGTTGCGTAGATCCGAATTTACCAAGCCGAAGGATGAAAATATTCTTTTCACACTTGCGGATGAAGCTACCGCTGTCATAAGTAGATCCATCTTGTAAAGAATTTGTAATTTTTCTTTTTATAACAGCTAACGCCATTTTCTCTTCCTCCTCTATTTCAGTTCCCACTGATATCCTGTATAATTGTATTGGTCTCTTCAGAATCATTTTTACAACTAATTTTGTGTTTTTGCATGCGGCTAACCATAGCTTGCAATGTGTTACCGCATGATTTGCGTACTGCTTTTTTGTTGGTTGGATTTTGTTGATTGCACTCCTCAAAATATTTCCAAATAGGATCCCTTTTTCGTTCACTCATTTCTCACACGTTAACAGACTTTAAAAGGAAGTAACTTATTAAAATAATATTTTGTTGTGGGCACTCCACGGTTGTCGGATGCTCGGATTTTTCAGTTCAAACTAGTTTGAAATGTTTGAATTAAATGCGATTTTTCCCCATTGGAAAAAGTTTTAATTAATTCATGACTCTTTTAAAAAAAGTAATTTGAATTAATTCACGAATTAAATCACTGACTTAATTCATATGAATTAATTCGTGCCAACCCTGGTAGAAACGCCAGAATATTGAATGAGAGACATCCAGACGTGGGGCACAAGTATGTGATAGAACTAGTGCATAAGTTTAAAGAAAGTGGATCTTCATGCAACAAAAAAACTACAGAAGCAAGAGTTGTAGACTTAGGCTGCCAGATTGAGGTACTAGGAAGGAAGTCTATTTCGAAAGTCGCTGAGCTGACCAATATTTCTAACAGTTCCGTACACAAAGTTTTAAAAAAGAATAAGTTTTTTCCATACAAAATTTTAATTTTAGACGAACTCAGCGAAGACGATTACGAAAGTAGAACACAATTTTTGCGAATTAATGTGCCAGCGAATTGACGAAGACCCTCGATTTATCAAAAATATTTGCTTTACTGACGATTCAACTTTCTACCTAAATGGATTAGTTACAGACACAACTGCAGATACTAGTATAATGAAAACCCTTATGTATTTGCAGAAGGTCATACTCAATTTCCAGAAAAGATAAATGTTCGGGCAGGTATTTATGGAAACCAAATTATTGGGCCATTCTTTGTGGAAGAAAATTCAACTGAGCAACTGTACCTGAACCCATTTAAAGATGCAATATACTCTTCAATCGTTCAGTCTTTAGAAAATCAAGTAGACGAAAATAGCGTTATGGAACTTAATGAAGATAATTTGTATGGATTAGCAGACGAGGTGCAGTGGAATGGCTCGCACGGTCTCCAGATTTAAGTCCTCTAGACTTTTTTCTCTGGTGTTATTTAAAAACTAAAGTGTATAGAATTCTAATTGCAAATATTCAACAGCTTAAAAATAGAAAAGCACTGGAATGCAGAGGGTGTACCAGATAGCAAATTGTATGCCCTTTAAACCGATGTATCATGGGGACTGCCATTTGACATATTAAAGTTAGGTTAGCTGGATGTGAGGAGGTGATTGATAACATTTTATCAAATATGAAAATACACTTCCCCCCGTATATCTAAACTAACGTGTTTTTTTTGCTTTTTTAATTTTCCTCTCAGTCAAAAGATATTTATGGTGGTTCGTTTTGAAATGTAAGCACTGTATATTTCATGTATAAATGGGCGTCATAGGTTGATGTATCAGCTATAGAAGACTTTTTGCACCTTAATTTTTTTATGATTCTTTCATTATGTGTTGTTATTTTATATTTTTAGTTCAACATCCAACGAAGTCGGTCCTAAGATTTTCTAAAAGTTATTTATTTCACTATTTTTAGTGTTCTTGGTTAATAACTCACAAATAAGTTATTTTTCAGTAACTAATAATTATTTTATTAAAAAATCAGCAAGAAAGAATATTTTACTTATTTAAGTTATGTTATTATAGTCGCCTTCCACTTAACAAGGCGGTTCATAATTTCCGAATCAAATCAATAGCATCAGAGGTTCCAAACAAGTATGTAATGTAATAACCAGTATGGCGCATTCGGAACATCTGATTTTCTGTAAGGTTTAGTAAAATAGGTTAAAGATCCTATTTCAAACTGACAAGCACCTAATGACAGATTGGCAACGAATAACCATATTTTTAACATGACAGATCTGTCAAAATATGTATGAAATAATTTCAAGATGACAGTGACATATTTGCAACCAGCACATTTTTGTAGCCTCCGAAATTTTTATGTTTGTCTCTCTCTTATTCATCAACCACAGACTTTGTAGCCTCTGGAATTTTTATGTTTTTCTATCTCTTATTCATCAAACACGGATGTCCTATCATTTTTAAAATACGGCTAACTTTATGACATTATTTTTTCCAGGATCCGAGTAACACAGCACAGATTAGTTTGTCGTAGATTCATTTTGCGACACAATTATTTGATCCAAAAAATATATTATTCAATTTGAAATAGGAATGTATCTACTTCCGAAATAACCGGAAGTGAGCCGCTATTATTCACAAGTTAAAATTTGACTAATTTTCATCATCGAATAGGGTCATAGCCTGTATCGAGATAAAAGAATAACATCATAACATGTACATTTTTCAGACTAGCTTGCGGATTCAGTAAGTTTTTGCCTACCATCGTTTGGTTCTGCGGATGGCCAATTGTAGAGCCATCCCTCTCCTGACAATGATCCTATTTGACTGATTCGTACGGTATAAGATAATAGTTTAATTATACTTACGGAAAGTTCAATAGAACGTAATCTATCGACACTCTCTGAATACCACCGATCATCTGGACCAGGTGTGTGATAGTGAGATGTTGTCACAGGAGAGTAATGGCCTGGAGAACTGCTTGGTGAGCGTTTCCGATCCTCCGCCAGTAATGATGTGATGCTGTAGTTACTGTTACGTGTTGGAGCTCGAAGATCTCCATTTGCTATTGTTTGAGAAGTGCTAGATGTTAGTAATTGAGGTGACGATGAAGAAATCGATTGTTGATGATAGAGATGAGACTGTTGTTGATTTTTGTTTCTACTTCTTTTCAAACAGCCACCACCAGTATTCGAAGCATACTCTTCTGTTATTGGATGACCAATTTTATCTTTCTCCATTTCACGTAAGAATCGTTTTCGTGGTGATACTACAGTCTCAGAGCGTGGAGAGGTGCTATAAAAGAATGAAATTAAGTTTCATATTAACCAAAATTATCATTTATAAAATTCTAGATATGCATCTGTATTGAGTGATTTTAAAAAATCTGCTTGGAGACGGCTTATTCGTCTTAGTTCCTTTCTCATGTTACAAGATTAATACACAGATAGATAGGTCTGTATTGGCCATATACATACGAATATCTGGGCGACCGAGCATTGCTCGGGTAACACGGATTTAAGATGGGTCTGAGTTACTAAGAATGTTCAATCTCAATTAAAAAATGTTGCATCTTTCTAGTTTGATCGGTAAATATTGCTTTTATCGTTCACCTAGCTCATAATTTATATATACCAGAAATCAGCTGTATCCCCAACACCAGTCGACTTCTCGACCTCCAAACCCCATAATGAATTTTTATCGCAATCTGCGGAGCCATTCCCGAAATAACTAATGTGGACCTCAAGGGTCATACCCATTAAATATGGAAGGATCGCCCATCGATTTCTCGACTACGAAAACCTTTTTTTGAATATTTTTATCAAAATCTGCGAGCCCTTTCTCGAAGTAGACAGTATGGACCTCGAGGGTCACACCCATAAAATATGTTAGAATCACCAAACGATTACTCGGACCCGAACATCCTTTTTTGCAAATTTTGATCGAAATCTGCCGATCCATTCAAGAAAAAGGTCATCGACCTCAAGGGTAGCACCCTCGCGTTTTTTCAGGAAATCCACTTATATAGATAGTCTTAAAAATGAAAACCTTATTTATATACCAAATTTGAACAAAATCGTTAGAGCCGTTTCCTAGAAAAATTTAATATATGTATATATACAGGGTGGAGCAGCTGGCGGTAATTGGTGGATCGTGGCTGATCTATTAGAGATAGAGCAAAATTGTTTTGATCAAAATTGTTCACGATCAAGTCGACTTCATTTTAAAATTATTGGCCGACTTCATGTTATACACTTCGTTATTTCAAATGGAACACCCTGTTTTTTTCACATTTTTGAATTCCTTGTGAAAAATAAAGGTCAGTTTGTTAAGCATGTGTTGTGCATAAGTCTGAAGGTTTTGAAGATATTTTCAGTTTTCTGTTAAAAATGACAGTTGCAGCATCCCAGAAAAATGGCAATAACATGAAAAGTATGAGAGATTTTAAAGTGCTGTTTTTTCCAATTAATTAAGTTGGAATCGTTCCCTTATTCAAGGTTTATTAGAAAGTTCTAGGACATAGGGTTGCTTTGAAGTGAATTTTAGATTTCAGAAAACTTGAATCAGAGATAACTCGATTTTTTCAAATAGCATAGTACTAAACAAATTACACTGATAGATGTGGATTTTAATTTTCTTTCGATTTTATCAATACGTACTGGCACTTATTTGTGATAGTTTTGGAGATATTTAAATTTTTCAATAAGGTGCGGTAGTTTGGCGTTGAAACAAGTGAAAAAAAATCAATGGTAGACTTGGTTTTTATTTTCGGTGAATGCTACTGGAACTCTTTATTGGACTCAAGAGTTAATCAAAAAAAAATTAATTCGGACAGAAGACATTCTTAAGAAAGAAGGTTTTGGAGAGAATTAGAAAGATTTCTTGCAACGGGAACTGTGAAATACTTTTAACATTTCTTTCCGAAACAAACAATAACAATAAATATAAAATTGAATTAATATTAAAATTAAAAAATTAAAATACATAAAAAATAACAAGTAAATCGTTTACAGGAACTGTTGAAAATGGCCACTTGCGTGGAATTCGTTCACGAAATGACCGTTGCATTCGCGCTAACATATTCGGTGTATTTTGTACAAAAACTTAAGAGATATTTCATTTTTTTCTGTTTACCCTTTCACGGAATATAGCGCGGTAGTTTGGCGTTGAAACAAATGAATGAATTCAAACCCAAATTGTTTTGCAAGACACTTTTTTATGAAAATTGTTTGTTTTTGTTGCTCGTGTAATTTTGAAAATGAACTTATCTACGGAAGAAATGGTAGACATGGTATTTGTTCTCGTTGAATACCACAGGAACAGTTTGTTGGCTTCAAGAAAGAAGAAGACATCCGCAAGAAAGCAGTTTTCGGAGGTTATTTGGAAGATTTTTTACAACTGGAAGTGTAAAATACACTACACCTCTTCGAGAGAGAAAGTCTGTGGCGCAACTGGATGGAGCACCTGCCCATTTCAGCATCATTGTGAGAAAATTTTTGAATGAAAATTTGCACCAAGATGGATAGGAAGACGAGGACCGCCAAGCCGCCAAGGTCCCCTAATTTAAACCCTTTAGACTTTTCTTGTGGGGTTATGTGAGGTATATAAAGTAACGCCTGAGACTTGTGAGGACATGCAGTTTCGCAATTCAAGTTTTTGGACAAATTACACCGAATATGTTAGGGCGAGTGCAACGTTCATTTTGTGAACGAATTCCTCTTTGATTGCAGAACGCAGGTGGTCATTTTGAACAGTTGCTGTAAACGATTTACTTGTTATTTTTTATGTATTGTTTTAAATTTTTAGTTTTAATTCTATGTTTATTGTTATTGTTTAGTTTCGGAAAGAAGTGTTAAAAGTATTTCGCAATTCCCGTTGTAAGAAATCTTCCTAATTCTCTCCAAAACCTTCTTTCTTAAGAATGTCTTCTGTCCGAATATTTTTTTTGATTAACTCTTGAAGACAATAAAGAGTTCCTGTATCATTCATCGAAAATAAAAACCAAGTCTACCATTGATTCATTTGTTTTTCACTTGTTTCAAAGCCAAACTACCGCACCATATTGCAAAATTGAAATATCTCCAAAACTATCAAAAATAAGTGCCATCCATCAATGTAATTTGTTTAGCACCATGCTATTTGAAACCTTCAGCCTTATGCCGAACAAATGCTTAACAAACTGACCTTTATTTTTAACAAGGAATTTAAAAATGTAAAAAAATACAGGGTGTTCCATTTAAAATAACGAAGTGATGGCCAGTTTCCGGTATAACCTGAAGTCGGCCATATTTAAAAATAATTTTAAAATGTAGTCGACTTGATCGTGAACAATTTTGATTAAAACAATTTTGCTCTATCTCTAATAGATCAGCCACGATTCACCAAATACCACCAGCTGCCCCACCCTGTATATACAAGAGTTGCTCGTATTTAATAAATTAGATTATATTATGCTTTGACAAGTCGATCAAACAATACCAATATATATATATATATATACGGGGTGTCCCACTAAGGTCAGCGAGGTAAGATAATAGGGAAACCGTGAACCCTACGACTTCGGAAAAAAAAAATTCTTGAGTAAATCGGCTAAAAGAAATTAAGCTAAAATATTTTCAAGTTTCTAAAATGGCCGCTAGGTGGCGTAATTACCACTGTATAAAGTTCACTAATACCAAAGAAGATAGTACTTATCCTATTACCCACGTATATTCATTCTCTCTCTCAGAACATCGCTGCGGAAATACGCAAAAGTATTTTAGATTTAATCATCTTACCACCGCTGTAACTCGAAAACCGTAACTCTAATGAAAAAATGTTCTTTACAAATGTTGCTACATATATTACTGTCATTCATGTGGTACCCAGAGATTTTCAGTTTTCGAAAGAAATCGCCCCCAACACATAGCGAAAATACACATATGTGAGATTTTAACATAAATGTAACTCGAAAACCGTAACACTTTTGAAAAAATATTCAATTTAAACTTCCGGATATTGTCCTATCTTTAATTCTGGCATCTCGAATTTTCGAGAAAATTTGTCTCCTCTATCAAATAAATTAAAAATCATCAAAATCGGAGTACGTTTACTATACACAACGCGCGCACAAAAAAGCAGACAGTCGAATTCTATACCTCCTCCGTTCGGGGTTTGTCGGTCAACAGGTTTCATATTGGCATAAAAATATATATCATTATCCTCAATGGAAAATTTTCATCTCAATGATAACCAGATATGTTTTTATTTCCGAATAGACGCTGGATAAACTTATTTTAATTATATTAGTACATAATTGAAAGTTAAGAATCACAAGAATTATTAGAAGTCATCAATTATTAATGTAGTGAAATAAGGCATTGCTGACTCTTGTTGTTTATTTATACACTTTTAAAACCATACTCGGTACTACATGCGCTAAGTGTACCTAAATAAATAACAATTGTAACATCATGAATGCAAAGTTTAAAGGTAATTTCAAGAAATTTTCCCTGTTTCAAGACATTCTCTCAAGTAACTTTCCTATTTCGTTGGGAAATATAAATCATGAAATTAAGTATTAACTTATTATACACTTATGTATAGAACAGTCTCGAACACACGCGAGGCCAATGGATGAGTGGACCCAATTCTCTAATGCACAGTTGCCAATACAGTAGCAATCGCCTTATTGAGGATGACGACCAGTTTTGCTAGCGAGTGAATCATCGTAACGCCAATTACAATTTGTACAATTTGCTTCCAAAATAGTTGAACCGAATTTACGCTAAAATATAATATAATCTAAATGTTTAAATATTTTAGCGATTATTTGATTTGTAACATACCATTACCTATATAAATTATTCGTTATCTAGAACAATTTCGATTAAGAGATAGAGAATTTAAACCCACAAGACGTATTTATAAAGTTATTGTGACGTGGTTAATTTATCATGTACTTACCGTTATTATTCGTTTTAGTAAATATTTGTTCTACTACCTTGTTTACGATAGTGGTTGCTTGTATATTTCATTAATTAGTTCTAGAATTAGTAATTTATTCTCGAACCTGCATATGATGTACAATATTGTCAGTCTGACAAGCTTATAGAAGATTATTACAAGCGTCTAGAATAATCATAGAATTCTCGATGAATGTCATGTCAAGATTCAGATACCTATATAAAGCCGTGTCGATCACGGGTCACACTCAGTCGATAAAGTCAGTTTATAAATGATTTCGAGATAGATAACATCCGTTTGGTTGACCAAATGTCAAATTTCTGATACATGATTGGTGCGTTTGTAAGTTCGGCTAGTTTTGATTCTTGTGTTTTGTATCTCGAAATCATCAAAAATCAGTCTATAAAATTAGTTCAGTACAGACGGTGAAGTCTGTGGCAATTTAAATTGTCAAAGTGTCAAGTCAAGTTGTGACAGTTGTACTACTACGGAAGGTGGTATACAAGGTGTCGAAAATAAACTTTTTGAAAGCAATCTGCGAACTTTGGAGTATTACGCAAGTGTACTCACCCCACAAGGTTTAGCACAGGGTTAAACGTTACAATTGGTGTCAGAATTGGATCCTTCGCATTCTGCTGAGAATATATGGTGAATACCAGATCAAAAGATTACGACTAAATGGCAACTATTGCAGATGTGATCGAGTTTCTTATGAAGCGTAGTTTGGAACAGGCAAGAGATAGTCTACGAGACAGAGAATATTGGGTAAGGAATGGACAAGAATTTAGAAAAATACACGCAAGAATTATGCATAGATATAAAGAAGAACAAGCAAGAATTAGATAAGACAAAGAAGAAAAGAAAATTAAAAAAGAATATAAAGAAGAGCAGGCAAGAATTGTACAAGAATATAACAATGAACAGTCAAGAATAAGCCAAATCTTAGAAGAACAGGCAAGAATGTGACAAACAGATAAGAAAGAACACAGTATCCAACAGAAACGTCATTATCGCTCCAACAACGACAGCTCAGATAGCGAGTCTGATAGTCGTAGAAGTACCCGCCAAGGTTCAGGCAACAACGGTAGCAGGAGAAGCATTTCACAGCACGTCTGCCGCCACAGTCCACCCAGGGGCACAGGAGCCAGAAGGAGCAACAGCCGAAGCAGGCTACGCACCGACCGAGGCAGTAGTCGCAGCAGTCTACGACGAAGGAGCAGGTGCTACCGCCACAGACAAATGTGCAGGCGCCGTCGCAGCTGTTCACGCAATAACGCAATACTGAAGATAGTGAAATTTACTATCATAAATTGCCGTCTTCTGGCCACATACCTGGTTCCCGTGACCGCAATTTAAAATGTGTTGTGGTGAAGGTCGTTAGGCATCAAGGGATCGCGTTGACGTCTGTAGAAGCATCACCTGTTCAAGGATGTTCACATGGAGGAGGAGGTGATCATAGTCCGGTGAAATATTTTTATGATCGAAAAAGAAAATCAGAATGACCACTGCGTTATCCGTCTTTCTTGGGAGGCAAGCGTGAATATTGGGACAAGAGGATGTAAGGAGCTCACCCAGCTAGGATTGAAGATGGGACTTGGGCGATGCTAAGCTAAGAAGGGGGGCAGTGTAACGTGGATAATTTATCATTTACTTACGGTTATTATTTGTTTTAGTATCTATTTGTTCTACTACTATGTTTACTATAGTGTTTGTTTGTATTTTTCATTAATCAAATCTAGAATTAGTAGATTTATTCTCGAACCTCCCAGAAACTATATAAGCTTCTAGAAGATTATTTCAAGCGTCTAGAATAATCATTGAACATTATCCATGAATGTCATGTTAAGATTCAAATAAATAAAGCCGTGTCGATCACGGGTCACAGTCACTCGATGAAGTCAGTTTATAAGGTCAGTCTGTAAAATTAGTTCAGTACAGACGGTGAAGTCTGTGGCAGTTTAAATTGTCAAAGTGACAAGTCAAGTTGTGTCAGTTGTATTACTACGGAAGGTAGTGTGCAAGGTGTTAAATATAAACCTTCTGGAAATCTTTGGAGTATTACGCAAGTGATCTCACCCCACAACATTTAGCACCGAGTTAAACGTTACATTATCTTAAAATAGGGCATTCCATTTAACAAAAATACCTTTTATCTCATATTTTTTTAATTAGAGACCCTGTATAATATTTTTTCAGAACACAATCAAGAAACAAAATCGATGTGTCCTACTTTCCGGACTCAGTGTATAATATATGTATAGTGTTTTCCACATGCTGTTAATTTAAAAACGATACAGAACTTGAGTCGCCTGGTATTTTTTTTTACTAATACACCATTATTATTTGCCCGCGACATCTTATATGGCGTGAAGATTTTCCAGTATGCTATACGGTGGTCATCTTGCGGAAAAGCACTGGCAATCTTACCACGTGTAATAATACTGATAAACTGTATATTTGTGAAATAACATGTTACAAATATACGTGAGGGGTCCCACACGTCATTCTCGGTGTTGGACTATGAATCAATCGTATTTGTACCTCTGACGTATGTCCTCAAGAGAATAAAAGTAGATATTCACAATTACCGCGATGAAGGCTTCAGCCGGAAAAACTTTCATACAACATTTGATCCCCTATCTCACAATTTTAAGAGTAGCAAAAATCGGCCCTCTCTTGAAAATTTAACAGTCAGAGACAGTTACTTTCAGTTATATTAGTATGAATTAAATTTCAAGCCGTTTGCGTCTAGACACTGACCACAACTATTATAAAATTTGTAAATCACCAAATTTAATACAAGAACTGGAATATATACCTGTTTCCGTGCATCTTATCTGTAAGACTGTGTACAACTGCAAGTAAGGAACGTCTTTTATGTTCTCCTATTTTAACTTGACTTCTGTCTTTAATAACATATGTCTCAGGGGCTAGAGAATATGGTGATCGCCTTTTATTACTTCTTGGGAGTAATATCTTGCATTTTGGTTTCCAATAGCAAAACATCATTTCTTTGGAGACGTTGTGCAAAGGATTAGCCTGTTTCCACGAATGGTCCCGTTGCCAAGGAGATGATTGAATAGAACTATTATCATCTGAAACTGAAGAAATTATATACAAATGTTGATAAGTCAAATTATATCTTACCGTGACAATAAAGAATCCTTATATTTTAGAATCAAAACTTACCACTAAGAGATGTACTGCTTTCTTGTCGATAAGCTGGAGCAGTCAATGTTGTACCTTGAGGTGGCCAAAATGTTTTTCGGGGCACAGAAACCCAAGATACTCTTTCACCTTCCCTTGCCCTTTCCAATTCCAATATAAACTTGCCATCTATAAGTTTAAATTAAAATTCGGCATGTCAAAATTGATGGTAAGTTGCAACTTTACCGAATTGATATTATAAACTAACCTTTGAAGAACTTAAGTCGGCCTCCATGACCATAATTAGTCTTGAGGCACTCCTCCTTAATATTTCTGTCAGCATTCCCATTCATTCCATGTAGTTTGTACCCTTCTTCTGTCATTTTTGTACATTTTGTCAAGATGGTGTTAGAAGGCAATAGAAACTCAGATATATGCATCTCATAATTCAGCAAGGGCTTGGCCCCACTGCCAGATCGCTATCATCCCTTATTTATACTTAAAATAATATTCTTCATACCAAATCACCTGCTGACACTTCTACGTTCTGTAGCGGTAATTTAATTGCCAGTCCACTCCCTAATAGATATTTTCGACACAATTCCGATAAACTCGAGTCGCACATATTTAAAACATCATTAAATAAGCACTTTATGATACTGAATTCAACTTATTTTCGATTAGTTTAACGTAACCATTGAACCATCAGTGCCTCATACCATAACGTCTAACATCCCGTGGTCAAATTTTGATGATGTTGATTGTTGACGGTAGCTCGGTCGGTTTCATAAAAAGTTCGTTTACTGTCTACCGTCTGTAAATCTGATAAACCATCTACATTGTTCGCTTCGTTCATGCGAATAAAAATAATCAGAACGATAGTAAAATGATCACATTTATTAAAAATAATTGAAAATACTACCTAATAATAAAATTATTGTAATAATAATTCTAAAATATTACCAGTTTCAAATTTACCGCTCAGTCTAAGTTACTCCATAATGCAAGAGAAATTGCTTCTTCTTCTTTTTAGTAATAACGAAGATATGAACAGCCTGTTCCTAAATACAAACCCTTAGACTAAAAGCAAAGAATATATAAAGGGAGGATGACTAACTCTGTATCCTGTTCTATAAGCAGAAGTGGCAGAAATAACGTCCCGTGATAAGTTGTCAATTTGGTATGTTGCGCAGTATTTCACTGAGTGTCTATTGTTGTATTTAAGCTTCCTTCGCCCATACTGCATAAGGATGCGCTGTGTGATTTTACGCAACACACCAAAATGACAAACAATAACCCAACCTTTTTGTGCTACTGCCACTACTCGTGTAAGTCGTCCTCCTTATATTTGTTAATGTAATCAGTTACCCTACGTATAATCAGTAATCAAAATGTTGACGTCTTTAACATGACAGCTATCAGAAAACATAGTGTATATAGACATCTATCGTTCCGTTTACCACATAATCTTTGTCATTATAAACATATTGAATAGAAAATACTTTTTCTTTTTCCATTATTAATTCCTTTAATATGTGTAATTGTAGAATTAAATAAATTTCAAATCTTTTGACAAGTGTCAGTTTGACAAATGAGCTAAGCCATGGTACAATAAGACCAGGTATGTTCCATTCATGGACGCGTTTTCGATCAGCTGGCGCACCTCATCCGAAATCTGCCATCTTGGTTTTATCCCACTTTCCCATTCAAATTAGAATATCATTTTGCTACGATTTTTGTGTATATCAACTAATCTTTTTATATTCATGCTTTTCATTTACTCTCTCATATTACGTGTCAGAAGCTGAAATGATTAAATTTATGTTTTTAATTAAAATTGACAGTATATTCGATTATACGGTGTTAGTCACTTACCCTAACTATGATGTTATAGCAGAGAACAGAGACTCTGTTCTCTGGTTATAGATATGAAGTCTTCTTGACGAAAACCTTAAGGCTGTTCGAGCAGTAGTTGGGACGGTTTGATAACTGTTTAAAATGCGCATCTGCAGTTTGAAACAGTTTTCAAGTGGTTTGGGATTTTGTTCTGCTCGAACACCATACTGCAGTTTGCAAACTGCCCCTTCCACCAAAAAGACTGGAAATAAGTGAATAAACTGGCCCTAAAAATCGTGTGAAACTTCGTCCGCATATCTTTTGTAAATGCGTCTTTGCGCACCATGCCGTGGGCAATGATTGACAGCAGATCATGATCACGAAGATAAATAAAGACAACAAATATTTAAGGAAGTTATCAAGATGTTCGTCGTACACGAGGCCACGCTATGATATGCAACTTCTGTAAACTCATGTGGCTACGTAGAGAAGCAGAGAAGCATAGGAAGTTTACTCTCGTTGTTTCCAGTCTTCTTGCCTTCCACTTTCTCACAATTTCGTCGTC